>OZ012704.1:63215312-63815312 GCA_963942595.1 Cylloceria caligata | reverse complement strand
TTCAAATGAAAATATCGAAGCTGTTCGACAGAGTGTTGCAGAAAATCCAAATGTCTCATACCGCCGCCGGTCTCAGCAATTAAACATCAGTGGAACCACTTTGAGAAGGATTTTAAAGCAAGATCTTCACATGTTTCCGTACAAAGTGCAGTTGACTCAAAGATTATTGGAAACTGACAAGCCGCGACGCTTGGCTTACGCTAATAACGTTAGTCGAATGAAGGAAGCTGAGCCGGATTTTTGGGAGCGAATTCTGATGACCGACGAGGCTCATTTCACCCTCTCTGGCGCTGTCAACAAACAAAACTGTCGCATGTGGGGCACCGATAATCCTCATATTATTCACGAAACTCCATTGCACGATGAGAAAGTGACAGTTTGGGCCGGTGTTTGCTCAAAAACCACCATTGGACCATTTTTCTTCAGAGCTGGTGAAACTGTCAATGGGGATCGATATCGGTGGATGTTGGCACACTTTGTTTTACCACAAATGCGTGAAAAAGGTCTTAAGGAATTTAGGTTCCAACAAGATGGTGCGACATGTCACACTGCGCGCTCAACAATGGACTATTTGCGTCGGAAGTTCCCAGGACGTGTGATATCAAAGAAAGGTGATATTGACTGGCCACCAAGATCGCCGGATTTGACTGCACCGGACTTCTTCTTGTGGGGATTTTTGAAAAGTAAAGTCTATGCCAACAAGCCGAAGACCATAGAGGAGCTAAAAAACAACATTCGAGCCGAAATCGCAGCGATATCGCCCGAGACGCTGGCAAATACAATAGAAAATGCCGAAAAAAGAGCTCATTTTTGTCTCAGTAATAAAGGCGGACATTTGATCGATGTGGTTTTTGGAAACTAATCAAAATAAATTGTAATGAATCAAATTTAATAAAAAAATACGACTTTGTGAACTCTGTTGAAAATTCTCTAAGTTATTCAATACTTCCATCGACCAGATTGAGATGGCGCACCCTGTATGTATGTTAAAATTTCTCTGTCTTTTTCTTTATCTGTGTGTGTTTGCAAATTTTATAATAAAATGTATTTTTTATTAAAAACGTTAGTTTTATTATTATCCTTTAATTATTAATAATAGAAATCTTTATAAAAGTGATATTAGGTGTACAAATAAGTTTCCGCCGTTTTTAATAAAAAATTGGGAATTTATTGTGAACGGACGGTACCTAATGTTTTATCCGAAGTATTGTCCATCGCTTGCGAGTACTTTTTCCCATCTTTCTGGTAGCATACGGATACCGCGTCGGAAGAATGCTTCATCTTTTGAGGCTATCCACGAATCGACCCAATTTTTCGTATCTTCATATGATGTGAAGTGTTGCTCACTTAGATCATGCGCCATCGAACGAAAGAAGTGGAAATCAGAAGAAGCAATGTCTGGTGAATACGGCGGGTGGGGTAAAACTTCCCAATTGAGTGTTTCCAAATAGGTTTTGACCGGCGCCGCAACATGTGGACGAGCATTATCATGCAGGAGAATAACTTCGTCGTGTCTGGAATAGTAGTGGGCTCGCTTTTCCTTGAGTGCTCGACTCAAAATTTTTTCTTCATTTGGTTTCCCGTACCTTACAATTTTAATACAATTTTACGGTTCAATATATGATATATAATATATGTGTAATAGTGCATAAAATGTTTCATTTTTGTTTGTTAGTGTCGTTCAAGTCGAGTAAGTCGTTCTCGGTTGGGGGGACGATTGCATAACCTGGCCAGCTCGGTTCGCAGTCGTTCCTCTGGCTGTTGTCGTCCGAGAGGCTCGAGGTTGATAGTTACCTCGGCGGCTGCCAGGGTTATTGCTTCTCTAGTGCTCGGTGGGGTTCTGTTTCTTTTGTACCTGTAACATTTAAGGAGTAGAAACTCAGATTGTGGATGTGTTGCATCCCGTCTCCGGCAGTATTGAGGTTCTCCATGATTTGGTCGGCTCGAGCTCCGAGCTTCCGAAGCTCTTCGGGGTCTCGCAGCACGCTCTGTAGTGGGATGGTCCTCTCGGTCTGCGTCGGAGACGCCTGAGCTTCGATCTCCGTTAATGTCAAATTAAACGACGGAAGGTAGTTTTCCCGTATGATCTGCGATGTTCGCCCGATGGTTTTGGTGCTGAAATCTCAGGCGGTTACTATACATACGCCTACCAAAGCCAGTATTCCCGAATTATTTAGTATTTCGTGCTGAGTGGGATTTTTCCCACAATTTATTCCTACGGGAACCGGGGTTGGCGCGACGTATAACCATCGTCCTTGCATTGGAACGATTAAGGGATGGGTGATTTTGATAACCCTTTTCGCGCATTTTTTTCCGTTACCGGTGTCCATTTTCGCATAGATTAGAACTTTGCAGGGTGCGTCGTTTGTGACCGGAATAGTAGGGTGTGTTGGTGGGCAAATGTATGATTTGCCCAGTACCTTGCAATTTTTTACCTCATCGGATGTCATCCTTAGGTACTTGCGATTCTCTATATCTATTACCAAGTGGGTCTCGGTCGCGTCTACGTAGTAGTGCCTGCCGTTGTCAGCTCGCATGGGTATAGGATATACTTTTTGCATACTATATCGTTGCTGCCCGATCAGCGGTATATCCAGCACGAGTACCACGGCGTCGCCTTCGCTGTAAGCCCTGGTATCTGCCAGTCGCATAAGTGTTGACACTTGGTCGTGTGCTATTGCGACTGGGAAGCTACTGCCCGACGGTAGGTGTGGTAGTGCTTCTACGAGGTGCCAAGCGAGTGTGCGTGGCGGCAGGGACGTTGCTCGAGCCTTACCGCTAGCTGTATCGTCCACCAGCCACACTAGCTCCTTTACGTCGCTGAGTAATGCTTCGACCGCAATACTTATCGCCGTGAGCGTCTCGTCCAAGTGTTGTCTCTCTGTGTAGTATACTTCGCCGTTGAGCGTGCGGTTGATATGCTGCATCAGGGACAGCAGGGTCTGTTCGTTAGCCTGTATGTGCTGCGCGCTTTCGATAAATAGGCTGCGCGTTGTTTTTATGACCTGTATTTGATTTTTTAACCCTTCCTTCAGGGTCTGGTGGGATGCCTCCAGGCGCGTTATCTCTTCATGTAGTTCCTTTGCGTCGGCGGCATCCATGTTTCCCGTGATGGCCTTGATTATGCTTCCAAGGCCGTCTACCAATCCTCGGCGCTCTCTGAGGGGCACGTCCCGACGAGGTCGAATATGGTCAGTATCCCCATCTCTATTCTTCTCTTCATTCTCAGAACTGAGTCGCTTATGACGGGGCATATATCGTTGACGCGAGTTTCGCTTTCGCACAGCTCCGTCAGACGTTGTAGGCTTTTGCTTATCTCCCTTTCTCGGTGCAGTAGTGCAGCGAGGTCCAGCCTGATAATCAGTCGCCACGTCGATTGAATTATCGTAAGGCTCCCAATGTTTTTATAGTAGATGCCCGGAGTGCTGGCAAAAGTGCTGACGACGTAGTCGGCCGTATGCGGTGTGGCTGTGGTTTGTCCACTCCTTGCTGCGATCAATCTGCAATCAGACGAGGGGAGGAAAGCGTGAGTTCTCCCTCTTTTGTTGCAGTCTCGCGGGTTTCGTCGCACGCGAGCTTTTTTGCTCATTCTTCATTTAGCGTTTTATTCACCAACATGTCTACTATTGTGTTCAACGTCTCCGGTGCTCATGGAGCAGTCGTTTGTACGGGGAGGGATTTGTCTCCCGAGGTGTTGGAGCTGATTGTAAGTATTCTCCTTACCTCCTTGGGTTTTTATATATATATATTTTTTTTTTTTTGTAAAATTCCTCTTTTTTAATTTTTCAGAGCTGCTTGGTGGTTGTACCAGGGCCAAGTAGAAGGCGGCTGTCCAATGAGTTCCTCACGCGCTCGCTGGTACGTAGCCGCCGCCGAGACAATCGCAGGGCCATCGACTGCTTGTGGGGCCTGGGTCCTTGGCTCGGGGACGAGGAGCCCTATTTTGATTTTATCGGATTGCGCAGTTTATTCGCCGAGGGGCCCCTCATTACATGTCCTGCGTGTAGGACTGCTTTTCCTTACTACTAAATTTTCCTCTACTAAAATTTAATTGGGCAAATTTTAATTTTAAAATTTGTATTCGTCCATTGTACCAAAATTTTAATTCTATTCGACCATTGTACCAAAATTTTATTATATGTTCTATATTCAAAAAATTTTTTTATTTTATTGAATTTCCTCTCCTTGCGCTCCGTGGAACTCCCTTCCCTCATTAATTCAGTTTTTATTTAGTTTTAGTGTTCTATAAAAAGTTTCAGGCGGTTGGCATGTACCGCCTGAGTTTTCCGTCCCTTCTGGACGACATAGTTAACGGGGGGCCTTGCCTCCACTATCTCGTAGGGTCCCGTCCACTTGGGGGTCAGCTTGGCTGACCGCCCCCTGCGCACCGTCTCGTCACGGAGGAGCACGCGTTCGCCGACGCGGTACTCCTGTTCCTGTGCTCCGTGGTCGTACCTATTCTTCGACCGTCTTTTTGCGCTCATCAGGTTGTTGCGTGCTACGGTCCATGCTGCGCGTAATCGCTCTCTTAGTTCTTGGACGTAGTCGTCGTATGCATAGGTGCCGCGGGGTTCCTGTTTCACGGCGGTCGGTAACTCAGCTTCGCGTCCGTACGCCAGTACGTGGGACGACAGTCCGGTCCCCGTATGTGGAGTGGTGTTGTACGTGAACTTTGCGTACGGCAGCCACTCGTCCTAATTTCCCTGATCCTCGCTTATGAAATTTTTCAGATACTCTGCGAGGGTACGATGTGACCTTTCTAATGCGCCGTTCGATTCGGGATGCTAGGACGTAGTTTGTATCTTTTTAATTCGCAGCAGTCGACACATTTCCTTGAAGGTTGCACTGAGGAAATTGGTGCCCTGGTCCGATAGTATTATTTCCCGCGTTTTGTGCCGGCAAATTAGTTCTTCCACGAGCGCCCTTGCTACCATCGAAGCCTCTTGGTTCGGCAGGGGGATCGCTGCACTGTATTTGGTAAGTGCGTCCTGAAATGTGAGTAAATATTTTTTCCCGGAAGCGTTTTCCGGTAACGGTCCTACGATGTCGACCGCGACTTTTTCAAATGACCTTAATGGGGTGTCCGTTACCACTATCGGCACTCGTTCCTTTTTCCCGATTTTATGCTTTTGGCAAGAGTCGCAGGTTGTTATGTATTTTTCCAAATCCCTTCTTATGCCGGGCCAGTCGTATTTGGTCCGGATCCGATGCAACGTACGCCTGATACCCTGATGCCCTCCTATGGGGGTGTCGTGGTATTCTTTTATGATCTCCAGGCGGTCTTCGAAGGAGGGAGTGGCTACGCCACTGCGGCAGTCGCTGCGTTCTTTCATAACGCTGTCTTCTTCTGTGCTGCTGGAGGTTCGCGGGCTGCGGCCCCCGCTTTGCCTCGCTTCCTCAGCAGGCTCGCAATTTCCTTGCTCGGTGTGCCCACCGGTAGCTCCGCCTTTGCAGCGCTCGCTCTGTCCCTTTCAGCGATGCTTGCAGTCTTACTCGTGCCTTTCTGCACTAGCTTGTGTGGTCTGCCCTTTCCCCGACCGCTCGGCTTCGCAGCAAGTCTGTGGGGCTCAGTAGAGCGATGTGCGTCCACGCTGCGGATCTCTCCATCTTCTTATGGCGCATTGGCCGGCGCGGCCTCTCTCTGCCGCGTTGCTCTGCTGGCCCGCTGTATTCTTGGCTGTCCGCTTTGTGCGGCTGTCCGTACTCGGGCGCTTGCTGTCCTCGTCTCTCTCGCGGGCGGGCTCGACCTCTCGCTCCATCGAGCTACCATGGCTATATGGGGTATCTTCGGCTGTCCGCTTTGTGCGGTCATTCGTTGTGCCTACTTGCTGTCCTCTTTCGACACACGGACTTGGCTCTTCCCTCTCGCTTGGGCCCTCGTTTTGACGAATATTCGGCTTAGTGCATCTGCATTTGTATTTCGCTTTCCTGCCTTATATTCGACATCAAACTCATGCTCTGCCAATTTTATTTTCCACCTCATTAGTCTCGATCCTGGGTCTTTTACTCCGAACAACCAGGTGAGCGGTTGGTGGTCGGTCACTACTGTGAAGCGAGTACCATAAATATGGCCGAAATTGAGCGAGAGCCCAAACTATTGCGAGTAATTTTTTTTCCGTAGTAGTGTAATTCAGCTCAGCCTTCGACATGGTGCGGCTTGCGTAGCATATGGGCAGATCGTCCCCAATCTTGCCTTGCGAAAGTATTGCGCCGAGTGCCCGATCTGATGCGTCTGTTGTCACGACGAACGGCTTTTCGAAGTCCGGACACTGCAATATTGGTGCCGTGGTAAGTGCTGTCTTCAGTTCCTCGAATACGGCGTCCCTTATAGCGGTCCACTCGAATTTAACCCCTTTCTGGGTTAATTCCGTGAGCGGCTTAGCGGTTTTCGAGAAATCTCTAAAGAATTTTCGGTAATAACCGGCTAGTCCGAGGAAGGATTGAACTCCTTTTACATCTCTCGGCACCGGGAATTCCTTTACCGCTTCTAATTTCTGGGGATCCGCTCGCACTCCCTCTTCGAAAATTATGTGGCCGAGGTACTGCGTTTCCTTTCGCAGGAATTGGCACTTGCTGGGTTGCACGGCCAATTTGGCCTCTCTTAGCCGCTGCAGTACCTCTCGCAGCCTGTCGTTGTGCTCCTTTAAGGTCTTTCCGTGTATTACTATGTCGTACAGGTACACATAGCATTTAACTCCTTGCAGTCCCGCTAACGCTGAGTTCATCAGCCTCTGGAAGGTCGGTGGCGCGTTCTTAAGTCCAAATGGCATGCGGTTATATTCGAAATGGCCTTGCGGAGTGGAAAACGCAGTTTTCTCCCTATCTTGCTGCGCCATCGGAATTTGGTGAAATCCCAAGGCGAGGTCCAAGGTCGTATAATATCGTGCTCGTCCCAGCTGGTCCAATATCTCCGTGATGTTCGGCAGTGGGTACGAGTCCCCGATGGTGGCTTCGTTTAGTTTACGAAAATCCACGAATACTGTCATCTTCCTTACTCCGGCGGCGTCTGGTTTCTTTGCCACAACCAACAGTGGCGCGTTCCACTGACTTCTGCCGGGCTGGATAATGCCTTCTGTTAGCATTTCGCAGGTCTGCCTTTCCACTTCCCTTTTGTGGGTTTCCAGCAGCCTATATGGGTGCACCTTAATGGGCTGCACCCCTTCCTTAAGGGAAATTACGTGCTCCACCATCGGCGTGCATGGCAGCTTATCCCCTGGCAGGTGGAATACGTCTTCGTACTCCCTTGTAATCTCGTCGAGCGCTTCGCACTCTTCTTTATTGAGATTTTCTGTGTCGAGCTCTCGAGCTAGTTGCGCGAGGCGGTTGGCCCCTCGCTCCGCGCTGACGGTGCATACTTCGGGCGTCGCGGCCTCGGGACCGTGACCCACTGCCGTTATCTCTCGGGGCTCGAGTTCCACCACCGGGCGTTGTACCTCAACAGCCTTCTCTGTGGTGTTTATCAGACTTACTGCACAGCTACTACTGTGCGGCGGCGTGATGTAGGCTCCTATAATTACTCCGTTTCCGAGTTCCATTTTAGAGAGCAGTCCGATGAATTTGCTCTTGCTCGCGGCATAAGCGATGGTCTCGCTGCGTGGCGGCAGGGTCATCTTCACCGATCCATCTAAAAGCGGCATGCAATGTCCGTATAGTTTAATCATTTCGCCGTGCAAGATATCTGCTTTATGATGTTTAATGAAGTCCATTCCGAGCAGTCCGTTGACCCTCAGTGGCACGGCGCTCGGAACGATGTAAAACCAATGCTCTACATTTAGAGCCGGCGTCTCAAGCGTGATTTTCGCGATTCTTAGAGGAGTAAATTTTTCGCCTGCCACCCTTTGCAGTTCCACTTTGCAGTCTTTCACCATAGTCTCAGGTTTGAGACAGTCTTCTTTAATGATGCTGCATTGGGCTCCGGTGTCTGCCTTGAGGGTGAGTACCCCGGTCACAGCCAGCGATGCAACAATATCGAAGTCACTGGCGGTGGCACTCGACGCCGGCAACGTTACTTGTAGCAGTTGTAGCTTGCATGCGAGTTTTTGCTGGGCTGTTAGTGTGTTTAGCCTCATCGTTGCCAGCGGGCGGGTGTCCGTACTATTCCGACCAGTACCCGTCGTTACTGTTGTTTTTTTCGCCTTATCCTCTGACTCCCTTTGACGTTGGGGCTGCTGTGACGTCCGAGCGGGTTCGCTTTGGTTTAACGACAACCTCTTTCTGCAGTCCCTCCACACGTGGCCCTTCTTCTGGCAGTAGTTGCACACGATGTCGACGTTGTGTATGGACTTGTTCTCGGTAGGCGCAGGCAAGCTTACTCTTCCCGATTTCCGGGTGCAGTCTCGAGCCATGTGTCCAGCTTTTCCGCAAGTGAAACAATTTTCTCCCTGTCGGGATGGTGTGCCTAGGGACCTTCTGGGGTGGCTTAGTGCTCCGCCAGCCCCTCCCTTTGGCTGCACCATGTTGATTATCTCTATGGCCCCTGCCACAGAGTCATGCAGAGTTTGGTAATTTCTCGCACGTACCAGCACTTGCACCTGGCCGTGCAGGCCGTTTTCGAAGTTGGCCTGTGCGCTTCGTCGGGTGACACTCTCAACGGTGATCCTCTGATCCTCTGTTTTCAACGGTTCGCAGAGTATTTCGGCGATGTCTACCGTGATTCTCTCCGTTCTTGCCACGTAGGCGGCGATGTCTTCGTTCTGTCCCTGCCGGAGGGAGCTGAACTCCATTTGCAACGCAGCCAGGGACTTCCGTTGTCCGTACAACGCTTCCAGCTCGCTCCTGAGTTGCGCTATGGTACTGATGGTTTTGTGCTGCAGTTGTCTTGCTGCCGCACCTTCTAATTTGCTCATGCCGATCAACTCGAGGAGGGTGTCATGTTCCTTCTCGGCTACCCTGCGAAAAATATTTGAGGGCCTCTGCGTCTCCTCGAACCGCGGGCGTCTCGGAGGCCGTACGGGGGGCGGATGGTCTTCCATCCCTGCTCCTCCTAACCGTTGCTGGAACTCAGCTATTTGCTCTCTTAGGGACCGGATGAGTTCGAACTCGTCCGCGCCTACTTCGTTGAGCGTGTCCGCCAGATTCCGTCTTGCCGACGGTGTTCCGGCCTCCCTGAGTTCGCGATCGAGTTCGCGTTGGCCTCGATAGTGCTCGCGCTGCAGCCTTTCGCACTGCCGTCGAGCTCTTACCAAATCACGGTGGCTCCGGTCGATCGTCTCTAACCGATCTTGTACTCTTGAAGTCACCGACCGTGCTGTCGTACCGGTAGCAGTCGGGAAACCTACGCGGTCTATCGTTTGCATGCTTTCGAATTCCCGCTCATCCATGTCCTCGTCTAGGTGTTCAGGCATTCGTTCGCCAGTAGCCATATTGAACACGTGGTCGCTACCTATACTACTCTTATCGCGAAACGCCGTACCCTTGAGTGGGTTTATGCCGAACTTGGCGTCCAGTCGGCCTGCGACGGCCTCTTGCCTGTCGGTGGGGATTCGACCCGACGGCGAGAGCTTTGTTAACGCCCTGCGCGCTTCGTATACGATTTCCCCTACGGCAGCAGCTAATCCGGCTGTGGAGTCTACCCCTTCGCCGGGTATCGCAGTTCCTGATGAATTGACTCTACGTTTCGGTTTTGCTCCCCTAGATATCGGCATGTTGCTAATTTCGCAGCGAACAAAACTCTAAAATATGCCCACAAAATTTCGATAGAAATATCAAATATCTGTCCTAACTGGCTTTGGTTTATCGGCTATATGTATAAGTATAATGTAACCGCCACTTACAGAAAGATGATCTGGTAGACGGTCCTTTCCATGGTGATGTTCTAAGGTGTTGCCGACTTGATGTCCTATAGCTCCTTTCTGTTGATGGTCCTTGACGTCTTCCTTGACGCTGTTGACCCGTTTCTTCGTTGGTTCCTGGGTTCGTCCTTAGTGCGTTGCCAATCGTTGCGCGACGGCTTCTTCTCAAGTAGCTGTTTCGCGTACTCGGTTGCACACTTTGTGCGGTTTTTCCGCGACTTGACGTAACACCGTCAATCGGGATTTTAAACGGTTGACCGATATGTCACACCGCACCGACGTACACTTCGCGTCTTCGCGTTAGCTTATTCGGGTTTTCACGAACTACACTGGCGTCCTTTCACTGGCAACGGTAACTTTCCGTTGTCTATTTAAATGTCAAAGTAAGAAAGTACAATCAAAAGTTATTTCGAGTCTTTCCGAGGAACCAACCCGTTCTATCTTGAGTCTAAATTAATTCTGATTTTAATAAAGCAGTTAGCAACTGCGTTTGCTAAAATCCCTTAGTTGGCAGTTTTAGCTTTAGCCAATCGTAGAACGCCCAGCGAGTCGCCTCATGCTGCGTCGGCGTTTACCTCGCATCCCGTCTTGTATGACAGCTATCTTTTAGAGTTTCATCTCTAACTGTGTCTGCTAAGGAATATTCCTGAGAATACTTGAAGAGGAATATTCCGCGGCAAAACACAACAATAAAAAAATTGGCTGCCTGCATCACTTGACAATTGTTATAATGGTGGCACAATATGTAATTAAACACTTCACTAACAGTTGGACGTTGGTTAATCAGCATGACGATACTAATATTAGGCCAAAACAGTTTGCAACTTTTTGCGTCCTCAGCCAAAATTAATGATGTTTTATTATTTTATGAGCATTGTGAGTGTCCTTTAAATATTAAATTGAAAAGTTGAATGTCAATTCAGTTAAAAACATCAATGAAACGATAAAAATATTCTAATACGTCTTAGGCTGTATTTGATAAGAGGCGGGAACGGCAATTTTCTTGTAAGTTTTCATGGCCGAAACGGGAGATCCGCCCGGACACAGCTCTTCTACACGCCAAAGCCCGATGTTAGTGATCTAGTATAGTATAGACATCTGTGGTCCCAACTAAAAACTGTACTACGCACACGCGGCGTACAATACGCAGTTTTAGCGCTACGGCGCGCATGATTTACGTAGTTTTGACGTATGCCAACGCGCAAGCCGAAGAAGAAAACATTCTTCAACATGACGCCGAACCGTAATCGTAAGTACACTGGAATAATATAATTTCATTTGTCTTTTGTATTTGGTGACACGTGACGCTGTAGTGCCATTTTATTAATTTATGTACTCTTGTTAATATAATTGTATTAAACTATGTACACTTGCAGTGTTTTTTGTACAGATTAAAGTCCATTTTTGCATAGACCACGTGGCAGTGACAGAAAACAAAATCATGTGACACAAAAATTTTGTTTCCTTCATTTAACTGCAATTGAACTTTTATAGTCTAACCATTACGCTAGCAATGCGATTCTGTATAACGTTACATTCGACTATCAAAGTTCCATCGCAAAGCCTAACTTACTGAAGCACACATCTTACATTTAGTAATACAAGGTTAGATATCCTGTTGCGATTATGATATATACGTAAAACTGGTTTTTATTAACATTTGTCGTTGCACGTGAGGTTGGATAACATAAGTTGCACAGCGATAAATAAAATCCTGTCGCTGAGATGCTGTGTATGCAAAACTTTTTGCCACTGGAGTATTTTGTTGTACCTAAGCTTAGGTAACTTTGGTGGCATATTGATAGATGAAACTATCGAAGTATACCTTAATGTATGCCCAATGCTTCATACGCTAATCTCTTTGGAATATTTTATGGCACAATGATAATGACATTTACAGGTGGGTAAACAAAGTTTTGAACGAAGCAAGAACGTATGTAGTGTTGAATGGATATTCAGGCATACTTGAATAATTGTCATTTATGCTGTGCCACCAAAGTCATCTGACGTTAGTACAACAAAATATTCCAGTAGCAGACAGTTTTGCATAAATATATTGGTAGCCGCAGAGCATGGAATCTTTTTTCACTTTGAGCTTGCTAAATTCATGTATTTACATTCGAGCTTTAATGATGAAATATAATGTTACAGCAATTGGCGTTGTTTAACTATTGTTTTATCTGTGAAAGTTAAAATGCACTTATTTAAACTGGTCAAAATGAAAAATCAGTAACGCATGGTTTTTTTCTTTGCCACTGTCACGTCAAAATCGCGGCCTATCTTACGAAATCCACGAATTTAACATAGATGCACGTTTCGGTGTATATTTTCCGTGCTCTGGTCAAGAAGAACAAATCCTCCCTTTACCACACCCGATGAGAAAATACCGAAGACACAAGCCCGTTTTTGAGTCTAACCTCGCGGAAAATTACTCGGGATAGGGCTAGAGTGCGTTTTGTTCTTTGTTGGGGATAATCACTTCACGAATAATGGGGTGGGACTTAAATGACATTTTCACGCGGAGCAAGATTTCACTTTAATTGGTAAAAGAAATTGTACTTACGGTTGTTTGTTGCTGCGGTTCTTGCTATTGAACGTGGGTCGGACGTAAATTGGTGTAATCGGACAAACTCAAAATCGGACGTATGCGTTGATGCGTATTAATAATTATTTATTGAAATAATCTACATGAGTAGTCGAATGTTGCACGTTCAATATTCCCAATTTCGCACGCGTTAATAATTATAAGTACTGTACTCGTACTCTGTAGTACTTGAAACTATACTTTGTGAAATTGAGCCGCGGTGAAAAACTATTGAACTGTACTACTTGGTCCCCATGAAACTGTCTAACTCCTACTGACTATTCACTCACTGCCCGGCGACTGGTTGACTGCCTGGCGAGTGATTAGTCCTCACTGCTTTTTCGGACTTTTCCCATCCTTATATAGGTCCTGGATGGTCTAAAACTCTTGTCGTCAAGCGCGTTAAAAGAAAAGAACGGATAAAACCCTATCCTGATTATGTGAATTTCCCTGTGGTCTATTGCAACCATACACGTATTCATTCCGCTTACTCCGCAGAGTAGCTTCCCGAGATGCAGAGCCATAGATCTATGCAAGTGCAACGGTATGGCGCGCGATGTGATACACAGAGGACCACGCGATTACGTGAGGGAACGCGCTCGAGGCGTTTTTCCCCTGAAAATGAGGCGATTTTTACCACCCCGCTTCTTGGCCTACTCTCGATAGAGTTTCTTATGCTAGGTGATATCCTTATGCTCGCTTCTATGTAAATGTGTCAATGGTAATGGCTCAGAATTTCAGCGTTTGTACGGAGCTTAATTAAATCCTTCGCATCCACTAGTACCACTAGTAATAATTTTGTTACAGATTCTGTAGTTAACTCGTCGTATGCAAGTTGATTTTTGCGTTAATCTCTTATTAGTATAAATATTTTTGTTGAATTACGGCTTATTCTAATCATTATTGGTTATTCGTTTAATTAGTAATTACTCTACTTATAGTAAAACCCTTTCCTTAAATAACCTGTTAGTTAGACAATTATTCTCGTGTTATAGAAACGAGAGCGAGAGAGAGAGAGAAGGTATTTTACTTGAGAGCGACTCGCCGACTCGGTTACTCGTACATTTCGTTCGTACGCAAGTCAGCTAGATCGCCGGTCAGCCCTCGCGCCAATGCGTTTATCGTGACGCGGAGAGTCGGTTAGCCTCGCCTTCCTGCAGAGGAAGCTTTATTGAAATATGTTACAGTTTTCTCTTTTTCTCGTTTCGTCTTACTTTTAGTATTTAGCTGTAAAATAATCTTAACATTTCATTTTATCCTTTCTATATATGTGTAACATATTCCATATATATAACTTGCTGGTAAAACAAGTATTTTTATGCATGGAAATGAGAGAGAGCGAGAGAGTACTTTTCTTGAGAGCGACTCTCCCGACTCGGTTACTCGTATATTTCGTCCGTACGCAAGTCAGTTAGATCGCTGTTCAGACTTCGCGCAAAGGCGTTTATCGTTGCGTGGAGAGTCGCCCAGCCTCGCTTTCCTGCAGGAGAAGCTTCATTGTAACTCAATTCAGTCTCATCTCTTTCTCGTTTCGTCTATTTTTCGCTATTTTACTGTAAATTAATCCTAATATTTCTTTTATCCTTTCTATATATGCATAACATATTATATATATATATATGAAGGTATTTTTACTATAAATTCCAATATTTTACGAGAGACTTATTAATATAACCTCAAGAGGAAAAGGAAACTAATCCTGATATACTGATCTTTCTTCTATTACCCAATTACAACTAGTAAGCGCATTAATTCAATGTGGATTGTACTCGTTTTTAAGTGACAGTCCTAGGTGGTTTCCATATGAAACTATAATTGTTCTCTTTGCTACTGTTATTTTACCTAAAGTATTCGTGTGAACACTTTAATGGTCATAAATCTTTCGTTTAAATCAATAGTTCCTCCACTTTTGTTAATTGTTTCGCTCAAATAATAATTGTTCATGATTTCATCATCTTTGTAAAGAGAGAGAGCGAGAGAGAGAGAGAGAGAGATTTCAGGCAAGAGCGAGAAGAAAGGGTGCGGTCGCCCGGTCACGTGATAGCGATCTCTCCAACCGCTCTCCTATGACCGACAACGCTCCGACGGCGACTAGCCGAACCCCTGGTCTAGGATTGAGGATAAGGCTATAGATCCATAAATGGCAGTCGATAACCGGGTCTACGCAGTAGATCCCATGCTTTGAAAGTTTACCGTTTGACCGGGAGCGCTGATAAATTCCATCTTTACAAGATTAATTTTCCCGGGAGACGATCGGTAGAGCCGTATCTCCACCCCGCTCCGATCTCCATCGTTAAAATCGCTCTCCTCTTCTCTTGAGAAATTCGAAAAGAAAAGAAAAATATGAAAAGTTATACTTACTGTAGCGAAACTAAAACAGAAGAACTTTAACGTAACCGAAATAAAAAATATATAAATGCGACGTTACGTCAGGATGTAACACCGCTGTTCAATAATGTATTAGATAAACCCTAGCAACAGCAGCTTCCACTAAGTAAGCCGATGAGGAATGTAGCTGCTGCTGCAAAATGAGCTGCTGTCAGAGCAGAGCAAAGTGCCGGGACGTACAACAAACAGCCTTGGAGATGCGATTCCCAGCAGAATTGGGCCGGAATTGGTGCCGTATGCCGCCTCGCCTCAAAGGACGCCGCAGTCGCTCAATTTCGGTAACCTTGTCATACAATGGCAGAACAACATACGCAATCTGCGTTGAGATTGTCACGACAAGGACATTGAAATTGAGCGATTGAGAGCTATCAATGTGGAGCAGCATCGGGAGAACAAAAAACTGCAGGCAGAGCTCACGACGCTGCTCAACACTGATAGCAGTGACCGGCGTCCTGCATGGTGGGAGCGGCGAAAGCAGCACCAATGGCGAGCGCAGCAAAATGGGGCGAAATTGAAGCGAAACAACAAACAATTCGAAAAAGTAAGTATCAGGAGTACAAATTGAAAATGCGGGATTTTTTTCTATTTTTGAACGTTTATTCTGAAAAAATGGTAACAAATGAATTATTCAAAGTATTGTCCATCGCTAGCCACAACTTTTTCCCATCTTTCTGGCAATTTACGGATACCGTCGCGAAAAAATTCGGCCGGCTTGGCTGCTATCCAGTCATCGACCCATTTTTGGGCTTCTTCGTAAGAATGGAAGCGCTGGTCAGCTAGGCCATGTGTCATCGATCGGAAAAGGTGGTAATCGGAAGGAGCAATATCTGGGCTATACGGCGGGTGGGGTAAGACTTCCCATTTCAGCGTTTGTAGGTATGTTTTGACCGGCGCTGCAACATGTGGCCGAGCGTTGTCATGTTGCAAAATTACTTTGTCGTGTCTTTGCTCGTATTGTGGCCGTTTTTCTTTGAGTGCGCGGCTCAAACGCATCAATTGAGTTCGGTATAGTGCTCCTGTGATGGTTTCGTTCGATTTCAATAGCTCATAATACACCACACCCAGCTGGTCCCACCAAATACAGAGCATGAGCTTGGCGCCGTGAATATTTGGTTTGGCCGTCGATGATGATGCATGGCCGGGGTAACCATATGATTTTTTGCGCTTCGGGTTATCGTAATGGATCCACTTTTCATCACCAGTGACAATGCGATGCAAAAAACCCTTCCGTTTTTGCCGTTCGAGCAGCAGTTCGCATGCAAAAAAACGGCGCTCGACGTCTCTCGGCTTCAGCTCATACGGCACCCAATGTCCTTGCTTTTGGATCATTCCGAGGGCTTTTATACGATGGGAAATGGCTTGTTGTGTCACTCCCAATGAATCTGCGAGCTCTTGTTGAGTTTGACACGAGTCTTCATTGAGTATTGCCTCCAATTCAGCATTCTCAAACTTTTTCACTTGGCCCGGCCGCTCTTTGTCCTCAACGTCAAAATCACCACTTCTAAACCGCACAAACCATCTCTCGCACGTTGAAACCGATGGAACATGACTCGGATAAGCCTCGGAGACCAATCGATGTGCTTCAGCAGCACTTTTCTTCAAATTAAAGAAGTAAATTAAAACTTCCCGCAAATGCTGTTTTGTTGGCACGAAACTCGACATATTGAGAGCTCAAAAAAACTATGAATTTGACACTGCGACAAATTGACACATACTGAAAATTAAAGCTATAAGACGTAGCTTTGACATGAACATAGTCACAGTACTGCCTGATGCGTATAGCGTTAGTAACGCCATCTGTTATCAAACCCGCATTTTCAATTTGTACCCCTGATAGTTCAAGTAATCCTTACTGCATTCGCACTAAAAATGTTTTTTATGGAAATGATTATACTTTCATGTGAAGTATTCATTCATCCATTACATTAAAAGTCATAAACGGTATGTTGAACGCATTTAAAAATTCGTGATTCATGTAAAAGTACTTAAGGGAGTTCTAACCATACGGGAATTAACAGTCAGTGTTTGATAAAACTTGGCGAATCGATATATTTATATCATGTAATCACCGGATTACATTTTGGTAATTATTGACGGGATCATTTATGAGATATAAATAAATATATCCTTGCTCATTTTATACGTATTCTTGTGCAGGAATGGACTAGAACTGATGTTATTAATTGAATTCGCAACGAAAAGACAATAAAATTCGTTAAACATATTTTTGACAGAAGAAGAGAGTAATAATAATTAATAAAGATATTTCGGAATGATTTACCACTCGTGTGATATAAAAAAAAATTATTCAATACAAAAATTATACGTGTCTGATGCTATATCCAGCTGTGTATGCCATATTACATTAGGATGTGGCACAGTTTAGACGTGCTAATATAAATTTGAGGCAGTAATGCATGATATGAAATCTCTGGATTAGAGTTACTTTTTGCTTATGAATAAAGCGATGAACATTATGAATGGCGGATCTTGGAATTATGTAAAATGATTACGAACATTTTTGTAATAATATTAGAGAAAGTTATATTTTTAAATTATTATACATGTAAAGATACAATGTAGTTTAGTAACTTTCAAAGCTAAGGTGGCCGATTTATCGGAAGGCATTGAAATATGTCAAAAACTACGCATCAGATCAAAAAAAGTACTGAATAAAATTTGTTCGCCTGGAAGGGGGTCATCCAACGATACCAAAGTCGACCCCTCACCCTTACCCCCTGGGGTGGGGGTGGGGGCAACTTTGAAATCGTAAATGGGAACCCCTATTTTTTATTGCAGATTCAGATTTCCCATAAAAAAATAAGTAACTTTTATCTGAAACATTTTTTTTGATTCGTGATAGATGGCGCTGTAATCGCAAGGGACCGGATTTTTGCGAATATATTGAGAAATTACACATCGGATCGAAAAAATAAAAAAAAAACACATGTTTAATTTTTCAAAAAGCTATTCAGCAATACGAAACTCGATCCACCCTTCCCCCCCACCCTACCCCTTGGGGTGAGGGTGGGGGCAACTTTGAAATCGTAAATGGGAACCCTTATTTTTTATTGCAGATACGGATGCCCATAAAAAAATAAGTAACTTTTATCTGAAACATTTTTTTTCGATCCGTGATAGATGGCGCTGTAATCGCAAGAAACCTAATTTTTGCGAATATCTCGAGAAATTACACATCGGATCGAAAAAAGAAAAAAGACATGTTTCATTTTTCAAAAAGCTATTCAGCGATACGAAACTCGATCCACTCTCCCCCCATCCCTACCCCATTGTGGTGAAAATGGAAGTTGCTTCAAAATCGTGATTGAAAAACCCTATTTTTCCCTGGTTTTCCATTGCAAAATCCATTGATTTGACTTTATTGTTTACATGAAATTTTCTCACACATGGCGCTGCAATCGAAAGCATGTATTCGTTTATCAATGAGTTAACAACTACTTTTAGCGTTACCCAGGAACAACGACGTGGACGTAGTAGTTTTTGTTTCCATTGGGGTGTTTGTTTTAGGTCAGTCCCCTTGCCTCTCACCATCGGGGTGCTTGTTTTACGTGAGTCCCCTTGCCTCTCACCATCGGGGTGCTTGTTGTACGTGACGATTTCAAAGTTACGATTTCAAAGTTGCCCCCACCCCCACCATGAATTATGGATCAATCAATCCATGAATTATGGATTTAAATTATCCAAACATGAACGTTTTTTCGATTCCTTTTACTAATTCAGGGTAATCGAATTTACAATTGTGTGCAGTGCATTCGGATAGGTAGCACATGTCAGGGCCGAACCTCGTCGGATTTAATATAATTTTATATTTTCCTTCAGATTCCGTAATTGTCGATCCTACTTATCATTCTATATCCCTACGCTATTGTGGTATATACAGTAGCGGACAAAAGTTTAAGACGATGAATTACAATTTGGTTCATAGATCTGTCATACAAGTACTAACGTTTCTTTCGGCTTGTTGTTTTTTTACAATACATGTGTACGTTTGACCTTCATAATGTAGAAGTTTCGGTCGTCAAATGTAAACAATATAGATTATACAATTTTTTTTCCTTCCAACCATCTGTAAACAGCGGACATTAGTTTAAGACGATCTGTCGAACAAGATACCCGTAGTCGATCCACGCAATAATTTGATATATTAATACTGTAAATAGTTTGTGGTGTATCATTTAGTGTCTTAAGTTTAATTACGTACGAAAAGAGTATGGGTAAAGCCCGTAATTTGTCATCAACTGAACGAAAACTAATCGTGTCTCTACGGAAGCAAAATGAGACATTTTCTTTAATTGCAACTCAAATGAATCGATCAGAAACTTCTTGTAAGCAAGCGTGGTACAAGTTTGTGAAGACTGGGGACTATTTTGATCGACCAAAAAACGGTAGACCGCGAAAAACCACGCCAACGCTAGATCGTCGGATTCATCGATTAAGCGAGAGAGATCGTTTTCGTTCAGCAGTCGATATCAGAGCTGAAATATCCAGTAATAATAATGCACAAATTAGTGTAAGAACTGTCCGAAGACGATTAGACGAATTCAATTTGAAAGCACGGAAGCCACGGAAGAAGCCGATGCTCAGTAAAAAGAATAAAAAATTACGACTGCAATTTGCTAAGGCTCATCGGCATTGGACAAGTGAGGATTGGCAAAATGTGCTATTTTCGGACGAATCCAAATTCAACCGAATTTGTTCTGACGGGATACTGTATGTAAGACGTCGAATTGGCGGAGATTTAAATCCTCGATGTGTTTTACCGACAGTTAAGCATGGAGGTGGAAACGTAATGGTGTGGGCATGTTTTTCTCGCAATGGTCCTGGACCAATACGCCGAATTAATGGAATCATGGACCGTTTTCAATACTTGGATATATTGAAAAATACTATGTTACCGTATGCCTACGAAAATATGGGTGATAATTTTATTTATCAACAAAATAATGACCCAAAACATACAGCTCGGGTAGTGAAAAGTTTTTTTCAAGATGAAAAAATCACTTTATTACCGTGGCCGTCGCAATCGCCGGATTTAAATCCAATTGAAAACTTATGGTGTACCATAAAAAGAAGGGTTCAAAGAAATAAACCAAAAAATTTTGACGATTTGTACTCTTTGGTTGAAAAAACGTGGAATGAAACAACTGTGGACGACTGCAAAAAATTAATTGATTCAATGCCTCAAAGATGTGCTGATGTGATAAAAAATAATGGACTGTGGACAAAGTATTGAAGGGAGGAAAATATCTGTATATTTTCTACCAAAAAATATTTTTTTACGTATAGTCTTAAACTTTTGTCCCCGAAGATATCAAACAAATTTATGTTTTCTTTGTTTATTGTATCGAATGTTGTTACGCGCAAAATTGAATTTATGTAATAAAAATATGAATTAATGATTAATTAGCTAATACAAAAAAAAATCCACTGAGTCAATTCTTTTCATAAAAAAATCAACGATTACTTTTTTTTTCCTCACCGTCTTAAACTTTTGTCCGCTACTGTATGTGGTTGGTCATTTTAAATACTCGATTTATTGTATTATCTTGATTTTTTTGGGTGTAATAACTCGCCGGATCGACTATCCTCGGCTACCAAATTGAGTCCGCTTTGTTGGTGTTATGAAGGCTATGTGGTTCGGCTGGACTTGGACGCAGCATAGGCTTAGCTGCTATCCGTATAGTATAGGTCTGACGTCACAGCAGGGGCTCGTGTATACCAGTGCGGCTGCAGACTATTGATGGCTCATCTGGTCTTCCTTCCTGGTAGCTGGGCTTCTGCGTCGGCGGGATCTGTGAACAAAACTGCTCCTCAAATGCCAAATTTCCGGTGGTTTTATACCAGCATCCCCTCCGTTCACCCTATGTTTTTGATATTACTATATCTGGTGGCGGTCCTTTAGCCCATCGATAGCCTTGGTCCTTTTTAAAATTCGCAGTTTGTCTTTAAAAATGGTTTTTAATTCCCACTGGTCTCAGATGGTGCTTCCCTAGTCATGCTTTTCTAACCGAATAACGGGACTTTGTCTCCGACGTGTCGGCCTACATGGTGTGGTGACGCATGGTAGTGGTGCTTCTCATAAATATATATATACGAGTATCATGTAGTAAAAAGAAATCCATTATTTTTCCAATAGATGGCTTTAGTTATCTGTATCTCGCGTTGTATAAGTCCGATCGGGTTCCACTAGATGGCGTTAGAAGGATGAGATTGTGGCAACGCGTAGTTAACGTCACACCCTACCTACCAACAGGGCAGTCTAAATGCCTGATACACGTTACGCCCATTCAGGCAGTGTGATATATAGACAATATTCAGGTAGTTGAAAAAACACCCGCTTATAGAGAACTGTTTTCTACTACTTCCGTTTTCCGTTAGAGAGGTTAAGGCCACGCGATAAGCGTACTGCGAAAAGATGTATGTATCCAAGCAATCTTAAATAAAGTGCGACGAATTACGATCGACCAGCGAAGTCTGGACAAGTCCTGTGTTGGGTAATCCTTTCCCCACAAGATTTCGTACTAAAAAAACTTTTTTGACAGTTTTGTGGTTAGTTGACTCAGCTTTGTTTGAGCGCACGTCAAAGATGAACACTAACAAAGAGAAAATACGCCATATTCTACAGTTTTTCTTCGATAAAGGCGAAAACGCAAGCCAGGCGGCTAAAAATGTGAATAATGTTTATGGTCCTGATACGGTAACAGCCAATCATGCGCAATTTTGGTTTCCTCGATTCCGTTCCGATAATTTCGTTGTCAAAGATGCACCACGCACTGGAAGGCCAATTGTCGAAAATGTCGATAAAATCATGGAAATTGTTGAGTCCGACCGTCATGTAAGCACTGTTTCGATTGCCCAAGAGCTAAAGATTGCACAAAAACCCGTTTGCAACTATTTGAATAAGGCTGGATACAAAAAGAAGCTCGATGTATGGGTGCCACTCGAGTTAACGCAAAAAAACATCATGGACCGAATTTCTATCTGCGAATCGCTGCTGAATCGCAACGAAATCGACCCATTTCTGAAGCGGTTGGTGACTGGTGATGAAAAGTGGATCACTTACGACAACATCAAGCGAAAACGGTCGCGGTCGAATCGCGCTGAACCGGCGGAAACAGTGGCCAAGCCAGCATTGACGGCCAGGAACGTTTTGCTGTATGTTTGGTGAGATTGGCAGGGAATCATCAACTATGAGCTGCTTATAGTAGATCATAGTAGTCATAAGGAAGCAATCGCCCAGAAGCGACCAGCTTTGGCCAATAGGAGAGCAATTGTGTTCCATCAGGACAACGCCAGGCCACACACATCGATAGTGACTCGCCAGAAGCTCCGGGAGCTTAGTTGGGAGGTTCTTATGCATCCATCTCATAGTTCGGACCTGGCACCAAGTGATTACCATCTGTTCCTGTCCATGGTGAACAATTTTGCTGGTGAAAAATTCGCTTCAAGAGAGGCTTGTGAAAATCGACTGTCTCAATTTTTTGCCAATAGGGACGAGGGCTTCAATGAGAGAGGCATAATGAAATTACCTTCAAAATGGCAACAAGTTATCGAATAAAACGGCGCATATTTGACCTAAATCGGATCATTCTAACTATGGTAATTAAAGCCTTCAATTTCATGCAAAAATAATGGATTTCTTTTTACTACACCTAATATATATATAGGGAAAAAAGTTTGGGGCGTTTTTCCCGATACATGGCATCCATTTCAAACAAGTCAGGAAACACAGATCGCAGCGACACCACTAAACGCTTGTTGGAAAGGTGACACTTCGAGCGTTACTTTGAGTGTATAAACATCGAAATTGGTGCAATGGTTGGAAAGTTGTTTGCGTTTGAAAATGGAGAAAAGTAATGAAAAACTGTGCTATATTTTCCAATATTATTACGACAAAGGGAGAACGCTGTGCAGGTTTGTGAAAAAATTTGTGCTGTGTACGGTAAAGGTACTTTATCAAAATCTGCTGCGCGGAAATGGTTCGCTCGCCTTCGTTCTGGTAATTTTGATGTGAAAGATGAGTAACGCTCTGTTCGTCCAATCACTGAAAAAGCCAATGAAATTCTTGAAAAAGTCGAGCAAGATAAGCATATCAGCAGTGTCGATATTGGTATGGAGCTAGGCATTGACCACAAAACTGTTTTAAACCATTTACACAAAGCTCTGGCTATAAAAAGAAGCTCGATGTATGGGTTCCTCATGAGTTGAGCGCGAAAAACATGATACACCGAATTAACATCTGCGATGTGCTGCTGAAACGCAAAGAAATCGAGCCATTTCTGAAATGTGTCATAACCGGTGATGAAAAATGGATCACGTACGACAATCGGAAGCGTCAAAGATCATGGACAAGGGATGGTGAGCCGTCACAAGCGTTCGCGAAGCCAGGATTGACGAAAAACGTGATGCTGTGTGTGTGGTGGGACTGGAAGGGAATCGTCCACCTTGAACTACTTCCAGTTGGTCAGACGATTGATTCTCAACTCTACTGTGGACAACTAGAGAGATTACGCCAAGCAATTGAAAGAAAACGGCCCGAATTGATTAATAGGAAAGGTAAATACATGAATAGTACGAATGAACCTTAATACTCGTAATTTTTATACCTTTATTGTCCTTTATTGTCGTGTGCAGAAGGTATCACCACTTAAAATGCACCTTATATATAAAATATTTAAATATTTATAAACTATCATTATATACTTTCCTGTCAAGCTGGAATCCGAGAACAGTCTGACGGAATACCTGGACGACGAGGAACACTGTCCGGCCAAACTAACAAAGTCAGCACTGGGATTACCTGGTCAGTAAAGTCACAGGTCATCCCGGTCGTCTAGTTTAAACCCCACGCGAAACCGGCGACGTTATCATCACCGGTGCAAAGCTCTCGAGCTATCTGAAAATGATTTTATTTATTTATTTAGGGCCCTCACCGGTCACTCTCAATTAATGTTTTATAAGCTACGATCCTGTCAGAACGCTATATTGTGACATAGTTACATGCGACCAGCAGATTCTATTAATTCAAGCGGTTATAAGAGCCGTAATTATCTTTCAAAACGACAGGCACAGTAACATAGTTACATACGACGAGCAAATCCTATTATTTCAAACGGCTATAAGAGCCCGATCTATATTTGGATAATTTGTATAGCGGACGATAGGCCGGCGAACCCGGACCTATCATAAAAACTAGTGTCGTCACGCCTCTGGAATTCGCTCGTCGCCGAAAACAGCAGGTCAGCGACCAGCTGGCCTTGCTCGGCGACGAGGGAGAGCCAGGGGGGGCGTGACAACGGAATCACATAATCGAGCGAAACGGGACAAATTTTAAAATTGAAGTCTGAAATGACGTAGGAGGAACCAGGGTGGGGAGACGGCTATAAAAGCGCCTGCACCGGAAGGAAGGCTCTTACTCGGTAACACGAACTCAACTAAAAGTAATTCGGAGTGCATAAGTCTTAAAAACGATAATATCAAAAGTAAAGGGAAGGATATTCAGAAAATTAATTAGTCGGTGGTTTGAAAGCGAAGCAGTACTAGAAGTAGTTAAAAATCATCATATAGGATTAATTGAATAGATACCCGCCGAGAATTTAGTGCATAGGAATAAGAAAATAGTGTATGATAAAATAAATTAAAGAGTGCGGACTTTAAACCAGTAGGAAGCATAGGAATCGCCTTTCCTGCGAGAGAAAGCAAGAAAGGGCGAAAAGTGTGAGAAGTGTGAGAGAGCAAAGCATTGTAAACAGAGTTGCTACACTCTGTCCAAGGAGAGTCTGGGGCGTGTGGTGGTATGTGTGTGGGCAACGAGGAATACCAAGAATTTCGGGTAAAATAAGTAGAAATAATAATAAATATAATCAAGGGAATTCCCTAATTTTTGAAGCCGAGAAAATAGAATTAGGAAATGTAGAAGATAGGATAATTGTAATTACATGAGAATAAGTAGCATTAAATACATAGGATGAATAAGTACGAGTAAACGAATCTCGCATCTGAGAATATAGGTGATGAAGTGTGTATGAGCGAAAGCAGTGTGGAAGAAAAAGAATTGTAAATAGGGTTCATACACCCTATAAAAAGAGCAAATGCGTAGAAATATAGCTAGTAGGCGAGATATTGATGCAACCAGTATCCGGTAATACCGTTTAACATAAAGCGAGAGAAAGCATAATAAAGGCAAGAGCGAAATAATCGTGAATAGAGCTGACACGCTCTACCAAAGGAGTGAGTGCGAGGAAAAAATAGCCAGTGGTACAATATAGATATATCTGCGCATCGAATTTACGGTAATACCGTTGTACAGAACCATAACGGACTCACGAGGAATACCGAGAACTTGTGCATACTGAATAGGATTATAATCGTCTAAATTATCGCTAGAATTACGAGTTTAGAAAGATCACAAAAAATTTTAATGAACATAATTAAAAAGTGACGTTTTCTATGGAACTGTTTTTCTTTAATAAAGCATCACTATCGACCACCATGAAGTCTCAATTAATTAGTTATGTGTCGAGCCCAAATCCCCACGAAAAATAAAATATATGTGAACGGAAGAAAATTATGGTTACAATATATATGATTTTGTGGGGAAAGGATTACCTAACACAAGACTTGTTTAGACTTCGCTGGTCGATCGTAATTCGTCGTACTTTATTTAAGATCGTTCGGATACATAAATCGTTTCGCATTACGCTTATCGCGTGGCCTTAACCTTGCTTACGGAAAACGGAAGTAGTCGTTGAAAAACAGTTCTCTATAAACGGGTGTTTTACCAACCAATTAAATATTGTCTAAATTTCACACTGCCTGAATCGGCGTAACGTGTATCGGGCATTTATACAGCCCTGTCGGTAGGTAGGGTGTGACGTTACCTACGCGTCGCCACACTACTCCCCTCCGAGTGACTTAACGCTGTCGTTAAGTAACGAAATAAACTCGTTTCTTTCGAGTGTACGTCCTAAATGGAACTTTGTAGTGGCCTGTGCCCGAAGGAGGCCTATCTGCGAGTTTGGGCTGGACCTGTGCTTCTTGTGCCATTTTCTCTGCAGGTGATGCCGCTGATCCCGCGGGGGTGTCGTTCGGTGATACGCTCAGTTGCGTCGGTGGCTGCTGAATAATAAGGGACGGTGATTGTCCGGCGGGGCTGGGAGGCTGTGGCTGTTTAGACAACGCGAAAGGTTCCGGCGCCTCGAAAAAAGCTGGTTTTAAACGCTCAGTGCTGATCGTCGTTGGTACTCCGCTCACGTTCACTCGAAAAACATAATCAGTAACTCGCTCGATGACCTCGAAAGGTCCGTCGTATGGTTGTTGTAGTGGCTCTTTTACGCTATCGACGCGTACAAAAACGTGCGTACATGTGTAAAGAGTTTTATGCGCAAAAACTCTTGCTTTATTATGGTGTGCGGATGGAGCTGAGCGAATGTTGCGCATAGCTTCTCGGAAAAACTCCACAAAAATCCTTGGGTCCGTAGAAGGCTCCTCATCGACAAAAAACTCGCCAGGTAATCTCAACGTGGTCCCGAAAACTAACTCCGCTGCCGATGCCTTCAGATCGGCCTTAAAACTTGATCGCAATCCCAATAAAACGACGGGCAAGACATCAGTCCACTCTTTGACATTGTGGCACATTAAAGCGGACTTCAGGGAGCGATGCCACCTTTCGATCATGCCGTTTGAAGCGGGATGGTATGCAGTAGTCCTTGTGCGTTTACTACCAATAAGGTCCGTCAAAGCGTCAAAAAGCTGCGACTCGAACTGGGCGCCCCTGTCCGTTGTGACGACAGAAGGAGCTCCGAATCTAGCGATCCATCCGGAAAAAAATGCTCTGACGACGGTGTCGGCAGAAATGTCCACTATGGGGACTGCTTCTGGCCAACGGGTGAATCGGTCGATCATTGTTAATAAGTATCTGTAGCCTTTCGATGGAGGAAGCGGTCCTACAATGTCAATATGAATTTGCCGGAATCGTGCGTCTGGAATTTCGATATGTTGAGGCACGTTCTTATTATGCCGGTGTATCTTGCTACGCTGACATGGTAAACACGTGCGTGCCCATTCCATAACGTCGCGATTTATTCCGGGCCACACAAAACGCTGGCTTATGAGCTTTTTTGTCGTGCGCCCACTAGGATGCGAAAGGTTATGGGACGCGTCAAATACTTTTTTTCGGAGGGTTTTCGGCACAAAAGGTCGAACGTCGGTTCCTGCCACATCACAATAAATTGTCTCTTCCGTGTCGTCCAACCTTAATCTGCGCAACTCGAGCGATGATGACGATTTGGATTCAAGCAACTTCTTTAACTCCTCATCGGCCTTCTGCTGTTCGGCAAGTTCCTGAGTAGTGATGACAACTGGCATGTCGATAATCTCGAGACGAGAAAAAGCGTCCGCGATATGATTCGCCTCGCCCGAGACGTGCCGAATTTCTGTGGAATACTGTCCAATGAAGTCGAGTTGTCGTTGTTGCCTCAGGGATGCTCGATCTGATCGCTGGAGGAAAGCATAGATCAACGGCTTGTGGTCGGTCCAAATGGTCAGTTGTCGGCCTTCAACAAGATACAAAAAAAATTTTAAACTACTAAAAATAGCTTGCAACTCCCGATCATATGTCGAATAACGAGTCTGCGTGGGGCTAAATTTTCTTGAAAAAAATCCAAGAGGTTTCCATTGCCCGTCGTGGAACTGCTCCAAAACTGCTCCCATTGCAGTATCCGAGGCATCCGTCTGTAGCCGAAAAGGTGCGTTCAATAACGGGTGAGCGAGGAGCGCTGCTTCACAGATCTGGCGTCTAGAACCTTCGAAAGCCGCAGTGGCTTCGAGTGTCCATCTTACTGGACGTTTATCCTTTTTCTTTGCTCCGACTAGTAGAGCGTGCAACGGTGCTTGAATGGCTGCTGCATTGCGTAGGAATCGTCTATAAAAATTAACAATACCGAGAAAACGGCGTAAGGAACTAATGTCTTTTGGTTTTTCATAGTCTCTGATCGCGACGACGCGATCATCAAGGGGTTTCGTCCCTTGACGTGAAATGTTATAACCAAGATAACTGACCTCACTCGCGCCGAAAATACACTTTGATGCATTTATTGAGAGTCCGAACTCGCGTAAACGCGACAACACTTGTCGTAAATGTGACTCGTGCTCGCTCTGGTCGTTAGATGCGATTATGATATCGTCTATATAACAATGACAAAATGTCAATCCACGAAGCACTACGTCCATGAGGCGCTGAAACGTCTGGGCAGCGTTCCGTAACCCGAAAGTCATGACGTTAAATTCGTACAGTCCGAAAGGAGTAATGACGGCAGTTTTATGGCGATCCTCGGGCGCCACTGGGACTTGATAATAGGCACGTACCAGGTCAAGTGTTGAAAATACCGAACATCCGGCAAGAATGTGGGAGAAGTCATGGAGGTGAGGAATCGGGTACCTATCGGGCACGGTAACCTTGTTCAATCGCCGGTAATCTCCGCATGGTCTCCATCTCCCGTCCTTCTTTTCGACCAGATGGAGAGGGCTCGCCCACGCGCTGCTGGACGGCTGGCAAATCCCGTGTTCCAACAAGAAATTGAACTCGTCTTTAGCGGCTCGTAATCGCTGCCCCGTGAGTCGTCGAGCGGGTTCGGCAACCGGGGGTCCTGTAGTTACCAAGTGGTGATGAACGTTGTGTGACGGCCGCTTCTTGTTGGTGCTCGACGGAATGGTGACGTCAAGAAAATCTCGAAGAAGCGCTCTGTATTCGCTGTTAGGGTCGATCGTCGAGACTCCCGTAGAATTTAATTTGATGACTTTGCCGATTGCGCATAGCTTCGTGACGTTGTCGATGAGTTTTCGATTCCGCAAATCGACTAGGAGGCTGTAATGAAACAGAAAATCAGCTCCGAGTATAGGCTGCGAAACGTCAGCAATTATAAAAAAACCACGGGAAATCCCTTCGTAATCCGAGATTTACATTGACCATGGTCACACCGTAAGTGTTTATGCGCGAACCATTGGCCGCGAATAATTTTAAATCCGTTAATTTCGGCCTTTTATAATCCCTCTTTAGAGCTTCCTTGGGTAGGACCGAAAGGTCTGCACCAGTGTCAATGAGGTACTTAATAAGAGTCTTTGTGTCCGATATCACAAGGCGAACTGCTCGTGTACCGCCCACTGTCGCCGTAATGTGGGTCGGCTCGTCTAGTTTTCCGGCTGTTTGCCCTTCCACGTGCACGGATCGCGACACTTACGCGCTTTGTCGCCAAACCTCTCGTGGTAATAACACGTATCCCTGTCATTGCGATCTCGTGAAGGCATGCGACCTCGAGATGAAGATCTGGTGCGGTCCCGGGTGCGATACCGGTACTTGTCGCCTTTAAGTTCGCTGATGTCACGTGCCAGGTTTTTGAACAGCTCCCTCAACTCGGACATCTTCTTCCTTCTCTCGTCTTCCTTCTGTCGCACTTGGGCTATGGACTTGGCAGGTGTGAGCGATGCGGCGTGCGATCCCATTACCTCTAGAATTTTGTCCGCCTGCAAAGCGAGTTTAGAGATGTCAACGACTTCACTGATTGATAGTATGCCCTTCACATGATCGGGCAAATGCTCGAGGAATAATGTACGCAGGACTGAGTCGTTACATTGACCCGCGGCGAGGTTGCGTAGCCTTTGTAGAAAATGTGACGGTTTCTCGTCGACAAATTCTTGGCCCCTTAACAGACTCCTTAATTTTGATTCGTTCGTTTCGTCGAAAGACCCAATGATTCTTAATTTAATAGCTTCATACTTTCCGTTTGCCGGAGGTGAAGAAATAATGTCAGATACGAAAGGAAGAACCGACGGATCTAAATTAACCACGATATACCTGAATTTTGTCGTATCAGTCGTTACGTTCGAGATGGCAAAAGCGGCTTCCACCTGCGCGAACCACAATATCGGGTTGTCCTTCCAAAAACTGGGCAGCTTGACGGCACGCGTCGCTCCGATTTCCACATTGCCGCCGGTATTAACGTGTGATGGCCCGTCGCCGCTTGAGTTCTGTCCATTCTCCGCCATATCCGAGTTACCTTCGATGTTCCCCGGGTGGTCGTTGGTCTCGCGCGGTGGTGATCTCGGAAGCACCATACGTTCTTCGCTACGGCCCGCTACTCGTTTTTAGGTTAGGCACGCATTCTTGCAGTTTTTCCTTTTTTCTGGAATAATCACGTCGGGGTCACCAAAAAGTCTGTGGGGAAAGGATTACCCAACACAAGACTTGTTTAGACTTCGCTGGTCGATCGTAATTCGTCGTACTTTATTTAAGATCGTTCGGATACATAAATCGTTTCGCATTACGCTTATCGCGTGGCCTTAACCTTGCTTACGGAAAACGAAAGTAGTCGTTGAAAAACAGTTCTCTATAAACGGGTGTTTTACCAACCAATTAAATATTGTCTAAATTTCACACTGCCTGAATCGGCGTAACGTGTATCGGGCATTTATACTGCCCTGTCGGTAGGTAGGGTATGACGTTACCTACGCGTCGCCACAATTTTTCGCTATCAGCGTCCTCCTACGGCGTACCGAACAATCGTTCGTTCCTGTCGGTCAAAAGTAATTCGAGAAATTGAGACTTCGAGACTTTGATAGTCATCCATAAAAATAGATTATATAAATAGGGAAGATCCTTGGTAAGCGCCATCCGTTCGATGAGGCCTCGTTCGAGCTACCTACCGGCCGTTCTGTGCTGGCTCCGGCCACGCGGCCGTGTAGATCCGCTACTCGAGTGATGGTAGTAGTAAGAAATAATCGAAGTCGTGGTTAACACGTTAAGCGCCACGCCGGTCCCTAGGGACCGGCGCTAGACTTTCCGTTTACGCCTCGCCGGTCCCTACGGACCGGCGGCAGACTTTTCGTTCTTCTATTGCGGCGCGTGTGTTGGTCCTTGCGTACTTGTGAGACTGAACATTTAAATTATGCGATATCGGTTTTTGTTTGGTCAATGCTTCAAGGAAAAAAATATAATACTTAAAAACATTAATGTAATTTATTAAAACAAGATAAGCAAATGTGAGGTTTCTGTGTACACGTTCGGGCGTCATTAGGCATCGCTTTTCGGTTTGTTTATCTTCTACCAAGGAGAAGGGACTATAAGGATATAAACAAAGTATATACATAGTATTTATTGCGATTGCAAAATGTCAGGCTCTCGAATGCAATTTCCTGCAAGTGGAAAGGTAAACATACGAAGACAAGCCCCGATCCTCAACGCGGGTTACGTTACCGCGAGCGGCCCTGCAGAGCCCGCCTGACGGCTAACGGAAAGGCACAGAAATTCGGCGTGGCGCTTAACGTGTTAGCACAAAATAGTCGAGTAGATACTTTATTGAACAACGTTTGGTCAGCAAGGAATATCGTGGTCGATGTTGATGTGGTACAACGAGCGCGGTTCCTCCCTTTGGCGGTAGAAGGTGCACGGGCGATTTCATCGACGACCGCGCCGCCGTCCCCACCGCTAGGTGCTGCCCTACATATATTCTAAAAACGCGAATAATGAATTTCGTGCTCGCAACGCCGAGCTGTGGACTCGTCATAATTATTACTGTGATTTATTTCTCAGTATTTCGATTACGACTTAGTCTTTTCTTGTGCTTGTGAACAATTATAACATAAGCATTTTATGGCGTTCAGTCATCAGTGTGCAGTGCACGGTCTTTTATACAAGATCATGGTGCAGTGTAATGAATCGGTGAACCTCAGACATCGCCAAAGACCTTCAACAAATTCTTTCGTTGTTTGTTGTTTGTGTGCTGTTGGGACAATACTTAGAACTGTCTTCGGAGACTACTTCATTTTGTACACTGCGACAACACTTAGAAATGGCTTCGGAGACTCTATTTCAGTTTGTAAACTGTGACAACAGTAAGAGATGTCTTCGGACTCTTTTTCAGTTTGCACACTGCGACAATACTCGGAGCGATCTTTCAAGACTTTTACAGCCTGCACATTGTGGCAGCAAATTAATTAATCTTCGAAGACGCTTTTGTAGTGTGTACACTGTGAACACACTCGCAATGGTCTTTCAAGACTCTTTCACAGCAATATTGATAAGGGTCTCTGAAGTCTACACTTAGCCCATGATTAAGAGCATCGAAAAGGACTTCGAGAGTTCTTTGAAGTCTGATTATATCTTTACTTCATTACACTGATAATTTGTTTACATAAGATGCTTATGATGTAATAGAAGTTCAATTATTGAAAAAAAAAAAAAAAAAGAAATATACCATACAGATTTTTTAAATCTGCGATATACAAGGGGATGATATCGAGCAGTCCATCAGGAAACGGTTAATTCTATGTATTTATAAATGAAACAGAGCAATCATTTACAAAGCTGAGGCTCGTTCTTTAACTATAAAATATGTAACAGCACAAATGATGCACCATTCAGTCTTGAACATACACCATAAAAAATTTAAGCGTTTTGACAGATGAACTTCCTTTGAAGGGAAGCAAGCTTACGCAAGTGAAAATTTGTGGTTTAGCGAAAGATTATTCGTCAATCGAAAAATAATGCCTACACATTTGAATAAACTTATATGGTAGTAAAAACTCAGTTTTTGAACTAAATTTTTTTTTGGATGGACAAGTTTTTTATTTTGTGAGGTAAGTTTCAATGTAAGAATATCTTTAACTGAGACGTAAACCATTCAACAATCAAAAATCGATTGTAAAATATGAATTGACTGCGCATTAAATAATGTTTTTAAACCTTTAAGCCTTATCATCGACAAGCTGAATCTTGTTCAAAGCCAGTTGCAGCAAGAGAATGTCTCTGGTTAGCCCTGAGACCGCTCGTCGATAAAAAATCATGTGTACAGCACATAAAAATGCACTGCCATCAATTAATACGTCTACAGGCAGCGTGAACAAGTGTTAATCCTTAGGGCCAGTTGATCTATAAGCTTACTCTAGCTCGTGTAACGGTAATTTTTTATTGTTAACAAACATTTTTATATTTCGTGGGAATTCGGGCTTGATCACAGGATTAATTAATGTAGACTTATGTAGACGGTACGCTCGTTGCACACATACACACACACACCACCAGACTCGCCTACCTCGCTTGTTGCTCTCTTTTCCTCTATCTGACACACGATTCACCGTCTGGCGTTCACTTTCGCACTCTCACTTGCTTATACTCTTCTCGATCATCCTTCCTGTTTAAATGCTAGCTGACCTACTTTTATTTCCTTTAAATATTTCTGACCTAATTCTATTTCATCGAATTTCTCTACTTAACTCTATTTACTTAATTCTATTCACTTTACACCTATTCGCTTAATCGTATTTAATTAATTCTATGCACTTACTCTATTCGCTTAGCTAACTATTTCCTTAAATATATTCACTGAACTGATGCGAATTTTTTTATGTTGCGATCTCTGTTTTTCACTGCCTCGATTTTTTATTTATCGAAACCCGAATTTTTACAAAGCACAATCGATGTTAAATTTTTTTATATTAACTCGTAATTTTAGAATGTTTCGTTTCTTGATTGGCTTGTACTATTACACTGTGTTATCGGCGCTAAGAGAGCTGCTCTCTCCCCGCACCGACCTTTTATAGGCTTCCCCTTGCCTCAGTCCCCTCTGCCTATTTTTCCATCGTAATTTTAAATGTAACGCATCTTTAGACTTTTGCGGTTCGCCGCTGCCGCGCTCACCGCCTTCCCCTCGCCACCGAGCAAGGGCAACTGGTCGCTGACCTGCTGTTTACATCAGCGAGGGAATTCCGGAGCGGCGACAGCTCTAGTTTTTATACTAGGTGCGATGGCCTCATGCCCGCAAACCTCGGTGCTTTTGTATCGAGTCTAATTTCGCAGGTGTTTTCGCATATACTCTCGGCTCTTATAGCCGTTCGAAATAATAAAATAAGCTAAAGAGTGTAACTATGTTACACTCGATGCAAGCATCAGCAAGAGAATGTCTCTGGCTTAGCCAGAGACCGCTCTTCAATCGAAAATCATCACTGTATCATTAAAATTAATACACTGTAAGCTCGAAGAATATTTCAAACCTTCAGGTGTTACGACCATCAAGCTTACTCGTATTCGAAGCAGCCTTCACCAAAAGAGAATGTATATGGTTAGCCCAGAGACATTCTTCCATTGTGAAACAATTAATTTACTGCAGTAAATTAATAATAATTTGTGTGACGGTGAAGAAATGATTAAATTTAAATTGATTCTGATAAGTATTTAGAAATAGGGTTTCTACATTTTTAAGTCATATGTAATTTTTCTTGACAGAAAATTAGAGCGGGTGGAGAATATAATCATGCACATTGCTTTCTCATTATTTTCCATTTTTCATAAAGTCACCTCCAAAAGGAATAATGTACATCAGTTTTGGCTTCCTCTTAGAGGACGCTGTGCCAAATATGAAAAATAACGAGGAAACAATAGGCGAAGTTGCACTTTGAATCATTGTTTAGAACAAATTTCCCTTGGAGTGTGGTTAGCCAAACTCTCCCTTCGGACCTGCTAATCCTGGTAGTCCCTCAAATCGAGAATCCAGGCCTCCTTGCAGGACTGATTTTTCCTTTAGTCTGGTAAGCCACAATTTTCCTTTCGACGAGATGGACTTGGCAGTCCACGTAGAAGAAGCGGCGCTGGTACAACATCGTATGTCCGGTTTATACGTTGACTGCATCAATAAGTTGTCCTGTTTCGGCAGAATATAGCCGTCTCTTCTACCTGTTATAAAACATTGCATCATTAAAAATATATTTTTTAATATTCTGCTACAGAGGCGAATCGGCCTCCGTAAATCGCAAAACAATCGAGGACGTTTCATATTGAATACGACTGAATTTCATGGAAGGATCAATCTAATATTATTGAACCGTTTGAGATACCGCGCTAAAACTTTGCATAAAGAAATTAACGTTCAAGGGTTTTGTTGACGATCGATTGAGGTCTGTTTTGGATCTAATAAGTTACATAAGCCAAATAGATTTTTTTCAGATGTAAATTATTCAAACGTGGACATGGAAAAGTTTGTAAAGGGTGATTTTTTAAGAGCTTGAGAACTTTTTTTTAAAAAAAAACGCATAAAATTTGCAAAATCTCATCGGTTCTTTATTTGAAACGTTAGATTGGTCCATGACATTTACTTTTTGAAGATAATTTCATTTAAATGTTGACCGCGAATGGGCCCTAGAAAAGTTGGCAGAAAATCCGCTTTTTTATCGACAAATTTTGTTCAGCGATGAGGCTCATTTCTGGTTGAATGGCTACGTAAATAGGCAAAATTGCCGCATTTGGAGTGAAGAGCAACCAGAAGCCGTTCAAGAACTGCCCATGCATCCCGAAAAATGCACTGTTTGGTGTGGTTTGTACGCTGGTGGAATCATTGGACCGTATTTTTTCAAAGATGCTGTTGGACGCAACGTTACGGTGAATGGCGATCGCTATCGTTCGATGCTAACAAACTTTTTGTTGCCAAAAATGGAAGAACTGAACTTAGTTGACATGTGGTTTCAACAAGATGGCGCTACATGCCACACAGCTCGCGATTCTATGGCCATTTTGAGCGAAAACTTCGGAGAACAATTCATCTCAAGAAATGGCCCGGTAAGTTGGCCACCAAGATCATGCGATTTGACGCCTTTAGACTATTTTTTGTGGGGCTACGTCAAGTCTAAAGTCTACAGAAATAAGCCAGCAACTATTCCAGTTTTGGAAGACAACATTTCCGAAGAAATTCGGGCTATTCCGGCCGAAATGCTCGAAAAAGTTGCCCAAAATTGGACTTTCCGAATGGACCACCTAAGACGCAGCCGCGGTCAACATTTAAATGAAATTATCTTCAAAAAGTAAATGTCATGGACCAATCTAACGTTTCAAATAAAGAACCGATGAGATTTTGCAAATTTTATGCGTTTTTTTTTTAAAAAAAGTTCTCAAGCTCTTAAAAAATCACCCTTTATATGGAAAATGCACATTGTTTTCTTAGGCTCCATATAATCGCCAATTTGCATTATGAACAAATTATGAAAAAAGCCTGCAAAGTAAAGACTCGCAAATTACATACTCATTACATTACAACTTTTACAAGGCCATTTTAATGCGGAAGTACATTGATCGATTTTGGCTTTTTCAAAAATGAAGCTTTGTAAAGGGTGGAAAGTAATGAGGAAGCAATTTGCAAGGTTCTCCGTTGTAGGCTTCATTAAATACGAGATTGTGTATCCTAGCTCAATAATTCTAAATTTGCGATAGTAAGAAAGATTATAGAGGTAAAATAACTGAAGGTCACATTCACATTTAATTGGGACATAAACTTACAAACAAATGAATAAAGAGGAGCATCTCGTTCATTAACAAGTTTACTAGCAATTACTTATATATGAGCACCATGAATATTTCTGTCAATTTTCAACGGATTTGCACCAAACTTGATATACCCATGTTTTTTGGGTTGCTGATTCCGAATCTGGAATTGAAGTTAAGAAATTCGAAATGGGGAATCCAATATAGCGAACCAAAATGCAAAAAGTCACTCCATTTAAAAGAAGCTCGGAGGGGGGGGGCGAGGTGGCTGATTACAAATCTAAACTCGAAATTGAGAAATAAAAAATGGCGGCTTCCAGAGAATAACGGTATTCCATTAGAGCTACTGTAACCTCCGTTATTAGCTAGTAAAATATAATCACAGCTCCCACTGCGGCACGGTGGGGAGGCTGTGGTAGAATTTTACACGCCATTTAGAAATTTTTTTTTTGCTATCAACACTTTTCCTTACATTTCATAATTTTTTTTGTTTTTCTTTAACTTTTAAAAAATTTGATTTTGTTAGTTAGTTTGTTGTTAGTGAGTTTGTTTGTTAGTTCTTTGTTTTTATTCTTATTTTCCGGAAACATTGTTTTATAATTGTTACGCTCGAATTTGATGGTTTTGTGTGATAATTCTTGAATTATTATTTAATGGAGTATAAAATCCCTCCACAGCCTCCCAGTGGCGCACTTTGGAGTCGTGATCTTACTTCACTACCTTGTTGTGCCGCGGAATATTCCACTCCGTATTTAGTATATTTGGGAATATTCCATAGCAAAGTAACATTGGAATTTGTTCAAGACAGGAAACGAAGTCCAATGCCCGATCGTATGAACGACCCCAAGAACGCTGACGCAGCATGAGCGACTCGCTTGGCGTTCGGGCGAAAGGCTAACGCTAAAATTGCGAATTAAGGGATTTTCGTGAAGACAGTTAGCAACTGCTTTACGAAAAGACAGTATTAAATTAGATTGAAAAGAGAACGGTTGGTTTCTCGTTTAATACTCGAAACAACGCATTATTGTACTTCTTACTTTGATATATAAATAGGCAACGGAAAGTTACCGTTGCTTACAATAAATACTTCCTTTTTATATAAATTCGCGTTTCCATCTTTTACTCGAGATCCATCTCCTTATCGGCAAACGATCCCAAAAAATAATAACTTTTAATATTATACCGACTACCGAATAATCCAATTACTCGGTACTGGCATAACATTTGGTGGCAGCGGTGGGATCTGCCGAAGTTAAGTGATTCGTGATTTATTAGGACAAAAGTGTTTTGGACAAAGTTGAGAATACTCTGAAGTGACGACTACGACGCGTGCAAGGACACCAGTGTAGTTCGTGAAAACCCGACTAATCTAACGCGAAGCCGTGAAGTGAACGTCGGTGCGGGGTGACGTATCGGTCAACCGTTTAAAGTCCCGATTGACGGTGTCACGTCAAGTCGCGGAAAACCGCACAAAGTGTGCAGCCGAGTACGCAAGGCAGCTGCTCGAGAAGAAGCCGTCGCGTAACCATTGGCGACGCACCAAGGACGAACCCAGGAACCAACGGAGATACGGGTCAACGGTACCAGGGAGGACAACTGGACCAACCTTCGAGGAAAGCTAAGAGACAACGGGTCTACAGCACCGAAGGAACAGCACCCGAGGACATCGCAATGGAAAGGACCGCCTTCCAGATCATCATACTGTAAGTGGCGGTTACGTTATTAGTACATATTGCCGATAAAAATCAAAGCCAGTCAGGGAAAAATATATTTTGAAATTTTGAAAAAACAAAATTAATAATTTTGCCGAAGCCAGTGTAGAATAGATATTTGGGAATATTCTAAAGTAGAGTTAGCCGAGAAATTTGCAAGCATGTCAGATCCTAGAGGAGCCCGACCAAGAAATAGGGGCAATTCGCTAGAGACGACGTTGCCCGGCGAAGAAGTAGACCCTACAACCGGTTTAGCTGCGGCAGTAGGAGACATAGTTTACGAAGCGCGCAGGGCGCTATTCGAGCTCTCGCCGTCGGGGCGAATCCCTTCGTCCAGACAAGGGGCCCTGGTGGACAGACTGACGGCCCAGTTTGGCGTAAACCCACGTAGGGGTGCGTCATTCGGGGATCATGACAGCAACGTTAGCGACGACTTGCTTAATATGGCCACTGGTGAGCAAACGCCTGAACGCATCACCGAGGACATGGTTGAGCGAGAAATAGAAAATATGCGAACCATAGGTCGTGTAGGTTTTCCAGCAGCTACCGGTACGACAGCCCGGTCGGTACCAGCGAGAGTACGCGATCGGTTGGAAGCGGTCGACCGAAGCCAACGCGACATGGAAAGAGCGCGACGCCAGTATGAAAGGCTGCAGCGTGAGCACGATCGAGGCCAACGCGAACTTGATCGCGAACTCAGGGAGGCAGAAACGCCGTCGGCAAGACGGAATTTGGCCGACACGCTGAACGAGGTTGGTGCGGACGAGTACGAGCTCATCCACTCCTTAAGAGAGCAAATTGCCGAGCTCCAGCGACGGTTAGGAGGAGCAGGGATGGAGGACATCCCGCCCTCCGCACTGCCCCCGAGACGCACGCGGTTCGAAGAAACGCAGAGGCCCTCAAATATGCTCAGCCTCAGCCTCGGAATAAAAATGGTAAAAACATTCGACGGCAAAGATTCGAAGGCATTGCCGCTCTTCTTAAAGTCCTGCGAGACGATATTCCGCAGGGTAGCAGAGGAGGAGCATGACACTCTCCTCGAGTTGATCGTTATGAGTAAGCTAGAGGGTGCAGCAGCAAGACAACTGCAGCACAAAACCATCAGCACCATGGCGCAACTCAGGAGCGAGTTGGTAGCGTTGTACGGACAACGGAAGTCCCTGGCCGCGCTGCAAATGGAGTTCAGCTCCCTCCGGCAGGGACAGAACGAGGACATCGCCGCCTATGCGGCAAGAACGGAGAGAATCACGGTAGACATCGCCGAAATACTCTGCGAACCGTTGCAAACGGAGGATCAAAAGATCACCGTCGAGAGCGTCACACGACGAAGCGCACAGGCCAACTTCGAGAACGGCCTGCACGGCCAGGTGCAAGTGCTGGTGCGTGCGAGAAACTACCAAACGCTGCATGACTCTGTGGCTGGGGCCATAGAGATAACCAACATGGTACAGCCAAAGGGAGGGGTAGGTGGAGTATTAAGCCACCCCAGAAGGTCCCAAGGCGCATCACCCCGGCAGGGACAAAATTGTTTCACCTGCGGAAAACCTGGGCACGTGGCTCGAGACTGCACCCGCAGATCGGGAAGAGTAAGCCTACCGATGCCCAGCGAGAATACATCCATTCACAACGTTGACGTCGTGTGCAACTATTGCCAAAAAAGGGGCCACATGTGGAAAGACTGCAGGAAAAGATTGTCGCAGAACAAAAGCGATCCTGCCCAGTCTTCACAGCATCCCCAACGTCCAAGGGACTCAGGGGGCAAGAATGAAAGGTCCACGGTAAATGCAAGTACGAGTCGAACAGAGACCGATGCCAGTCCGCTGGGAACGATGAGGATAAACACGCTCACGGCCCATCAGAGACCCGCGCGCAGGAAGAAAACGACGCAGCAGTTATTGCAGGTAACGCTGCCGGCATCCAGCGCTACGGCCAGCGACTTCGACATAATTGCACCGTTGGCCACAACCGGGGTACTCACCCTCAAGGCGGACACCGGAGCGCAGTGCAGCATAATAAAGGAAGGCTGCCTCAAGGCCGAAACCATGGTGAGCAGGTGCTCCGTGGAACTGCAGGGTGTTGCAGGAGAAAAATTCACCCCCCTTGGCATAGCAAAAATTGTGTTAGAGACACCGGCGCTAAACGTGGAACATTGGTTCTACATCGTTCCGAACGATGTGCCGTTGAAGGTCAACGGACTACTTGGCATGGATTTTATCAAGCAGCATAAAGCGGATATCCTGCATGGCGAGATGCTCAAGTTGTATGGGCACTGCATGCCGCTACGGGACGGCGCGACGAGGATAAATTCGTCACCACGCGGTAGAACGGCAGCCACGTGCAAATACATAGGCCTGCTTACGAAGACAAATTCTCTTTACGGAAACGGGTCTAACACGGATGCCGCCAAGGAGAATAAATCTGTCGGACTACCTATGAGGAGCGGAATCAGCCGAGGAAAAGTAGCGAGATTCCGTGTCACACCGTCAAAACCTAATAAAGTGAGTTTATATGGTTATAAAAACGACAGAGAAGTGCAACGGCCGTCGGCGACACTCGAGCCGTCGGAGATAGCGAAGGCCGTACGGAACCGGCAGGTCAAGGCACTACGCGTACGCTCAACGAGCACGGGGGCCAAACGCTTCGCGCAGCAACGACGGAAGCCCGACTTGGTGCCCCCCAGCAGTGAAAAGCAAGCAGCTTGCACAGGAATAATGTGCGAATACAAGCGTGTATTCTATCTACAAGGGAACGAGCGACAGCACACGCACGAGGTGCAGTATCGCACACCCTTTAGGGTCAGATCGAAGGACCAAGAATTGCAACCCTTGCCTGGAAAGAAAGTAAAATCGGGGCATGGGTCCGGTAAAATGAATAAAGCCGAAAAAAGAAACACAGATGTAGACGCTCCGAGTCGCATATACGCGACCACGCGAAGTCTTCCAAGAGAGAGCAGAGAATGAAATCCGTGGATCGGAAAAGGACGGCACCACGGGGTAACTCGGCACAACGAATGACCGCACAAAGCGGAGGGCCGAGGATACCCCTTACAGCCGTGGTAGCTCGCTGGAGCGAGAGGTCAAGCTCGCCCGCGAGCGAGACGAGGACAGCAAGCGCCCGGGTACGGACAGCCGCACAAAACGGAGAGCCGAGAATACCCCAGGCCAGCCTAGCAACGCGGCAGAGAGAGAGGCTGCCCTGGCCCATGCGCCAGAAGAGGACAGAGAGATTCGCAGCGTGCCTGCAGAACGCTCTACTGAACCCCACAGCCCCGCCGAAAAGCCGTGCGGTCGGGGAAGGGGCAGACCACGCAAGCCACTGGTAAGACTGCGAGCACCGCTAACAAGGATGGAGCGGGCCCAGCACAGCATGGCAGACCCGCGAAGCGCGGAAGGCCGCGAAAGGCAAACGTTGCAAGGCCGCTCAAGAGAGAGAGCGACCCAACGGCGGAGCCACCGGTGGGCACACCGAGCGAAGAAACTACGGACAGAGCACCGCAAAGGCCTGCTGAGGAAGCGAGGCACGGCGGGGCCCGTAGCCCACGAACTTCCAGCAGCGCAGACGAAGACAGCGTTATAAAAGAGTATAGCGACTGATACAGTGGCGTAGCCACTCCTACTGCCGATGACCGCCTGAAAATAATTGAAGGAAAAGGGAATGAGTGCCGATGAGGGTAATCGACACCCCATCGAAGTCCCTCGAGAAAGTAACGGTCGGCAAAATAGGACCGCTACCAGGAACGCATCAAAGAAAAAATGTATACTTACCGTCCAGGATGCGCTAGCAAATTACGGTGCATAGCACGGCCGAACCAAGAGGCCTCGAATTCATGATTAATAATAAAGAATTAATAAAACTAAATAAATGTGGGTAGGGAGCTCCACAAAGCGCAAGGTAAGGAACTCCAATAAGAAAAACAAGGTAAAATGAAACTTGTTTAATTGAAAAGGCACGAGGGAAAACAGGTTACATAGTATAATTTATAAAACCCGTCGGCAGAACGGGCAGGGATGACAACTCTCAAGCGCTTCCTGCCGGAAGAGGCGCCCTACCCCCAGCACATCCTCGGGAACAACCTCGCCGGCGTAGTGGCCGTTGCCCCATAAGGAGTCCACCCGCTGGCGACTGGCTTCCCGACGACGACGGACCCCTAGAGCCTGGGCGATGAATCGCCTCTCCCAATCCGGGCGACGCTGAGCGGAAACGATGGGGAAATACGCTTCCTGGAATCAAAAAATGTACCCGTTTCCAAAAAGGGGAAAAGAAAAACGTGTGAACAACACTTCTTCCGGCCGAAGTAATATGCCTACCCCACTTCGCAGTAGCTCAGGTGTAATGTCGCCCTCACGGCAGAGTAACACCCCATAAATTTCCTCTTGCATAAACCGAGCCATCGTGAAACGAACGAAATAGCCGAGCGGACGGTTAGAGTAAGAATGAGCCAAAGAGCCCTCGCACATCGAAACCCGCGAGGCCGCTCTAGGAAAGAAGGAGAACAAACGCAGTAAGCATTCTCACGTTTTTCTCCTACCTCATTACAGGCTGATAGCAGCAAAAGGTGGACTAACAAAAGCCACGCAGCATCCCCCGGACTACGTCGTCAGCACGTTTGCCAGCAACCCGGGAATCTACTACGAAGACATAGGAAGCCTCAAGATAATCCAATCAACGTGGCGGTTGATTATCAGGTTGGACCTCGCCGCTCTAATGCAGCGAGAAGTAGAAATTAGCGAAAATCTACAACGCCTCACCGAACTGTGCGAAGGCGAAACTCGGGTCAACGACATATGCCCCATCCTCAACGACTCCGTTCTACGAATGAAGAAAAGGATAGAGATGGGGGTATTGACCATATTCGACCTCCTCGGGACGCGCCCCGTCAGAGAGCGCAGAGGATTGATAGACGGCCTAGGAAGCATAATAAAGGCCATCACAGGAAACATGGACGCCGCCGACGCGCGGGAGCTACATGAAGAAAAAACGAATCTTAAGGCGTCCCAACAGACCCTGAAGGAAGGGCTGAAAAACCAAGTCCAGATCATAAAAACCACGCTCAGCCTATTCAATGAAAGCGCACATCATATACAGGCTAACGAACAGACGCTGCTGGCCCAAATGCAGCTTGTAAACCGCACGCTCAACAGCGACGTATACTACTTGAAGAGACGCCAACACTTAGACGAGACGCTCAACGCAATAAATATTGCAGTCGAAGCATTACTAAGCGACGTACAGGAGCTAGTGTGGCTAGTGGACGATATAGCTAGTGGTAAGGCCAGCGCAACGTCCTTGCCACCACGCACACTCGTCAAGCACCTCGTCGAAGCACTACCACACCTACCGCCAGGCAGTAGTTTCCCAGTAGCCATAGCACACGACCAAGCGTCAACACTTATGCGACTGGCTGATACCAGGGCCTACAGCGAAGGCAACGCGGTAGTACTCGTGCTGGATATACCGCTGATCGGGCAGCAACAGTATAGCATACAGAAAGTATATCCTATACCCATGCGAGCGGACAATGGTAGACACTACTACATCGACACGACCGAGAATCGCGTAGTCATAGATATCGAAGATCGCAGATACATCAGGATGACAGCCGACGACGTAAAAATTTGTAAGGTACTGGACAAATCATACATCTGCCCTCCAACACACCCTACAATTCCGATTACGAACGACGCACCCTGCGAGGTCCTTATCTACGCAAAAATGGACACCGATAACGGCAAAAATTGTGCAAAAAGGGTCATCGAAATAACCCATTCCTTCGTCGTCCCAATGCAACAGCAAGGGCGATGGCTATACGTCGCGCCAACCCCCGAACCAGTAGGAATAAATTGTGGAAAAAATCCCACTCAACACGAAATACTGAGCAATTCGGGAATACTGGCATTGATAGGCATATGTATAGTAACCGCCCGAGATTTCAGTATCAGAACCATCGGGCGAACGTCGCAGGTCATCAGGGAAAACTACCTTCCATCGTTCAATTTAAAATTAACGGAAATTGAAGGTCAGGCACCCCCTAAGCAGACCGAGAGGACAAGTCCACTGCAGAGCGTGCTGCGAGACCCGGAAGAGCTTCAAAAGCTCGGAGCTCGAGCCGACCAAATCATGGACAACCTCAATACCGACGGAGACGGGATGCAACGCATCCATAATCTGAGTTTCTACTCACTGGGTGCAGTAGCACCAATAGCCTTGGTTGGCTATGTTCTGTTTAAATGTTATAGGTATCAACGAAACCGAACACCAACAAGGACAAGCGAGGTAACGACCCCGGCAACAGCCGAGGTAAACATCAACCTCGAGCCGATCGGACGACAACAGCCAGAAGAGCAACCGCGATCCGAGCTGGCCAGGTTATGCACCCGTCCCCTCAATCGAGAACGACTCGCTCGGCACGAAAGACGATAAGAAGCAGAGGAAAAACTTCATCGTCAACGAATGAAAAAATGAAACATTTTATTGTATTGTTATATAACATCAAACAGTAAAATTGTAAGAGGAAATACGAGGAACCAATCGAAGAAAAAATTTTTTAAAGAAAAAATTTTTCCTTTTAAGGGGGGAGGGATGTTGTGCCGCGGAATATTCCACTCCGTATTTAGTATATTTGGGAATATTCCATAGCAAAGTAACATTGGAATTCGTTCAAGACAGGAAACGAAGTCCAATGCCCGATCGTATGAACGACCCCAAGAACGCTGACGCAGCATGAGCGACTCGCTTGGCGTTCGGGCGAAAGGCTAACGCTAAAATTGCGAATTAAGGGATTTTCGTGAAGACAGTTAGCAACTGCTTTACGAAAAGACAGTATTAAATTAGATTGAAAAGAGAACGGTTGGTTCCTCGTTTAATACTCGAAACAACGCATTATTGTACTTCTTACTTTGATATATAAATAGGCAACGGAAAGTTACCGTTGCTTATAATAAATACTTCCTTTTTATATAAATTCGCGTTTCCATCTTTTACTCGAGATCCATCTCCTTATCGGCAAACGATCCCAAAAAATAATAACTTTTAATATTATACCGACTACCGAATAATCCAATTACTCGGTACCGGCATAACAACCTTATAACGGAGCTAACGGTAGCTATAATGAAATATAGTTAGTCACTCAAAGCCACCCTATTGGATCCGCTATTTCAAATTTCTCAATTTTGAGTTCCAATTCGCAATCACCGACCTCGCAAACCCCCGAGTACCGAGTTCAATCGAAATGGAGTGACTTTTTAAACTTTGATCCGCCATTGTCAATTTTGAAATTTCGACACAGGAATCGTCACCAGCGACCCAAAGAACCCTTTATAGATAAGCATCCATATAGAATACGAAGTTATTGGCTTTCACTAGTTTTGGCACAAAACGTTGATATCGGGTCCACCAGTGTACTGGTTAATGTTTCAAATTTAAGTTTGTTCTTAAATTTATAATTTATCGTTGTTTAGAATATATCTCTTAAATTTTCAAGCGTATTGGTTAATGTTTCAAATTTAAGTTTGTTCTTAAATTTATAATTTATCGTTGTTTAGAATATATCTCTTAAATTTTCAAGCCTCATAAAATCTGAACCTCTTTCTCAATTTCAAACAAAGGCAATACCAACAATTATCGCACCTTCTTTATTTGCTCATAACTTTTAAGCCACATAGATCCAGACATGCAAATAATTAGAGGAACGACACCTCGTTTCTAAAAAAAGAGCGACTAACTACCACCCACCGAAAAGGTTGAAAACCATTTGGATGACCCTGATTTTACGAAATGCTGCAGTTTCCATGATTATTTAAAATAATTTCGCATTCTTGTTTCAATCAACATGCGAATGATTTGTGCTGGCATGCTAAAAATCCACGATTAAAATATAAAAATGCTACTATGTTTATGTTTCTACGTTTTAACACATATTTACAGGTATTGCCGGTTCTTTTATAAATATTTATATGTCTTCGTTTTATACACATAAACTTGTTCAATAACTTGTGTACCAAACTTGACTCCAATATTTAAGAAAATACGAGGAGGAGTCTTAACAAAGAAAACAGATCATTTTCAAAAATTTTTAATGTCATTACACTCTTTGACGGATTCAAACAAATTACAAATTTTTTTTAACCATGTTTCTCAACGTTTTAAATGATTCACGTTGCTTTAAATGAATGTACGTTTTGATGATGTATTCTCACATGAGAATCACGAAAAACAAAATTTTTCACAATGAAAACTCCTAGTCTTCAAAAATTAAAAATGCCATAACATTTCCCATTTTAAACCGGTTCGAGTCAACTTTAAATCAAATTTATTCTAAACCATTATGTACCGACTATTGTTTTATGTTATTTCTTTTATGTGAGGATTTTCAACACAGTATTTATACATTTACGCGAGCTACAACGTAAACATCCCTTTTCCATAAAAATGAAAATTCAATGTATAACACCTTCCCCGATTTGCGCCAAATTCATTCTTAACCCTTTCGCCTACAACCACGTGTGAGGCTCGTGGTCAGGTTTTTGAGCCAAAATGGTTTATCACGTGCCTGGCCCGTGGTACACCGGTCGGGCCATGTATATTATGTATTTCTAATAGGTACGACACCCGACGTAAGTCGTGTGCGATTGGTACAAGATAGATTTGCCGAGGCTCGAAGGCTCGGCAGTTCAGTTTGCGTTTTGGGACCACGCTGTTGATTCTTACGTGGTAGGGCAAGGGGTTAAACCATATTTCATGACTGTCCATACGTGAATCACATATCAGCCGGATCCCGGATATCTTACAAATTGCGACTGCTTAAGGCTAAACGCGAGCACGCGGTCCATTTGCTCTAAATAACTTTTGTCAACATTTGAGATCATTCTGATCTCTTTTCTGATCATTCAAAATCTCCAATTTTTTCACCACAAAAAACCTTTCTTTGTGAGTACAACTTTCAACGTGCAAATGGCATTTATAGTGCTTTATGAGAAAATAACGTGAAAATGGTATTTGTAGTGCTTTATGAGGAAACAATGTGAAAATGGCAATTGTAGTGCTTACCATATCATTCCATTTTAGGAGTCAAGCTTACGCCTACAGGAACCCAACTTCAGCAAGAAATTGTGTATGGCTCTTCCACAGATCGCTCGATGAACGAAAATCAATATTCCGGACTGGATACAGAAATCATACTTTCCTACAAGACCAATATTTCCTTTGGTGCTTGGTGACCAGACATTCCCTTTGGACCTGTTTGGACCAGGCACGTTGACACGAACCAAAACCTTTTCCGTTCCGGCAAAACGCAACCATCGTTTCTTCCTGTTACATAACATTGCATTTTTAAAAGCTGCAAATTGAAACTTGCAAATTTCTTCCTCTAGATTCCGCACGATGCTCAAAGCTTCCTCTATGAGGAAGCCAAAATTAAGAATCATAGTTCCTCGTAGAGAAGACTTTAAGCATCGTGCGGAATATCAGGGAAGCAATTTGTAAGTTTCAATTTGCAGTTATGCAAATTCTTTCAAAATTTTCGAACAAATCTGAATTTTTTAATATCCGAACCGTTTGACCGATTTTCTCCAAAAATTATACAAACTTACTTTTATAAAACTTTATTTTTTAAAAAAATCAGCATGACATCTTGAAATTTGCAAAAATTAGAGCGATATGACGATTTGTCCAAAAGTTCATAAAATCTTAACCGTTTGACCGATGTTTCCAGAATTCAATAGGAACCGTCCTTTTATGATACTCTATTTATATAGAAAAAATACATCGGAAATATTACAATTTACGGAAATCAGAGAGTTCACAGACATTTTATGAAAATTTCAAATTGCCGTTACATTTGTCATTTTTGAGTAATCAACAAAAATTGTAGTGATTATAGAGGTTGTATACATTAACATTTATGCAAAACGGGAGTGCTGCAGCTCAACCGTTCTCGAGTTATAGACGTTTCCATTTCACAGTACCAGAAAATGAATACATAAATAAAAATACATAAATAAAATATACATACACACATACATCCGGACATTGTTTCCAAACATGATTTTGTGACATTTTGGGACATTTGGAACACGTTGACATTGAAAAGTGGGAAAAAAAATATTTCACCGTCCTAAAGCTTCCCTTATGAGGCAGCAAAAAGATATTTAACAACAAAATCGTATAATAATAAAGAATGTCAAATTCATATTAAATTTCAATAAAATCTAATACAGGGATCTGTTTTCATATCATTTTTTGAAACACCCAGTTAGAACTTTGCACAAAGAATAAGGGTCGTATATTTTGTTGACTGTTTTGCTGACCTAGAGGCCTAAGTCCGTCTAAGAACTAAATAGGCGAAAGTGTTTTTATACGATTACGTTACCAGAATGTAGTCATAATAAGTCTGTAAATGGAAAATGCATATTTTTTTCGGATTCTGATTCTATACCATCGTCAATTTTCTTTGTTAACGATGAGTAAAAGGATAGAATGCACAAATTGCATTTGCAGTCTTAACCATCCATACCCGAATGACGATTTCTTTTTACAATTCTAGATAGCGAGATCTTGTAAAGATAATTTAGTTTTCAATGTAATCAGGACTCAACGACAAGCTGAAATTCGAAAAAAATATTTTCATCGATAAATGAAGCTTGCAAAATAAAAATTTCATTTATGAAAATGTTTAATTCTTTTGTGCTGGTTTAGTGTGTTACGTCCTGGGTCTCCAACCCCCTTTGTGAATTTTTGAATTTTTAATAATTTATATTCGATTTATTATTCATTCTTTTTGCTAACGTCAGCGTTCACACGCTGGCCGGCGAGACGCGGAGCGTCGGCGTGATACGTTGCCATCCGCTAATAATTTGCTTAGGTCAGCGTTCACACGCTAACCAACGGGACGCGGCGCACCGACAAGACGCGCTGCGCCCTGCAAATAATTATTACGCGTGCCTTCTGCACTGCTTTATTCATTTTGATTAGTTAGTTCATCTCCGGGGGCCGACCACGACGGTCGGTCCTCGTAACAGCACGGGCCCGTACTTACCTCCTATTTACAAAGACATTTACCATTCAAAATTGTGTTATTGTGCCGCGCGCCATTTATTGACTATTTTAACATATATATATAATGTTGTGCCGCGCGCCGTTCATTGACTGTTTAATCAAGTTTAGTTCGTGCTACAATATATATTGTTTTACTGGTTTAGTGTGTTAAAATACATCTACATATAAAGACTATTGTGTCAAAAGACTGTTTATTGTGCAAATTCAGATCATTACTCTTTTACTCATCTATTTGTGTTCCAATAAACTTTATTTATCTATTCATTTAAATCCGCCCCTCACCAAAAACCGTCCTCCAATCCCGAGCCGGCACATTCCGGCTCAAAATGGAGATAAATATATATTATTCCGTCGTTGCGTCCACTCGTTAAAACCCAGGACGTAACATAGTGATATTTTCAAAAATTGCAACATTTCATGTGTGCAATTGCAACAGAAATGAATGTTTATGATTTTCAAAAGACGCAACTTTCTTTAATGGTCAAGCCAACATTGAACCTAGAATTTATATGAAGAAAGCAAAAAAAACTGAGATGGCAATTTGTGATTATAATTAGCAACTGTGCAAAAAGCAATCACATTCAAAGCGAATTGAAAATTGAAACCATGCAAGCTGCGTTGCAAATGACAAAAGAATCATACATAAAATAAAATAAACAAACAAAGTAACTCATACCATATGAAATCTTCATATATAGTTCATAAGTCAATCATAATAAGTCAATCATAATAAGTCAATCGTGCGCTTCTCATCTTCGGTTTCCATTGTGCCATGGAAATGTTGAATCATATTCTCTTGATATTGTCCTATTGGATTTTGAAGCAGCGCTACATCCCTCGCACTGTTCCAATTTTTGGACGGTGTCCTTTTTTATGATCCACACGTTGCTGGCATTCTCCCTTGCTCCACCCTGATATCCAATGGCAAAATTTCACTCGCGTTCATGCTGGCTTGACCAATATGATGCATCACCTTAAACAATATACATTAGGAAATTGCCCACATCGACATGCAGATGTAAGGGAGCAATTTGCTATGCAAGAAAAATGTTGGCATGTACTGTAACATAGTTACAATTACGAGCCCACTCTTTTATTATTTCGAACGGCTATAAGAGCCCAAATATTATTTCGGGAGCACCGAGGACGCATAAGTAATATCATCGGTACAGGCGTACCGAGGTTTGCGGGCACTAGGCCGCCGAACCCGGAGATGTGACAAAAACTAGCTACGTCACACCTCCGGAATTCCCTCGCTGCCGTAAACAGTAGGTCAGCGACCAGCTGGCCTCGCTCGGCGGCGAGGGGAAGACAGGTAACGCGGCGACGGAAAGCCGCAAAATTAAGAAATCGCGTTAGATTTTAAAACAAAAACGGATGATGACGTAGAGCAGAACGAGGCAAGGGGAATGCTATAAAAGAGCCTGCGCGGGGGAGAGAAGGCTCTCTCTGCCCGAGGCTCGATTTCGAAAGGAGGTACGTTATAAAGAGTGTTGCAGTAATAAGTTCAGAACTTTTAACTAGAATCTTTCATCGACACAAGTGGTTGTATTTTCTTGGTCGGGAGTTTAAACCGGCAACTCATCAAGAGAATTGTAGTTCGTGAAGATCTGTCAAGAACCGATACAGGGAGAGGCGGAAGAATAGGCGAGTAAAATTAAACAGGCACAGTATCTCTCCAAGGAGATTTATATCGAGCGAGCTTCGGATAGGTTTAAGTGAATAGTTCTAAGTGAATAGGTTTAAGTAAATAGATCTGAGATAGTGAAATGATTTGCATAGGGTTAAATTAAGTAGAATTACATAGCTTTAGGGTGAGTAGAATTAAGCGGGGAGAATTAAGTGTAGGAAATTGATTAAATAGAATTACGTACGTAGTGTTTAAGAAAAAGAATTAGGTCGCATAGCCTTTAATCTGGCAGTATAAATAAGAATTGTATGAGCGTGCGAGTTGAAAAGAGATAGTGAGTGTCAGTACGATGAGTGAGATATAGAGAGTGTTATAGATACGAGGTCTGTTCAAAAAGTACTGCGAATTTTGTGTTTTTGCAAAAAGTATTTATTTATTCATTAATATCTATTTTGTCCCCTTCAAAGTAATTCCCCTCGGATATAATACATTTATGCCAACGTTTTTCCCAATCCTTGAAGCACTTAAAAAAATGATTTTTTGTGATCTTGTTCAGCTCCTCCTTCGATGCCGTCTTTATCGCTTCAATCGTGGCGTAGCGTCGTCCTTTCATGGGCCTCTTCAGTTTTGAGAACAGGAAAAAGTCACAGGGGGCCAGTTATGACCCTCTGGAGCAAATTTGGGTCGTCACGGACCGAGTCCAACAGCTCCTTAGCAATGTTAACGCGACACTGTTTTTGTTCGAAATTGAGCAATTTTGGCACGAATTTCGCGGCGACCCGTCTCATGCCCAAATCATTGGTAAAAATCGAATAGCACGAGCCAATCGATATGTTTAGGTCTTCAGCAACTTCTCTAACGGTGATTCGACGATTGGCCAATATTATTTTCTTCACTTCATCAATGTTTTCGTCTGTTGTTGATGTACATCGCTGCATTTTTAACCGGTCTTGAATGCGGCCTGCTACATCGAGTGGTCGAAGATTTTCATCGTCGTCGTTTTGGGAGAGCGGCAAGTTGTTGTCTGCCATTTCGCCTTCATCAATCATTTCCATTTGTATACTGCCATACCGGGCTCGTACTACAAAACTTTGTGTTTAGACAGGCGCCTCCATGTTGATTTCATTACTCCAAAGAGACGTTCCACACAATTTTCCGCTCTGCAGAGAGTCTGATTGTACAAAAATCTTGGTGTTACGATAGCTCCGTTTGGTAGAGGAGTTATCAGCCATGATTCAAGGCTATATCTTTAATAATCTGCAATTGAAAATACAGATCTATGCGAATGATGAAGACTTAAACATCATTAAAAAACGCATATTGCATAGAAACCAACCAATTACAAATATCCCACGTTCACCACGATTGTACCACTGCCCCATTATTCGGCGTACTGGAGACGTACTCCAAATGTACTAATCATTTCTTGCTCCAGAATATCGTGCATTCACATTCAGTATTTTTAGATTTGGATCGTAAATCTGGAACAAATATAAACATGTTGTACCCAATATTACAGTACTTTTGCAATCATTATGTTTACTAGCCATTTGTACGTTTAACGAATGCCGTGATGGTTAACGTATCCTTCTTCATATTCTGTCGGCGCAAGTATATCAATATGCGAACAATCTATCGCGCTAATTGCATGTTCGAAAGGATGATTTGCAGTAACGAATTCTTGTTGTGCGATTTGCCTTTCCGCCTGTGTTATTGGAAACCTTACCCACGGTTGTAAGAGTAATTCATTGATCGCATTTGTCACTGTTCGAATGGAGAGGGAGATAAACGGCTGACTCATGGATATACCCCATTGCTCGCTGTTTGAGAATCCGTCCAGATGTTGTTGGAACGACCTGAGAATATATTGAAAATTATGAGAATTCACTCACGACAGGGAAAAAGAAGCCAGACAAATAGATGTTTAGAGAGAAAAAGTGGTTTATTTCACCTTCCGCACTTCAATTACAAAAATGTGTTAAATTTAGAAAAATATAAATGATATAAAAATAAATACAAAAATAAATTAAGTTGAATTTTGTGTGGTTGAGAGACCAGCACACAATTAGATTAATTGTGTTATTACTTAAGTAGCACACAATTATATTAGTAGTGTGCTGTGTTTAATGTGAGTAGTGTACGTGCTGCAGCCAGTGCTGCGGAGCACGCCACGCAATGAGATATGTGAGTGTGCAGATTGATTTTATTAATTCCAGTAACTTCTCAATAAGATCGAAAACTTGAATGTACAGAGAGTGAGTGCTGGCACATGCAACTCTGGTACTTGAGTGCTGGAATTCTACTATGGCAGACCGTGGAGCAGTCAACGCTGCACTGCACAGCAAAGTGAGCTTGAGGATGCACAAAATGAGTGAAATAAATTCACAGTACTTTCCCAACAAACTTGGTTGGGGGAAAGTACAGTGAACTGATATGAACACACGTAATTGTATTAATTGGGTGAGCAACAAGTGGTATGCAAAAACGTGGTGCAGCCCGCGCTGCAGAGCACCTCACGGGTGCCTTTATGTTGATGTACCAACTTATTTTCTACTCCTCACCGACATTGAATTACACTGAATTGTGACGGTGTACTCTTACCTGAGTTTTGAGTCCTGGTGAGCACAGAAGGTTGAGAAAATTCCGGTGAATGCAGTGAAAAAGTCCGGGATATCCAGGAGATGTGTGCCCTGTTCCCATGGTTGTTCCGAAATGTGTCAGATTTTTACAATATGGCTACCTGATACAAAAGCGTCGTTGAATGCCGGAGTCAAATGAATGAGATAGCCGGTGAGCGAAGCCGAAGTCAAGCGAGAGACAACCTCTCGCTTAACGCGGCATACATGCGAGGCCCTGCCTCGGCTATCTCCGGCATAGCCGAACGCAGCGTGCTACACCGCAGCAACAGGTCGACGCACGGCGAATATCGATCGCCGTGCGCCAGCTCATTATCTAACACTCGCCAACTGCTCGTTGATAACATCCTGTTGTATAAAATCTGACTGCTGCCATTACTTGCACCAATCGAATACTTAGCACATTATTTAAACTTATTAAACTAGCAAGCAGATCGTGATAATATTGAAAAGGCATACCTGTTTTTCCATAGACAATCCTGTAATCCTATCGCGCTGCAGTTGGGGGTAAAATGCGTCTATTAAATCGGACATAATTGCTGGAGATAGGCGGCATAATTTGACGAATGCATTATTTGGGAGTTCAAATGGATCTTGAAGTTCACGCAATTCTCTCCGCTCAAGTCTTCTTTCAACATTCCGTACACGAGCCTCCAAATTTTGTAAATTCCATGCAAGGTACCCCTCTGCCATACTGCAATATTAACCAAGAGATGCGCCAGCGCGTCGATGCCAACTTATAAAAATAAAATGTAAGATTTTTATAAGTTCTATATACGGTTAAGTTGTTTTAAATAAACAGACATCTAAAGCATTGTGCAAGATTATGAAAATCTAAACTTTCACTATAATATAAATAACACAACATGTATATAACCTAAAAGATGCAGATACTTCCACACATTCGTCGACCAAAATAACAAGTTGAATTATTGACAAAAATATTGTAATTACCTGTAGATATATTACGTGTATTTATACTGTTTAAATATAATCTGTTATACAATTTCTAAAATCTTCATTCGTTATATTACATAGGGGTATGGAATGTCACTGAGCGTTAGCGAGGTCTCGGGGACAGTGATGCCAGAAGCGGGATTTTTGGTCTCGTTTGGGTACCCTCTCCACTGGGTCTGCTTTAGCGCCCATTGCGCGCGCACCCGGCGCACCGACCAATCAGCAGTCAGACAGCGTGTGACGTCACACACTACGCCGTGCGCAGACTCGGCTCACCGACCAATCAACAGTATGCAGCGATCTCCACGTGGTAGGACCTGGGACGTGAGTAGAGCATTACAATTCCTTTTTATTCAATAAATTGTAATGAACCTTTCGTGTAAAGGACTACAATTTGGTGTTGGATATTGTAATGCACTATTCATTTGCTGACGGCTGCAAAATTAGTGAGCGTTTTATATATTTCTTCACTTTCATCATTTATTTATTTATATATATAATATTTATATATATTCATTAAGAAATCTTCCATAACTCATTTCATAAAAGCCCGCGCAGTGGCTGTTATGAAGTGGGAGGGGCGAGACAACGTAAAGCGCAATCGAGACGAGATTTGTTACGAGCGGCGCCCAGCCTTCCCCTGACGCGCCTAGCACCGGCAGCGTGGTGAGGGCAGCGAGATAGGGGCAAAATTCCCGCATCTGGCATCACTGCCTGTCGTTAAAGACAGTTAACGATATCATTAGCTGATAATAGTCGTGTACAAAATCCCGCTGCAGAGGGGATAACAATATATTCTTTTTTTCTAGCTATGGTGCCTATAATAGTTGCGTCTTATATTAGACACTTAATTTATCTCAATTTAAATCTAAGTAAGCGCATCTTGCGCTCTTGGAGTGTTTGCAAGTAGGGGTTGTCCCCTGTTAGCCACGAATATTTACTAAAATTGAGTCTCTTGAAATTATAATAATCTTTCATTGGGATAGTAGTGGAGAATTTTAATCTCGTACTGTATCTAGAGAATTCGTTAGGGTCGATCGCTATTCTTTCGTTGGCTCAATGACGGCGCCAATGGTATAGTAGAAGGATGTTGTCAGAGTTCTGTACCATCCCTCTCGTGTCGCATAGTAAAGAGGCCTGCGGCATGACATATCCCGTCAAGATTTCTTCTTCGGATTTCATACTATTTGAGTAACATAACAAGCGAATGATTGGATGAATACTATTTGGTAATTTACTGAAATAAACCCTGGTTAATTTAATTGTGAAAGAGTCAATATGAGTGATTCGAGTGTTTGAAAAAATTTAATTGAAATAACACTAACATTTTTTTTAATACAAAAAAAAACTTAGCGCGTTTTATTTTCCATGTTTCTTACATTATTTACAGTTGAAATGAAAACGCGTTAAGTTTTTTTGTGTTAGAAAAAAAAATTTGTTTTTATTTAATTAAATCTTTTTATTTTCGAAAAAAACTGTATTTCCATTTAAACATTTCTTTTTTTATGAAAAGATACCGGACTTAGCGATTGTTGGAAAAATAGCTGACGCACGGCGATCGATATTCGCTGTGCGTCGACCTGTTGTTACTAGGTGATGTGTTGCGCTCGGGTGTCGCGAAGATAGCCGAGGCAGGGCCTTGCAGAGACGACGCTGTACCTCGCAGGCGTGCCGCGTTAAGCGAGAGGCTATCTTTCTCGCTTGACTTCGGCGCACAACGACGCTTTCGCAAAGCGTCGCCATATTGTAAAATCTGTCACTCTTACATGAAAACCCGCTCGAAGAGCGCACACATCTTTGGCACACTCTCGGACTTTTTCACTGCTTCCACCGGATCTACTCAGCTTTTCGTGCTCACCAGGACTCAAAATCAGGTACGAGCACATCGTTATAATTCACAGTAAATTCAATGGCGATGAGGAGTGAAAATCTCATCGGTGCATCCTCATAATTGTCTCACTTTGTGGCATGCTCTGCAGCACGGGCTGTACCACGTTTTCCTAATCGTAATTTGCCCGCTCGATTAATATAATTGCGCGTATGCCTATTATTCACTGTACTTTCCCCCAATAAACTTGCCGGGAAAGTACTGTGAATATTTTCTAATCATTTGTGCATCCTCAAAATCTCACTGTGCCGTGCTCTGCACCGCTAACTGCATCACGTTCTTTCATATCACACATCCAGCACTCAAGCAATAAAATTGCAAGTGCTCTCACTTACTCTCAGTATTTTCTCAATTAAACCTGTAGAGAATTTGTTGAGAGTAAGTGAAATATTCTACGCTCTCACATTTCTCATTCCGTGACGTGCGATGCAGCGCTGGCTGCACCACGTACACTACACACAATAAAAGACAGCACACAATTATATTAATTATTATATATATTAATTATATTAATATTATATATATATTATATAATATAATTATATATATTAATTATATTATTAATTATATTAATAAAACCAGACAGAAATATGGTTTATAGAGAAAGTGGTTTATTGCACCATCCGCTCTTTCACTACAAAAAATATATCCAAAATAGAAAATCAATAAAGATATAAAATAAAATACAAAAAAATAAACTGAATTCAATTTTGGTTTGAGTGACCAGCACACAATTAATATAATTGGCCAATTAATATACGAGTTTCAGCGCCATCTGTCGAGCCGGACTCATAAAACATTTGATAAAGGCGGATTATTTGAAAGGGAATGTTCTGCCAAACACAACGCATATGACGTAATACGTGGTAACATAATAAGGAATAGGAGATAAATGGAAGAAGAACAAATTATATGATGCATTTTTTTATTAATCATAATAAATTTGGATAAAACTGAATGTATTAGAAATCTAAGTATTGTAACGTAAATTTAGTCTCAACTAACCACACGTCACCTATAGCGCATCTCCGTTATTTTTCCTCCTTTTTTATTCACTCCCTCGAGTTGGGAGCCAGGCACGTACGCGCCGGGAGAAAAATTGTTGGGAATCGTTGTTTAAGATAATATTCCACACAGAATGTGCGATAGAGAAACGGATTTATTTAGTAGAACAACATTTCGAGTACAACGTGACTCGCGATATATAAAGGGTGGTTCAATTTTAAGGGCCGATGTTGATTTTGAATAAAACACAAATTATTTAGGAAATTATCGTCAATTCTTTTTATTATGATAATATGGTATGGTTCAATTATGTATGGAACAAAATATCGGCCAAATGGCCGCCGCGACCTCGGCGGCACACCTCCATCCGATGGTCCAAATTTTCGATGACGCTTAGGCATAATTGAGGTTCTATGCCGTTAATGTGCCGAATTATCTCATCCTTTAGCTCTTGAATTGTTGCTGGCTTATCGACGTACACCTTTTCTTTCAAATAACCCCAAAGAAAGAAGTCCAACGGTGTCAAATCACATGATTTTGGCGGCCAATTGACATCGCCACCACGTGAGATAACACGGCCATTGAATTTGTCGCGCAAAAGAGCCATTGTTTCGTTAGCTGTGTGGCAAATGGCACCGTCCTGTTGAAACCACATATCGCCCACATCCATATCTTCCAATTTGGGCCATAAAAAGTTCGTTATCATCTCACGATAGCGAACACCATTCACAGTAACTGCCTGACCGGCCTCATTTTGGAAAAAATACGGCCCGATGATGCCGCCAGCCCATAAACCGCACCAAACAGTCACTCTTTGTGGGTGCATTGGTTTTTCGACAATCACTCTTGGATTATGATTCGCCCAAATGCAGCAATTCTGCTTATTGACGAATCCACTGAGGTGAAAATGTGCCTCATCACTGAAGATGATTTTCTTCGAAAATTGATCACCCACTGTTGCCATTTCTTGCCACCATTCTGACCATTGACGACGTTTGGAATGGTCAAGAGGCTTTAGTTCTTGAGTCAATTGCACCTTATAAGCGTGTAAATGCAAGTCTTTATGCATAATGTTCATCAACGACGAGCGTGAGAGGTGCAATTGTTGGGCACGACGACGAGTTGAGGTGGACGGCTCTTCAGCCACACTATCGCGAACAGCAGCAATATTTTCTGCAGTACGAGCTGTACGAGCATGCACTGGTGTTTTAATATCTCCTACAGACCCGGTTTGCTCAAATTTTTGCACGATTTTTCCGATTGTACGCACATTTGGACGATTAAATTGACCGAAAAAATCACGAAGTGCACGATATGCATTTTGGTTTGAACGCCCATTTTCATAATAAGCTTGAATAACTTTAACGCGTTGCTCGATTGTGTATCTTTCCATGGTTCAAATTGAGTTAGTCTGAAATTGAGAAATGTCAAATGAAATGCAGAAAAAAACTTGACGTTTAGGTGTGGTTCACATTCAACATCGGCCCTTAAAATTTAACCACCCTTTATATTGGGCCTGGTAAAAAGTTCATGGCGTTTTTTAGTAAAATTCAACTGGTTTTCTTATATTGTGAAAATGAATTTATTCAAACCAAATGTGCTCCATTATTATCGACAATGTTTCGCCATTTTTCGGGTAATGCCATGATGCCATCGGTGAAGAACTTCTGTGGTTTCTGGTTGAAAAACTAAATCAAGTGGTTTTCACAGGCTTCTTTTGAAAGCAGCTTAATTCTATTGAGAGAGTTCTGCAGACATCGGAATAAGTGATAGCCAGAGGGTGCTATATCTGGACTATACGGTGGATGCATGAAAACTTCCTAACCAAGCTCTAGCAATTTTTGACGGGTCATCAAAGAAGTGTGTGGTCGGGCGTTGTCATGATGGAAGACAACACCTTTCCTATTAATCAATTCGGGCCGTTTTCTTTTAATTGCTTGGCGTAATCTCTCTAGTTGTCCACAATAGAGTTAAGAATCAATCGTCTGACCAACTGGAAGTAGCTCATGGTGGACGATTTCCTTCCAGTCCCACCACACACACAGCATCATCTTTTTCACCGTCAATCCTGGCTTCACGAACGCTTGTGACGGCTCACCACCCCTTGTCCACGATCTTTAACGCTTCCGATTGTTGTACGTGATCCATTTTTCATCACTGGTTATGACACGTTTCAGAAATGGCTCGATTTCATTGCGTTTCAGCAGTGCATGGCAAATGTTAATTCGGTCCATCATATTTTTCGCGCTCAACTTATGAGGAACCCATACATCGAGCTTCTTTTTGTAGCCAGCTTTGTGTAAATGGTTCAAAACAGTTTTGTGGTCAATGCCTAGCTCCATACCAATATCGACACCCCTGATATGCTTATCTTGCTGGACTTTTTCAAGAATTTCATCAGCTTTTTCAGTGATTGAACAACCAGAGCGTCACTCATCTTTCACATCAAAATTACCAGAACGAAAGCGAGCGAACCATTGCCGCGCAGCAGATTTTGATAAAGTACCTTCACCGTATGCAGCACAAATTTGTTGACAAGCCTGCGTAGCGTTCTTCCCTTTGTCGTAATAATATTGCAAAATATAGCGCAATTTTTCATTACTTTTCTCCATTTTCAAACGCAAACAACTTTCCAACCACTGCACCAATTTCGATGTTTATACACTCAAAGTAAGGCGCGAAGTGTCACCTTTCCAACGAGCGTTTAGTGGTATCGCTGCGATGTGTTTCCTGACTTATTTGCAATTTATATAACGCCTGTTGTTCGTTTGATGCAACGTACTCCAGTGAGAACTCTTTCGCCGCGTATCGTTCTCGCACGTAGTGAAATCAAACGTCGATGTGTTTCATACGTTTGTGAAATAGACGGTTCTTCACGAGGCACCTAGCACTCTGGTTATCATCTTTTCATCTATCCATATACTGCGTCGTGGGACCGTTCTTGATGTTTAGAAGTTCCTTGATGAGAGACTTCATCCATGCGATCTCTTTTGCAGTCTGGCAAGCGGCCATATACTCGGAAGCCGTCGTCGACAGAGCAACGGATTGTTGCCTCTGTAAATACCCCGAGATCGTTCCCGAGGCGAATTTCAGAACGAATTCTGTAGTCGATCGTCTCGTCTCCAGTTCTCCCGCATAGTCTACATCGCTGTATGCGAGTAGCTCCTTTTTCTTGCCAAATTCGAAATGCAGCCCGTATCCGATGGTACCCTTGAGATACTTGATGATTCGCTTTACGGCTTTCCAATGCATTGTCGTGGGATTTTCCAGATATCGCCTTGCTTGATGCACCGCAAATGTGATATCGGGATTCGTTGCCACCGATAAATACATAAGACTTTCAACGGCTTCACGATACGGCGCCGTTGTTGAGTCACTTTGGCCTCCTGCTTGCACAAGAGGACTCAATTCTGAGTGCGGGTCTGCAGGAATGGTTACTCGATTCGCTTCTTCTATCTTGAATCACAAATCTTCTTCGCGTAGGTTTCTTGATGCAGAAAAATTGAGCCGTCCGACGATCGCTCTATTTGCATGCCCAAAAACAAATTTCCATCGTGATGCATTATCTCAAATTCTGTCTTGAGATCATCGAGAAGTTTATCAATCAGCGCTTAATTCTGTGAAACGATGAGTCCGTCGTCTATGTAGATCGCCAAGATTAGTTTTTCGTTGTCGCCTTGTCTGCGAATACACATGGATCCGCGATTGTTGCCTTGAGGTTGAATTTCTTCAGGAAGTCCGTGAAGCGTCGATTCCAGCAACGAGAGGGTTATTTGAGACCATACAAACTTCGTTTCAATCTACAAATTCTTCCTGTCCCATCATCGTACCCCTCCGGTTACTGCATATGAATCGTTTCCTCAAGATCACTGTCCAAAAGGGCGTTTTTACGTCGAACTGCTTTATCTTCATGCGGTCGTTCGCAGCTATAGGGAGGATAGTCCGGATCGAATCGAATCTGACTACAGGACTGCGAGTCTCTTGGTAGTCGATTCCCTCCCGCTGCCTGAATACGCGCGCGACGAGTCTTGCTTTGTAACGCTGAATGTTCCCCTCAGCGTCTCTCTTCAGCTTGAACGACCACTTGCAATCTGTTGTTCTCGGATTGTCGGCTGCTTCCACAAGTTCCCATGCGTCATTTCGAGTGAGAGACTCGAATTCTTCGTCCATGGCTTTCTTCCACAGCGTCGCTTCTTTGCTTTCGGTAGCTTCGCGATACGAGAGAGGCTCCTGATTTTCAGCTAGAAATAAAGTATCGATGACATCGCGGCATCTCTCAGGAAGTCTTAACGTTTCTCTATCTCGAAGTCTGTAGCCTTCGTTTTCATTATTGTCTCGTCCATCGTCATGATTTATTTCTGCAACTGCTCCTTCAGGTTCAGCATGAGGTTCGACCCGTTTGACCTCCGGTGCGTCTTGTTCCATCGCATCGACGTCCTCTCGTCGCTCGGCCTCTTGTCTATCGCTGTCCTCGATCGTATCGATTCTCAGGATCGAGGATCGTATCATCCTCAGGGTCTTCTCATCCAAACTCCTCGTTCAACCATGCATCGTCGTCTTCCCGTACTGCTTTCGTGATTGCTCGATCGAATTTTCCTGAGAAGACGATGTCTCTCACAATCGCGATTTTGTTGTCATCAGGATACCATACTCGATATCGTTTGGTTTCTTCGCCGTAGCCGATGAAATATCCTTTCTTCGCTTTCTCGTCGAGTGCTCGCCGCTTTTATTTCGGCACGTGCGTGAAAACCTCTTCGCCGAAGATGTGGTGATTTTTCACGTTTGGTTCTTTTCCGAGCCACAGTTCTGACGGTGTCGCGCCTTTAATGCTGTTTGTCCTGGTCAAATTCAACGTAGCTACAGCCGTATTAATCGCTTCTACCCATAATTCCGCGCCGAAACATCTCGCGAGCATGCGCATCCTTCCCGCTTCCTTTAGAGTGCGATTGTCTTGATTGATTTCTGCAGAACCATTTTGCTCCGGAGTGTACACAACCGTGCGTTGATGTTGAATTCCCAGTGCATCTATCAACGTTTTCATCTTGCTGTTGAAAATTTCGAGTTGGTTGTCCGTACGAAATACTCGAATTCCTCCTAGACAATGTTTCTCCGCCTTCTTGAAGAATTTCTCTACGTAGCTCACAGTTTCCGCTTTGCTCTCGAGTAAATAAACTTTGCGGTGATGCGAGTAGTCGTCCTTCAGCAGGAGAAAATATCTCGATCCTCCATGAGATTTCGTAGGCATGGGGCCGCAAATATCGGTATGTATAATCTCGCCGATGCTCTCAGATTTCGATGCGCTTTCCGAAAAAGGAAGTCGGTACATTTTTCCAATGGTGCATGCCTCGCAAAACGGGTCTTTCATTTTCTTCATGGGTATCTCCAGTCTCATGAGGATCTGTCTCACGTGGCGAAAATTCCGGTGAGCCAGTTTCTCGTGCCAATTTTGCGGCGTGTCCGTCGAGCTCACGTACGCTTGTGGTGGATCTTTTCTCCATCTCGACCACGGTGGCTCCTCGACTGCGAACTGCATGACGAAGAGTTTTCCTCGACGTATCCCCATTGCGATGGTGCGACCTTTTGTCATTAACTCGCAAGCTGTGCTCGTCAACTGCATCTCGAGTCCTTTGTCGAGCGCCGCGCAAGCCGAAAACAGATTGTCCTTCAATCTGGGAACATGAAGCACATCAACGAGGTGATTCTTGTTCCAGGTTTCTCCATTGCATATATCAACGTTGATGCAGCCCTTCCCCAAAGCCTAGGTGAAACCCCCGTCGCCTATGCGCACGGGCGCAGGGTGATCGAAGGCTTCATACGTGATGAACCAGTCTCTTCGGCAACACATATGGACGCTGGCTCCCGAGTCCATGATCCAGCCTGCGTCTCTGACGGGCTGCGCCGGTCCTGATTGGAGCGCCACACTCACAAGGCCTTCATCGCAAGGTTTTTTCACCGACGCTCTATTGATTTTCAATCCTCCTGGGTCGTCGTCTCTCTTCCTCTGCGAGCACTCTCTGGCCCAATGCCCCGCCTCTCCGCAGACGTATCATTTGCCTGACTTCGATGAACCGTTCGACGCGCCTCTCGATATACCACCTCTACCGCGCTGAGATTTTCCTCGTTGGGTATTCGACGCTACAGCGTTTCCGTTCTTTTCCCCTCGGACGGTAATTCTCGATTCCTCTGTTACCAATCTCGCCTTCAGATTGTCGAGCGTACGCTCTCCCGCTGGCGCTGATTCCCACGCAGTGACGAAATGTCGAAAAATCTCGGACATAGTCATGAGGATTTTCGTGATCATCATCGAATCAGAACATTCCTCACCCATTATTATCACGACAATTTTTGCCATATTTCTGCTGCAGACGGGCAGTTTATTATGTGCAGCATCGACTACGGTCCGACGGTCGTCGCGATCACCTTTTGAGCTATTGCATCGAGTTTCTTTCATGACTCAAACTCCTTTATGTGCGCGGCTTGCGCAGCAGCATCCACGGCTGCACTTATGCTCGGTTTCTCGCTCTCTCCCAATGCTACCTCTAGTGGACCGTACGAATTTAGTATCACTCGTATTTGAAACTTCCAAACCGACCATGTTTCTCTATTTGTCAGCTTAGCAACTCTTGTAAGCTCGCTCTCCATTTTGCCGATTATTTCTTTCCACTATTGCACAGGGCAGGGCATAACCTCAAAATTCAGCGTCACTGAATTTTCACGATTCTACTGTCTACGATACACTTCTCTCAAGAAATATTTATCACACATTATCCCTGGGCCCATAACCTGTTGGGAATCGTTGTTTAAGATAATTTTCCACACGGGATGTGCGATAGAAAAACGGATTTATTTAGTAGAACAACATTTCGAGTATAACGTGACTCGCGAAATATGTATATAAGAAGTAACATAGAATATATAGATATATAGGTTGGAAGGTTGGCAGCCCGCCTTTGAATAGGAAGGGTCGGTAAAGACAATCTCTTCAACAAAAATAACGATGGCCAAGATGGACTCAGCACAGGCTAACTGCAGCTATTCGAGGTAGACTGGGTGGCTCGTACTTCTTGAGGTTTCGATAATTAAATACAATTAACACATTTACTATGAGACTCACAGATACGCCGAAGTGGCGAATTATTTATTCGATTAAGGCAGCTCCTTATTTGGCCGAATAATACAAAAAAAGAATAAAATAAATGTCCCGTAAAATATCTCTGGGTTTTCCACTATTAATTCACTAACATAAGTTAAGTATTTCGACGGTGAAAATCGCGACACTCGCGCCTTCTTTCATACTCATGTACGTAATCTCCATTCGATCTGATCCCCTATAGTCTACGTTATCAAAATTCAAACAAAATTCCAAACGATCCTCCGGACAAAGTAAAATAAAATCGGAATAAAATAAAATAAGATTTCTCGAGAACAAATAGCTCGTGATACGGCCTATGCCGCGCAAATCCGACATATACAAGCACGATTCAATGACGACGGGACGACGGAAGGTCACGTACACAAAACTGCTATCGGCTCGATCGTTGAAATAAAGCAAATAATATAATGAAGAAAATAATAAAATAATAAATCAAATAATATAATATATAACGGAATATTAAAAGATGAGATACAGGCCACTCGTACAAAGCCTTCACTCACACAACCAACAAACCATCCGAAATGACGGTGGGTGCTCTCTTCACGAAACGTCATACAAATAACTATTTTAAAACAAACGGAAAAGACGAATACTGTGAGATCCGCCTCAGACCGTAGGAATCCCTCAAACCAACGTATAAGAAACGGGGCGACTGCCGATCACTCACTACGCGATTCTCCAAAAATCAATAGAGTAAATAAAATCAATAAAATCAATAAAATCAATAAAATAGATTGCAATAAATAAATAAATAGATAACCGTCAAAAATTAAGAAAGATTCGCGCCGCGGTTTATATCGTGCTAATCTCACTCAAACAGATACAAAACGGGATGTCGACTCTCGCACGACTTTACATCAAGCAAGAAACATAAAACATAAAATGATTTTTCCCCAGCTCTAAACTCCAAGAACACTGATGTTGTTATTCTTCCCAGCTCAAACTCTACACCAAACGTACCGATCGACGTAAAACCGTTAACACAGATTCGACGCTAAATTTAACAAAGGCAAAAGGTACGTTACGATGCCCGGTCTCTAACGAAAACTACTCTGCGCATGGTACACGATAACCGTAAGCATGACCAAGCTCTAACGATTGGCAATGAAAACTTCGGATAACATAAAAATTAGCAAGTCCAATGATAGATGACCGCAGAGAGAAGACATAGCTCACCGGGACGAAGCTGCGACGATGTTCCTTCTTTCCTTCGAGTACTTCTTTTCGATTTTTCTCTGTAATCCCGTTTGATTGTGTCGTAATGGTAGTACAGATAGCCAAGTCAATGGGTCCAACAATAATGCCAACGGCAGAGCGGGAAAATGCAATGCTCGCGCTTTAGATCCTTCGCGCTGAACGGTAACTGGGAAAAAGCCCCAAGTACGTTTCGGCACTCCCACTCGCGAACTATGATCCCCTCTTATCGATTCAAAATCGTGCTGATTCGGGGTATCGCTGTCAGTGGATCATCGCGACTAGCGCCTCGCCAGGATTACGCATAAATTAGGACAGATGACAGAGATGCGTAGCCAGACCCGATAAGGAAGTCACCCTTGGAACCCATAACAGGTTGTTATTGAGCGGGACTACTGGAGATCTCGATTGCAGAACGGGTATGATGGTTGTATCCGCTCGAATAAGATCTTGTGGCCCGATGTTGACGATGTAATACCCAGACAACCGGCGAGTGCGATGAGTCGTTCCTTTTCTCTTTCTCCCTCTCGGTCAGTCATACATAAATAATAAAAAAATAATGTCGAATATAATTAGTTATCGTTCTACTAGAGTACAATACGGCCCTGCGAGATCGTCTTGGAGCCGTCGAGCGTGGAGGACGTAGCATCCCATCGGCTGGTATTTCTGCGACATTACAGTATATATCGCTACATTATTACATTACAAAAAATGTTGTCATGTTCTTTTTTTCTTTGTTATGTTTCGTAATATTATTATTTTCTACGTTTGTAACTTTATTTCATTTTATTGCTGTTTTCGCTAATGCTTGTCTCATGAATCTTGCTTCCCAATAGCAAGATATTCTGTACGTATTAATTAATGAATACATTTATGGCTTCTGAGGAGCATAATTTAAACGATGGGCACTCTTGCCGCAGTACTTTATTAATTTCATTAGAAATACCTTTGTAATGTAGCAGACTTTTAATAATTTGAAATTTCTGGTCCCATTTTAAAACAATATTAAAGTGTTTGAGTAGAATACTTAAGGTCGTTCGTATTCGCATAATTTTGAATTATGGTAAATAATGTATAATCATTATAAGCCATAGAGGAATCTCACACTTATGGTTTTTACGAAATTTGGCAGCCAAGTAACCACATATGTAATATACTATCAGGGGTACAAATTGAAAATGCGGGTTTGATAACAGATGGCGTTACTAACGCTATACGCATCAGGCAGTACTGTGACTATGTTCATGTCAAAGCTACGTCTTATAGCTTTAATTTTCAGTATGTGTCAATTTGTCGCAGTGTCAAATTCATAGTTTTTTTGAGTTCTCAATATGTCGAGTTTCGTGCCAACAAAACAGCATTTGCGGGAAGTTTTAATTTACTTCTTTAATTTGAAGAAAAGTGCTGCTGAAGCACATCGATTGGTCTCCGAGGCTTATCCGAGTCATGTTCCATCGGTTTCAACGTGCGAGAGATGGTTTGTGCGGTTTAGAAGTGGTGATTTTGACGTTGAGGACAAAGAGCGGCCGGGCCAAGTGAAAAAGTTTGAGAATGCTGAATTGGAGGCAATACTCAATGAAGACTCGTGTCAAACTCAACAAGAGCTCGCAGATTCATTGGGAGTGACACAACAAGCCATTTCCCATCGTATAAAATCCCTCGGAATGATCCAAAAGCAAGGACATTGGGTGCCGTATGAGCTGAAGCCGAGAGACGTCGAGCGCCGTTTTTTTGCATGCGAACTGCTGCTCGAACGGCAAAAACGGAAGGGTTTTTTGCATCGCATTGTCACTGGTGATGAAAAGTGGATCCATTACGATAACCCGAAGCGCAAGAAATCATATGGTTACCCCGGCCATGCATCATCATCGACGGCCAAACCAAATATTCACGGCGCCAAGCTCATGCTCTGTATTTGGTGGGACCAGCTGGGTGTGGTGTATTATGAGCTATTGAAATCGAACGAAACCATCACAGGAGCACTATACCGAACTCAATTGATGCGTTTGAGCCGCGCACTCAAAGAAAAACGGCCACAATACGAGCAAAGACACGACAAAGTAATTTTGCAACATGACAACGCTCGGCCACATGTTGCAGCGCCGGTCAAAACATACCTACAAACGCTGAAATGGGAAGTCTTACCCCACCCGCCGTATAGCCCAGATATTGCTCCTTCCGATTACCACCTTTTCCGATCGATGACACATGGCCTAGCTGACCAGCGCTTCCATTCTTACGAAGAAGCCCAAAAATGGGTCGATGACTGGATAGCAGCCAAGCCGGCCGAATTTTTTCGCGACGGTATCCGTAAATTGCCAGAAAGATGGGAAAAAGTTGTGGCTAGCGATGGACAATACTTTGAATAATTCATTTGTTACCATTTTTTCAGAATAAACGTTCAAAAATAGAAAAAAATCCCGCATTTTCAATTTGTACTCCTGATACATTCGTGGGGCTGTTACGTGGTCGTCGCAGCGGCAACGACTGGTGACACTAACAAGGAAAGATAGTTTGGTGTCCCCCTCCGATTTTGATGAAACTCACGTATGCTGTAGAGCATCGAAAGCTAAAAGACACGTATATTTTTTTAACGGCGGAAAAACATTTCTAAAGGGTGAAATCGCCCTTCAAAATTAGCATGTCGAGGGGTGATTTTGCAGTTTCACCCAGAAGGCGTCAACCGATTTTAATGAAACAAAAACCAAAATACTCCTCATTAAAGACAATCAAAATTCCACGCTAAGTTGAAGAAAAAAATTTATTTGCAGGGGTGAACAACCCCCTGATTTTTTAATTTTCCACCCTACACAAAAAACTGACCAACCAAATTGAACAGAACATGTACCATTTGGAAGGGCTAGTTAAAATAAAGTAGACGTATTTTTGCACATTCACAGGAAAATGAGTTTACGGGGGTAAACTACCCCTCATCCATTAGTACGTATATTTGTGCGTACACTCTGTTTCTCGTTATTTACATGTTAAAGAGCTGCTTGCGTTCACTCTTTGTGCTGATTTTGTGCTTATCAATAATTTATCGTCATATGTTATCGACCTTTCGATTAGATTGTATTCCGATTCGGCGCAAATTTCGGAATAAGTCGATGATGCAACAGTCGTTCCATCTATAGAACATTGTCAATTATTCCAACGAAATGAATATGATCTTATTTTTTTGAGTAATCTAATCATACGCCAATATGATAAAAATACTTTCGACGCAGTAAGAGGTGTTTTCTACATAGGCGGCTATCTGGGACTGCGTATTATCTGCTGATATCGCATATGGTTCAACAACAAGTCTTTCAAATATAAAAGCCGCGATACATACAGCGATCTTCAGTTGCTCATTTGAACGGAGTGCCAGTGCGTCAGTTATAATTTCTGACAAAAAAAAATCAATAGACCATGAAAGTGAATCCAATCAACGTCATTAAACTTCTTTTGGCTACATTTGAAGCCATGAATATTCTCGAAACTCCGATTAACAATGCAGAAATCGAGGTAAAGCAGAATTTCGAAAAAGTTCTGGTCGACTGCATGGACGATTATAACGGAGTTGAAATTATCGAGGAACATTCGCTACATTTTCAAGAGCCATTCAAGCAATATGATGTTAACCCTGTCGAGGACACTCTTTGGCAACATGATGAAGGTCCAGTGGATTCTGATACTTGTTCTAAAGACGAAGAAGACATAAGCTACGATTACAAACGCAAAGCAATCGAATACTGGAGATCCGGTAAGAAGAAAAATTACAGTGTCGATACCGTCAGTCAGAAATTCAAAAAAGTCAAATCTGTACGACAATTAAAACGCTGGGCAAATCAAATGAACAAAGGTGGGACCTACAAGGAGAATTTAGCTCAAATCTCTGAATATACTTTGAAAAACATACAAGCCGCAGTAGATGCTGGTTTCAGATATATAAATCTTTCCAAATATGCATGGTTCAAAAGTAATCATATAACCGATAAACCAAAGAGTTCGACAATCTAGTGAGTTTCGGTTTCGATCTATCGTCTCAAGCACACTGTGAAGTACTAGGTTGTAATAATGTGGCCATCATCAGATGCTCATGATGCAAGAAGTCTTTATGCTTGCAACATTTTTTGGAAGAGTGTCATTTCTGCACGACTTACGAACCATGATTGCTGCAAATTATGACAGTAATGTGCACGTTGATGAATTGTAAAAGAAATGATAAATTATTTTATATACTGTGGTGTATGTAGATGCGCAAGGCGGTAAGAATAAATGTGAGAGAATGGAGAGTGGGGAGAGCGACATCACGGGACACGAAAAGGACGACAGTCGAATAAATGCGCTTGCCGAAACCGGGTATTTGTTATTTCTCGCCTATGTCCTCAGCTGATTGCCGCTGTTTCGAAATACCACCATACATATATGCCATACAACCACTCAACCCAAGCAACATTCCCCAGTATTCTGTATTAGAACAAGCTATTTTTTTCAGTAAATAACGCGAAACTCGTGAATGGACCATTCTAATTGTAAGTAACAGCCGGTCAGCCCCTTAATAATAAACAAAGCATCATCTGAAGTGCCCGCCGTTGACTTCGGCTAACAGGAATGTTTTGAATCAATTCGGACATTTAAATAACGAGAAACAAGAATGTACGCACAAATATACGTACTAATGGATAAGGGGTAGTTTACCCCCGTAAACTCATTTTCCTGTGAATGTGCAAAAATACGTCAACTTTATTTCAACTTGCCCTTCCAAATGGTACATGTTCTGTTCAATTTGGTTGGTTAGTTTTTTGTGTAGGGTGGAAAATTAAAAAATCAGGGGGTTGTTCACCCCTGCAAATGAATTTTTTTCTTCAACTTAGCGTGGAATTTTGATTGTCTTCAATGAGGAGTATTTTGGTTTTTGTTTCATTAAAATCGGTTGACGCCTTCTGGGTGAAACTGCAAAATCACCCCTCGACATGCTAATTTTGAAGGGCGATTTCACCCCTTAGAAATGTTTTTCCGCCGATAAAAAAAAATACGTGTGTTTTAGTTTTCCATGCTCTAAAACATACGCGAGTTTCATCAAAATCGGAGGGGGACACCAAACTATCTTTCTTTGTAAGTACGACCGAAGCGGAGTTCGTGGCTGCATCAACAGCAGCCAGAGAATTAGTCTGGTTAAGGAAACTGCTATCGGACATCGGATGTCCTTGTGATAAAGAAACTACTTTATATGTCGACAACCAAAGTGCAATTCAACTTGTCAGGAATCCTGTATTTTATAGAAGGACGAAACATATAGACGTTCATTATCACTTTATCCGCGAAAAAGTGAATGAAAAGGAAATTAAAGTAGAGTACGTTCCATCGGAAAATCAACGTGCTGACATATTTACCAAAGCAACGCCCAGAGATCGTTTTAGAGCTCTATGTTATAAACTAAACGTGTTAGAGGCTCATGAAAAATGCTTGAACGGCGCGAATTTTAAGAAAAGGCACAATGTTCTCATTGCGACTGTACCTGAAGAACAGTCGAACGCGACTGGAGCAACTTCGGGAGCTCTCGGGTTACGAAGCAAGCTTGCCTAGCAACCACGCCACAAAGGCAGTCTCGAGTCTCGCCTCGAATAGAACAAAGCATGCTCGCAGCAGTGCTTATTATAGGCAAGTACTGAACGCGCCATTAACTCTTCGCATAATAAAGAAATATATCGCTTTTAAAATAAAAGTTTATTTCTCTATCCGCATACCCACTCCGGCTCAAACACATCCAAGGAGTTCCAATCGACGCCCAGCGTTTTTAGCGTTGCGTCATCTGCATTTTGGAGTTGCAGATTCACAGATCGATTCGGAATTGCCTGCAAGACTTCGACAGCGTTGGACGCGCACTGACGAAGATTGAAACGTCCTTCTCGTAGTAGACCTGTAAGTTTTTCTTGGATATGCATCACTTCCAAGATGGAATCTGCGCCCGTCACGAGATCTATTCTATTTATATATATCTATTTCGAGTATATAATCTATTTCGAGTATCCGAGAGACTAGCGAATAGCGACGTCTTTCTTCTTCAGCTAATCGCTGCAAACATTTTGTAGTAATGGAGGAGGCGAGCTTTAGACCAAATATCAGTCGATTAAACTTATAAATGCTGATCGTGCCATTTTCTTCCCGCCAGAAGATACTCAGGCGTAGTCGATCTTTCTCCCGTATTTTGATTTGTAAATACATCTTCTCAATATCGTCCATGAGCACATATTTATGCATACGAAAGCGGAGCAACAATGAGAACATGTTGTCTTGGATCGTCGGTCCAGCGAGAAGCGCATCGAAATTCCCATGCTGGAGGCTGCAGAAGCGTCAAAGATGACCCGGATTTTCGTTGTCAAACTTGATTGTTTAAATACCGATTGATGAAGTATGAAAAGTTCGTCTGACGATCGCGTTTGAATTTTTTATACGTATCCCAGCTCAAGGTATTCTTGGGTTGCTTGCCGATATTGAACCTGAAGGCTAGGTTCCCTTTTGAAGCGCCTTTTCAGTGAGTCCAGTCATTTAAAACTCATAAAATACGACTCACCCAATTCGTTTATTTCAGATTGAAGGGGAGAGCAGTGGCAAACCGGCCATCTTTGTCACGGGTAATATTTTTTAAGAAATGTTCCTCACAAGATGCCTCTTCTGCAGAGAGATGCCTTACTGGTTGCCCATCTTCTATTTCCCAGAATCGTGAAATGTCATCCCGTGATCGAGCAAAAAGGCATCTGGTACCTCTAGTTGTTTTTGGATACGTTGGCATACTGCCACCGATGACCCACCCGAACTGGGTTTTTTGTAAGTTTAAATCAGGCTCCGTAGGCGAAGAAAGTGTGATCTGTCCCACGCAAAGTATAGCTAACGTGGCGCCTTAGCCAATAAGTAGATGTATGGCATGTTTGTGAAATTTAGGATCTGAAATGGTAGATTAGAAGGGAGATTCAGCCATTTGCGTTCGATTTGAATGTCCGGTATACGTGTAGTTATTGTAGGGACAACGAGAAAATCCAGCGTTTTCTCGTACGTGTGGTACTGCCATTAGTAGAAGGGGCCCGTTATAGAAAGACAGGGCGTGGCCGTCTGGCGTCAGGGGCGTGTCTAGGCAAGCCCCGCCCCCTCCTCACTCCTACCCCTCCCCTGCTGTTTCCTCATTGGTTGTTCCAGGGGGCGTGTCTACCCCCACTACCCCCACCCCGTTCCTGATTGGTCTCTACAACCCACACCACCCCTCACCACCCCTGCCCCCATCCCTGATTGGTCCCCACCAGTCCCTACTCCCAGTCCACCTATCCTGGTGTTCTGATTGGTGCAGTGTTTATGTCTTTTCACCCGATTTTTTGTAATATACATAGCATGGCATGTACGAGGAGACCTCACGGTCAACTTTGAGCTCCTCCGGTAGTTTGTCGTACAAAATTTCTATTTTTCCGCCCCAATGTTTCAATAGCAGCGGCTTCGGTATGTACGCGAGCTCAGCTTTGGTGAAGTCTCGGGGATCCTTGCAGCAGTCGATCATGAGTATACTACCAATAGTATTCATTGTGGAAAGAGAGGCAAAGATACTTTCACAACGACGTTTCCTTTTCAACTAAGTTTTTTCACAGCTGTTACCATTAGATATATACATCTCGCGTCAATGGCCAGCATAGTTAAATATGAAAATATGTATGGTGGGAGTACTTTCGAATAATAAGACAGGAAATTCAAAGTTTCGAATTTATTCATACGAATTTCAAAATGGTTCTGCACACGTTTGTAAAGGGTGGTTAAATTTTAAGGGCCGATGTTGATTTTGAATAAAACACAAATTATTTACGAAATTATTGTCAATTCTTTTTATTATGATAATATGGTATGGTTCAATTACGTATGGAACAAAATATCGGCCAAATGGCCGCCGCGACCTCGGTGGCACACCTCCATCCGATGGTCCAAATTTTCGATGACGCTTAGGCATAATTGAGGTTCTATGCCGTTAATGTGCCGAATTATCTCATCCTTTAGCTCTTGAATTGTTGCTGGCTTATCGACGTACACATTTTCTTTCAAATAACCCCAAAGAAAGAAGTCCAACGGTGTCAAATCACATGATCTTGGCGGCCAATTGACATCGCCACCACGTGAGATAACACGGCCATTGAATTTGTCGCGCAAAAGAGCCATTGTTTCGTTAGCTGTGTGGCAAGTGGCACCGTCCTGTTGAAACCACATATCGCCCACATCCATATCTTCCAATTCGGGCCATAAAAAGTTCGTTATCATCTCACGATAGCGAACACCATTCACAGTAACTGCCTGACCGGCCTCATTTTGGAAAAAATACGGCCCGATGATGCCGCCAGCCCATAAACCGCACCAAACAGTCACTCTTTGTGGGTGCATTGGTTTTTCGACAATCACTCTTGGATTATGATTCGCCCAAATGCGGCAATTCTGCTTATTGACGAATCCACTGAGGTGAAAATGTGCCTCATCACTGAAGATGATTTTCTTCGAAAATTGATCATCCACTGTTGCCATTTCTTGCCACCATTCTGACCATTGACGACGTTTGGAATGGTCAAGAGGCTTTAGTTCTTGAGTCAATTGCACCTTATAAGCGTGTAAATGCAAGTCTTTATGCATAATGTTCATCAACGATGAGCGTGAGAGGTGCAATTTTTGGGCACGACGACGAGTTGAGGTGGACGGCTCTTCAGACACACTATCGCGAACAGCAGCAATATTTTCTGCAGTACGAGCTGTACGAGCATGCACTGGTGTTTTAATATCTCCTACAGACCCGGTTTGCTCAAATTTTTGCACGATTTTTCCGATTGTACGCACATTTGGACGATTAAATTGACCGAAAAAATCACGAAGTGCACGATATGCAATTTGATTTGAACGCCCATTTTCATAATAAGCCTGAATAACTTTAACGCGTTGCTCGATTGTGTATCTTTCCATGGTTCAAATTGAGTTAGTCTGAAATTGAGAAATGTCAAATGAAATGCAGAAAAAAACTTGACGTTTAGGTGTGGTTCACATTCAACATCGGCCCTTAAAATTTAACCACCCTTTATATACGTGTTTTTATTATTATTTCACAAAATTATACAAATAAATCCGCATATAATATCGTTCTGTACACGCTTGTATATACGTGATTTTATTATCATTTTACAAAATTATATAAATAAAGCCATATATTTTTATCATTTTTACACATATACATATATACAATAATATTCATAAAGAATAAAAATAATTTACAACGCTGTACAGATAAATGTACGTATTTACACACATACACATACACACACACACACACACACGCACGCACGCACGCACGCACGCACGCACGCACGCACGGTATCTATTGTTGAGAACCTCGAACCCAGACGCCGGGAGCCTCGAACCCAGACGCGGGAGCCAAGCAAGGAGCGCATGAGCGAGCCCGCGCTTGCGACGACCGAGAAGGCGAACGCTGAACGCGGAGTCGGGAGTCGGGTAGCAACCGCTCGTGAAGACAGTCCAGGTGTCAACCCGAATAAGAAAGACCGCGTAAAACACGCGACCACATGTGCAAACTAAGTCCGGGACTTAGCCTCTTAAGTAACGTATTGTGTTGAACGATTTTGATAACCGAATCCCGCTGTGTGCGAACGTCGGACAATTGTAAGCGCTGTGTGCGCGTTTTGAATAAAGTTTTGTTTCAGTAACCCTGCAAATACATTGTAAGCGCTGTGTGCGCGAATAAATAAATACTAACATACAGATTATAACCATCTCCCACTCTTGTTATCATTGCGTTCGGAACCAAACGAGCCCTCAAACGATTATATTGAATTCTGCAATTACGACACTATGTGTACATAAAAAACACACACACACACACACATATATATATATGCACATATATATATATATATATATATATATATATATATGCACAAAGTTACAAGTGCAAAACAATTGTGAAAAATTATCTACAAACTATATACATAAATAACCACACACACACACACGTAGAGGCGAGCGCATTCTATTTACATGTTGATACATATTTACATATTTACAAAAGTTTATATTACAAATAGATGTTACTAGCCATCATCAGCATCGTTATCTTTAAAACCAAACGGTAGTGATAACCGGTGTGTAATATGGCGACGTTTACGACATACGACACGACAAGTTTTGTACATTGTACGGGTGATGACGTTGTGGAGGGGCGTTCTTTGAATTGAATTAAATTTTAAATTAAACACTGTGTTACTAAACGATGGTAATTTCGATTTTATGAGTTCACTTATTGAATTAAAATTAATTGTTTTCGAGTTTTTATAATTCAAACTTATCCCCTTCACTTTACAAACAGTGTCCACCACCGTTTCAGGATCCTCGGTAGTCGTAACCGTATAACCATAAAATTTCGGGCCACCGGAGACGAACGAGTTGATATAAGCGTTCGGCGCCACCGATATCAACTCGTTGGTCATGTCACCGAGGAGATTACCTACCGAGGGTTCCCAAGCATCATCACCAGTACTCACGTAAATAACAGAGTCCGTGTCGTAATACAAAACCCGTCTGTCCAATAGCTCGAGGTAGCTATAAAGTTTCAGACGGGCCAAGGCCGTTGTAAATGGAGCTATAACCACACTAGTTAAGGGGCTAGGGGTAATAGCGTCCTCGCCAGATATCCAATTTAAATATAGCAAATCGTCGTTAACCGGTAGCAGGCGTTGAATTTCTTTCTCATTGTCGTACAAATACAACAATAGCTTCTCGCGAGTTTTAATTATTTCCGTGCGCGTCAGGTTATCCCGCTGACCGAACTTACCCCAGAACGAATTTAAGCAAAGCTTAGCAACTGAGCGCAAGCCCTGATTACGCGTAATGTTGTTAGCGTTCAGTCGGATACCCTCCACACGCTCGTAATAATCTATATATTCCTCGCGAGACGCTTCGTCGATACAGTGCTCGGGCCAACCGCTTGCCTCCTGTTTAATTTTCAAAAATGTATTTACATAAGAGGCAAACAGTCCACCCTCGCGTGTAACGGGATTGTACATTGTTGTTTTGTACGCCCAAATCATCGAAATTTTTAAGATTTCATAGCCCATATCTATTGCCTTCCGCACCTCATCCGTCACCCAGGTACTGGTGAAAGCCCGGTCGTCAGGGTTCTCATGAATGCACGAGGCTTGAACCATAGACTCTGTACACTTACGGCACAGAGCAAATGGCAGTCTCTCGTGCATTCGAACAGGTAGCACGGGGTGAAAGAAGTGGCGCGGAGGCAATACGGTACACTCGACCAAACCGTTGACCGTTACACCGAGAGCATCGAGTGAACCCCCCAACAAATCGTTGCACTCGGTACCGATATATATTTTCGGGTGCCTCACCGGGAAGCGACCTGTCTTACATATATACGGATACAGCGAGCAGATATCGATGTACGATATCTTCTCCCCTGGTGCTACATCGTAGGAGGTGACGATATTACCTGTGCGACCACCATAAAACGCTGCACGAGGGTTCAAACTCTCTGTGGTGCGCCGTGGATGATTTTTTAAAAATTCGTTTACGCGTGGCTCGACTTTGCGGAGTAGATTGAAGTTACACTCCCACATCTCCACCAATTCGTAACCATGCGAACGAATTTTTAAACTCATTGCCACAGTACGCTCATATCGAGTGTCCATACTCACGTTACCAGCGTGAGACTTTCTCGCGCGATCGTTTGGAAAACACTCACGGCATCCATGCCAGTAACAACCATGGTATTGATAAACAATACGACGATTGTTTACCTCTATATAACCGTTGACACGCGGCCCTTCGGGTAGCTTATGTTCACGGGTGCGACCCGCGTGAATAAGCGTATGACCGAGCTCATGCTCGACCCATAATAGCCAGTCGACGGCCTGCTGTGAGTGATTTTCCGCACGCATATAACCACCGGCAGGTATAAGACCAATTGTATCGGGTCTTAGAAAATTACGACGGTACACGACCGAGCAAGCCGATGCTATCGTAGTGGCCTCGGTGAATGGGCATGTATTACGTACGGATAAAAAAATTTTCCGAAATTCAAAGCAAGCTCGACGGAGTATGTCAACATCCATCTTGCAATACTTAAAAATTTCTTTTTCAAAATCAAATGTTACGGCTTTATCGACTTGCTCAGCGTACCATTCGTAAAATTCCGCGCGGTCTGATTTACTCATTGTGTCGGGCGAGTAATACGTAGCTGCGGGGAGAACACCGTTATAGCCTCGTGCATCTTCAGTGTTGAAGAGGTGCGGGAAATAACCCTTGGCCAGTTGCTCGCTAAACCCAAAGGATTTGGGTAGTGCACTGAGTCGCATATGAAAATAATTTATGCTGTCTATAAAAGTCGTGCGGCCCACTCGCATTGAAACTATTGAATTACCGGTCAAAATTATACTGGGTGTGGGCATATCCGTGGAACGTTCTACGATACTTCGCAATACAAATTGGCTGTCAAATGCCTTGGCGTTGTGTGCAATACACACTATATTGCGAAATTTCATAGAAGGTCGCACGGCCAAATCTACAAATTCATCTACTGGATTATTTTTGAATAAAAACTCTCGTACACCGCACCACGAGAAAGTGCTCAAGGGTAGATGCTCTCCCGCTGAAAAACAAAGCTCACACAGCTGTTGCGCTACATAATGAGTGACTACGTGCTCGAACGAGTCGTCTCCTGTATTTCGTGTAATATACGGCTTATCCTGGCGCGTTTCAAAATCGTAAAATATAAATAGCGTTTCAGAGTGTCCCGCGACCGGTTCCAATTCTTTCCGTGGTTTGACAATTTGCATATAGCAACGATCATTGTAACCATGCGAACTACGACACAAACGACAAAAAGAAACACCGCATTCGTGAATCTTGTGATGATTACTCATAACTTTATCACAAGATTTACAAATACGGTAAGTCTCGCAAATAGATTTTTGAAGCTGTTGCAGATTATAGCGGCTAACCAATGGGTTTTAATGGTTAGCGAAACACAAGGGGTTGTAGAACATTCGTCTACAATCGTCGCACGACTTCTCGCTATTCACAGCGGCGGGCACTGTTTGACTACTACCTGCCACCGGACCGGGCACGAGCTCTTTATCAGCCGTTGGGGCTAACTCTTTGATACAGGGCGGCACACTGAAGCATCGTGGACACTTACTCGTGCAACGATGCTCGAATTGACGACGGTAAGATTTATTGCACGGTATACAATAATTCTTACCACCTGCTGCGCCCATTAGGTTGATGATTGGCGAATAGTGTTTTAAAATAGCACTATACGCTATATTAACAACCTCAGATGGCCCCTGCATTACGAAAGACGTTTGTCCATCGAAAAGCGGGGGTACACCTGTACCGAGTGACTCCCAATCGTATACCGTGATAGCAATCCTCAAAGGCATGAGGTATTTTTGGAAATTTGTCATTTCCGGAATACCACAGCCTTCTAGAGGTATTTGCACACCGGCCAGCTGAACAAGAGATTGCGCTTTTTCACGTTGGTCGAGCGACGCCCCTTGTCGTATACGCGTCCAAGCTATTTGCGAGTCTTTGCTACGTTCGCGTTTATGTACGTTGTTTGCAAGAGCTACAACGATCGAGCGAGGAAAACACAAATTATCACCGTTTTGTATTATACAAACCACGGATCGACTCTTCACCATTGACACACGGAGCCCCTGACCAGTAGGCACCGCTACATACGTAACGGTGAATCGCAACGTGTCAGAGGCCGCGAGAACCCTCGAGCTCTGATTCACGGCACACATCAAAGCCCATAGGGCTTCATCAGTGAACCGTGAAATAGGCTTCAATGATACGCCCGCTTTGCCGTCTGCCATCCCGTCAGTGACAAAACTCACACCTATTAAATCCGTGTCATCGCGATCCTTTACAAAATAATCGTGAATATCTCGGATGGAGTTACGAATCCACGTGACCGGATTGATAGATACGGGTGGTTGTACTAACGCTAGATTGATCTGTCGCGCTGAAACCCCGAAACGCCGTAAATATTTATATTGTTCTGCGCCCGCGACAACAAAACGATTTCCCGGCGGTAAAATATCGTCCGTATCATCGATGCTAACCGCGGTGTCTCGGATCTCTGTACCCTGGCTATGATTTCGAATATTAACTACGCCTGCTACGCGATTAACGTTATTACCCCCGGCACCAGTTAAACCCCTACCTATTTGATTTTTGGGACATACCTCGAGCGAAGACGATGCTGATGACAACGCTGTAAAGGCTGGGGGCGCTGACGATGACGTTGATTCCTCTTCATCCGACGACGACGACGACGACGACGACGACGACGACACGGTTGAAGCCAGTGATAGTAAGTTATCACGCGGGTGCGAATAAACACCGCCTCTTCGTCCAGGTCAATACCCTGCTCCTGAGGCGGTGGTGACTCGGGGCTATCGGGGATATCCGCGACCTCGCGTACGACAACGAGATTAAAAAAGTAAAATACAAAAGAGCAAATAACAAAAAGACGATAAAAACTCCAAATTTTGTACACAAATACTCTACGACTGAACACTGTAAGGGGGGTGATTTTACATGTGTCAGTTTCTTAAAATAAATAAGCGAGTAAAAATGAAAATGTATCATCTTTAAAGAAAAACGTTTTGTTTTTATTAAAATTTGATAATTACCAAAATTTTTTACTATTTTTCAAAAATTGAATAAACACATTGCCGACACCACCGAGTTTAACGAACCAAGTTTTACATTGATTTATGAAAAGTGTATTAATTTTCGCGTAGCAAAGCAAAAGTGGATTAAAAATCAAGCCACTTTTCATCATCCAGTTAAAATAAAACTTGGTTCTCGACGATATGACGCTCACAATGTATTTTTTATTACATTTTTGACAACAATAATAAAATTATTAAATTATAAAAAATTAGTTTTTATATTATACTCTTTCAATCATTTTAAGATTGATAAATATTTAAATAATAAAAATTATTTCAATGAAATAAAACTACAAAATGAAAGTAAAAAAGAACACATAACAAAACTTTTTTCTTTTAAGACGACAAATAATAAATAAAATTATAAATAAATAAAAATGTTCAAATTGTTTCGACTTACCATGTCGATTTTCAGCGCCCATAATCAACTCGTTCAGCGGGCCATGTAGTCCACCGTGATCGGCAAGATGTTGGACCACATATTGCTGCACAAAAGCGGGTGCTTGCCGTAACGGACCACTCACATAAGCATCGGTAATCGAGTCTGCATCACCACTCAGCAACACTGCACTAAACTCCGCGCGGAGACGTTGGAACGTAAAGTTCGCGATATTCACGAACCAACGCCGTGTAAACCGCCGCACCAATCGCGGTTCCCGACGTATGAACATGCGAGCCGTTGCGCGCACTACGGCCAGAAGGACACGTCTACGTGAATCCATTTAAAAAAAAAACGCGAAATAACGATGCTACACTGACAGGATGCTAGTTGTAGAACGTTTAAACGTTGAATAATACGAGAACTACCGTTTCACGCAATTTTATACCTTAACTCGAATACCCCCACTACCCTCTATATATATATTTCGACTTTACCATAAATTCAGAAATCGAGGAGAATTTTGAAATATAATAACCTTGAGTCCCTGTACAGTGACAGAGTGTCTTCACAAGGGGTTGAGGGCTACACACAGTCGTGCACTATTTCTTAAAGATAATTTATTTCGTACTACCTCTTTGGAAATGCTGTAAACATGAACCCATGCACGCCTACCGTTTTCTCTAGAAAGCTGCATTGTCTAAACAGACATTCTTACAACGATAACGCTGCTTCAGTGCCAACTAGCGTAGGCGCCTACTATTTCTTAAAGATGATTTAATTCGTATTAGCATTTTGTGTAGAGTGTAAACATGAAGCGCTACACTCCACCCGTTTTTCTAAGAAAGCTGTATTGTCTGAAACAGACATTCTTAATTTACATTTATATATGCACTTTTGGTATCAATTTACAATACGGTAATACGAAACGTCTGCCGTTTTTATACTAGACGGCATTGACAAAATAGACAGGCTCCATTTATATATATACATCTGTAACACGTGTATACACAAGACAATAAACGCAAATTCTACGATAGCTTTTCCATCAGGGTCTGTGTATTTGCAAACAAACAAAAAAATACCCAACATTTACATAAACGCTTGTGAACTAGCTTATTTTACGTAATTATATTCAGTATAAATTCTTATAATAAATTCATTTTCAAAAATATATTACGAGAAATTTTTCGTTCTCGCTACTCTCTTTACATTTAATTGTATTCATACTTACTTATTCAAAAATGGTATACCCGGGCAAACGTTTCATTGCCAATCAACCCATACACTGCTACGACAATGATAATTATCAGCCTTTGGTGGAAAAATGAAAACCCCCCGAGCGCCGTAATAAATTATGTTCCAATGGACAGACGCTAGCTATTGAATTTGTATATGGTCAATATACAATACGGCGCCTGTTTATACATATTTACAATCGGTCGTACTGACGGCGCTGACCCTCGAGGGGGTCATAGATACTTTCTCGTACAGGTAGAGGAACAATATGAAAATTCGTATATTTATTCTTATACGTATAACGTTCAAGTGTTTTCCATCTACCGTAGACTCATTAAAATGCAAAATTCTTTCGACCATTACTGAAACGTAACTACATAAAGCCAGAGGGGGTTTGCTATAATGTTTCAAATTTTACGCTATGAAATATCTATTTGTGATGAAATAAACAATTTTTACACTACAATAATTTGTAGTATACAGAAGTATAGCTTTTCTCTCTATATGCTCTACTAAGGTTACGTTGGTGGGGGTAAACGCTTGCCCCCACCATTCCAACATATGAGGCGATTCACACCTGTCTATAAAAACATTTGTAAAGAGGATCGGGTGGCAGTCCAACCCGTGACAAGCTACGAAATACAGTTATCGTAGCTTCGTTTCCCTCATTATTTATTCATTTTTCCGTGTCGCTCTGTTGTATTTTTCTATCAACCATGGAAAATTTTGAAGCACCATTGTTGCTTGCTACAACATACAATTTGAACTACTCGGAAACAAAGAGGATAACTGTGGGTCTTCAGGCACGCGCAAGCGGTGACGTTACACCGGTCGTTAAGCTGTAGCATAATAACTCGTCGGGTGGTATTACCTTTGAATCTACAAAGTGGTGTAAACTACAAGATGCCTTGACCGAGATAGCATCATATTTCGGGGCCTGTACGAATTATGGCTGGAAAGCTGATCAACGCATCCGTAAAACACTCAACATCGATGACTGCGAGATTCACTTTGCGTCCTCGTTTGGCTCAAAATCCATTGTTTTCGACCAAGCCAAGGACAATGTGGTCGCCGTGGACGTCAACCCTAACGATGAAAATACACAGCTGGAAGCACCACCACCACAGAAGAAGAAGAAGAAGAAAAACATCTATTCACCGAGTATAGTTATGCAAAAGAAATCTTTTGACGGACTATGCATCGTAACACCGTGTGTCGATGAGCGCTTCAGACAGCTCCAACGCTACGTCGTGTATGTGAAAAACTGTATCGATGTTCTGTGTGCTGAATTAGTTCTACATATTCCCGCTAAAGAACTAATCAGGAATGTGGACCAAGTGCGTATTAAAACTCTTTTAACACAGAATAGTTCTAATCTGTGTGAAGCTGTACGTCATCGAGTGGATCCCTCATTCCTTGAACATTTCGATATATTGTTCCTTGAGTTGCAGATATTTTGTGTTCCGTTTATAACACAAGAGGTGAAAAAATTAATCACGGACATTTCTCTGGTGGCTTCAAAACCGTTTGAAGAAGAATGATCGGAGAACGATTGCCCTCGGTTACGCAAGAATTAATTTTTCATAATTCACGCGATAACACATGATTATAATGATAATAATTAATTTTACCAGTTGTAGATGTTAACATAATTATTGCGTTACTTTTCTTAAATACACACGTGACTCGTCGTCGTCGATAACCCTTCCCACCCATGTCTCGCCTCAGTATAAATTGAAATTATTAATATTTTTATGTATAATACTCTCTCTCTCTCTCTCTCTACAATAAAGAAACATGTATGGTATTTAAACGTGTTTTTTACTCAGCATCATCAGCATTAATAGTTGCTTTGAAAAATTTATTAAAAAATGTACGTCAAATAGTGTTAAACGAAAAACAATCTTCTGAATACACATGCGCTTTAAAAAGCTAAATTGTGAGCATGTGCCGCGCTGACACACGCTCGCTCATAACCTTATGACCAGGCGAGTGTGTATCTGTATAAGCTGAACCGCGCCCGCGCACACGTCTGATAAGCTAATAACGACGTGTGGGTACGCGCCGCCGCCGCCGCCGCCCGGCTGGGTAACACGCTTATTGTGCACTTGGTGTATGGGATTTTGTATCTCGTTGCTCTACGATATTAATCATCATCATCATCATCATCATCATCATCATCATCATCATCATCATCATCATCATCATCATCATCATCATCATCATCATCATCATCATCATCATCATCATCATCATCATCATCATCATCATCATCATCATCATCATCATCATCATCATCATCAATAGTACCGTGGATTTGTCACGCTTTATAAGTAAAAATAATAATGGATGTACGCTGAAAACATCCGTGGACGTCGCTGATTTGTGGCCCCACTGGATGTGGGAAAACAGTTTTCGTGAAAAAAATTCTAAAGTTTCTCAATTCAATGAGTAACGTTGAATTTGACCGTATTATATTTATTATGGAGATACTCTCGATTCTGATATCGCTGCTCTGAATAACACATGTGAACAACAACAACCGTCGTCGTTGATTACTAAGACTGGGAGTAATAAAAAATCCAAAACCCCAAAAATTGAATTTAACGAGGGTCTACCACAACAGGAGGATTATTCGAGCGACAATAACTTGAAAAAATTGGTTATTATCGATGATTTAATGCGCGAATCCTCAAATAATACCATTGTCGACCTTTTCACAAAAGGTAGCCATCATAAAAATATTAGTGTGATTTTTATCACACAAAATATTTTCCATCAGGGACACGGACAACGTGATATATCATTAAACGCCAATTATATGGTGATATTTAAAAATCCACGTGATCGAGCAAAAATTACACATCTAGCGAGACAAGTATACCCCGAGAATCCACGATTTCTAACCGAGTCATATTACGATGCTACCGCACAGCCACACGGTTATCTACTCTTGGATCTTAAACAATCGACACCCGATTATTGTCGATGTCGTACAATGATATTTCCCGATGATCCACGAATGCTGGTCTACATGCCGAAAAACACTCGTCAACGTATTTAATTGGAAGCACAAGTAGACACCACATCAGTCGCTAATGGATATGAGTCGTGTACGCATCACGCATCATAATACATCTGCTGTGAAACTGTAATAATAAGGGATAGCACCAGCGCGAAGAAAAAGAAGAAGAAAAATACACATTACATTCCATTCGATGAACGTTGTATAGCCCTACTTAACGCTATTTGTCATTCGAATAAAAAACAGCGAAAATCAATATTGCGTAATGCTGATAAGAGTGATAAATCTAAGCGACAATGATTTGACCAAATTTTTGATGGAAAATTTCTGGCAGTTCGCAACCCGGTTAGAGTCAGCGCCACCTAAGATCCCTGTGTTATCGATCTCAGAAAGATCTTTAACAATCGAATCATTAATTATTTTTGTCAACTCTGATTGCCTCACTCATTCATTAAGAATTAATGAGGCAACCAGAACTGACGATTTTTTTACTTTTTAAAGAAATCGTGAAAAAATATTGCCACAGCCCGGGTTCGAACCGGGAACTCCAGAATTCTAGCCTGGTACGTTACCAATTACGCCACCGCGGCTCTAGCAACATCAATTCACGATCTCTATTTTAATGTCAATTAATACACCTTTGTTATTTTATTATACGCGGTCATATGTTTCTTAAGAGTGATAAATCTAAGCGACAATGATTTGACCAAATTTTTGATGGAAAATTTCTGGCAGTTCGCAACCCGGTTAGAGTCAGCGCCACCTAAGATCCCTGTGTTATCGATCTCAGAAAGATCTTTAACAGTCGAATCATTAGTTATTTTTGTCAACTCTGATTGCCTCACTCATTCATTAAGAATTAATGAGGCAACCAGAACTGACGATTTTTTTACTTTTTAAAGAAATCGTGAAAAAATATTGCCACAGCCCGGGTTCGAACCGGGAACTCCAGAATTCTAGCCTGGTACGTTACCAATTACGCCACCGCGGCTCTCGCAACATCAATTCACGATCTCTATTTTAATGTCAATTAATACACCTTTGTTATTTTATTATACGCGGTCATATGTTTCTTGCGAACTGCTAGAAATTTTCCATCAAAAATTTGGTCAAATCATTGTCGCTTAGATTTATCACTCTTAAGAAACATATGACCGCGTATAATAAAATAACAAAGGTGTATTAATTGACATTAAAATAGAGATCATGAATTGATGTTGCTAGAGCCGCGGTGGCGTAATCGGTAACGTACCAGGCTAGAATTCTGGAGTTCCCGGTTCGAACCCGGGCTGTGGCAATATTTTTTCACGATTTCTTTAAAAAGTAAAAAAATCGTCAGTTCTGGTTGCCTCATTAATTCTTAATGAATGAGTGAGGCAATCAGAGTTGACAAAAATAACTAATGATTCGACTGTTAAAGATCTTTCTGAGATCGATAACACAGGGATCTTAGGTGGCGCTGACTCTAACCGGGTTGCGAACTGCCAGAAATTTTCCATCAAAAATTTGGTCAAATCATTGTCGCTTAGATTTATCACTCTTAAGAAACATATGACCGCGTATAATAAAATAACAAAGGTGTATTAATTGACATTAAAATAGAGATCGTGAATTGATGTTGCTAGAGCCGCGGTGGCGTAATTGGTAACGTACCAGGCTAGAATTCTGGAGTTCCCGGTTCGAACCCGGGCTGTGGCAATATTTTTTCACGATTTCTTTAAAAAGTAAAAAAATCGTCAGTTCTGGTTGCCTCATTAATTCTTAATGAATGAGTGAGGCAATCAGAGTTGACAAAAATAATTAATGATTCGATTGTTAAAGATCTTTCTGAGATCGATAACACAGGGATCTTAGGTGGCGCTGACTCTAACCGGGTTGCGAACTGCCAGAAATTTTCCATCAAAAATTTGGTCAAATCATTGTCGCTTAGATTTATCACTCTTAAGAAACATATGACCGCGTATAATAAAATAACAAAGGTAATGCTGATAAGCCTCTAATCAATTGTATCTGTGAATGCGCGTTAAACATTTTACAAGGAGTTGTTTGTGTCAAGTCAAGTGTTAAAAAACATTTTAAAAAATATAAAAATATACTTCGACAGCTTGTCTTAGGATGTGTGACAAAACAACGTGGTGGTGGTGGTGGTGTTTGTACAGTCGCTCGTAAGCAACGGAAATATAATTGGAGAGCGAAGAAACGCTTTATAATTCAAAAAGGGGGTGGTGCTTTTTTACCACTTTTACTGGCGCCCATAATTACAACTTTATTTAGTAAATTGTTCAGTGGTAGTGACGATTGACAAAACAATACTGTGTTAAGGATAAAAATTCATGCTCGTAAATGGAGCATGCGAAAAAAGTGTTTTTAGTGCCAATGTCCGAGGTAAAGGACGAAAATAGTGATGCAGACGGTCGTTACGAGGAAATACCTATGGTCGGTTCTGGGAATAATCATGCACCAGCGACAAACGAGAAAACAGTACAGACCCAGGGTGATCCTGTTTCAAGACTAGACACCGAGCTATACAAAATTTTAAAATCAAACAAGTATGGTAAAGACGACGCTAGTAAATGGAAAGAGTATTTACAAGTACTGCAGCGTTATCTATATCTCGTTGGTACGAAAAATACATTGTTTTCACCAGCACTACCCGAAACATCGTCTGAGATAGATAATGCAGAAGCCACGAGCGATGCTGACATCGTTAATAGCGTTCCAAATAAAGGGTGGTTAAATTGTAAGGGCCGATGTTGAATGTGAACCACACCTAAACGTCAAGTTTTTTTCTGCATTCCATTTGACATTTCTCAATTTCAGACTAACTCAATTTGAACCATGGAAAGATACACAATCGAGCAACGCGTTAAAGTTATTCAGGCTTATTATGAAAATGGGCGTTCAAATCAAAATGCATATCGTGCACTTCGTGATTTTTTCGGTCAATTTAATCGTCCAAATGTGCGTACAATCGGAAAAATCGTGCAAAAATTTGAGCAAACCGGGTCTGTAGGAGATATTAAAACACCAGTGCATGCTCGTACAGCTCGTACTGCAGAAAATATTGCTGCTGTTCGCGATAGTGTGGCTGAAGAGCCGTCCACCTCAACTCGTCGTCGTGCCCAACAATTGCACCTCTCACGCTTGTCGTTGATGAACATTATGCATAAAGACTTGCATTTACACGCTTATAAGGTGCAATTGACTCAAGAACTAAAGCCTCTTGACCATTCCAAACGTCGTCAATGGTCAGAATGGTGGCAAGAAATGGCAACAGTGGATGATCAATTTTCGAAGAAAATCATCTTCAGTGATGAGGCACATTTTCACCTCAGTGGATTCGTCAATAAGCAGAATTGCCGCATTTGGGCGAATCATAATCCAAGAGTGATTGTCGAAAAACCAATGCACCCATAAAGAGTGACTGTTTGGTGCGGTTTATGGGCTGGCGGCATCATCGGGCCGTATTTTTTTCCAAAATGAGGCCGGTCAAGCAGTTACTGTGAATGGTGTTCGCTATCGTGAGATGATAACGAACTTTTTATGGCCCGAATTGGAAGATATGGATGTGGGCGATATGTGGTTTCAACAGGACGGTGCCACTTGCCACACAGCTAACGAAACAATGGCTCTTTTGCGCGACAAATTCAATGGCCGTGTTATCTCAGGTGGCGATGTTAATTGGCCGCCAAGATCATGTGATTTGACACCGTTGGACTTCTTTCTTTGGGGTTATTTGAAAGAAAAGGTGTACGTCGATAAGCCAGCAACAATTCAAGAGCTAAAGGATGAGATAATTCGGCACATTAACGGCATAGAACCTCAATTATGCCTAAGCGTCATCGAAAATTTGGACCATCGGATGGAGGTGTGCCGCCGAGGTCGCGGCGGCCATTTCGCCGATATTTTGTTCCATACATAATTGAACCATACCATATTATCATAATAAAAAGAATTGACAATAATTTTCTAAATAATTTGTGTTTTATTCAAAATCAACATCGGCCCATAAAATTTAACCACCCTTTATGTATAAACGCCGAGCGACTGCGTTATTAAAGTTTCTACGCAAACCCACGAGTGATGAATCAAAAAGCATAAGATGGGATAAAAAAGGATGTGTAACAATAGACAGTATCCTCGTTCCAAATTCTAATATTGTCGACCTTATAAACGATGCAGTACGAGGTAGAAAAACTTTAAAGCAACAGGCAGACAAGAGTTTATCGTTAGTCTACGCACAAAGAGCGTTCCGCGTGAATTTATAGGCAACAGTAGATTGTGGGATTTAGGCGTATCTAGAGGTACTAAACGACCAAGAAAAGATGTTCAGATGATGCAACATAACGACTCGCATTCTATGAATGTGGATGCGATTGGCGATAATTCCAACGATGACTACGACGACAACGACGATACACACCCTGGGAATACTTCTTCAAAACGTCGGAAAACAAAAGTAATAAAAGTATTTGAAAAGTGGATGAAGATTTAGAACAAGCTGTACAACAAGCGGTGAAAGATGACTTTTGAAAAAGTGTACTACGATCCTTCGCATCCAGCTGGATACGCTGGTGCGCGACGTTTAATCAGTAGCAAAAATAAAGCAGACACCGTATATGACTGGCTCACTCAACAGGATAGTTATACCATTCATAGACCCATGCACCGTGTCTTTCCACGACTGTATTACAATGTTACAAATATTGACGATGTCTCCGAGGCCGATCTCGTGGATCTACGTTCATTGAGTAGCTATAACGACAACGTCTCCTATCTGCTTATGGTAATTGACGTTGTCAGCAAATATGCCTGGGTCGAACCCTTGCAGGACAAAACTGTGCGCGAAGTAACGAAGGCATTTAAACGTATTCTCGAGCGTAACGATGGTCGTACACCTGTTTCACTACAAACCGACCGTGGGAAAGAATTCCTCGGTGGTCAACTTCAAAAATTTCTCAAAAATGAAAACATACAATTACGTGTTGCTCGTAATCCTGATGTAAAAGCCTCGATTGTCGAGCGTTTTAATCATACTTTCAAGGAACGGATGTGGCGCTACTTCACACATCGTAATACTCATCGTTACATCGATATACTACAACAATTGGTTTATGCGTACAATTATGCTGTACACTCGAGCATTAAAATGCAACCGGCCGCCGTAACGCTATATAATGCCGATACAGCGGTGCGCAATATGACAATTAGCGCGATAAAGCGACGTGAAAAGAGACGTTTCACAACGTATAAATACAAACCCGGTGATTACGTTCGAATCAGTAGAACTAAAGGCACCTTCGAAAAAGGTTACGAGAAAAATTGGAGTGAAGAAATTTTTCGTATCAAAAAAGTTTTACATAGACAGGGCTTGTATGTGTATGCGTTGTGCGATCTCGAAGACGAAACGATCGATGGTTTCTTTTACCCCAAAGAATTAACGAGCGTTCATGAGAAGCGTATGGAGAAGAATAAAGAATTCAAGATTGATCAAGTTTTACGGACAAAAGGACACGGTGCGAAAAAACAAATTTTCGTAAGTTGGGTGGGATATCCGGCGAAATTTAACTCGTGGATACCAGCGTCAAACGTTCACGGTCTCGAATAAACGAAATTTTGTCCAAACGATGCATGACGAGGATAATTTTTTTCTTGTTCTACCGAGCAACAGCAGTATGAAGTATTTTCCCGAAAATACAACAACACATTTTATAACTCAATTGCCTCGTGAAATATCGTTAAAGGGTCGCTGGGTTGTGGGCTTATCGGAAATTCATATACCCTGTACAATGACGCATTTACAAGAAGCAGATACGATAATCGACTGGATGGCTTGTGAGAATAAAGAAGTTACTACAAACCGAATACCTCGAGGTTTCTACAAAAATCACGAAGAAGTTGTGGCAAATATCAATGATTTACCGGGGCTGCGAGAAGCAGGCATAAAAATTGTAAATGTTGAAAAGGCTAAAGGGTACGTTGCCCTCGAGTCTGAGGTAACAGAGTCGTGCCCTGAACCTCTAGGCTACCCTGGAATATTACGAATGAGTGGTAAAATAGCACGTATATTGGGCTTTGAGAAACACGAAGAACTGCTGCTTGACCGAGAAACCCCAGGGGGTCTTTACCTGCAGCTTATGCGAGGCGTTCCACGCGTAGGGCGAATACCCGCGTGTATAAATAGGGCTCTGCCCGATCAGCTTTTTGTCTACAGCGATATATGTGTACCGTATACAGTAGGTGATACACAGACAGCACTACTCAGGATTGTAAATTTAAATACAAAAAACTACACGTATGGTACAACGCAAGTAAAATGTTTCTCATCGTCAAATTACATAGGTTTACTCAACAATTGCTTCAGAACGATCGAGGTGGATATAAGAGATCATCTGGGTAATCCTATTGCATTCGAGTATGGAACGTTAACACTCACACTTCATTTCAAACGACTCAATTAGACAATATGTTAAGACGACATACTCGTCTTATATTAAATATACCGCCGAAATGACGAGCTTGAACTAGATCCACACACACCAACATAGAGATTCATACCACACAGCACGCACACCTATAAACCAACTACCGTTACTCAAATATAGTTATACTGACAAGCAGTAAGACTATAGTCTCAACTAACGTATGAAGAAGCATCTATAAGGAACACGCTAAATTATTATAACCAAGAAGAAGATATTAACGGGACAAATGGGCTACAGGAGATGGGCTACAGGACGACTAGAAGATATAGTAATACCCTGCTATACCGACGGAAAGGAAAGAAGAGCGGGGAAGCCGGTATAAAAGGGCACGGCAAACCACAGTCGAGAGCATTCTGTTCACAGACTTTCGCCAACATCCGGAATCTACCAAAGAAGGACCACCTAATCAACCAAAGGAAGACCAGCTATTCGACCAAAGGAGGACCAGTTATCCAACTAGAAGAAGGACCACCTAGTCAACCCAAGGAGAAGCATCTTCAACTGCAACATCTCCAAGGATCAGGCCTGAAACCGCTGGCCCAGGGAAAAACGAACATCTCCAAGGCCTACTACAGAGCCATCAGTCATCCAAGTAGTCCAGCATCCCAGCCGACAAGATCTTCCATCGAAATTATAACAAGTGGTATGGATCCAAAATATATTAAAATCCATAGGGACTAAAAAACGCCATAGAAACTAGCTAGAGCCGCTCCTGTAGCATTTCCGATGCGCCGATGCACCGAGGATGCACCGCGCTGACGCCTCCCCCGGAACAGCGGTGGGACCAGCGAGTAGATCGCTCAGCCAGAGGAGCTCGAGTGAGAGCTCCGTCCCCACTACAGTCCACGCGCTAGAGATATAGAATAGGCTACCACCAAACACCGAGGAATAATAACAGAGGCAATATAGATATAGTAACGATGGCAAGCCCAGCAAGCGAGTTCTATGTGTAGATACAATACCACCAAATAACTATAGAAATGCTTTATTAATTCAAGCTCAAATCTCCTACTTCATGCGGACGCGATTATAGAGGCATGCGTAAGCCCGGGTTAAATTCTTGTTGTAAGGTGCATAATCACCAAAATTAAGGAAAAAGGAGGATATTTAATTTTTACACAAATTATTTCACTTTTACTTGTATTATTTATTAAATGTGTCTAATAAACCATACTTTTACCTAATACAGAAGCCTATATTAATTTCCTCCCTGCTCGAGTTCGAACTAAAACCCTTCAAGGGTGATGTTAACGTGAAATACCGTTACATTTGGCGCCCGAACAGGGACTCGAGCATAGGAAAGAAAGGCTGATATTAGGCTATAAGTATGAGTTTTGAGTCGATATTCGCTCAGAGACTGGTGCAACGGGCCGCACTCGACGCTGGTGGCGAACTTAATACATCACTACTAGGACGCTCTTTAGAGTGGGAATACACAACAGCGGACGGTATCTTAAGGCAACAACGACGGATTCAAGATCGGGAAGAAATCGCTAGGCTATCCGAAATTCCGAACGTAACAATGGAAGCCAATGCATCAGACAGACTCCAGGAGGGGCGATCGACACCGAGGCTAGGAGAAACTCTTCCGATCGTCCCAAATCCAGTCGACATGACCCAAATCTTGGCGCTCCTGCAGACAATAAAAGAAGGCCAAGATGAGAAATTCGAACAACTGCAAACCAAACTAGACAACGCCAACGATTCCTGTGTCTCGAGGACAGCGACACTCCGAGAAAATCTGAAGGAGCACATCGAACACAACATACTCGAGAGTGACAAACGGACGGATACGAAACTCGAAACAGTCCGTCGAGAAATAATTGAAGAACAAGAAGTTGTCAATAATTACCACAGGAATATAATTGTCAACGAGCAACGGATTGTGGCCCGACTAGACAAGGAGATGAGAGAGGCCATGGAACGAGTAAAAAAGAACCAAACCACGACAGAAAAACATGCAAATAGGATCAAGGAACTGGAACAACGCGTGTCCACAGGCATGAATAATTCCACTCATGGTTTGTCGACGTTCCAAATAGGCAACCTCACTCGTCTCCAGGCGTCTACCCAAAAGACACCGAAATTTGCTGCAGACGGAAAGCAACGTCCTACAAAATTCCTCAAAGAACTTCAAGAGTACTGCGAGGCCGGAGGAATCGAAGGATCGGACGCACGCATCGTCATACAAGACGCACTGTAGGGCCAAGCTAAGAACTGGTGGCATCTCGTGGAAGGTAGCGTGCAAAATTTCTCGGAATTTGCAACAGCATTTTCTGCACGCTACTGGACCCGAGAGATGCAAGACAAGGTCTGTAGTAACCTTGAGTTTGGTACCTACGACACAAAAGGACAAAACCGCACCAGGGCGGAATACGCCACCCTCATCTTTGGTAACGCGAGAGACCTCGAAGAGAAGATGTCGGACGAAGCCATTATTCGTCGCCTAGCCCGACATTTTGACGAAGAGGTGCAATGTGCCGTCAGGATCCGGCAGATAAACAACGTCCAGGAATTCCTCGAGCTCCTCGAGAGCATCGACATGGCGGGGCCTCTTAATAGTAAGAGAGGACACCAGCGGCGAGACTTTCAAGGACGCGGGGGACCAAGGGACCATGGATGGCGGGGACCACCGAGGAACGAGTGGCAACCACCACGAGTCCCTGACAGCCGACCACGTTGGCAGACCCCTCCGCATAATGGCAATGGTGGATATACAACATGGCAGCAGGCGGCGCAGAGACCACCGCAGCCATACAACACTCCTCCACCTACACCAGCAGGAGCGTACCACCAAGGGGCGACAACGTGGCACCAAGCACCGCCACCAGCACCGGCCAGACAAGAAGAGTATAGACAGACGAATGCAATCCAGGGACATTCCCCTGCACCATTCATCGAAAATACTATCACACCAGGAAAGTGAGCGCAACTAAACGTTTCCCAAAATACAAATCCGGGAAACGCTTAGACGTTGCGCCCGTACGAAAATCCGAAAGAGAAAGAGAAAAACGAGGTACAACGACAAATAAAAAGGAAATACAAGGATGAAAGGAGGGAGTAAATGTAGAAAAAAGAAAGCAGAAAAGGAAGGAACGGAGAGCGTTAAAAAAGGAAGAAAAAGGAGGAAAATCGAAGACAGACGAAGGGAAAATCGCGAGTGAGCCATCCAGTATTAAAGTCATCCAAAAAGATATCGTGATGCTGAAATCATCGGAACGGGAACAAGGGATCGCAACCCCAAGTACCTCTAATGATCAGCAGGAGACATCCAAAGGAGAGGCGACACGAAAGAGCGGCAATGACCAAGATGCGAAGAAGTACCAAGTATTCACAGTCACCGAGGATCTTCGAGAATTTCTACGGGAAGAACCAAAGAAAGTGGGGAAATGGTATGATGATATACATCCCAGGTGCCCAGAAATTCCAGTAGGAATCGAGGGACTATCTGTGAATAGTCTGATTGACAGCGGCAGTGAGGTGAGCTGTATTTCTGAAGAATTTTTTAAACAATATGATGAGAAATTCGAGAAGTGCCCCACACTGCCAGTCACTTCGACAAAGGTTGTAGGAGTTTTTGGAGGGGAACCAGAGAAAGTCAAGAAACAAATAATGGTAGAGGCTAGAACATACGGATCAGAAGGAGTGCTGCAGTTACTGGTTGTCCCAAAATTACTACGACCTATCTTAATTGGGATCGACGGAATGATAAAACTACAAATTTCCGTCGATGCTCACAGTAAATGTGTGGCAGTGAAAGATAAGGTCGTAGCAAACCTAGAAGACGGATTATGGAAATTGGTGAACCATGGCACACTACAAAAGGAAGGAAGCAGAGAAACATGTGCAATACGAGAAGCATCTGTACCAACACCCCTCGAATTCCAATTATCGGAGGAAGAATTCGAGGAAAAGATGAAGGAATGCCACGAGCTCAAAAATAAAATTAAAACAACCTTCAAAAACATCGTTGAAAGAAATCAGGAAGTGTTCGACCGAAGACCTGGAAGGATGTCTAAGTATGTACACCACCTGATACTCAAGGATCCAAAGCCATACTTCCATCGATCATATCCTGTGACTCTGGCACAACGAGAACGAGTCCAACAAGAAATCGATAAAATGCTCAATTACGGTGTAATACAAAAATCAAATAGTATTTACATAAATCCGTTAATGCCAGTAACAAAGGCCGACGAGAGTGTGCGACTGTGTTTAGATGCCAGAGAACTAAACAACTATCTGGTAAATGACCACAACAACGCACCACCCATCGAGGAAATTTTTCAGAGATGTGGAGGAAAATCCGTCATTTCAACGTTGGATCTCACAAGCAGCTTCTGGCAAATTCCACTACACCCAGACTCTAGAAAATATACTGCTTTTCAGCACAATGGAAAGTGTTACGAGTTCACGGTCACGCCTTTTGGATTAAAAACCAGCACGGCAAGCCTAATTCGAGCACTGGACGTAGTGTTAAGCGAATTAGATTTCGTCATTAATTTTGTCGACGATTTACTAGTATTATCTAGAGACCAGGAAGAGCATCTCATGCACCTCGAGATCCTTTTTCAACGTTTTAAGGAGCACGGAATGACACTAAAATTCACAAAGTCACACTTTTTCCGTAAAGAAGTATCCTTTCTAGGCCACATTCTCACCACGGACGGACTCAAACCAGATCCAGAGAAGATACGGGCTATTAAGGAATATCCTGCTCCGAAAAATTTAAAACAATTAAGAGGATTTCTCGGTTTGATAAATTTCTACACGAAATTCACAAACCGACATGCACACGAGACTGCTCCACTCTTGGAATTGCTGAAAAAGGGAGTAAGATGGAAGTGGGAACCAACACAACAAAAAGGTTTCGATCGAGTTAAAGACCTGTTCTGCGAAGAAGTCATCCTGCGATTCCCAGACACCAGGAAGCCATATATTTTGACAACCGATGCCAGCGGATATGCACTTGGAGCCGTACTATCACAAAAGAACAAGGAAGGAGAGAGCGAAGTCATATCCTTCGCCAGTCGGACTCTTAAGGGGGCAGAACATGGGTACATGACCACAGAAAAAGAGTTACTAGCAATAGTATGGGCCTTAGAAAAATTCAGGACATATTTACGAGGTGCTGAGATTCAAATAAAAACAGACCACAAAGCATTAATCTTCCTCAAAACATGTCGATTCACGGCCGAACGATTAATGCGGTGGGTTCTATCCATTCAGGATTATAATCTGAATATAGAACACCTCGAAGGACGAAAAAATACTGTTGCTGACGCCCTAAGCCGAGTGGAAGGATACGAGAGAAACCATAAGGGAGTAGTGGTGATCGGGGCAACCTTGGCACGAAGAGCTTCAAAAGAATTAATCAAAGAAATAAAAGAAATTGCGAAGCTTCAGAGAGAACAAACAGATCTTGGGGACATCATGGAATTTTTGGAGAAAGAAGAAAACACCGAAGAAGAAAAAAATTCCGGTTACAAGAAGGAATCCTCCAGAAAAAGACCAAAAATAAAATCTGGAAGGTCATGCTGCCAAAATGTTTAGTGCGAAAATTAATCATAGAATGTCACGAACTCTATGGGCACATTGGAGCACGAAAATGTTTTCGAATTCTCGACGAAGACTTCTCGTATCCCCACCTAGGAAAATGCATCCGATCGCTCCTGGCATGCTGCGATATCTGCCAACGCAGCAAGGTGACAACACGGACAAATTTCGCTGAAATGCAAACAATTATTCCCGAGAAGCCGGGGGACCTGATCTCCATCGACTTCTATGGACCACTCCCCACCTCAATAGGAGGAGTGAAACATATTCTCGTCACCATCGATGCATTCAACAAATACGTGGTATTGTTTCCCATGCGAAAGGCAAACACGACAACAGTAATCAAAAGGATCTTCAACGACTACATCCCACAGCTCGGAAAACCCGCACGGATCCAGTTCGACCATGGAACACAGTTTACCGCGAAAAACTGGTTAAAAAAGCTGGAAGAAAAGAAAATCAAGGCCGTATTTTCCTCCATCCGTCATCCTCAAGGGAATATCGTGGAAAGAGTTAATCGTGAACTCGGACGATTTTTCCGGACATTTTTAAAAGAAAATCACGCTGGGTGGTATAAATGGGTTCAAGTGGTACAAGATTGCATCAACGAATCCCACCACGATACCACCGAATTTACACCCACTGAATTACAACGGGGTAAAAAACCAGTAAGACTGTGGAATAAATGGTTAGGTATACCAGCAAGTGAGGAAGACGACCCCTTGACCTACGAGGCTAAACTCGAAATCGCACGAGAAAGAATAATAAAAAAGGGGGCGAAACGGGCCGAACGATTTAATACCACACACCGACTGACAAACTTCGAAGAAGGAAGTTTAGTATTAGTAAAGGCTTTAAATGTATCGGATCCCGCAAATCAAATCACCTCGACATTCTTGCCTCTACGAGAAGGTCCTTACCTCATAGACAAGTGCGTAGGTCTAGCAACATATTTGTTAATAGTACCACTAACTAAAAAGGTCCGCGGAAAATTCCACGCCAGTCTCATGACGAAATATCGTACCGAGATAGACCCAGAGAAAGGAGAAAACGAACAAGGTAGAAATGAATAATAATAATAATAAATAATAATAATAAAGATAACAATTAAATCTAGTATAGTCCAAAGAATAGATAAAAATCGATCACAGGATAATAAGACATAAGAAAGTAGAGATAAGGAATAGAATGAAATGAAAAAGAAAATCAAATTTAGATCTAAGAAAATTAGAATAAGAAATTTCAATTGTGGCAGGAAGGATACATATAAATTAAACTCTCACATCACACACTCTAAATTAAACATGCAGTATCACGAGTCGATCAACAACTCACCGAGGATAAACAATCGACCGAAGGATCTAGAAGAGACCGTCCCTACTCATTCACCGAGGATAAACAAACCCCCTCTAAGCGAACGACGATCGGTAATAATAGAATAACCAGGGACCGATAAATAATATCAAACTAAACGCTGACAGGTGATAAGGAGGAAAATTAAAATATCAACTCAAATCAAATAAAAATGCAAATAAAACATAACGAAAAATGGGAATTAAGGAAAATTACAATAAAAAACAAAGGAATTAAAAGTTGGCGAGGAAAAATATCAAAAATTTCACAAAAGATCAAACGCTGGGATTTAAAATATCCGATAGACGGTGACGGTCTCATAATAATTACGGACGATAACGTTCGAGGGTGGGAACCGGGTAACAGAGAGGGGATGGAGAATCACTTCAAACAGCAAAATTTCAATTAAGGCGATCAGTATAAATCAAACCATCAACAAAGCCAAAACAAACATGTATCGCAATTATCCAGTTAGGAATTTATTCGGGGAGTACCGAAACGTCGAAATTCTGAGCGTTGCGACCCCTCACAGGATTTATATCTACAAAGAAGATATCGAAGGGACAAGAAACAATTTCATCCAATATATCGAAGATCTCCCCTTGGACACACCGGGACTCCGGCAACTCAGCCAAGGCGAAGACTACATTGGAAGAGCCATCCTATATAGATTTGAGGATAAATTCTATCGAGGGCTGATGACAACAGAGGAGGGCCAGGACGGAAATATTTTAATATGGTTGCGTGACCTCGCCATAGACCAGGCAGCCCAAATTCAAGATTGTTATACGCCACTGGAGGAAGCAGTACATATAGCTTTTCAGGCCATCCCAGTCGGAATAAGCCAAATCCAACCCCCGGGGCAGCAATGGACGGAGGAGGAACTGTCCAAACGAGAATCATCCTCCAAGAAAATACATGGAATGCCATCCTCCACAATACCGAGACGTATGCGGAAGCGAAATGGATGGAGTGCTGGAGGTCGACAGAAGGTGGAGAAATACAGCTGCTTAGCGAGGAGCTAATCCGACGAGGCATCGCCATCCGAGGACCAAACCCGCCGTATTTTGACTGGGGCACCGATGGAGGGATGATCCTCGATCCAAATTTCTTCGAGGAAGAGGAATCGGAAGATTCCGGATACGAAACGGACTCGGAAGCCGACGAAGAGGAGATGGAAGTCGACGAGTAAAAATAAATAAACAACCTAAAAACATATAAAACTTATAAATCAAACGAAAATAAACGAAATAATATTTTTTTTATATATATTCATCACGTAAAATTTATTTCTAGAAACCTGCCACAATAATAATAAGCAATAAAATAAGAAAATAAGATAGAAGTAAGACATAGAATAAGATAGAAATTCAAAGTAGAGAAAATAAGAATAATAAGAACAGCGAGAACAATATACAAGCGAAATCAAATAGAAATTAAATTTATTAACAGGAGTACGAGAAATACACTAACGATAGATAAGTAAGAGGATCATAAATAGAAGTAAGAAGAGATTATACGAGAATATAAAGACATAGTTAAGACAGATAAATTCAAAGCCGAGAAAAATAATAAATAACAGATCCTCGATTCAAGGAATTCACCTCGGATCGGGGGACAATAAGACGACATACTCGTCTTATATTAAATATACCGCCGAAATGATGAGCTTGAACTAGATCCACACACACCAACATAGAGATTCATACCACACAGCACGCACACCTATAAACCAACTACCGTTACTCAAATATAGTTATACTGACAAGCAGTAAGACTATAGTCTCAACTAACGTATGAAGAAGCATCTATAAGGAACACGCTAAATTATTATAACCAAGAAGAAGATATTAACGGGACAAATGGGCTACAGGAGATGGGCTACAGGACGACTAGAAGATATAGTAATACCCTGCTATACCGACGGAAAGGAAAGAAGAGCGGGGAAGCCGGTATAAAAGGGCACGGCAAACCACAGTCGAGAGCATTCTGTTCACAGACTTTCGCCAACATCCGGAATCTACCAAAGAAGGACCACCTAATCAACCAAAGGAAGACCAGCTATTCGACCAAAGGAGGACCAGTTATCCAACTAGAAGAAGGACCACCTAGTCAACCCAAGGAGAAGCATCTTCAACTGCAACATCTCCAAGGATCAGGCCTGAAACCGCTGGCCCAGGGAAAAACGAACATCTCCAAGGCCTACTACAGAGCCATCAGTCATCCAAGTAGTCCAGCATCCCAGCCGACAAGATCTTCCATCGAAATTATAACAAGTGGTATGGATCCAAAATATATTAAAATCCATAGGGACTAAAAAACGCCATAGAAACTAGCTAGAGCCGCTCCTGTAGCATTTCCGATGCGCCGATGCACCGAGGATGCACCGCGCTGACGCCTCCCCCGGAACAGCGGTGGGACCAGCGAGTAGATCGCTCAGCCAGAGGAGCTCGAGTGAGAGCTCCGTCCCCACTACAGTCCACGCGCTAGAGATATAGAATAGGCTACCACCAAACACCGAGGAATAATAACAGAGGCAATATAGATATAGTAACGATGGCAAGCCCAGCAAGCGAGTTCTATGTGTAGATACAATACCACCAAATAACTATAGAAATGCTTTATTAATTCAAGCTCAAATCTCCTACTTCATGCGGACGCGATTATAGAGGCATGCGTAAGCCCGGGTTAAATTCTTGTTGTAAGGTGCATAATCACCAAAATTAAGGAAAAAGGAGGATATTTAATTTTTACACAAATTATTTCACTTTTACTTGTATTATTTATTAAATGTGTCTAATAAACCATACTTTTACCTAATACAGAAGCCTATATTAATTTCCTCCCTGCTCGAGTTCGAACTAAAACCCTTTAAGGGTGATGTTAACGTGAAATACCGTTACAATGTGTGCTCATTATACAACGTATTATGAGAATCAAATAAGTGGCGGAGGTGGTTATATAGGTAACGTGTTTGCGGGTTCCCCGCATCAACGCGGTCACGGGATCGGTAGTTTTCTCGGTGGTCTATTTCGGAGTGTTTTACCACTGTTGACCAGAGGTGCTAAAGCTATAGGGAAAGAAGTCATTCGCATGGGTTTACACGTTATCGAGTATGTGAGCGGTCGCAAAATGCCATTCAAGGCGTCATTGCATCGACGCGCAGCCGAATCTGGAGATAATTTACAACGAAAAGCCAATGAAAAAATCTCTCTTCTCATGAATGGTTCAGGATATAATGCTGTGAGTACCGCTCGCACGATATAGTCGTTATCGGGACGCGTGCCTAAGAGGACGAGGAAAAGGCGTACTGGTATTTCGAAAAAATCGTTAAGAATAAAGAAGAAGAAGAAGAAGAAGAAGAAAAAGTCTGCAAGACGTAGACGCATTACAGCAAGGAAACATCGTGGTGTCGCAAAGAATAAAAAGAAAAGGATAACAAAGAGAAAGAGACGAGGTATCGAAAGTAGTAGACGCAAACGAGCAAAGACCAACGATATTTTTGGAGGTGTTTAACAATGTCGTTCTTACACTCACACTGTAATGACACTCCGAGTGTATGAAGTCGGAGCTCGACTTATTCACCATACCTCCAACGCAGACGGCTATAGAAGCATCACAATGAACACACTACAAGCCTGTGTCGTCCTTGATGGATGACGGGCCCCTGGAATTTGTCATACCTGGCCACGGTAAAGAATACCTGGACCTAGCTCATACAATGATTATAGTAAATGTTAGGGTTATTCCAACAGCTGAATCACAGTACAACGTAGCACCTGTTAATAACTTTCTGCATAGCCTTTTCAATCAGGTGGATGTATATTTTAATCAGAAACTCGTGGCACTGCCAAACAATGCATACCCCTACAGAGCATATATTGAGACGTTACTCAATTATGGACCGGCTGCTAAAAATTCTCACTTAACGATCGCGCTATGGTACGCTGACACGCCCGGTACGTTTGACAGTCTACCAGGTGCATCGAATAGCCCTAATATCGGTCTGAATAATCGTGAAAAGTACATAAAGAATGGTCGGACTTTAGATATGATTGGACATTTGCATTGCGATGTTTTTAATCAGGATAAATTTCTGCTGAACGGTGTGGAAGTACGGTTACGGCTTGTACGCTCAAAAGACGATTTTTGTCTTATGGAGACTCCTACGGCCGGTGTGACACATAAACTACATATCACCGAGGCTACATTACTCGTCCGTCGAGCAAAAATCACACCAGGCGTGCTGATAGCTCACGCCAAAATGTTTGTAAAAACAACCGCCAAGTATCCTATAACAAGGGTTGAGGTTAAAGCTTTTACGATGCATAGCGGTATCATTGGCGATACTCTGGATAACGTTATTCTAGGCCAATTACCTAAACGAATAATTCTTGGTTTTGTGAATAATCGAGCATTCAATGGCAGTACAACGTTAAATCCGTTTAACTTTAATAATCATTCGATAAATTTCCTCTCTCTGTATGTCGATGGTCAACAAATACCGACCAAGCCTCTTCAACCGGTGTTTGATGGTAACGAAAAGTGGATAGACAGTTATCACACGCTCTTTAGCGGTACAGGTATACACTTTCAGAATGAGGGTCTAGATATTACCAGGAGCGACTATCCCAAAGGCTACTGTCTGTATGTCTTTGATTTGACACCGGACTTATCAGCAAGTTGCTTCGGTCACTGGAATCTCGTAAGACACGGTAGTGTAAGGATCGAAGTACGGTTTGCAACGGCTCTGACATGTACATTAAATTGTGTGGTATACGCCGAGTATGATAATGTAATAGAGATAGATTCCACACGCCAGGTCATTACAGATTTTAGTGCGTGAGGGGGGCGCCACACACGACGCTGTAATATTTAAACTCGTCTACGCAACCACACCTGGTATCAGTCTACATCAAACCCTTATAATGGACGTTATAGTGGATATTCAAGCGCTCTACGATGCAAACAACCGTTTTCTACCAAAGGAGATTGCTGTGACGACTCTTCAGGAAGAACATTATGATCATTGGCTTGTCGAACCACCATATGACTTTGGTGAACTACCAAGGAGTATACGCGCGAGCAACAATAAACTAACGTGTTTTCATCATGGATTGGAATGGCTTGACGGTGATACACCGTTGAAAAAAATCTACACCAATCTACGCTTACTGTGTCGTTATGCCTTGCGTATTTACACAAGAGGCTTGCAAAAAGCCGAGCTTTTACGTGACGTTCTGGGGCGCGAAATCATCAATCTGGAAGAATACGAGGGTCCATCGTTAAAAAATATGCCAATCAACAACGTTTACTGTATTCATCATGGTATTTCGAAAGAAGACGATGTAAAATGTACTCTAAATAACGTGGCAAAAATACGTTCGTGGTTCCTGTTTAAAGAGCTTGACGCGGTTAGTCACATTTATTCACAACCTGTCGATAAAACAACACCTATTAAAAATCAACAAAGCCAACCGAACAACGAGACATCAAATGAGGACAATACTCGAGATATATCACAAAGCGTAGAGTATATATTCAACGATATTACACTATCGTGCAACAGTGATGAGTCGGCGCTGCGAGGAGGAACTGTACCGGCTAACGATGAAATAACTGTACTTTTCCGTGGCAGAGAAAAACAAGTAATCTCACCGAGTGCTAAACAACCATCACCGCCCCCACGTAACAAACACCTGCCGGAGCAACCACCAACGCGCAACAATCATTATCATCAGCAGAGACAGCGTCAATCACATTCTAAGCGTCACCACCAGTTGTGTAAACAGCATGAACAGCCTACAGATATTAGACGCTCTACAACGAATATCTGCTCAGACGAAAGGAGTATTTCCGGCCGATCGCATCCCGAGTCGCTGGTCTAGACCCGCAGCATTGGTTCTAAACACAGACGAGCATAATCTACCTGGGCGACACTGGGTTGCCACTTACGTTGATAACAATGGACATGGAATCTTTTTCGATAGTTACGGATTGCCCCCACTCATTAACCAACACCATAACCGTCTACGCAGAAACTGTCGAAGCTACGAGTGGAACACGCAGCCCCTTCAATCACTCAAGTCTAAAGTATGCGGTGAATACTGTATTATGTTTCTTGATTTTATGGCTTGTGGTTATACTCTGGATAATTTTCATAAGAATTTTACGACTGACAGAGTGAAGAACGATCGCATAGCTGCACAATACTACAAACGCGTAAAATATTTAAATCGCAGAAAGAAACGTGTGAAAAATGTAAAACACAATAATATTAAGGACTACGGTTGTAATAAAAACACATGTATACAAACTTGTACAGATTGATTCGGATGCTACTTGTGAATTACTATGAATAAATTCGAAACTTTTGAATTTCCTATCTTATTATTCGAAAGTACTGCCACTATACACATTTTCATATTTAACTATGATGGCCATTGACGCGAGATGTATATATCTAATGGTAACAGCTGTGAAAAAAAGTTAGTTGAAAAGGAAACGTCGTTGTGAAAGTATCTTTGCCTCTCTTTCCAACCACAATGGATACTATTGACAGTATACTCGTGATCGACTGCTGCAAGGATCCCCGAGACTTCACCAAAGCTGAGCTCGCGTACATACCGAAACCACTGCTGCTGAAACATTGGGGCGAAAAAATAGAAATTCTGTATGACAAACTACCGGAACATCTGAAGGTTGACCGTGAGGTCTCCTCGTACATGCCGTGCTATAAACATCTCATCAAACCGGGTACAAAAACACAAATTGACGGTCGACCACCAGCTCGCCGTGACTGCCACGGATGCCATTGAAAATTACGGATGAACAATACATGTTTGTTGGACGAGAATGGTAAAATAAAACAGTTTTTTATGAAACTAAAAATAACGAGTATTGTCATTTACCGTTGTTGTAAATAGTCGTTTAAATTATTAAATTTTTTAATTAACAAACATTTTTAAAAAAAGCTACGTGAAGGGGTCTCGGTTATCGACGACTGGGGGGAAACCGGTTGATGGTGGGGTGCAGAATATTATTTACCGCGAAACCCAATCTTCTTATCTTCCGTAAGTCCCAAATTAGCTGTAGCGATGGTCGGCTACATACCGACGGTTGACAACCGATCCGCTTTACCGGTCACCGATACATTTTCTGCTAGACCGACTGTCAACATTCCATTTTCTTTACTACCAGTCGGTAACACGATCACCGACAGTAGATGACGTATCGTTAATTAATTTTCTGCTGGACCGACTGCCGACACTCAATCTTCTTTACCGACGATCGGTAACACGATTACCGATAGTAGATGGCGTATCGGTAATTTTTCTGCTGGACCGGCTGTCAACATTCAATCTTCTTTACTATCAGTCGGTAACACGATCTCTGACTTTAGATGACGTATCGGTAATTTTCTGCCTGACCGACTGCCGACATCCAATCTTCTTTACCATCAGTCGGTAACACATTTACCGACATTAGATGGCGCATCGGCAATCAAGTACGGGTCAAAATCCAGCAGATGGCGCTGCGACGATGCACCAATCAGAACACCAGGATAGGTGGACTGGGGGTGGGGACTGGTGGGGACCAATCAGGGATGGGGGCAGGGGTGGTGGGGGCTGGTGGGGGTTGTGGGGACCAATCAGGAACGGGGTGGGGTAGTGGGGGGTAGACACGCCCCCTGGAACAACCAATGAGGAAGCAGCAGGGGAGGGGTAGTAGTGGGGCGGGGGCGGGGCTTGTCTAGCTACGCCCCTGGCGCCAGACGGCCACGCCCTGTCTTTCCATAACAGGCCCCTTCTACTGCCATTTGATAGTGGCCGTAGCTCTATATTTCGAAAGGTATATGCATCATTAAGGGTTCGAATCGGTATATGGTATTCTTTACTTGGTAGATGCAAGAAGGATGCTAGATGCTCGATAATAAAGCCACGGTTCGAACGATATCATCCATTGTGTTCGTGTCGAGTACGAGAGATAGAGAATGGCCCGAGTGTAGCCAGGCCTGGTAATGAGGTTGTACCGTTGTATGTACGGGTGTCGGTGACTGACCCCTTGCTGGGCCGGCAGTTGTTGAAATGTGTTGTGATTCTCGTGACATGTTCGGCACATGCCCCCTTGACACTTGTTAATGTGGTGACCGGTGCGGAGGTAATTGGTGCATAGTGAAATGCGCATTGCCGCCTGCTTACGCTGATTTATCTGCATCCCGAGAGAATCTGGGCATTTGAATATTATGTGGGGTTGCTGGCAAATAGGACACGACAGGGTCCTTTTTCTCTGTCTCTTCTCGATGGGGGCCGTAAACGTCTGAGCGTGAGATTTATTTTTATTTGACGAAATCTGTTGATATTGTCGATTTTTGTTATTGTTTTCCTTGAACTGAGAATTATTATGACGATCCGTGCAGCAAAAACTCCGTTTTCCTAAAAACTTCAGTAGCAATGTGTATGCTGGCATCGTGTTATCCGAGAGGGTCGTTTCCCATTGAAATCGCGTGTTTTCTCCGATTTTATTAAAGAGCATGTATGTTATAAGACCGTTGTCGCGTTCGATGGGTTCTCCTACACCTTTAAGCGCGTCAAGGTGCTGACGGAATGTGTCTATGAGCTGCTCTAGATTCTCGGACGAGTCTATTCGTAGGCACGGAATATTAAATAAAATGTTCCAATGCCGTAGAATGGCCTTCCTAGAATGATCGTATTTGCGGGATAAAATTTTCCAAACTTCTGCATCGTTGCCTTCTGTGCTCTCAATAGCTTCGATAGTACGCACCGCCTTTCCTGTGAGAACAGCTTGCAAATATTGAAATTTGTTAACCGTGGTTATGTCGACATTGCGACCCATTCGCGATTCAAACTCCTCACGAAATGATTGCCAGTTTTATATGTTCCCGTCGAATTTCGGTAATGTGATTTCCGGCAATGTTATTTTCGGTGTCATATGCGGATGCGGTAGAGTAGGCGATGCGACTTCTCGACTCGAGACTTTACTGGCGTTCGAGAAATTGTACGCTACCGTATTTTTTTATTCATTCGGCGGCGAGGTTCAGCTAACACGCGATGGTAATCGTTTTTTATTGAGTTGAACTCGGTCTCGTATTCTTCCGCGGATTTGGGTACGAGCGACATGAAACTCGCGTGCATTATGCTAAACTCTTTGAAGTGCGCGGAGAGATCTTCCACCTTGACTTGTAAAAGTTACGAGTCATTAACACCTTCGTCGGTGGCGAGATAGTTTATTAATTTCGTCAGCCGCGATTTAAAGGTGGCACGTTTTCGTTTAAAATAGCTGGGCTCGTCAACTGTGGTTGGTGCCATAGCTTTTTGCGTGAATCTTGGGGAACACGAAGTCATAGGATAAAGAAGGATATAGCGACTCAAAGTTTGGACTTATCGGTGTTACCGCTGTAGAGCGGATCCAACCCACGATGTCGGCTGAACGTTCGGACTGCGTAGGGTTATCGGCGGTGATGAGTGCAGCCTGTATTGTCGAAGCTCCTTCATTGCGAAGTTGCCTCGTAGTTTTGGGTATATATTTTTTCTTGAAGGATGGAGGTTAAGGTTTTTTAGAAAACAATAAAAACACTCGCGTTTGAGCCATCGAATTTTCTACGTTTATTGGCTCTTCTGGGAAAAGCCTTGCGGCATAAAAACCTACGATGATATGACGATTGTGTAGTTACGTGTATAAGGATGTGTCGGGCCTGTTTGGCCTGTGCCATTGCGATCTTGCGCGTTATTTCGTATTGGACCTTCGAGTTTGCGTTTGATGACCTTTACCGAGGATTCGTCAGCTGTTGCTGTCCTTTTTTGGTAAGAGGTATATGGTCGAGGGTTGGAGAATCTAGGTCCGCATAGCCGTTCACCCGTGCTCGGAGAATCTAAGACCATACGGCCGTTCAACCGTGCTTGGAGAATCTAGGACCATACGGCCGTTCACCCGACCGCTGTGACAATCGAATGTAATTTTTCTCAGTAGAGTCGTGTGTGAGAGAACCCAGGGCCCTCTCGCCTTGTGTGGTATGTTTTACTCCATAGAGTCGTATGTGGTTTACTCGTGAGAGTCGTATGTGAGAGGACCCAGGGCCCTCTCGCCTTGCGTGGTATATTTTACTCCGTAGAGTCGTATGTGGTTTACTCATGAGAGTCGTATGTGAGAGGACCCAGGACCCTCTCGGCTCGCGCGTCACCGACGATCGTCACTCGACGGACGACCGCGCTGCACTATTCAAAATGTATCTTGCACGCTTGCCTCCTTGTTCATAAGAGATTTGGCATCCCTGTTGACGCGAGTTGGTCGAGCGCGGCTAGCAACGGAGATCGCAATGGCCCGGGCGCAAACTACTCTCAGGCACTGAACACAGCCGTCTTCTATTGAATCCGATAATGTTCGTCACATGTGCACGTGGTATTCCGGGTGTACTGTCCTTTCGTTACACTAAATACATACGCTTGTAGAAGAGTTATCGTTCTTATAGAATTCATTTTTGATTTCACAATAGGGCACATAACTGCTTCTGGATCACTTGTTCGATAGGTATCCGGCTCGAAGGATCAAAATGTTCACTGCCGTTCGTAGGAACGTAGTGATCCTGCCTTTCGTTATACTGAAAAGCAGGTCGTTAGTATTGGAGGGTGTCGGTGAAATAATAGACCTTTTTTTAAACAACAGATCACCTGTACTATATTTAATAGAACGATAATAAATGTTACTATGTTAAGGTATTAGTTTATGTTGGTGGTGTTATAAGGTATTCGAATATATAATATTTTCCGGAGCGGTACGCTCTGGTGATTTTTTTAAGTCTCTTCGCTAGGACGATTTCTAACGAACTCTCGTCTTTCGCTTCGGGATCGAGGAAGCAGCCTACGAGGGCGGTCCTATCCCTTCTTTAACATTATTACAAAATTAGGCAAAGATTTGAGGAGGACATCCTCGAAGAAGCGAGCTACGTCGCCGAACCCGGTTTACTCGAATTACCACGAGTTTAGCACGAACAAATAATAAATAAATAAAATGATAAATAGTTTAAAAAATTCAATACATACGGCGAGAGTATGTTTCCAATGACAACGCAAACCATCGACCCAGGTAAGTCCATTGCGGATGTTTCCCAGATGACGAGGGCACCGGCCATCATTGGATGCAATAAAAAAGGGATCCGATGCCAGTAGCATGGCAAGCAGCAAAATTTACAATGGGAACGAATAATCAACTTAGAAATAAAAAGAACCTAGGCTAAAAACTGTACACATTATATGCAGGCTTTACTTGCACATTTGCAACAGGGCTGGAGAGGTGTTTCATAAATCCCCAGCTTCTTCTCCATCCTACAGTCTTTGGTTCGTCGAATATCCACTTGCGTCAAGAAATCTTCGGGGCTCAAGAACTCTACACGTGTAAGAGTGCTTCCCGATGCCGCGTAACTTGGGTACGCTGGCTTACGCGTAACTTGCGGATGTTGGTTATATGGCGAGAAATAGCTCCGAATCCCCATGGCGCGTATTTGTAAAAAGATTGCGTAAAGCGCATTTAGCGCAACCAATCGCAGATTGCCAAACATATTTAGTACTAGAACGAAAACGGTAATCAGAATTATCATTGGCTGCTGTAAAGTATAGCGTTTCACAGAATACGCGCCATGGGGAGTAGGACTTTCACATGCGAGAGTGTGTGCAGCGGAGTATATGTGCCATGTACGCAAATAATCGGAGTTGATCGGAGTTATAACCTGTAAGAATAAGAGTTTTAACTTAAAAAGAGTTTTTCTACGATCAATTTATGTTGAGACTGATCTGTGTGGATGAGTTCAAATTTATTTACAATGAATTCTGATTTGGCATTAATCATAATCTGGAAACGGTATGAAAAGTGGAAGTTAGGGACTTATCAAACGCTTGAAAAGCTAATCGACGCCAGTTATTAAAACTATTTGCTATATATCAACTCATGGTAGTGAGTTGATACAGAGCTATGTTATAAGTTATAAACTGTGAGTTACTCATGTAGCTTATAAATTATTATTATAATTATAATAAGAAATAAGTTATAAGCTATGATTAACGCATAGCTTATAACTTATTTATTACCGAGTGATATTTAATAATGAGACACATGCCGGCTGTGCCTACGTGCCAAACCGTTCAAAACAAATAGCTTCCAATACACAAAAACACTAATACACATACATCGGCATGGGTCCGCGAAAAATTGTTTTCGGCGTAAGCATAACAGCGTAAAAGCGTAAAATGAATAGCGGATACCTAAATCTCTTCATGAGGTGCTCCGATTGGTTAAGATTATCTTACGCGTACGGCGCAAGTTACGCGGTATCGGGAGGCAACCTAAGAAGTCGATGATCTGTGAATAATTTTATTAGCGCACGACAAGTCGTGATGCACGGCTAATGATTTTGACGACATTTTCTAACAGAGGACAGAGATCTTATATTTAATCTCCATCTGTATCCTACTTTAGAGCTTAGCTATTACGTTTATGTTCCTTAGATTTATGTTTCGCTTATGTTTTATGTTTCTTAAATATTTACTTTGTTTTATACGTAAAACTTTAAATCGATAATCAGAAGTACTTGTTACGGGGTCAGAATGACCAACAAAAAACGAGAAATGCGAGTACTTTTTAAGTATATATTGTAACATAGTTACAACTGCTAGCCCGCAGCATTAGGCTTTGCTGGGAACGAAAGAAATTATATGTAGAATTACGATCGTGCATAGCTGATCGAACAAGAGTCAAATCAATAGAAGTAAACAACCGACAGTGAGCCAAGTGAACTCCTTCGCTGCTGAAAAAAGCAGGTCAGCGACCAGCTGGCTTCACTAGATAGCGAAGGAGTGACGCGTGGCTCGACGTCGAAAGTAGGAAGTCATAAAAACACGTGAAATATAAAATCGGTTCGGACGCACCGAAGCCTGCGGACACCAGGCTACCGAACCCGGACGAAGTGTGACAAAAACGGGCTTCGTCACACGGAAGGAATTCCTCGGTACCGTAAACAGCAGGTCAGCGACCAGCTAGCCTCGCTTGGCGGCGAGGGGAAGACCGGTGGCGCGGCAACAGTACCTCGAAAAATTAGGAAAGCGTTACATTTTAAAATTGAAACCGAAAATGATGTAGGGGGGAATGAGGCAGCGGGGCAGGATATAGAAGAGCCGGCGCAAGAGGACAGGCTCTCTTATAATACGTGCATTTTCTTTTAGCGCTTAGCTCTTGGCTTCTAGTTCTGAGCTTATCTCATACGTGCATTTCGGTGAAAAGTTGACAGTTCGTGCATTATGAAATTTGACTCTATGTCTCAAGATTTCTATAATTGTATATCGACGTTTTAAAAATAATTAAGAAAATCGAGTCTGTGTAGGGAAAACGAAGACAGTTGAAAAAGGACAGACAGGGGAGTGATCTGAATAATAAGAAAAATAATTAGTGGGATTTAGAAGAAATTTATAGTACTACAGAATCGAATAGACTTTAATTGAATAGAATTAAGCGAATAATATTTAAGCGAATAGAATTTAAACAAGTAGCTTTAAGCGCGTAGTATTTAAACAGGTAGCATAAACAAGTAGTGTGTACCAGGTGTATGCATAAGTTTTTTCCGGTTTAACTAAGAGATGGCGCCAGCGAGAAGTACGCAGCGTATTAACTTGACACATACGTCATTTTGTTCGTATGACATTAACCTACAAACACACACAAGTTAAGCCCGCCAAAAACTAGCGTCTTTGTTTTATCGTTCAGTGATCATGTCGAGTTTTGTGCCTGAAAAAGAACATTTGCGGCACGCATTGCTTTTCTTATTTAATCAAAAGAAAAAGGCTGCTGAAAGTCAACGTTTGCTGGTAGAAACATATGGTGAACACGCTCCATCGATTAGAACATGTGAGACATGGTTTCGACAATTTAAAAGTGGTGATTTCAATGTGAAAGACAGTGAGCACTCTGGTAGTCTCGCGAAACATTTTGACGAAGAGATGCGTAGTGCGGTGAGATTCCGAGAGATAAGTGAGATCGACAAGTTTTTGGAGTTGTTAGAGAACACAGACGTAGCTGGTCCTTTGAACCACAGGAGAGGAGCAGGTCGCACAGGTGGATACGCGTCACAGGAGCAACAAAGCTAATAGGGGAACTGTGCGTGAGCAGACAGCACAGCCGTACCCGAGATATGAAAATGGGGAAATGCCTGCAAACAATGGCGGAAATAGATTTCCATCATCACCTGGACGTCAGAGTGGTAGGGGAGAGAGATCGAATCCACCATGGGGAGAGAGATCAAGGCAATCAAGGCCACCATGGCAGGAGAACAGGACCGGACAATTTTCATTGCCAGAAAATAATCGACCGGCAGGGTCAGAATTGCTGAGGCAGGTCCAACAGCCAGATCCCCAGATAAATAATATAAATGGTGCTTCACAAGGTCCATTTGTGGCACACACAATCCCGAGGGCGCAGACACCGGAAATCTCGAGAGATCTGAACACAAATTCGGGAAACGTCTAGTCGTTGCGCCCGTAGAGAGTCAGAACATCGAAAATAAGGAGGGAGAACGGAGCGTAACGATAAAACACGGAGAAAGAAAGAGTACGAGACAGAAGATGAACGTGAAAAAGAGGGAAAAGAAGAAAGTGAGGGATCGGCGAAGAAAATAGGAAAAAGACAGAAGCAGCAAACAGACAGCGAGGAAAAATAAATAAGCGAGCACCGAATAGCGAGGGCAGGCTGAGTCAAGGGAAAGCAGAGTTCAGGAAGACGATAAAGGCGCACTTAATACAAAAAAAAGTATGTGGCCGGAAATCATTGCCAGAGTTCAGGGAGTACCGAATATCAGAGGGTCAGCACCCAGGAGGGTGGACGGAAGCGGCGAAGGGGGTGTAATATATTCGATACTTATGGGAAATCCTCGAGAATATTTGTATGAGGAGGTGGAAAGATACCAAGCAAGTGGTATGACGAGAAGCATCTGAGGTGTCCGGAGATACCGGTAGAAATTGCTTCAATATCAGAAGTAAGTCTCATAGATAGCGGAAGCGTGGTGTCTTGCGTGTCGGAGGAGTTTTCCCGGAAAATTGAGGAAACCTTAAAGGGTTGCCCGATGCTACTAGTAACGTCGACACAGGTAGTCGGAGCGCTTGGCGGAAAAACCGAACGGGTAAAGAAACAAATGATGGTAGATGTAGAAACGTATAGATCAACTGGCGCACTGCAGGTGCTGGTCGTGCCAAAATTGGTACGGCCAGTACTAATTGGAATCGACGGGATGCTGGCATTGAAAATCTCGATAGACGCCCAACAACGGATTTTGGCAGTCAGAGATAAGATCGTCGCTGAACTGAGTAATGGGGTGTGGCGACACGTAAATCCGAAGGACTCTCGTTCAATGACACGAAGTGAAATGTGTGCTATGGTAGAGATGGAAAATACTCTCGAGGGTGAAGTGAATATCAGCCTGACGGAGGAGGAGTTCGATAATAAAAAGGCCGAATGCCAAGATTTAAAACCGGAAATAAGGCAGAGGTTCAATATGATTGTCGAGAGCAGACGAGAGATCTTCAATAGAATTCCGGGACGGATGACGAAGTACGAACATCGACTCCTGCTCAAAGATCCGGAGCCATATTTTTACCGCTCATATCTGGTCTCACTGATGCAACGAGAAAGAGTACAGAAAGAAATTGAAAGAACGCTGATGGTGAGAGTGATACAGAAATCTGAGAGTATATACATAAACCCACTCATGCCAATTACAAAGGATGATAATTCGGTACGACTTTGTTTGGATGCTCCTGAACTAAACAATTATTTAATAAATGATTATAATAATGCACCGCCGATCGAGGAAATTTCCCAGGGGTGTGGGAGAAAAACTGTTTAACGAGTAGTTTCTGGCAAATACCCCTCCACCCAGACTCGCGAAAATATACAGCATTCCAGCACAATGGGAAGTGCTATGAATTCACGGTTACACCGTTTGGTCTGAAAACGAGCACAGCAAGTCTGATAAGAGCCCTCGACGTATTCAAGGGTTTGGCTTTTGTAATTAATTTTGTGGACGATTTATTGGTAATGTCCACGTCACACGAAGAACACCTCGACCATCTACAAAAATTATTAGAAAGGTTTCTACAGCACGGAATGACGTTAAAATTCAACAAATCATATTTTTTTCCGCAAAGAAGTAATTTTTCTCGGACACATACTCACGACGGAAAGACTGAAACCCGATCCGAAAAAGATCAGAGCGATTCACGATTATCTGCGACCTCGCACAATAAAACAATTAAGAGGTTTTTTGGGACTAATACATTTTTACACAAAATTTACGAATTGTCATGCGCATGAGACGGCATCGTTGCTAAGCCTCCTGAAGAAGGGTATCCATTGGAAATGGGATCAGGAGATGGATAAAACTTTTGAGAAAGTAAAGGAATTATTTTGCGAAGAAATAGTACTTCGATTCCCTGATACTCGAAGACCACTCTCACGACCGATGCGAGTGAATATGCACTTGGAGCGATCCTTTCACAAGAAGATACTAATAACGAAGCTAAGGTAGTCACGTTTGCGAGCAGAACACTTAAAGGGGCCGAGATCGGGTACATGACAACCGAGAAGGAGTTGTTAGCGATCGTGTGGGCACTCCAAAAATTTAGAACGTATTTAAAAGGAGCCCGGATTCGTATCAAAAGCGATCATAAAGTTTTAATCTTTTTAAAAACATGTCGTTTCATGGCAGAAAGGTTTATGAGATGGGTTTTGTCGATCCAGGATTATGACATACAAGTAGAACATGTCGCCAGAAAAGCGAATGTTGTGGCCGATGCATTGAGCCGAGTGAAAGGCGCCAATAATGTATCGTTGACCGATAAGGAAGGGATCGTGGTGGTCGCAGGGATGTTAGCGGAGAAAATTCCACGCGAACTCGCAAGGAAATTAAGATGCATAAAAAAATTCAACGAGAGCAAAAGGACATACGAATCATGATGGATTTCCTCAGCGAGGAAAAGGAAGGAGAAGAAGAACGGAAATTCCGACTAGAAAAAGGAATTTCACAAAAGGAATCGGAGAACGGAATTTGGCGAGTTGTAATACCAAAAAGCATGATCCACGAGATAATAAAGGCCTGCCATGCCATGTACGGACATCTAGGCGCAAGAAAATGTTCGCGGACTTTGGAAGAGGATTTCACGTATTCACACCTCGTGAAAATCACTCGAAGTATACTAGCCACTTGCGATATATGTCAAAGAAACAAAATTGCGATATAAACAAGCTACGCAGTGATGCAAACAATAATACCGGAGAAACCGGGGGATTTAGTGTCCATAGATTTTTATGGACCATTGCCCGCATCTGTAGGTGGAGTAAAGCATATCCTCATGACATTGGATGCATTCAGTAAATTCGTTATTCTATACCCCATGAAGAAAGCAAATACATCTACTGTTATGAAACGAATATTTGACGATTACATTCCGAAGTACGGAAAGCCACGTAAAATCCAATTCGATCACGGAACACAATTCACTGCGAAGAATTGGATACAAAAACTCAAGGACGAGGGTATCATGGCAGTATTATCATCAATACGCCATCCCCAAGGTAATATCGTCGAACGAGTTAATCGTGAACTCGGAAGATTTTTCCGAGTTTTTCTGACAGGAAATCATGCAGGTTGGTTCAAATGGGTGAGAGTAATCCAGGATTGCATGAATGAGAGTCACCACGAGACAACCGAATTCACACCAATTGAGCTACAATGCAAGAGGAAGCCTTTACGGGAATGGAACAAGCAGATGGACCTAGGAAAAGGTGATAAAGATAAAATAATGTATGAAACTAAAATCGAGATCGTTAGAGAGAGGATAAAAAAGAAAGGACGGCGTCAGGCGGAAAAATTTGAGTCCTCACACAGATTAACGAGTTATGAGGAGGGGGATCTAGTGCTGAAAAAAGCATTGAATGTTTCGGATCCATTAAAAAACCATTAAAAGCGAGGTAGATTCCATGCGAATATGTTTAAAAGGTATAGGACAGAGACAGAGAAGACAGAACAGAAAGAAGAGGACACGGCAAGTACAGCACAAGAGAAAGGGCAATACCCGGAACGAAACCAACAGGACAAACGCTCGGATGTTACAAGTGCCACACCAATACACTGATCGGCGGTCATCGAACTGGATATAGAGCCATACCAATGGAAGCTCCTTATGTCACAACAAACGGCTATTCCGAGAAGAATGCTCCAAATTCCAAGGAAGTAGGATAGGTCGGAGAAAGAGGCGCGACAAGTGAAACACCTAATTGGCGGGCGCCGACCGCCGAAAGCGAGAGAGGGCCGTGGGACACGATAATTGGCCCATACACCAAGACCGATCCGGGGATATTTGAAAAATATAGGGCTTCGCCAAAGATAGCGGACAACGGGATTTCGATTGGCCATCAGTAGGAGACCGGGAGATATAAATATAATCGAAGCTCCAAGAATACTATAAAAAGAAGGAAGCCTGCCATCAAATCTACAAAAACTAAGCGCATCGCAGTGAACATATACAATACCAAAACATCATCTAGAACAGTAAAATGTTCTTTTTCGAAGTTTCTTTTCTTTTCATCTCTCTTTTTTAAAACTTGGGAAAATGCAGCGTTTTATTAAACACGCCGTAGAATATATGATTCCCGGAGAACGCTATACTTCACAGGTCATCGGGGTGGAAAATCCGAGCAGATTTTACATTTGGAAGAAGGACGACGAGGAATAGAGGGAATCGTTTTTTAAGATGGTGTCAACAACGCCACGGAACCACCATCAAATGAATCGAATCCTAGAGGAAGAAGCCTACCCCGGGAGAGCGGTGCTCTTCCTGTTGATGGACGAGGAGGAAACAGGATAGTATTCGTTTTCCAGGGTACGGTGATGAGGAAAAGGTCCAATGGGAAGTACCACGTGTGGTTGGGTGACCTGGCCAAGAAGGTCTCCGTGGGGATGGAGACATTATACACAGTACCGAGCTTATACCTTGGAGAGCCATACTACGCTGTAACGTGCGCTTTAGACCAGCTCGGACCAGCGGAATCCAGGTGGACGGAAGCGGCACGGGACAGTTTTATCGAGTTGACCACGACAGGGACCATAGACGTCTACGTCAACAATTTGGACCCTGTTGTTGAGGCGATTTGGGTGTACGTTCACACAAGCCTCGACATCAGGGAATACGACGTCTCAGAACAGCTGCTCTGGAAAGGGGAGGCGAGGAGGCGACTGAGAAATCCAGATTTTGAGTATGGCCTGGACAGGGCACTCCTGGGAAAGCATTTCCGCCAAGCGAGACGGAGGGAGAGAGCAGGCGCCACAAGGACAACCGGGGAAGCAACACCACCTACTGCTCAAATCTCCGCACACACCGAACTCCAGAACAACTGGCAGCAAGAAGAATGGATGGAGAATAACGCCGAGGAAGAGACTGAAGAGGCCGAAGATATAGAGTGGCTGGCTACTCCAGAGCCGGACGAAGAGGCAACGGCGACGCTGATATATTGGGGAGTAATCACATAGATCGACACGTACGAGACGGACAGCGACGCGGACAATGGGAACGACAGAGACGGAGTATAAATAAAGAAAATTAATTTTAAAAAAAAACGACGTGTGGAATTTCTTTGAATAGATTAGTATTGAAAATAGGAATAGATTGTAAGATCGGCGAGCGAGTTAGCATATAAGGAAGAAGAAGTAGAGAATAAGATAATTGTAAGTGCTTGGACGCGGCAGGGCAGGAAGAAACCGATACCCGGATTGGTAGGTATAAAGAAAATATACTAAAATAAAGAAAAGAAATATAGAAAAAAAAAGAAAAAAATATGTATATAAAAAAAAACAATTAAAAACAAAAGAAAGAACAGAAAAGAAAAGAAACAAGATAAGAATAAAATAATAAGAGGAGAAAGAAAAGAAATGAAAAGGAGAAAAAGAAAGAGGTGAAAATCCGAATGACTAGATGATATATAAGGTAAGAGATCTTTGGGCGAGTTGCAAATACAACTCTCTCAAAGATCTCGGGGGATAGTGTAACATAGTTACAACTGCTAGCCCGCAGCATTAGGCTTTGCTGGGAACGAAAGAAATTATATGTAGAATTACGATCGTGCATAGCTGATCGAACAAGAGTCAAATCAATCGAAGTAAACCACCGACGGCGAGCCAAGTGAACTCCTTCGCTGCTGAAAAAAACGGGTCAGCGACCAGTTGGCTTCGCTAGATAGCGAAGGAGAGACGCGTGGCGCGACGTCGAAAGTAAGAAGTTATAAGAGCACGGGAAATATAAAATCGGTTTGAACGCACCGAAGTGTAACGCATATGACTCAGAAAAAGACTCAAATCCAACTAGCGTTCGTTATCAACTCTGTCCTTGTGCAAAATACATATCACAAGGGAACCTGTCATGATAAAGAACCTAAAATTTGCGAATCGCCAGGTTAAGTTTTTTAGTGAAGCCTTTCCAAGGCTGTATTACGTCGTCAGATGGTAATACGCGTAACAATAGGTCTGTAGCCCAACGGTGTCTTTATCGACGGCGCAGTCTTCTTTCGATTGTCAGAGTCAAGATCAATATGAGAAGCGAATCGAACGGCGTGCGTATGAATATACTTATCTAAATGTTGATCAAAAGTCTCGTTTCCTTGGACTTCCGTTACAGCAAACAGACGATATCTTCAGAGAGCGAGTAACGAACCTTGATGATTACGATGCGAAGTAGGCGAAGAATCAGAGCTTTCTAGGAATCAGGAAGATGTCTTCGAGCTTTACGCAAAGGAGAGGATCACGATTTATAAGCGAATGGTGATATTTATTCACGTCGATTATCACTTGCTATCGGAAACAAATAACAGTTTCTCGGAATAAACGCTTTCTAGAACATTGTAGCACAGGCACCGCGTTATTAGTTCGAGTCTCTGTTATTCCGTTATTAATACGTAGCAATTAGCGCAGCAGCTAATTGTGACAGAGAGGACGTCCGCACTCTATCGCATCACAACGACTTCTGTCGATCATTTCTCGCCTCGCGATGCATCTCGCTGCAGCATGCAGGGGGAGAGATGCGGGGGTGGCATCTCACGAGACAAAGGATAAATCTCGGCCTTTTCTCCACGAGGTGGTGTCTCACCGCGAGCCGATAATTCGCAGCGCATGCAGACCGGATGCAGCGAGAGATATTATATGTCCTATGAAATAAATCTGTGGCAGAGGAGCGTGACACCAGAGCACCAGCAGACAAAACTTCTCGAGTCCTGTTCGCCGAAGAAAATCTTATCCTATGATATTATTCTACGAATACGAAAGCAAAGTATTCACGTTCAAACGCGAAGCTTAACACCCCCCACGTTAGAGTGAACTTCGGCAATAGTGAAGCTAGATACCGAAGGTCGTACACCTTTTGGTTTTGGTCTGATATTCTCTGAAATTTCTGAGAAATCGGATTTCTCCTTTTTCTCTTCCGCCATGGAATCTAATTGTTTTCTAAATTTTTTCAACTCTATTTGGGCTTTACTTTCGTATTTTTCGAGTTTCTTATTGGCTGCAGGAGAACAACACTTGAATAGTCCCCTCCCAATGAAGCCGAGGATAGGCATTAATGCTCCGAAGCGCCATAAAACTAAAAGTACACTTATAACTCCTATTGAGGGTAAATCTATTTTTATAAATCCTATTTTTAATAATTCATTCGTGGTGTTGCAAAAATTATTGTGCTTCAGCACAATTCTAGCTTTCTCCAAATCTTTACTGATGCTATCCAAGTCCTGACCAATATCTCTGAGATACGTGGCGGCTATTTGATTTGCTACCTCTTTAACACGAATAGTTAGTTCCGGAAATTTCGGGGCTAAATACGTTTCACTCAGATTTATTAACTGATATTTCTCTGAAAGACCATGCAGGACCATTTTAGTATTATCCTGAACCAGAATACATCTTTCCGTAGTTTTCAACAGTGTAACTTCTTTGATGTAAATTTCGCTCGTATAACTCTTACAATTCACAAGGATCTGGATAGATTTTCCAATTTCCGGTATTATCAATACTGATTATCATGCAGGGATATGAAACTTACATTATCTACTGTATTAATTCTGTTGTAAATCGGATGTGTGTAGTGCGTGATCGAATAGTTGTCAATTTTTTTCATCTGCCTGATTTCGTTTTCGTTAGTTACCATGTAATTCTTTCCTTGTCGCAGCAAGTGAGAAAATCGTGGTGCAGTTACAATGTAAGTATCGTTGTGAATTTTGGGGATAGGTATGATGTTATACAAGTCCTATTTGTCGTTTTCTAGTTTCAGAATAGTCAATTCGAATATCAGATTGTCTTTTCTCAGTAGTATCATTCTATCCGCAATATCTATGAAGTGTTGAGTTCTAGTGTCGTTAAAATAATTGAACACGTGGTCGTTTTTCGACTCGTTCAGCAATCGGTCGATCATCTTCTGAACGATGCTCGGCTCCACCAATTGGGGCAACACTGCTTTTGTTTCTATAGCCAAAATTACGTTACTTACGTCGATAAGCAAAATATCGACGCATGACATTAGTGAAAATGCATAGCCGAGTCCGAGTTGTGCTTGCTTCAGGTCGGCAATGGAATTTCCTATTTCGGTTGCAAGTTTTTGAATCACCGCGGACTGTTTCGGAACTGAGATTTTTATAATATTTACTGAGTCTGTCATGTTTTGAATATTACTGTAGATTTGTTCTATGTCTTCCTTAGTAGGAATTCCGTAGACGAATTTCAGGATTTTTTCGCAGAAGTTACAAAGTCCTCTATTCCGTCTTCCTTGAGACGTTATAATGCAAAGCGGAAGATAGTCCGGATTTACCGTTTTCGTGACATACTTTTTAATTTTTTCTAGACTTTGGAGTGTAGGTATTACATTTTTTCGGTTTTCCGGTGTGTTTCTGATATTATTGAGTAGTAAGAACTTTGTCTGAAGGCTTAGTATGATCTTTTCGGTGTGTAAGCAAGTGTATTCACTATGAGCGGGTGTTATTGCTCTTGTCTCAGGCGCAATCGTTCGCGTGCTTCTGAGAGTATAGCATCGTGTGTAAGTATCCATTTTTTCAGTAAATCATCGTATGTTAATGATTTTTTATGAGGTAGGCTCGATGGTTTTCTGAGTTATCTATTGAATGCTAATTCATCAGGTCGATATCCAGTTGCACTGTGCTTAGAACTGTTATAAGCGAAAGCTATTAATTTGAGTATATCTTTCCAATTATTGATGTGTCCTTCGCACATAGTTTTGATTGACTCCTTCAACAAGGCATGTATTCTTTCAATGCTGCCGTTACTTTGAGGATGGAATGCGGTGGTTTTGATATGAGATATACCGTGTAATTGTTCGAAATCTTGCATTAATTTTGAATTGAACTCCTGCCCTTGATCTGTGAGGAAAACATCGGGGACTCCATGGATCAACATTTAGTGCTTGAATAATCTCTGAGCTTGACTTAGTCTCGAGTGGGCACAACACGAGATATTTAGTTAAACAATCCTGTATACTGAGTATTGTTACGTCAAAATCGCCGCCTCTCTTACGAAACCCACGAATTTAACATAGATGCACGTTTCGGTGTATATTTTCCGCGCTCTGGTCAAGGAGAATAAATCCTTCCTTTACCACACCCGACAACTAACCTCGCGGAAAAATACTCGGGATAGGGCTGGAGTGCGTTTTGTTCTTTGTTGGGGATAATCACTTCACGAATAATGGAATGGGACTTGAATGACAATTTCACGCGGAGCAAGATTTCACTTTAATTGGTAAAAGAAAATTGTACTTACGGTTGTCTGTTGCTGTGGTTCTTGCTATTGAACGTTGGTTGGACGTAGACTGGTGTAGTCGGACAAACTCAAAATCGAACGTATGCGTTGGTGCGTAATAATAATTATTTATTGAAATAAAACTACATGAGTAGTCGAATGTTGTTTGATTGAGCCGCGGTGAAAAACTATTGAAGTGTATTACTTGGTCCCCATGAAACTGTCTAACTCCTACGGACTATTGACTCACTGCCGGGCGACTGATTGACTGCCTGGCGAGTGATTAGTCCTTTATTCCCCGTGAAACTGCCTCCTTTACTCCCCGTGAAACTGTGTCTCCGGCCGATTTTCGCGGCCTTTTAAAGGGCTCCTGAGCGTCGAAAAATCTTGTCGTCAAGCGCGTAAAAAGAAAAGAAGGGATAAAACACTATCTTGATTATAAGAATTTCCCCGTGGTCTATCTCAACCATACACGTATTCATTCCCCTTACTCCGCAGAGTAGCTTCTCGACATGCAGAGCCATAGATCTATGCAAGTGTATCGGTATGGCACGCTCTGATTTGTCCGCGCGATGTGATACACAGAGGACCACGCGAGTAGGTGAGGGAACGCACTGGAGGCGTTTTTCCCCTGAAAATGAGGCGATTTTTACCACCCCGCTTCTTGGCGTACTCTCGATAGAGTTTCTTAGTCTAGGTAATATCCTTATACTCGCTTCTATGTAGATGTGTCTATGGTAATGGCTCAGAATTTCAGCGTTTGTACGGAACTTAATTAAATCCTTCACATCAAACCACTAGTAATAATTTTGTTACAGATTCTGTAGTTAACTCGTCGTATGCAAGCTGATTTTCGCGTTAATCTCTTATTAGTATAAATATTTTTGTTGAATTATGGCTTATTCTAATCATTATTGGTTATTCGTTTAATGAGTAATTTCTCTACTTATAGTTGAATCCTGTTTCTTGAATAACTTGTTAGTTAGACAATTATTCTCGTTTTATACAAACGAGAGCGAGAGAAAGAGAGAAGGTATTTTACTTGAGAGCGACTCGCCCGACTCGGTTACTCGTACATTTCGTTCGTACGCAAGTCGGCTAGATCGCTGTTCAGCCCTCGCGATAAGGCGTTGATCGTAGCGTGGAGAGTCGGCCAGCCTCGCTTTCCTGCAGGAGAAGCTTCATTGCAACTCAATTTAGTCTCATCTCTTTCCCGTTTTGTCTATTTTTCGCTATTTTACCATAAATTAATCCTAATATTTCCTTTATCCTTTCTATATATGCATAACATATCCTATATATATATGATGGTATTTTTACTATAAATTCCAATATTTTACGAGAGACTTATTAATATAATCTCAAGAGGAAAAGGAAATTAATCCTGATATACTGATATTTTTTCTATTACCCGATTACAACTGGTAAGCTCATTAATTCAATGTGAATTGTACTCGTTTTCGAGTGACAGCCCTGGGTAGTTTCCATATGGAAGCATAATTGTTCTTTTTGCTGCTGATATTTTACCTGCAGTATTCGTGTGAACACTTTAATGGTCATAAATCTTTCGTTTAAATCAATAGTTCTTCCACTTTTGTTAATTGTTTCGCTCAATTTGTTCATGATTTCATCATCTTTGTAAAGAGAGAGAGAGAGAGAGAGAGAGAGAGAGAGAGAGAGAGAGAGAGAGAGGATTTCAGGCAAGAGCGAGAAGAAAGGGTGTGGTCGCCTGGTCACGTGATAGCGTTCCCTCCAACCGCTCCCCTATGACCAACAACGCCCCGACGGCGACTAGCCGAACCCCTGGTCTAGGATTGAGGGTAAGGCTGCGCTGAATCATAGATCCATAAATGGCAGTCGATAGCCGGGTCTACGCAGTAGATCCCATGTTTTGAAAGTTTGCCTTTTGATCGGGAGCGCTGAAAAATTCCATCTTTACAAGATTAATTTTCCCAGGAGACGGTCGGTAGAGCCGCATCTTTACCCTGTTCCGATCTCTGTCGCTAATATCGCTCTCCTCTCCTCTTAAGAAGTTCGAAAATAAAAGAAAAATGTAGAAAATTACTTTTACTGTAGCGAAACTAAAACAGAAGAACTTTAACGTAATCGAAATTTAAAAAAGATAAGTGCGACGTTACGTCTGGACGTAACACCTCCCCCCTTAAAACGATTATTAGGAGAAGCCTAATAATCGAATCCGAGGGTGAAGCTAATAATTTTCCAATTATGCTTGTCGTACTGTTCTTTTTTCTTTTAACGACTTGTCTCTTGCGAGGTCTTGGAATCTATATGTGATACTATCAGGGGTACAAATTGAAAATGCGGGTTTGATAACAGATGGCGTTACTAACGCTATACGCATCAGGCAGTACTGTGACTATGTTCATGTCAAAGCTACGTCTTATAGCTTTAATTTTCAGTATGTGTCAATTTGTCGCAGTGTCAAATTCATAGTTTTTTTGAGCTCTCAATATGTCGAGTTTCGTGCCAACAAAACAGCATTTGCGGGAAGTTTTAATTTACTTCTTTAATTTGAAGAAAAGTGCTGCTGAAGCACATCGATTGGTCTCCGAGGCTTATCCGAGTCATGTTCCATCGGTTTCAACGTGCGAGAGATGGTTTGTGCGGTTTAGAAGTGGTGATTTTGACGTTGAGGACAAAGAGCGGCCGGGCCAAGTGAAAAAGTTTGAGAATGCTGAATTGGAGGCAATACTCAATGAAGACTCGTGTCAAACTCAACAAGAGCTCGCAGATTCATTGGGAGTGACACAACAAGCCATTTCCCATCGTATAAAAGCCCTCGGAATGATCCAAAAGCAAGGACATTGGGTGCCGTATGAGCTGAAGCCGAGAGACGTCGAGCGCCGTTTTTTTGCATGCGAACTGCTGCTCGAACGGCAAAAACGGAAGGGTTTTTTGCATCGCATTGTCACTGGTGATGAAAAGTGGATCCATTACGATAACCCGAAGCGCAAAAAATCATATGGTTACCCCGGCCATGCATCATCATCGACGGCCAAACCAAATATTCACGGCGCCAAGCTCATGCTCTGTATTTGGTGGGACCAGCTGGGTGTGGTGTATTATGAGCTATTGAAATCGAACGAAACCATCACAGGAGCACTATACCGAACTCAATTGATGCGTTTGAGCCGCGCACTCAAAGAAAAACGGCCACAATACGAGCAAAGACACGACAAAGTAATTTTGCAACATGACAACGCTCGGCCACATGTTGCAGCGCCGGTCAAAACATACCTACAAACGCTGAAATGGGAAGTCTTACCCCACCCGCCGTATAGCCCAGATATTGCTCCTTTCGATTACCACCTTTTCCGATCGATGACACATGGCCTAGCTGACCAGCGCTTCCATTCTTACGAAGAAGCCCAAAAATGGGTCGATGACTGGATAGCAGCCAAGCCGGCCGAATTTTTTCGCGACGGTATCCGTAAATTGCCAGAAAGATGGGAAAAAGTTGTGGCTAGCGATGGACAATACTTTGAATAATTCATTTGTTACCATTTTTTCAGAATAAACGTTCAAAAATAGAAAAAAATCCCGCATTTTCAATTTGTACTCCTGATAGTTTTTGTTCGCACCGCGACGAATTTTCTCAAACACACAATAAAAATGTTACTTTTAAATAGAGAACGGATATTTGATTGGCAACTCTGTGGCCATATTGCTATTCCCGCTTTGGTTAAATATTGTTCTACGTTAAGTGCATGCATATATGCGATTATATTTCTTCGGACTTCTCCGTACTATGCTTGGTCGGGATATTATATGTTCCTAATTCTTAACTTAATTATTTCTTTGCTTCATATTTTCCGACAATAGGTGTTACGTTATTGTATTTATCTATTCGTCCCTTTATTTATGGGCATTTGTATTTCTCTCTTTTTCTTTTTCTAATATTTTCTTCTCTTGTTTATTTTGTTTATTCGCTTTTTGATTGTACTTTTGCATTTTCTTTTCTTTGAAATGTTTAACTTTTTTTCCTTGCAACCGTACAATAAGCTAAGTGAATTTTTTCCTAAGTGTTACTTATCATTAAATAACGGTGAATATCGAACGTGACTTCCTGGTTACAGTGTTTGTGTTCTTAATCCTACTTTTTCTTATAATTCGTGATCGTTATCTAAATATTTGCTTCGTTAGAATATTTGCTCTCTCTTTTTTTTTTTAACTCAAATATTATTTATGTCTAATGACATGGTTAAAATATCCTTTTTCTCTTTTTCTTATACCACACATCAGAGTGGTTAACTTGATTTGAATAATAGCAACTGACGTATGTAAGAATATGTAGGTATGAATTTTCTCATCCGGACTTGGTGTTGCTTCAATGGCTCGTGAACGCTGATTTTTGAAGTTCATGAAATTCTTGGAGTTCTTGGAGTTCTTAGCCTTTTGAAGTTCTTGGCGTTCTAAGCGTTTTGAAGTTCTTGGCGGTCTAAGCGGTTTAAAGTTCTTGGCGTTCTAAGCGTTTTGAAGTTCTTGACGTTCTAAGCGTTTTGAAGGTCTTGGCATTCGTGAAGTTTCTTTAGAGTTGTAGGTGTTCGTGAAGTTCTTAAAATTTTGTCCATATGATGCTGGACGTTAGTGAAGTTCTTGAAATTTTTGTTTATATAATGCTGGACGTTCGTGTGGATGCTCGTATTGTCTCGCCTTCATGATGGTTGGCTCCATAAGATTTGGTATAAGGATTCAAGATCGTCTAGTATAAAACGAATGCTTCCTTTTACTCTGAGAAGATGTAGATGTTTGGTTGAAATATCCAGGGCGGTACGGTGGCCCTCGGAATGAGTGACTTGTAAACTCTTGGGTCTGTGAAACATAATGTGCATTACTAATATGCGATATCATGGTGTGTGTTTGAGAATGCTTGAGCATTCTGCTACGCGTAGCTAGACTGCGCACTGCAGGCTAGCATGGGCAACTGCTTGCTGCTGCCACTCAGCCTCAGCACCACGCAGAAGCTGTAAATCTCGCACTAGGTCTGCGTGCCGAGCAACAGATCGCTGCGCGCAAGCACTCTACGATTGGTTGGTTTGACAACGGCTGCTTCGTATAACGCAGCCATCTTGCGTTTTGCTCTTGCACGGTTTACACCATCACCGTGTTCGTGCGTGCTCATCAAATTTCTGTGTATCTTAATTAAAGTCCTCATCGTTCAACTCGGCCGACCTACAGTCCGTACATCTCAGCCATCATATCAGCAGTGATATATCGACGTCGGCACACCAGTACATCAACATTTGGCTCATCTTGTCATGCACCCGGCGTCAGCTTCACAGCGAGGCCCGGTCGTGACAGATCTTCTCAACGATTACACACGATTAATATAATCGTGTGTGGTAAAAGCTCACCACATTTCATTCTTATATTTTTCTATCTTTTTCTGTGCTCATTTTAATCTATTATTTTCTTCATTTTACTTGTTTATTTGTATATTTGTGTCTGCTGCACTTGACAGATGGAGCTATAAATGCTATTGTAATTAACACCTGTGTACGGATTATTAATACACCTTGCATATATTTACAGTCCACTTCTTTCCATTTACTGAATTCTCGAACAGTGTGTGTTGGATAATCAGCTGGCGCACGGCGATTAATATTTGCCGTGCGTCGACCTGTTGCTGTGCTCAAGCACACGTCGTTCCGTTGAGCCGAAGATAGCCGAGGCAGGGCTTCGCGAAGCCGAGGATGTGCCTCGTTGGCACGCCGCGTCGAGCGAGAGGATGTCTCTCTCGCTTGACTTCGGTTTCGCTCACCGGCTATCTCGCTCAACTGACTTCAGCGCTCAACGTTAATTTCATATTCCGCAGCCATATTGAAAATTCAGTCACTTTTGCTACGACATCGAGGAACAGCATATCACTTTCTTGGACTTTTCTCGTTGGCTTTTCGCTTTGGACGCTCTCATCACTCTCAGGACTATCATGCTGCTGTGCAACTTGATGATCAGAAATTACAGAACGTGCTCACAAAATTCAGGGTTCAAGAGGAGCCACCAAAGGACACGGTCGGTCAACTCACACCAGAGGAGCAGGCATGCGAGGATCATTTTCGCGACACACATCAGCGTGATTCTACAGGCCGATACATTGTTCGGCTTCCTCTTACATCTTCTCCTGCGAACCTGGGAACTTCATACTGTAGAGCACATCAGTGTTTGTTACACACCATTCGAAAAATCTCAAAAAATGCTGAATACGGTCAGCTCTACTATAATTTCATGGTCGAATATGAACAACTTGGTCACATGGTGAAGGCTTCGAAATCATCTACAAATGAAATTCATTACTATCTGCCTCACCACGGTGTATTGAGACCAGACAGTGTTTCCACCAAGTTAAGGGTGGTATTCAACGGTTCTAGCTCAACATCTTCTGGAAAGTCTCTCAATGACATCATGCACACCGGACCTAATTTGTTGCTCAATATTTCGGACGTTCTCATCTGGATCCGTCACCACAGACACATCTTTGCCACAGACGTTACCAAGATGTATCGTCAAATCAAAGTTCATCCTAATGATTGGAATCTTCAGCGAATTTTGTGGATTGATGCTCAAGATAACCCTGTGCCGTATCAATTAACAACAGTGACATACGGTACAAAGGCTGTATATTGAACTTTGGCCGAAAACCTCAACTGATTCTGAGGATTTGCACAATATGGAAGCCCGGCCGGGGTTAGCTCTGCTCGCGGCAACTGTGACGCCAGAGTACCATTGGGAACTCATTTATCGCTGTTCCTCACTAACAAAATTGTGTCGTCTCACCTCGTTTTGCGTCAGAGTAGTGGCCAGAATGAGGAAGAGGTTAGAAACGGCAGGAAATGCTCCTCTCACAGCAGAAGAGATAGCTGCAGCAAATGTTTTTTGGACACGAGCTACACAAGCCGTGTTTTTCAAACACGAGTTACAAGTACTGCAGTCAGGCTCTTCTCTTCCTTCCTCTCACCCCTTCAGTCGACTAACAGCATTCATTGACCAAGAGGGTGTACTCAGAGTAGGAGGTCGCCTTGCTCAATCAGCACTCACATATGAAGGAAGACATCCTGCCATTCTACCTCGTCACTCTCGATTCTCAACTCTCATTATTGATCAGGCTCACGTGCGGACTCTGCACGGAGGCACTCAGCTTACATTAGCCCAAATAAGGCTAACACATTGGATCGTCGGTGGAAGAGCTCCTGTAAAATCTCACATTTTACATTGCGTCGTGTGTGCTCGGCAAAGGGGAGTTCGGGCTCAACAATTGATGGGTCAGCTTCCTCTAGCACGAGTCACTCCAACACGCGCATTCGCTCACACAGGAGTTGATTACGCCGGCCCTCTCACACTCAAAACTTGGAAGGGGCGAGGAAGTAAAACACACAAAGGCTGGATCTGTGTTTTTGTGTGCCTCACTACTTCAGCTTTACGACTCGAAGTCGTTAGTGACTACTCAGCTGATGGCTTCCTCTCAGTGTTCAGGCGTTTCTCAGCTCGGCGTGGCATTCCTCACACACTATATTCTGACTGTGGCACAAATTTCATTGGTGCTCATAAATCAATACGTCAGATGTTCAGGAAGGCCTCTCAAGAACATCAAATCATCGCTTCTTTTCTCGCAAATCAGCAAATTGCGTGGAGGTTCAATCCACCTGCGGCACCACACATGGGTGGAAAATGGGAAGCAGCTGTGAAATCTGTTAAATTCCATCTGCGGCGAACGGTGGGTGATACAGCACTCACGTTCGAAGAACTCGCAACGCTGCTGTTCCAGATTGAGGCTATACTCAACTCAAGACCTTTGGAACCACTCAGCGATGATCCTGATGACTCATCAGCACTCACGCCTGGACACTTTCTCATCGGTGAAGCTCTTACCACGGTCCCAGAGCCAACGCTAGAGGATTTATCACTTTCACGGCTCTCAAGGTGGCAATTGTTGCAGCAAAAGGTACAACAATTTTGGCGACAATGGTCCGCTCATTATCGACAGCGGCAGCAGTCCATATCAAAGTGGCATCACCCTAATAATAACATAAAGGTTGGTTCTTTGGTTCTGCTTACGGATGAGCGCTTTCCACCGTGCAAGTGGCCACTTGCACGAGTCACGGCGTTGTATCCGGGCAAAGACGGGCTCACCAGGGTGGTGACACTTCGAACTGCTACGACCACGCTCACCAGGCCAATCTCAAAACTGGCTGTGCTGCCTGTTTCTTCCGACTGACAAAACCATAACTAATCATCAACCCCGTTGCTGATGGCGGGCGGAAATGTTGGATAATCAGCTGGCGCACGGCGATTGATATTTGCCGTGCGTCGACCTGTTGCTGTGCTCAAGCACACGTCGTTCGGTTGAGCCGAAGATAGCCGAGGCAGGACTTCGCGAAGCCGAGGATGTGCCTCGTTGGCACGCCGCGTCAAGCGAGAGGATGTCTCTCTCGCTTGACTTCGGTTTCGCTCACCCGCTATCTCGCTCAACTGACTTCAGCGCTCAACGTTAATTTCATATTCCGCAGCCATATTGAAAATTCAGTCACTTTTGCTACGACATCGAGGAACAGCGCATCACTTTCTTGGACTTTTCTCGTTGGCTTTTCGCTTTGGACGCTCTCATCATTCTCGACAGGACTCAAAATCAGGTACGAGTACGTTGCTATAATTTACCGCAAATTCAATGGTAACGAGGAGTTGCATGCTCATCGGTACATCAACATTTTTGGCCTCAGTTTTTGGCGGCATTGCAGCACATGTCAAGCCACGTTTTTCTCACCATCATTTGCCGGTATAATTAATATAATTATGCAGGTGTACTATATTCACTGTACTTTTCCCCAGAATATCTGCTGGAAGAGTACAGCGGCTATACACAGCTCATTTTGTGCATCCTCAATATGTGTTGTGTTGTGCTACGCAGTGCTGCCTGCGTAGCTGGTCTCATACGTACAGAGTACTCAAGCAATTTCTATTGCAAGTGCTCTCATTCGTTCACGGCAACCTCTCTGAATTAAGCTGCAGAGAGCTTGCTGTGAATTATACTACCACCTTACGCACTCATACATCTCACTGCGTTGCATGCTCCGCAGCACTGGCTGCGGTGCGTACAACGTTCTCAGTACTCAGAGCAGACAATTAATATAATTGTGTGCTGGCTCTCAGCTCAAACAATCAAATTCAGTTTATTTATTTAAATTTAATTGTTTATTCTCAGTTTTTTTGGTGCATTTATTTATATTATTTTGTATTTTTTCTAAATTTGGTCTTTCATTTATCTGCTCTCACTTTAGTGTTTTATTCAAAATCATGTGATTTATTGTAGTTATGCGGAAGGTGTAATAAACCACGTTCTCTAATTTAACATCTATGTGTCTGGTTTATTCTCACCCTGTCATCGAGTGAAGCTTCATTAGTTTCAATATATTTCAGATCTGTCAAATACCATCGTCGGAAGGATTCTCAAACAGTGTGATTTATTATTATTATTATTATTATTATTATTATTATTATTATTATTATTATTATTATTATTATTATTATTATTATTATTATTATTATTATTATTATTATTATTATTATTATTGTTGTTGTTGTTATTATTATTATTATTATTATTATTATTATTATTATTATTATTATTATTATTATTATTATTATTATTATTATTATTATTATTATTATTATTATTATTATTATTATTATTATTATTATTATTATTATTATTATTATTATTATTATTATTATTATTATTATTATTATTATTATTATTATTATTATTATTATTATTTTACAAGGAGTTGCGGAATCCTTTTTACGGATATCCTCCAGTCTTTTGAACTGGGGGGGGTATGTGGGACTCCCAAAAAAATAGGCCTACCCACTAAACCGCCCTCTCCTTGTTGTCCTCCCCCAGACCAGGAACTATTTTGGTATTACTTCTGGCTGGGGGTTCTGTCCGTGTTCGTCCGTTCGTCTTGCTGTCTGTAACCTGTCGCGTCACGTCAGTCTGTCTGCTCGGTTAGGTGAGGCAGCCGTCTACGTTTTTTCGTCGCAGTATCGTCTCTGTATAGGTGGCAACTAGTTGCCACCATTCTGTCGAGTGGAGCATCACCTGAACAATGTTGTCCGGGGTGATGCTGCCAACAATCGTCTCCAGTTCCAGTCGGAGTCCTGTCCAGCGGTCGCACACAAAAAATGTGTGTTCCGCGTCGTCTCGTTCGTGTCCACAGTATTTACAGTCTGGCGTCCGTACTCTGTCCATGTTATAAAGGTACCGTCTAAAGTAACCGTGTCCCGTCAGGAACTGGGTGATGTAAAAATTTACGTCCCCAAAATCCCTTTCGATCCACGGTCTCAGGTCCTTTATTATTCGTCTTGTCCAGTTGCCTGTCGCTCTTTCTGTCCATTGTTCGTGCCAAGTCTGTATCGTCTTGTCACGTTCCGCGACTGCCGCATCCTCCCGTCTTATGTCCGCGCTTCTCCCGTAGATCCTCTTTCGCTCGAAAGCTAGGAGGTCCACGGGGATTACGCCCGCAACCACCAAGACTGCTTGTGCAGAGACAGTTCGGTAGGAGCAGGCGATCCTCAGCGCACCCTGTCTTTGTACCGTTGTCATGGCGTGGCAGTACTTCTTTGTCTTCAGGGCATCTGCCCAGATCTCCGCGCCGTACAGGAGGATCGAGTGGGCTGTCGTCATTAGGAGTCGTCGTTTGCCCGGTCTCGGTCCAGTCGTGTTAGCCATCAGGCGGCTTAGGGATGCTATCCTCTCGGCCGCCCTCTGAGCTGTTTTCTGTATATGAGGCCAGAAGGTCATCTTCGTATCCAGAGTTACCCCTAGATACTTGACTTCCCCCCCGGCCACGATTTTGTCCGTCCCGACCAACATAGGAAGTCTCGTCTGTATACGTCTTCTACTAAGGAACGTCAGTTCGGTCTTTTCTGTCGCGAGTTGTAGTCCGTGATCCGTCATCCATCGTCCCACTCGTCGCATCGTCTGGTTCAGTTTTAGCTGTGCCAGATCCGGAGACCGCTCGGTGATCACCGCCGCCACGTCGTCAGCGTAAGCGACGAGTAGTACGCCGAGCGGCATTTCCAGCCTGAGCAAGCCGTCGTAAAGTCCGTTCCAAAAGTCCGGTCCCAGTATGGACCCCTGTGCAACCCCGGCGGTGATTTGCCTCGTCACTGGTCCTTCAGTCGTCTCGTACGTAATCTGTCTGTTTTTCAGGTAGTCCTCCACCACCCGAGCCAAGTAAGCCGGAACCCCGAAGTTGCTTTCAAGCGCCTCCAGGATATCGACCCACCTGGCCGAGTTGAAGGCGTTCCTGACGTCCAAGGTTGCCAGCAGAACGACAGGTCGTGCTGCGTGGCAATGTCTTTCTAAGTCCAGGAAGGAGTCAACCACTTTTTGGATCGCTCCAATCGTCGATCGACCCTTCCTGAAGCCGAACTGCAGGTCTGAAAGGCCTCCACTGGTTTGTATCACGTCCGTCAGTCTCGGTCTCAGTAATTGTTCGTAGAGTTTACCCGTCGTGTCGAGTAAACTCAACGGCCGGTAGGCTGACGGCGTATTGGGGTCGCCCTTACCTTTGGGGATAAGAACTAGCCTTGCCGCCTTCCACCGGTCGCTAAACGTGCCCGTCGTCAAACATGTGTTATACAGGTCGAGAAATATCTCCGGCCTCAGATTGACCATCAGCCGGATAATCTCCGCCGGTACTCCGTCTGGTCCCGGTGCCTTACCAGTCTTCATTGCGTTGGATGCCCTAGTGAGCTCCTCCGCCGTGAAGATGGGGGCTGCCGGTGTGTCCGTATCGTCTGTAACGTCCGTCCGTATCAGGTGTGTTGGAAACAAGCCGTCGACGATCCGTCGTGCGGATTCGGCTTCTTTGATTTCTGGTGGTACCCGGGCCCCTAGTTTACCGGTCACGATTTTGTAACCAGTGCCCCAGGGATCCTGATCCACCTCCTCGCAGAGCCTCCTCCAGCAACGCGTCTTGCTGTCTCGTATCGCGCTCGTCAGTTTCTTCCGTGCTGTCTTATATGCGGCTTGGAGGTTTTCCCTTTCGGGTCTTCCCCCAGCCCTCGTTACGAGTCGTCGGCTCGCCAAGCAGACCCTGCGCAGCTCGGCTATTTCGTCCGTCCACCAGTATTGTGGCTGTCTGTTCTGTCGATGTCGTCGTTTCGGCATTGTGCTATTGCACAGCCGGTCCGTCAGTTTGGCCGTCTCGTCCGCGAGTCTTTCCGCCCTTCGCCGGCCAATCAGTTCAGGGGGGACTTTCGTCATTGGTGCTGGTGCTGCCGCCAGCTCCTCCGAAAATTTTCGTAAGTCGAGTTTGTTGAGGTTCCACCTCGGGGGGTACTGGGTCCTCGTCCGTCTCGTCGCCGTTTGTCCTGCCACTTCGAAGACAATGTACTGGTGATCGCTGGCCGTATAGCCGTCGAACACCCGCCACTGTCCTATCCGTGGCGATATTCTGTCCGATGTCATTGTGACGTCAGGGATGGAGTTTCCAAACCCTGGTCGTCTGTACGTCGGTACGTTTCCCGTATTTGCTACAACCAGGTCTAGCCTTGCGGCCATCTCCAGCAGCAGCCGTCCACGTTTGTTCGTTGTTGTCATTCCCCACTCGATCGCCCGCGCGTTGAGGTCTCCCCCGATGATAACGTCTCCAGGCAGATTCCTGATTCCGTCTTCAAGGAGCGCCACTTTCCTCTCGAAATCCACCGCGGTGCAGTTGGGTGTCAGGTAAACGCTGACGTAAGTGACAGCGCCGACCCTTGCCCAGACGTAATCGTCCCCGACACCGCAGTTAATTATTCGAGATTGGGCAGCGCCCCTTACCCAGATAGCTGTGGTCTCTGTCTCGTTCGTAATGTACGTTTGTGTCGTTCTTCTCCTGTACGGTTCGCACAGGATCAGAATGTCGGCGTCATGTTCGTCAGCTATCTGTGGTAGTAGCATGTCTGCTGTCCTACTCCTGTTCAGGTTTCCCTGAACTATTCTGTCCGTCTTCCGGCCTGCTTCCTGCACTCCTCCAGCGCAGCTCGGAACACCGCGCACCTCCCGGAACTCGCGAGGTGCGCCGCGTCCTTGTGCTTTGCCTCGGCGCACAAAGGACAGGCCGGTTTGTTTTTACAGTCCGTTGCGTAGTGTCCCGTTTCGCCGCATTTCCTGCAGCTTTTTGTCCGGTCCGTGTTCGTGCAGTTGACCTTGACGTGTCCATAGCCAAAGCACTTGTGGCATTTCGTCACTGTCAGTCGTTTTCGGACGCGGCAGTGCACCCATCCTATCCCGACCCGTCCCCGCCGAAGCAGCACCTCGGCTTCCCGCGACTCCACATCGCAGACCGCCATGTACTGCTCGGCGCGATTCGGGCCAAAGATGTGGACCCCGAAGTCGCCGTCTCGTCCCGTTTCTCGTCTCAGCGCCTGGATCACGTCATCCGCGGTGGTGACGCAGTCCAAGTCCATGATTTCCAGTTGCGCCCTGGAGGTCATGGTCCTGACGGTGCCTGTGTCTCCGACCGCGTCCTGAATTGCGCGCTGAAACTGTTCTCGTCCGTCCGTGTCTGTCTGTATCTTGATAAGACACCGTCCGTCTTTGGTCTTCCTTAGAGCCGTCACCTGCACGTGACTGCTCGTCGGGTCGACCGTCGTCCTAATCTTCCGCACCATGTCCGAGTACGTGTTGTCTTTCCCAGGCTTGACCAGCACAGCCGTTCCCCTATGTTTGGGGGCCGGTCTGCGCTTTTCAGCCCGGGTCGGTGCGTTCGTCTCGTCCGTCCTGTTTTTCGGTTCCGTCGTTTTTTTTTCCTTTTTTGTTTCGTCACGTTTGTCCAGGCTTCATCGTCCTCCGTCCTTGGGGGTCGCTTACGCGGGGCCTCCGGAGGGGTCTTTGTCGCCTCCCGTTTACGCTTTGACGGTCGCGTTGTCGGTTCGTGTGTCTCCGTTTCTGTTTCCGTCAAGTCGTCTGCCGCCATTTGTCCCTTTGAGTCTGTCCTGTTCTGTATGCTTAGTGCAGCGTCGGCGGCCTCGAGAACCGTCTTTATGCCGGTTTTCACTGCCATATTCATGTTTTTTTGTATTGCCGCTGCCTCGGCCATTTTCGTCGCTGTCCTCTGTATGAGCATTAGTAGCTCCGTCACGTCAGGTTCGTTCTGTCGTAGTGTTGTGGCGTCCGTTTTTGTATCTTTCATCTGTCCCGTCTGTGTGCGCGTACGTCTGTTGTCACTGTCGTGAGTAGAGGCCGCAGAGGTATAGCCTACCCCGCTCCCTGCACTCGACACGCTGTCCGTCCTGTCCCGTCTCGGAAGGTGCAGTGTTGCCCTGTCCGTATTTTTTGATAGTCGTACCCCTGACGGAGTACCACTATCGGTGTTTGTTTTTATTTGTTGAGTTTTGTCTATGTTGTTCCCACGAGTAGCCAGGAATGGGCGTCCGCCCCCACAGAGCCTGATTGTGGGGGTAAGGCTTCATACTATGAGGTTTCGCCCGGTTCCCCATAGGCATCGTGCGCGACACTGTACCCCAGTGCCATTCAGCCCTCGGCACGCTGGCTCCCACCTTGGCTTGGGCAGAGCTGGTCCGCGACGGGGTTTTTGTCCACCTGATCCGGTTTTCACGCCAGCCCGGTTTCCTTATGGCGCCCGTTAACCGGGGAGCGCCGTGGCCGTTCCTGGCGAGGTTAGAGTCGTCGGTAGACGATCCCCTTCCCCGATACGGTCGGGCCACTTTGCGCCCCGGCCCTATCACGGGCAGCTCCTAGATTTTCGTCCACCCCGAGAATTCTCGGTACCTTCCATATCTGGAAGGCGTCCCCCTATCCGCGACCTGGGGAGGCGCCCGATGCGGGATCATCAACCCGACACGGGATTATTATTATTATTATTATTATTATTATTATTATTATTATTATTGTTGTTGTTGTTGTTGTTGTTGTTGTTGTTGTTGTTGTTGTTGTTGTTGTTGTTGTTGTTGTTGTTGTTGTTGTTGTTGTTGTTGTTGTTGTTGTTGTTGTTGTTGTTGTTGTTGTTGTTGTTGTTGTTGTTGTTGTTGTTGTTGTTGTTGTTGTTGTTGTTGTTGTTGTTGTTGTTGTTGTTGTTGTTGTTGTTGTTGTTGTTGTTGTTGTTGTTGTTGTTGTTGTTGTTGTTGTTGTTGTTGTTGTTGTTGTTGTTGTTGTTGTTGTTGTTGTTGTTGTTGTTGTTGTTGTTGTTGTTGTTGTTGTTGTTGTTGTTGTTGTTGTTGTTGTTGTTGTTGTTGTTGTTGTTGTTGTTGTTGTTGTTGTTGTTGTTGTTGTTGTTGTTGTTGTTGTTGTTGTTGTTGTTGTTGTTGTTGTTGTTGTTGTTGTTGTTGTTGTTGTTGTTGTTGTTGTTGTTGTTGTTGTTGTTGTTGTTGTTGTTGTTGTTGTTGTTGTTGTTGTTGTTGTTGTTGTTGTTGTTGTTGTTGTTGTTGTTGTTGTTGTTGTTGTTGTTGTTGTTGTTGTTGTTGTTGTTGTTGTTGTTGTTGTTGTTGTTGTTGTTGTTGTTGTTGTTGTTGTTGTTGTTGTTGTTGTTGTTGTTGTTGTTGTTGTTGTTGTTGTTGTTGTTGTTGTTGTTGTTGTTGTTGTTGTTGTTGTTGTTGTTGTTGTTGTTGTTGTTGTTGTTGTTGTTGTTGTTGTTGTTGTTGTTGTTGTTGTTGTTGTTGTTGTTGTTGTTGTTGTTGTTGTTGTTGTTGTTGTTGTTGTTGTTGTTGTTGTTGTTGTTGTTGTTGTTGTTGTTGTTGTTGTTGTTGTTGTTGTTGTTGTTGTTGTTGTTGTTGTTGTTGTTGTTGTTGTTGTTGTTGTTGTTGTTGTTGTTGTTGTTGTTGTTGTTGTTGTTGTTGTTGTTGTTGTTGTTGTTGTTGTTGTTGTTGTTGTTGTTGTTGTTGTTGTTGTTGTTGTTGTTGTTGTTGTTGTTGTTGTTGTTGTTGTTGTTGTTGTTGTTGTTGTTGTTGTTGTTGTTGTTGTTGTTGTTGTTGTTGTTGTTGTTGTTGTTGTTGTTGTTGTTGTTGTTGTTGTTGTTGTTGTTGTTGTTGTTGTTGTTGTTGTTGTTGTTGTTGTTGTTGTTGTTGTTGTTGTTGTTGTTGTTGTTGTTGTTGTTGTTGTTGTTGTTGTTGTTGTTGTTGTTGTTGTTGTTGTTGTTGTTGTTGTTGTTGTTGTTGTTGTTGTTGTTGTTGTTGTTGTTGTTGTTGTTGTTGTTGTTGTTGTTGTTGTTGTTGTTGTTGTTGTTGTTGTTGTTGTTGTTGTTGTTGTTGTTGTTGTTGTTGTTGTTGTTGTTGTTGTTGTTGTTGTTGTTGTTGTTGTTGTTGTTGTTGTTGTTGTTGTTGTTGTTGTTGTTGTTGTTAACAGACAGCATACTGGTGGACCGACGAGATCGCCAATCAGCGAAAACGATGCCTCCAACTGCGAAGGAAAGCAACCCGATTTCGAAGAAGGAATCCTGATGAGGCAGCAGTCATCGCGGCTCAATACAAAGGTGCCAAGAAGATCCTACAGCGTCGAATTGCCCGCGGCAAGACGGAGCGCTGGAATTCCATTATACAGGACGTGAATAACGACCCGTGGGGATTGGGCTACAGGATACTGACGCGGAAACTAGAAGCTTTCCCGGAAGGAGAGAGCATGGACCTGAATAGGATGAAAAACATCGTAGATACCCTATTCCCGACTCACTCACCGAGGAGCGAGAAGGACCTCGACATCAGGATTGAGGACAATACGTCATTTAATGAGGAGAAGCTGATGGACGCGGTCCAATCACTGCAGAACAGGAAGGCCCCAGGACCCGACGGCGTACCGGCAGAAGTGTTGAAGGCGGTGGCAGGCGCCCGCCCGAAACTGCTTCTCGAAATGTACAACTGCTGCCTGAAGAGCGGAGTTTTTCCCAAACGCTGGAAGACGCAGCGTCTGGTGTTAATCAGCAAAGGCAAAGGAGACCCTAACTCTCCGTCAGCCTACATGCCGCTGTGCATGTTGGACACGGCCGGGAAATTGCTGGAGAGGATGATCAAGCCGCGACTACATACAGCGATACGGGAAGCAGGTGACCTGTCCGATAGACAATTCGGTTTCAGGAAAGGACGATCCACGGTAGACGCAGTTCAAGAGGTCATGAGGACAGTTGAGGCAACGCGGGAGAGCAACCATTACTCCCGAGAGATCGTGGTATTGGCTACGCTCGACGTGAAGAATGCCTTCAATTCAGCAAGATGGTGCGACATGATGCGGGCGCTAAAGGTACATTTCCAGGTACCAGCGTACCTCCTCGCGATGGTGGATGACTACTTGAAGGACCGAGTACTGCTCTACAACACACGAGAAAGACAACAGAGGAATGTCATCACCTCAGGCGCAGCCCAGGGATCGATCCTCGGGCCAGATCTCTGGAACATCTCGTACGATGGAATTCTACGGATGGAAATGCCAGACGACATGTACCTGATAGGATACGCCGACGACGTCGCCGCGGTCATCACAGCAAGAGACCCCGAAGCGGCACAAAGGCGTCTTAACCAGGTCATGAGGCGGACGCACCAATGGATGGGGGACCACGGCCTCAGCCTAGCCACGCAGAAGACGGAGATAGTAGTTCTCACTCGGAAGAGGATCCCGAACATACTGCGCATGCGCGTCGAAAACGAAGAAGTGGAAACGAAGGGCACAGTGAGGTATCTCGGCATCACCCTGGACACCAAACTAACCTTCTGGGAACACATCAGGAAAGCGACAGACAAAGCGGCGACTATGGTAGCAGCGCTGAGCCGTCTCATGGCGAACGTGAGAGGACCAATGACCAGCAAACGCCGGCTTCTAATGTCGGTGACGCACCCGATTCTCTTGTATGGAGCAGAGATCTGGGCGGACGCACTGGAAGCGGAAAGCCGAAGGAAGCGTATTGCCGCGGTACAAAGAAGAGGAGCCCTGAGAGTGGCCTGTGCATACCGAACGGTATCAGGACCGGCGGCCCTGGTCATTGCTGGAGTGGTACCCATCGAGTTCCTCGCGAGAGAAAAGAAACGAGTCTACCTACGACGAGCTGAACACGATCGACAACAAATGAAGAAACAGGAGAGGAATCACACTATGGAGCTTTGGCAGGGCATGTGGGACAGTGACGCAAGAGGAAGATGGACAGCCAGACTCATCAAACATGTGGCCCTATGGACAGATCGTAAACATGGGGAAGTGACTTACTACCTGACCCAACTATTGAGCGGGCTTGGCTACTTCAGCGCATACATTCACAAGATCGGGAAAGTGGAAAATCCGCGATGTATCTACGGGGATTCTGAACGCGACGACGCTCATCATACCTTGTTCGAGTATAATCGATGGAGGGATGAGAGGGAAAGGATGGAGGAGTCACTAGGTCTTATCACCCCAGAGAACATAGTGGCATCGATGCTGATCAGCGCGGAAACAGTTCTACGCCAGAAGAAACAAAAAGAAAACAACAGAGTAATAGCCGAAGCAGACAACAACTAGTTGGACATCGTGAGCATAGTGAACAGTGCAGTGCGAGAAAATAGTGCCGAGTCCAGTGAACCACAGTGAAGTGACACAATGAAAACAGTTAGGGCATTAGCGTGTCAGCGAATGGAATTGGGCAGAGAATCACAGCTTGCGCCGGACCGCGGCCATAAGCAAGCAGGAAAGAATGAAGAGGCCTGGAAGGCAAAGGAACAGAACGACCCTGACGAAATGCGAAAGCGGTTCCGGGGTCGTTACACAACATCTGGAAAAAGGGTTGGTGGTTTTTAGTGGGTAGAAATCCTACACTTTGAGGAGTGCGGTCCCTCCTTTCTGTCTTTGTGAAGATTTTCCACCACCCCTCGGAAAAATTATTATTATTATTATTATTATTATTATTATTATTATTATTATTATTATTATTATTATTATTATTATTATTATTATTATTATTATTATTATTATTATTATTATTATTATTATTATTATTATTATTATTATTATTATTGTTGTTGTTGTTGTTGTTATTATTATTATTATTATTATTATTATTATTATTATTATTATTATTATTATTATTATTATTATTATTATTATTATTATTATTATTATTATTATTATTATTATTATTATTATTATTATTATTATTATTATTATTATTATTATTATTATTATTATTATTATTATTATTATTATTATTTTATACAAGGAGTTGCGGAATCCTTTTTACGGATATCCTCCAGTCTTTTGAACTGGGGGGGTATGTGGGACTCCCAAAAAAGTAGGCCTACCCACTAAACCGCCCTCTCCTTGTTGCCCTCCCCCAGACCAGGAACTATTTTGGTATTACTTCTGGCTGGGGGTTCTGTCCGTGTTCGTTCGTTCGTCTTGCTGTCTGTAACCTGTCGCGTCACGTCAGTCTGTCTGCTCGGTTAGGTGAGGCAGCCGTCTACGTTTTTTCGTCGCAGTATCGTCTCTGTATAGGTGGCAACTAGTTGCCACCATTCTGTCGAGTGGAGCATCACCTGAACAATGTTGTCCGGGGTGATGCTGCCAACAATCGTCTCCAGTTCCAGTCGGAGTCCTGTCCAGCGGTCGCACACAAAAAATGTGTGTTCCGCGTCGTCTCGTTCGTGTCCACAGTACTTACAGTCTGGCGTCCGTACTCTGTCCATGTTATAAAGGTACCGTCTAAAGTAACCGTGTCCCGTCAGGAACTGGGTGATGTAAAAATTTACGTCCCCAAAATCCCTTTCGATCCACGGTCTCAGGTCCTTTATTAGTCGTCTTGTCCAGTTGCCTGTCGCTCTTTCTGTCCATTGTTCGTGCCAAGTCTGTATCGTCTTGTCGCGTTCCGCGACCGCCGCATCTTCCCGTCTTATGTCCGCGCTTCTCCCGTAGATCCTCTTTCGCTCGAAAGCTAGGAGGTCCACGGGGATCACGCCCGCAACCACCAAGACTGCTTGTGCAGAGACAGTTCGGTAGGAGCAGGCGATCCTCAGCGCACCCTGTCTTTGTACCGTTGTCATGGCGTGGCAGTACTTCTTTGTCTTCAGGGCATCTGCCCAGATCTCCGCGCCGTACAGGAGGATCGAGTGGGCTGTTGTCATTAGGAGTCGTCGTTTTCCCGGTCTTGGCCCGTTTGTGTTAGCCATTAGGCGGCTTAAGGATGCTATCCTCTTAGCCGCCTTCTGGCATGTTTTTTGTATATGAGGCCAGAAGGTCATCTTCGTATCTAGGGTCACTCCCAAGTACTTGACTTCACCTCCGGCCTCGATTTCGTCCGTCCCGACCCACATGGGTAGTCTCGTCTGTATGCGTCTTCTGCTAAGGAAAGTCAGTTCTGTCTTTTCTGTCGCGAGTTGTAGTCCGTGGTCCGTCATCCAACGGCCCACTCGCCGCATCGTCTGGTTCAGTTTTTGCTGTGCCAGGTCTGGAGACCGCTCGGTGATCACCGCCGCCACGTCGTCAGCGTAGGCGACAAGGAAAACGCCAAGCGGCAATTCCAGCCTGAGTAAGCTGTCGTAGAGTCCGTTCCAAAAGTCTGGTCCCAGTATGGACCCCTGTGCAACCCCCGCGGTGATTTGTCTCGTCACTGGTCCTTCAGTCGTCTCGTACGTGATCCGTCTGTTTCTTAGGTAGTCGCCCACCACCCGAGCCAGGTAAGCCGGAACCCCGAAGTTGCCTTCAAGCGCCTCCAGGATGTCAACCCACCTGGCCGAGTTAAAGGCGTTCCTGATGTCCAAGGTCGCCAGCAGAACGATTGGTCGCGCTGCATGGCAATGTCTCTCCAAATCCAGGAAGGAATCGACCACTTTTTGAATCGCTCCTATCGTTGATCGTCCCCTCCTGAAGCCGAACTGCCGGTCTGAGAGGCCTCCGCTGGTCTGTATCGCGTCCGTCAGTCTCGGTTTTAGTAGTTGTTCATAGAGTTTACCCGTTGTGTCGAGTAAACTCAGCGGCCGGTAGGCTGACGGCGTATTGGGGTCGCCCTTACCCTTAGGGATAAGAACTAGCCTTGCCGTCTTCCACCGGTCACTGAACGTTCCCGTCGTCAAGCTCGTGTTGTACAGGTCAAGAAATATCTCCGGCCTCAGGCGAACCATCAGCCGGAGAATCTCCGCCGGCACTCCGTCTGGTCCCGGCGCCTTGCCAGTCTTCATCGCGGCAGTCGCTTTGAAGAGCTCCTCCGCGGTAAATATGGGGGCCGCCGGGGCCTCCGTGTCGTCTGTCACGTTCGTCCGTATCGGGTGGGTCGGAAACAGTCCGTCAACAATCCGTTCTGCGGTTTCGGCATCTTTGAGTTCAAGTGGAACTCGGGCCCCTAGTTTGCCAGTCACAATTTTGTAACCGGTTCCCCAGGGGTCTTCGTTCACCTCCTCGCAGAGCTGCTTCTAGCATCGCGTTTTGCTGTCCCTTATGGCGTTCGTAAGTGTTTTTCGTGACGTCTTGTAAGTGGCTTGGAGGTTTTCCCTTTCGGGTCTTCCCCCAGCCCTCGTAACTCGTCGGCGGTTCGCCAAGCAGAGCCTGCACAGCTCGGCTATTTCGTCCGTCCACCAGTATTGTGGTTGTCTGTTTGGTCTATATCGTCGTTTCGGCATTGTGCTGTTGCACAGCCGGTCCGTCAGTTTGGCCGTCTCATCCGTGAGTCTTTCCGCCCTTCGCCGGCCAGTCAGTTCAAGGGGGACTTTCGTCATTGGTGCTGGTGCTGCCGCCAGCTCCTCCGAAAATTTTCGTAAGTCGAGTTTGTTGAGGTTCCACCTCGGGGGGTACTGGGTCCTCGTCCGTCTCGTCGCCGTTTGTCCTGCCACTTCGAAGACAATGTACTGGTGATCGCTGGCCGTATAGCCGCCGAAAACCCGCCACTGTCCTATCCGTGGCGATATTCTGTCCGATGTCATTGTGACGTCAGGGATAGAGTTTCCAAACCCTGGTCGTCTGTATGTCGGTACGTTTCCCGTATTTGCTACTACCAGGTCTAGCCTTGCGGCCATCTCCAGCAGCAGCCGTCCACGTTTGTTCGTTGTTGTCATTCCCCACTCGATCGCCCGCGCGTTGAGGTCTCCCCCGATGATAACGTCTCCAGGCAGATTCCTGATTCCGTCTTCAAGGAGCGCCACTTTCCTCTCGAAATCCGCCGCGGTGCAGTTGGGTGTCAAGTAAACGCTGACGTAAGTGACAGCGCCGACCCTTGCCCAGACGTAATCGTCCCCGACACCGCAGTTAATTATTCGAGATTGGGCAGCGCCCCTCACCCAGATAGCTGTGGTCTCTGTCTCGTTCGTAATGTACGTTTGTGTCGTTCTTCTCCTGTACGGTTCGCACAGGATCAGAATGTCGGCGTCATGTTCGTCAGCTATCTGTGGTAGTAGCATGTCTGCTGTCCTACTCCTGTTCAGGTTTCCCTGAACTATTCTGTCCGTCTTCCGGCCTGCCTCCTGCACTCCTCCAGCGCAGCCCGGAATACCGCACACCTTCCGGTTCCCGCAAGGTGCGCTACGTCCCCGTGTCCCGCCTCAGAGCACAGTGGGCAAGCCGGTCTGTTTTTACAGTCCGTCGCGTAATGTCCCGTCTCGCCGCATTTCCTGCAGTTCTTTGTCCGATCCGCGTTCGTGCAGCTCGTCCTTGTATGTCCGTAGCCCAGGCATTTGTAGCATTTGGTCACCGTCAATCGTTGTCGTAGTCGGCATCGCACCCATCCTATCCCGACCCGGCCCCGGTCCAGCAGCACCTCGGTTTCCCGTGTCTCGAGGTCGCAGACCGCCATGTACTGCTCGGCCCGGTTCGGGCCGAAGATGTGGACACCAAAGTCGCCGTCTCGTCCCGTTTCTCGTCTCAGCGCCCGTATCACGTCCTCCGCGGTGGTAACGCAGTCCAGGTCCATGATCTCCAGTTGCACCCTAGAAGTCACGGTCCTTACACTGCCCGTGTCCCCAACCGCGTCCTGTAGTGCGCGCTCAAACTGTTCTCGTCCGTCCGTGTCTGTCTGTATCTTGATGAGACACCGTCCGTCCTTGGTCTTCTTTAGAGCCATCACCTGTACATGACTGCACGTCGGGTCGACCGTCGTCCTTATCTTCCGTACGATGTCCGAGTACGTGTTGTCTTTCCCAGGCTTGACCAGTACAGCCGTTCCCCTATGTTTGGGGGTCGGTCTGCGCTTTTCAGCCTGGGTCGGTACGTTCGTCTCGTCCGTTTTGTTTTTCGGTTCCGTCGTTTTTTTCTTCTTTTTTCGTTTCCTCACGGTTGTCCAGGTTTCGGCCTCCTCCGTTCTTGGGGGTGTCTTCTGTCGGGCCTCTGGTGGGGTCTTCGTCGTCTCCCGTTTCCGTTTCGTCGGTCGCGTCGCCGGTTCCGTTGTCTCCGTTTCTGTCTCTGTCAGGTCGTCTGCCATCATTTGTCCCTTCGAGGCTGTCCTGCTTTGCATGTTTAGCGCAGCGTCGGCGGCCTCAAGAATCGTCTTAATGCCGGTTTTTACCGCCATATTCATATTTTTCTGTATTGCCGCTGCCTCTTCCATTTTCGTCGCGGTCTCATGAATGAGTTGTAATAACTCTGTCAAATCGGGCTCGTTCCCACTGTCATCGTCGAATGAGGAGGTTCCAGGTTTTTCTCGATGCCTCCTTATATTTCCGACGACAGGTGGAACCGTTTTACCCTCTTCCATGGGTGGCGGTGTCGTTTCTCTCTTTCTGTATCTTAATTTCTTTTTCTTCTGATGTAGAGATCGATCTTCCGTGCCTGTTGACGAACATGACTGAAGTATACTTCTCTTTCTCAGGTTGACACTTTCGGTCACGTTCGCCAAGCTATCATCGTTCGACTCTCCCCCGATATTGTTCGTCGCGAGTTCTCCGATTGTCCTGAGCTCTTCCTCGGTCGATGTTTTTTCCAACTCCTTCTTCTGCTTAGGTTTTATTTCTTTTAAAAGTTTCTCCATATTAATCCCACGAGTAGGTCGGAATGTAGGTCTGCCTAGGCAGAGCCGCCTTGTCTAGGTAAGGTGTAAATACTGCAGGGTTCCACCCGGTTCCCTGCAGGGATCGTTCGCGACCGCTTTAGTTTACATCATTGCGGCCATGCAGCCGTAGGCACGATGCCTTCCACCGTAGCTTTTGATGTTGTGTGTTCTTAGTCTGCCTGCTCCCCATGGACCTGTCCGGCAAGGTTAGACCTGCCAGGGGCTAGAGCCCCCGCCGGCCGAGCTCCAAAGTTCATTGCAGAAACGCAAGCCCCCCCGCCGCGGCAAGGCGACACACTTGGGAGGGTTATCATTATTATTATCATCATCATCATCATCATCATCATCATCATCATCATCATCATCATCATCATCATCATCATCATCATCATCATCATCATCATCATCATCATCATCATCATCATCATCATCATCATCATTATTATTATTATTATTATTATTATTATTATTATTATTATTATTATTATTATTATTATTATTATTATTATTATTATTATTATTATTATTATTATTATTATTATTATTATTATTATTATTATTATTATTATTATTATTATTATTATTATTATTATTATTATTATTATTATTATTATTATTATTATTATTATTATTATTATTATTATTATTATTATTATTATTATTATTATTATTATTATTATTATTATTATTATTATTATTATTATTATTATTATTATATTTTTGTTATTATTATTTTTTCTTTGCTCCTTTTTTTCCTTTATATTATTTTGTTCCATTTTAGGGATATATATATTTTTTTTTACAGTGCGAAAAGCTATAAATGAAACAATTCTGTGTATTATGAATCAAAAAATATATGCAAGGGTATGGCTATATAGGTTTAGCTCAAAATAAATTTACTTACGAGAATATTTGGTGTTGGGAGAAGTTTTCCTTGCATTATTCCTTTGCTTATACATTTTTTTTATATTTATCATTTGTGTAGCGAAAGTGGTACCAGTGTCCCATTATGGCGTTTTTGAATAGTCACACGATTTGTCGATAAGAGAGTGTATATTGTCGGTGTGGGCTTGTGGTTGGTGGCGTAATGTAGAGTCGCTTTTCAACAAGTAGTCCATCAAATTTTGGATGGTAATCTGTTCGGTACTACGTGAGGTTTTGGAAATACGAAAGGTAGGTATTGGAGACACAGCGGTAGAACTAGTGACTGGTCTTCCTAAATTAGGAAATGTGGGTATCTTGGTCCTGCTCCTAGTGACACGGCCGAAAATCACACTTGCGATCTGGATGCTGTTGGATCGATAGATTAACTGAACATTGAACAATTTATTTAAGAATTCAGAGGTTGTTGTATATTTGTATATTACTATTCCTGCAATAATTACATGTGATTAATTCATACGGCGTTGAAAGTATTGGTATTGTCTTAGGATGTTGTCAATCGTAGGATATTTGGAGTATATTTTTATGCAAAATATGTTTCTGGAAGAATTATTTCGAAAATCTTAGAATGCAATTTACGATTTTTTTAATCGGTGTGAATGTACAATAATGTTTCTGTTTGGGAGTTTAATACCTACGTTACCGTTCGTTAATATAGTCTTTATTTCGTACAAACCGGTGTAGTAGTCACCGAGTTTTCCTGGTTTTGGTCCTTTAAGCAAAAATACTGGTTCACCCACTTTAAATGCAACAGGATTAATTTTTTTGTCTTCATATATTTTGGAATTTTTTTTAGCCTTTATCAAATTTTGTCGTCCCAAACGACAAGAGTTTTTCTATCTCGGCAGGGGGCATACTAGAAGGGGTACGAGCTATCTTGCCAAAAACCATTTCGTATGGAGTATGCTTAGTACCTTCGTGTACATTCGTGTTGTAATTGTAAATAGCCATTTCAACCCATTCATCCCAATTATTTTGTTTAGTGGTGAATTGTTTAAGATATTCACCAAGAGCATGATGCGATCTTTCCAATGATCCATTGGATTGAGGATGAAATGCTGTAGTTCTAACTTTACGTATTTTGAACAATTTCGCAATTTGTTTTAAGAAATTACTCAAAAAATTACTACCCTGGTCAGTGAGTACCGCTTTGGATAAGCCGAAATAACAAATGAATCGTTTGACAAATGCTTCTGCTATAGTTACTGTTTTTGCATTAGATAAAGGGATTGCTACTGAATATTTTGTTAATTGATCTTGAATTGTAAGTATGTATTCATATTCTTGCTTAGTTTTTGGCATAGGGCCTACTATGTCCATTGCAATTTTATCGAAAGCTATTGCTGGAGTATCTGTTATGATCATAGGCTGTTTAGTTTTTACGCCGACTAATTTCTTTAATTGACATTGTAAACACCGTGGAATATACAATTGGACGTCGGTTTAAAAATTTTTCCAATAATACACGTGACGAATTCGATTATATGTTTTACCGACACCTCTGTGTCCGCCTATAGTTGACGAATGCATTTCTTCAATAATCTCATTTTGTCTTTCCACTGGGGGTTGTCTAACTAACCCGTGACAAATATGATTTTAACGTCGCTTTGCCCGAATATTAATCGAATTTGAGTTATACTATTTTCCCATGGCACATGTAACATAAAACTTGATTTTGCAATGCTGGCGGTTTGCAATGATAACTTGTCAATTAAATAACGAGCACTTTTTAAACCTTTTACTATATTTTCCATAATTAATGTGGGACCTTCTCCAGAATTATCTGTGATAGGCAAAGCTATATTGAATCTGTGAGCTCGTTTCATAATAGATTGAGCTTTCTTTAATTCAAGATTCTTTAAGTTTGGAAAATTGTCGTTATCTCGAAGTGCAATAGCTCCAGTGTATATCGGTGCACAGTTGGTGGAAACAAAATAAACTAAATTATCTTTTCGAGTGTGAAATAAGTCTCGTGATCGTTTGACGTTGGAAGCAAGAATCCTACCCTTCGTAGTTTTATGCAGGATGGTGGCGGGCAATATAAGTGAATTCTCAGGTTCTACGTCGGACATGCTGTCGCTTAGGGGTTCTGTTTCGCTACCTTTGAAGAGTTCACGTGCATGTTTTCCCTCCACTGTTCTGTCTGAGTTTTCTCGAGGGTTATTGTCCTTGAGTTCGCTTTCGTCGCTAGATTCGTTGTTCTTAAGAGGCACATCGTTGTGGGATAGGACTGGTAACGGCACATGTGTTTGGTTACTCGGTCGATCTGAAGAGGTGTCGGATGGCAGAGGAAAGTTCTCAACACTGTAGGTCACTTGCTTATTCTTAGTTTCGATATTTTTATTCTTGCGTGTCTCCCGAGGCATATTAGCTTTCATTTTAACGGTGGGTTTCTTTAGTGGTGCCTTGTTCACTGCAGGCGTCTGAAAAATTTCGTTTTCGTGACCAGTGGTCGTTGATTTGTATGGAGAGGCTATGTCTTCCAGCTGTTCGAAAGGATCAACCGACTCACGTACCCAGTCACATTCTTCTACATCGTTAAGATAACCAAAATTTCCAGGGACATCGTTGCTTAGATTTCCATTAGTATCTGATAAAATACGTTAATTATTTTGACGGTGACTTTTTGAAGGATTCGTGCGAACCATGTAAATATCGTCTGTGGTAGTTAATGACTCTATGGGGTTTCTTGAGAGCGCGTCGGCGTTAACGTTAGTTTTTCCGACCTTGTACACTACATCGTATTCGTACTCGGCGAGTTTGAGTCGCCAGCGCAGGATTTTAGGATTTCCATATGTAGGCCGTCGGAACCACAACAGTGGTTTATGGTCCGTTACTACAGTGAAATGGTGCCCATACAGATATGGCCGAAAGTGAAGTATAGAGTAAACTATAGCCAATGCTTCCTTTTCGTAAGTGTTGCACCGTTCTTCGACTAGACTCAAAGCTCGCGAAGCGTAAGCGCATGGATGATCGTTGTTAATTTCTCCTTGTGAAAGTATACTACCGATAGCATAACCTGATGCATCTGTTGTTAAAATGTAAGGCTTGGAAAAATCAGGATATCGCAAAACTGGAGCCGTTCAAAGTTTATTCTTTAAAATTTCGGATAACTGTTGTTGTGCGGGTCCCCAATAAAATATATTTTCTTTGCGTAATAAAGTCGTGAGGGGTTTTGATATCTTGGCGTATCCTTCTATGAACCGCCTATAATAACCTGTTAATCCTAGAAATTATCGAATATTTTTAACATTTTTAAGTACGGGATATTCACGTATAGCTTCTAATTTCTTAGGATCGGGCCGAACTCCATTATTCTCGATTATATGTCCTAAATACGCGACTTCTCTTTTTAAAAATTCGCATTTATCTGGTTGTAATTTTGAATTTGCTGCTTCTAATCGTTTAATTAATTCGCAATATATATTCTCGTGTTCTTTGAGATTGTAGGCATAAATGACAATATCGTCCAAATAAACAAATAGTCCTTTCCCGAGGAGCCCACTTAGTGTGAGGTCCATTGCTCTTTGAAACGTCGGAGGGGCGTTCCGAAGGCCGAACGGCATTCTAACGAATTCGAAATGGCCACGTGGCGTAGTAAATGTGGTCTTGTGACGACCCTCTGGAGAGACTTCTATCTGATGGAATCCTGATGCTAAATCGAATACAGAAAAGTATTGTGCACCGCCTAATTGGTCTAATATCCCGAGTAGAAATTTCATCAGGTCAGAATCCCACCCATACTTGGACCGCCGGAGAATTAACTCCGGCCCGGATATGGCACATCGATATGGCCATGATCCGTGGTGTTACGCGCACGCAAATCCGGCCCGGATGAAGTGCCTGATGTGGGCCTGATGAATATGTTATATTTTTTTCCTTATCTATGACTTAGCATATAAATAAATAAATAAAATTAATTATTTATCACTTCGCTTAATTGCGACATGAATATTATAAAAATTGGGAAAGAGCTAGAAAAAAAAGTCTCCACACGGGAAATCGAACCTGCGACCATCGCATTACGAGTCCGAGCTCTTACCACTACACCAACCGCTGCTTGGCAAATATACAAACATAAATGGCTTTTACGGTGCCAGAGCCGCGTCACAAATTTTATTTTCTAAACGCTTAGCCATCTGGAGTTTCCACTTTGGGTACTTTCATTTCTAGCCAAGCCCTACATATGCTATAAATGAAGCGAAATCCGTGATGACGAGTAGGCGGCCTCTCCTTGTAAGAATCAAGAAAGTTAAATATAAATCGTTCATTATTTCAAGCAGAGCTCCTAACAACGCGGTTGTTTTACGTGATGGAATGATTTTGGAGATAAACGAAATATATAAATTACCAGAGTCAAACGCCGTCAAAGTGAATGGTAAAATTTTGCGTGTAATCAAGTCGATGTTCACATATACCTTGTGATTCGGAAACATTAAAAATGTGGCAAGTAAAAAAAACGACGATTTTAAAAACGCCGTCGTTGTCATCGATCGATTTGAAGCTTGTGATGCTCAGTATCCACGAAACGACATAGAAGAAAAAATGTGTTATTTCTCTTTTGCATTAAGAATTGCACACTTTCTTGAAATGGTACGTCGAAAAACTGATACGAATACTGCTAGGATCTGTACAAAGTTGCAAATAAAAACTGTTCGAAAAATATATATCACAATATATTATAGATACCCGATCCTTTCCTGATTTGGCCCTGAACTGAAATGATACAAGTTTTAGTGATCCGGTAAATCTAATGGACTTCTTCTCGGGGCCTGATCCGGCGGCACCAAAGATAATATATCTGGCGTGCTTTATTAAATCCGCTTTATTAAATTGCCTGCCTTATTGGTACCTGAACTGGTGCACATCACGCAATAGTCCGGCGAGCCTGAACGGGCCGCTGGACTCATACCGGATGTTGGCCTGATAAAACATATGGCAGCCGGAACATTTTTCTACTCGGGATATCGTTGATATTGGGTATGGGGTACGCGTCGGCGATCGTTTTTTCGTTCAGCGATCGGTAATCGAACACGACTCTCCATTTTTTATTACCCTGAGAGTCGGCTTTCTTGGGAATGACCCAGACAGGACAATTGTATGGCGAGGTAGAAGTTATTATTACTCCTTTACCGAGCATATCCTCTATTTGCTTGCCTATTACTTCTTTAGTACATTCTGGCCATCTGTAGCCTCGAGTATTTATAGGAAGATCATCGGTAGTAGGAATGCGATGTTGCAATATAGTAGTGCATGTCAACGTATCTCCTAGGATTTGGTATAAATGTGCGCTTTCCTTTAAAAGCGTCTCGATACTTGCTTTTTCTTCTTCGTTCAATTCGGCGAGTCTTAATAATTCCTTAATTTGATTATAGCGGTCGATCATTACCGATTCTGATATTACGTAACATGATTTTTCGTGAATGAAAGGTTGAATTTCGCAAGTGATATTAGCTATAGTGAGTTTTTGTGTTAACGAAACGTTCATGATTTTATACGATTTTGTGACTATATTTCTCGCTTCTCAAACGTATTTCTTTGTCTTTAATATTTTCTATAATATTTTCCTTTTTTGACTATTCAAGTGTACCAGTTGTGCGTAAATTCTTCTGGACCTCATAATTTTTAAGATTGACAGTTTGATCGCAATGATTCACAGGCAAGAAAGGTTCAACAGGTTTATGGCAAAGTACTTCTTTATTTTCCATCGTTATTACTTCTTTTATTGACTCTGATGCTTTGGTAAAATCTGAATAATTGACTTTTACTGATTCAATCGTTTCAACGTTTCTATTCTCTCGGAGTATTTGTTCTTTTGTTGACTTTCTAAATTCCTCATTGTAATTATTAACATCATCAAAGGGTTCCGTCCTTTCCATAGGCACAGATATCCCTATAAAATCTGGATCGAGTTTTCGCATATCTCCAACAAGTTCTGTCCGTTCAGTCGGCACAGTTACGTCTGTGAAGCTCGAACAACCCGCATAATTACCACAATTAGACTCGCTATCTTTTGCCGATATTTTTGTTTTTATAGGATTTGAATTAACGACGTTTTCTTCTTGAACATAATTTTCATAAACTTGAGGAGTTTCTGTCCTTTCCATAGGCACAGGTTTTCCCAAAAAATTTGAGCTGAGCTCCCTTTATTCTCCAACGAGCGCTGCCCGTTTCGTCGGCACAGATACCCCTGTGGAGCCAAGGCAAGTCTCCTCATTAACACAGTTTACTTTCGTCCCTATCAAATTCGGATAGACAACGTTTTCTCTAGGTACAATAATCTCTACAGGTTTAATATAAGTGTTCCCCTTGCTTGAATCCGTAAAACATACGATTTCTCCCACTAGTGTAATGTGTTTCGTGAGCGAACCTTACTAGCCCCGAACTCACTTGCGCGAGGAACTAAAGCATAGGATTTCTCCCACTAGTGTAATGTGTTTCGTGAGCGAACCTTGCTAGCCCCGAACTCACTTGCGCGAGGAGCTAAAACATAGGATTTCTCCCACTAGTGTAATTGTGTTTTGTGATCAAAACTTGCTAGCACTTTGCGAAATCTTGGGGTTCCAGTGGAAGGTCACTGCCTCTCTGGTGTTGCTTCTTTCAAACGTACCGCTGTAGTGCACGTCGGAGGTAATACGCGGCAAACAACGCACGTTTGAAATTTCAATATTTCGAGAGAGGTTTTCTTGGATTTCCCTCTCGACAATGGAGATATCTTCCAACCTAAAGGGTATGCCCAAAACGGGAGAACAATGATCTATTTCCGCGAATTTATTGACAAAGTGATTTTGCGTATTAATTATATCCCTGAACATAGAAAAGAAACGGCGTATAGTCGTTCGTCGACCACCTCTACGTTTGCCCATGTGTTAGGTTGAAAAGTGGATAGTTAAGGTACGGTTTTTAGAATGCTGTCCGCTGGTGTAAGCGAACCGGCGAATTTCTTAAAGGCCTATGGCAGAAAGAGTAGCACGTGCAGGTAGAGGTGCAATGTTATGAGGGATGAATGGAGGTAAACGATGCTAGTGATCGCTCGAGAGGATTGTTAAGATGAGCATCGTAGGAGTGAATAACAGAACTGTTTGTAATTCTACTAATATTTTCAGAATTGTATGCCCACAGTTTTAACGCATGGTAGTTTGACAGAATTTATGTAAATGACAGTACGAAGAAGTTAATGTTACGGAGCGAATCGTATAGAAACAACACAAGAAGTCTGATGGTTGTCTGGTTAAAACAAATATAATATTACTCTCTATAATTAATATTCGGGGAAGCTATTTTCCTTGTAGTTCTCCTCACGTATGTTTTAGCAATGATTCTTTCTTGCTGTTTTATTCGTTCTAAACCGAGTTGCTTTAGGAATGTTTCTGGCGTGACTTCTTTAATGAGTTCTTGCGCGAGAACCTCGAGTTCCCTTATACGCACTTGGAGTACCAATAATTTTTTCAATGATCCCATGTAATGGAGTACAACTTATAAATATATATATATATATTATTGAGAATCCGTCCGATGTGCCTTGACAGATCTTGAACCTGCGAATATATTGGAAAAGAATGAAGCCTCACTCGATACAAGAGGGAAAGTAAACGAGACACAGAGATGTTATATTGAGGAAGTGGTTTATTCTACCTTCCATTATGTGGTATACAAAATATTATTTAAATATAATTTCGAAAAATATAAAAGCTAAAAATAAATACAATTTTGGTTATAATTTTGAGTAAAATGTTAAAATAAGTTAAATTTGTAAAACACCAAAATTGATATAAAATAATTGTCACAAAAATCAGAAAGTTTCCAGGTAAATAAATTTAGTTGAATTTTGTTATGAAACTTGAGCAACACACAATTATATTAATTTATGTGCTGGATGCGATAGCTTGAGCTTTGAGAGCAGTGCGTGTACCGCAGTCAGTAGTGCGTAGCACGACACGCTGTGAGTAATGAGTGTGAAAGTGTATGTCTGTGATTCACTGCAAACTCTCAGCAGTGTATTGCAGAGAGGTTGCAATGAATTAATGAGAGCACTTGCAATTAACATTGCTTGAGTGCTGTGACTGTATGTGAGAACAGCTACGCAGTCAGCACTGCGTAGCACAATACAACATAGAATGAGGATGCATGGTTGAGCAGAAAGTATTCACTGTACTTTCCCAGCAGATTTACTGGGGGAAAATACAGTGAATATAAGGCACATACTTAATTATATTAATTAAGCCGGCAAAATACAGTGAGGAGAACGTGGTGCAGCATGTGCTGCAGCGCACGCCACAGAGTGAGACAAGAATGATGATGTACCGCTATTTTCTACTCCTCACTGACATTGAATTGCACTGAATTGTGACGGTGTACTCTTACCGTGTATTTGAGTCCCGTTGAGCTTGAAAGTTGAGTGAATCCGGTGTATGGTGCCAATGAAAACGGTCCGAGAGTCCTTTTGTGCGTGCTGTTCTACCGGTGTGTAGCCAAAAAGTGTCAAATTTTCAATATGGCTGCGGAATATGAAATTAACGTTGAGCGCTGAAGTCAGTTCAGCGAGATAGCTGGTGAGCGAAACCGAAGTCAAGCGAGAGAGACACCCTCTCGCGAAGCCCTGCCTCGGCTATCTTCGGCTCAACCGCACGACGTGTGCTAGAGCACCGCAACAGGTAGGCGCACGATGAATATCGATCGCCGCGCGCCAGCTGATTCTCCAACATATATATATATATATCCACGTATATGTCCTTTAATACAAATTCTATCTTCTCTTTTTTTTTATTCACCAGTCATTATCGAATATTAGTTTCCACATTTGATTTCCACAAGGTCAATTTACTTACGAAAAAAGCTTACCAAATAACTTGAATAATAGGGGGTACTCTCTAAAACGAATCAATTTTTGCAACGATGTCGATCAATGGACCCGAACTATATCAACGAACGTTCTCAATTCGTAATTTTTCAAGGGGAAATCCGATCATCTAACCCAAATAAAAGTGTCACCATTGACCACATCAATTTTTATACATAAAATCGATTTATTAAAACCCGATAATAATAATAAAAAGGAAAAGTCAATTTTCACACGATAAATTCACACTCGGTAAAAAGGGGAAAATTAGATTTTATGAATAAAATCGTTTTATAAAAACTCAGTAGTAAATGATGATAAAATTTTCATGAATTGGATTGAATCGTTAAGATTCAATAAAAACTAAAAAATCAATTTCTCTGAAATAAATCAATTCTCAAAAATGCGGTAAAAAGGAAAAGGTTGGATTTTATGAATTAAATCGGTTTATAAAACCTCAGTAGTAAGTGATGATAATTTTTCATGAAATGGATTGAATCACTAAAATTCAAGAAAAAGTAAAAAATCGATTTTCAAGGATTAAATCGACTTGCAAAACCACGGTAAAAAAGGGAAAAGTAAAAATTTTTTTTTTTCAGTTGATTTTTTTAACAAAATTATCAGGAGTACAAATTGAAAATGCGGGATTTTTTTCTATTTTTGAACGTTTATTCTGAAAAAATGGTAACAAATGAATTATTCAAAGTATTGTCCATCGCTAGCCACAACTTTTTCCCATCTTTCTGGCAATTTACGGATACCGTCGCGAAAAAATTCGGCCGGCTTGGCTGCTATCCAGTCATCGACCCATTTTTGGGCTTCTTCGTAAGAATGGAAGCGCTGGTCAGCTAGGCCATGTGTCATCGATCGGAAAAGGTGGTAATCGGAAGGAGCAATATCTGGGCTATACGGCGGGTGGGGTAAGACTTCCCATTTCAGCGTTTGTAGGTATGTTTTGACCGGCGCTGCAACATGTGGCCGAGCGTTGTCATGTTGCAAAATTACTTTGTCGTGTCTTTGCTCGTATTGTGGCCGTTTTTCTTTGAGTGCGCGGCTCAAACGCATCAATTGAGTTCGGTATAGTGCTCCTGTGATGGTTTCGTTCGATTTCAATAGCTCATAATACACCACACCCAGCTGGTCCCACCAAATACAGAGCATGAGCTTGGCGCCGTGAATATTTGGTTTGGCCGTCGATGATGATGCATGGCCGGGGTAACCATATGATTTTTTGCGCTTCGGGTTATCGTAATGGATCCACTTTTCATCACCAGTGACAATGCGATGCAAAAAACCCTTCCGTTTTTGCCGTTCGAGCAGCAGTTCGCATGCAAAAAAACGGCGCTCGACGTCTCTCGGCTTCAGCTCATATGGCACCCAATGTCCTTGCTTTTGGATCATTCCGAGGGCTTTTATACGATGGGAAATGGCTTGTTGTGTCACTCCCAATGAATCTGCGAGCTCTTGTTGAGTTTGACACGAGTCTTCATTGAGTATTGCCTCCAATTCAGCATTCTCAAACTTTTTCACTTGGCCCGGCCGCTCTTTGTCCTCAACGTCAAAATCACCACTTCTAAACCGCACAAACCATCTCTCGCACGTTGAAACCGATGGAACATGACTCGGATAAGCCTCGGAGACCAATCGATGTGCTTCAGCAGCACTTTTCTTCAAATTAAAGAAGTAAATTAAAACTTCCCGCAAATGCTGTTTTGTTGGCACGAAACTCGACATATTGAGAGCTCAAAAAAACTATGAATTTGACACTGCGACAAATTGACACATACTGAAAATTAAAGCTATAAGACGTAGCTTTGACATGAACATAGTCACAGTACTGCCTGATGCGTATAGCGTTAGTAACGCCATCTGTTATCAAACCCGCATTTTCAATTTGTACCCCTGATAGTTTGAACAAAACTAACACTCTAAGATCCCGGACGAGCCCCCAGAATTTGTTACGTCAAAATCGCGGCCTATCTCACGAAACCCACGAATTAAACATAGATGCACGTTTCGATGTATATTTTCCGTGCTCTGGTCAAGGAGAATAAATCCTCCCTTTACCACACCCGACGAAAAAATACCGAAGACGCAAACCCGTCTTTGAGTCTAACCTCGCGGAAAATTACTCGGGATAGGGCTGGAGTGCGTTTTGTTCTTTGTTGGGGATAATCACTTCACGAATAATGGGGTGGGACTTGAATGACAATTTCACGCGGAGCATTTCACTTTAATTGGTAAAAGAAAATTGTACTTACGGTTGTCTGTTGCTGTGGTTCTTCCTGTTGAACGTTGGTTGGACGTAGACTGATGTAGTCGGACAAACTCAAAATCGAACGTATGCGTTGGTGCGTATTAATAATTATTTATTGAAATAAAACTACATGAGTAGTCGAATGTTGCACGTTCAATATTCCCGATTTCGCACCCGTTAATAATTATAAGTACTGTACTCGTACTCTGTACTACTTGAAACTATACTTTGTGAAATTGAGCCGCGGTGAAAAACTATTGAAGTGTACTACTTGGTCCCCATGAAACTGTCCAACTCCTACGGACTATTGACTCACTGCCGGGCGACTGATTGACTGCCTGGCGAGTGATTAGTCCTTTATTCCCCATGAAACTGCTTCCTTTACTCCCCGTGAAACTGTGTCTCCGGCCGATTTTCGCGGCCTTTTATAGGGCTCCTGAGCGTCGAAAAATCTTATCGTCAAGCGCGTAAAAAGAAAAGAAGGGATAAAACCCTATCTTGATTATAAGAATTTCCCCGTGGTCTATCTCAACCATACACGTATTCATTCCCCTTACTCTTCTCGGGACGTATCCGCTATTTCCAAAGAATGTTACAAAAAATTTTTTTTGCGAACGCCAATGCAGCCATCAATAATATCTTTGCGCGCGTACGATAAGCAAAAATTACCAATAGTAGGATATATTCAAATCGAAGCAAAAAAAGATAATGTTAAGATAAAAGAAAACCTGTATGTCGTAGAAAAAGGCGGTAAGCCGATCCTGGGCCGAATCTGGCTGCATGAATTCGGGATGTGGCCATTATCATTTGAGAAAAAAAGTACAGAACCGAAATACTACATAAAAAACACATCGGGTCAACATTTTAACGCGCGCGAGAAAAGAGAGAGAGAGAGACAAAAAATCTTCGGGAGGAGTTTCCTAAGGTCTTCCAGTCGGGGATCGGAAAGTTTACGAAAGGTGAATTAAAATTAACATTGACCAAAGACGCCCACCCCAAATTCTTGCAGCCGAGGAAAATACCATGGGCACTGCGTGAAAAGGTCGAAAAAGAATTATTAAGATTACAAAACCTTGAAATTATTTCAGCAGTCGAATTTTTGGACTGGGGGACGCCAGTGGTACCAGTTTTAAAAAATAACGGCACAATTCGACTATGCGGAGACTACAAAGTAACAATCAATAAATATCTCGAAATGGATCGATATCCCCTTCCCCGAGTCGAGGAAGTATTAGACACATTATGAAGGGGGAAATTTTTCTCAACATTAGATTTATCAGAGGCGTATCAACAGCTACCGCTGTCACAAGACTCGCAAAAACCAGTGGTAATTAGCACGCACATAGGATTATTTAAATACCACAGACTACCATACGGCGTCTCCACAGGACCGGAGTCATTTCAGAGAATCATGGTCACATTACTACTGGGTATCCCGGGTACAATCGTATTCATCGACGACATCATAATATCGGCACCAAACTTAGCGGCACATTTAACTAGAGTACGGAGAGTGTTGAAACGACTAAACGAAGTGGGGCTCAGACTAAAATTCGAGAAATGTAAATTTCTGGAGGATGAAGTTTGTTATCTGGGGTTCCGAATTAATAAAGAAGGTATACGGCCACTTCCGGAAAAAGTAAAAAGTGTAAAAAACGCGCCCAGACCGAAAGACATGTCGCAATTGAGAAGCTTCTTAGGGTCAATAAACTATTACAGTAGATTTATAAAAAACATGGCCCAAACATTACGGCCTCTCTTCGCATGTTTGGAGAAAAATAATTTCGATTGGACAAAGGAATGCGACGAGACGTTCGAAAGCGTAAAACAAGAATTAACCTCAGAGCAAATTCTAGTTCATTTTGACCCTGATAAGCAAACGGTCCTCACGTGCGATGCGTTCCCGTACGGGATAAGCGCAGTGTTAGCACACAGAGATGAAGCAGGATTCGACCACCCTATTTGTTTCGCTAGCCGCTCTCTCACAGCCGCGGAACGAAATTACGCGCACCTCGACAAAGAAGGACTGGCAATAATATTCGGAGTACGTAAATACTCGTTTGAAAACGCGGTCACGAACACACAAAAGACGCCAGCGAGCTTAGCATTAGGGCGAGAATTAAAAACGCGATTTTCATTGTTACGACCAACAACCACAAGCGAGCGGATAATAACGCAGCAATCGAAACAAATAAAAAACTGTCCCGGGAAGAAACAAGTGCATTTTGAAGTGAACGATGCAGTAATGACAATAAAATACAGTCAGAGGGGGAAAAAGTCATGGAGACCGGGAACCGTAGAGAAAGTGTTAGTGCCGGGTGTAACGTATATGATAAAAGTTGAGAACGAGAAACCGTGGAAAAGACACGCGAATCAGCTTATTAAGTGTGGAGTGGCGACATGCGAAAGGCCACCCGGAGCTAACACAAAACAAAACAAATCAAACGAAACACCGCAGCCACCAAACCGTCGCACAGTGGGGCCGACTCCCGAAAAGCTGGTCAAAAGTCGAAAAATGAAGTTTCATTTTATAGGATTTAGAGTACATAGGTGGATAGAGTAATGTTTAAAGAACATAATGGAACATTTTATAAGGGCTAGTGAAGTATACCTGGCAAGTATAAGCCAGTTCAAAAGAGACCTTCGCGCAAGTAGCTCGATCGTTCGAGCTCATATTCAAGCGTCATATTAAAAAATTCGTAGAAAATCTTAAAATTAGTGTTTCTTAATTCTGCAAAATGGAGGTTTCAGGTTGAAGAAAGTAGTTTATTATCATATGCGTCGAAAATTATAACAGATACATATAAATTAATAGCTAAACAATGTCTAAAGTGGAAAAAAATGAAAAATTATGTGCAATCATTTTAGAAAAACAGGGAAAAAGTTAAAAGTTCCGCAGTGTTCCGCAACGAAACAAGTTTTAAATTAAAGTTTGTACTGTTATGTAACAAAATTAGTAAAAATCAGCTGCAGCTAGCTGCAACTTTGTTTTTAGTGCACATTTGAATATAAAAAATTACAAATTCACATTAACCACTTGTTGCACGTTTTTTTCAAATGAATATAATTTTGTGAAACTTGTTACTCGGAGGTTTTTGGGGTCGCTGAATACGAATCCAGTGTCAAAAAAACTAAATTCAAAATGGCGCATCCAATATGGCGGACGCAATTTTTGAAATCGATTGGATTCGCTTGAAACTTGTTACTCGGGGGTTTTGGAGGTCGCTGAATACGAATCCGGTGTCAAAAAAACAAAATTCAAAATGGCGGATCCAATACGGCGAACATAATTTTCGAAATAAAACCACCATTTTTAATTTTGTTTTTTCTTGGCTATGCAACGTGAATAGTTCCGTAGCGTAGTGGCTTACACGCTGGACTCGTACATTATTGTTCTCGGTTCAAATCTCGTGTAGGTGATTTTTAAAAATTTTGAATAATAATTATTTAATATAATTGTAGTTAAATTAATTCAGCAATTTTCATAATTTTAATAATTATTTCAATATTTTAAATAACTTATTTCGTTTTAGAGTATATATTGTTGGGTTCTAACATTTACAGAGGATAACGGAACATTTGAAAAGAGTCGACTGTATACATAGACCTACCTGTAATATATAGGTCTACCTATACATAGTGGAACAAATAGACTTTTTGCGAGGGTAATGGAATATTTGAAAAGGGTCGATCACGTCACAAAGGGTCGATAGGCCTACCTGTGGGCCTGTGGCAGTTACGAGCAGAGTTGCCTGATACGTATCTTTTTCGTGCATGCCTATTCAGTTTGGCATCCACGTGTTCATCAGTGAAGTACTTAGTTCAACTATTTAAAGGTATATATAGCCGTTATTTCGAAAGAGAGATGTTATTTTTATAGAAATTTAATACCGGCTATGATAAATCAACTAATAATAAATTACTGTCGCTCAATAATTTATTACTGCTTAATTTATCACAAGTTGCGTTAAATTTTTATAAGGGTAGTTATTTGTTGGAAAATATATGGGTTCCTTATTGTTATATACATGCACGCATCTGACAAGGGGATATGCTTGATGCAACTCTGGTTACGAGTTACGAGGCAGTGGCGAAGTGATCTTTCTTGGAGTAGCAGCTGTTGTGTTGGATCGTACAAAGTAAAAGAATATTCAAAAATTTGCCAAACATCGTGAAGTGGATCGTTTTGCAAAATGGACGTTTCAAGTGCAAGTAAGTGCATAATTTTTACATGTTTAACAAATAATAATAAAGATATATTGTTATTATTTATTTCATTCATATTTACACAATGCTTAAAGATTACAAGTGAAAAATAACGTGTAAACGTTTCAGTTAACATACAAAAAAAGCCATGTTTTGTAAACTTTTATTCACAAAATTATTGTAAACTATAGTTTATATAAATTTTTAGCAAAAGTTTTTGCTTTCACTTCAACGTGTTATAAATTTTAAACTTTCTTTTTTGTTTTAGGTGCTGATAGTACCAAACAAATTTCTGGTTTGTCAAGGGAAGAAATTTTTAGATTACTGAAAGACAACTTAAACAGTGCTGCAATAGCTTTTGAAAAAATTGAAAATAATTTATCTACAAAATTACAGCGATCTTTTACGTTATCAGACAATGCGAAATCTGTCGTTCGTATACTAGTACATAAATTAAAAGCAAAGTGGCAGGAAGTTTGGCGGATGGAACAAAAATTTCTGGAGAAGAATCAGCAATGGCTAAATGGCATCGTTTATTTCGATGAAAAGTAAGAAGATGGATCACCACCACAAACCACGTCAGATGAAACACATATGGGCCGCCCAAAACAGCAATTTGCACAATCCAGTGAAATAACGAAGCGAAGGAGAACCGAAGACATTCGATCGGGATCAAGTACTGAAGAGCTCTCCGACGCAACACAGATGAATTTACGAATCGAAGGAATCGTGGAAGCTGCTAAAATTGTTAAATATATAACTTCGAGTAGTCCATCTAAAGCTCGAAAGTATAGAAAATCTTTGGAGTTTATTCCTGAAGTCACTCTTTCTGCTGATGAAGCTGTTTCACTTGTAATCGAGCAAAAACTATCGCGAAGTCAATACCAGGGATTAAGGAGTATAAGAAAAAAAAAGAAATGTATATTATATCTTATAAATTAGTACAGAAAGCTAAGTGTAAATGTTATCCTGAAGAAGGTAGTATTAGTATATGTGAAACCAATGCAGAAGTTAAACTACAAGCTTTATTAGACCATACAATCAGCCGACTGTTGACGACTCAAATGGATGTCGTAAAAAGTTTGCCGGATGAACAACTTTCTAATTTAAATTTAATTTGTAAGTGGGGTTGTGATGGCAGTTCTGGCCAAAGTATGTACAAGCAAAAATTTAGTGATGATGATGGAAGTAAATCAGATGCTAGTATCTTTTTCACTTCGCTTGTTCCATTGCAACTAATATCGATCGATAAAAATACATCTGCAAAAATCATTGTATGGAAAAATCCGAGACCATCATCACCACGCTTTTGTAGACCAATAAAAATTGAATTTTTGCATGAAACTACTGAGGCCACTGTTAAACAAACAGAGTATATTAAAGAACAAGTGGACAAACTTATGCCTTTTAAAACTGTAATAAATGGAAAAGAGATCATTGTTACTTACGAACTTGCTTTAACTATGATTGATGGTAAAGTTTGTAACGCAATTACTGCAACTGCTTCTACTCAACGTTGCTATTTATGTAATGCTACTAGTAAAGATTTCAATAAGATCGATGTACTTTTGAAAAAAGAAATTAATAGAGATAATTTAACTTTTGGCTTATCTACATTACATATGTGGATTCGATTATTTGAATGTTGTTTGCATGTTTCGTATAAATTGGATATTAAAAAATGGCAAGCGCGAACAAGTGAAGATAAGAAAGCGACAGAAAATAGAAAAAAAAATATTCAAAAAGGTTTTCGCCAACAGTTAGGACTTACTGTGGATCAACCAAAGCCTGGATATGGTAGTACGAATGATGGGAACACTGCTCGACGATTTTTCGAAAATGCATCAATTTCCGCTACTATAACGGGCGTTGACGAAGATGTTATTAAAAGGTTCCATGTCATTTTACAAGCTATTTCAAGTGGTCGTGAAATTAATGTACCACATTTCCAAGAATATACAATAGAAACAGCTCGAAAATTCGTCGACTTATATCCCTGGTTCTACATGCCTACTTCTGTTCACAAACTTTTAATTCACGGGTCTGAAATAATACAATCTGCTTTATTGCCAATCGGACAAATGTCTGAAGATCTACAGGAGTCTTGTAATAAATATATTCAAAGATACCGTGAAGATTTTGCACGAAAATGCAGCAGAACAAAATCGATGGAAGATCTTTTCTTGCGCTTGCTAGTGGCATCAGATCCGTATATATCAAGCTTAAAGAAATTCCCACATAAGAAATAAAAATCCTTATTTCCGGAAACAATTGCTTTGCTTACTTCACCAACTGTTTATGCGTCTACTGATGATTCTATCTCTTCTTTTTCGATGTCGTCAGATTCTTCAGATTTTTATACAGACAATTCGACTGATGATGAAGACTAATTTTTATGTTAATATTAGAACAATATTCTTGTTAATATAAATTTATTTTTTGAATTTGTCTGTGTACTGTATTTCTCAAATAAATATGTTAGTATTTAAAAAATCGTGTTCCTTATTACACTTTCTTATATATTTGTGTTTGAGAATCCGTCCGGATGAAGCTTGACCGATCTGTGAATGTATTGAAAAGGGATGAGAACTCACTCAAGGCAAGAGGAAAATAAACCAGACACATAGATGTTATGCTGAGGAAGCGGTTTATTTCTGCCTTCCTTCGCAGTATTCAAAATACAATTTTTAATAATACCAGTTTGACTCCATAATTGAAAATTTACACAAAAGGCTTCAATTTGGAAAATTGTCCAAAATGTACATTTAGTTAAAATACAAAATTATAAAATTAAACAATCAAATAGCATTTTAGACTTAGAATGTGAGCAGCACACAATTATATTAATTGTGCGCTGAGTTTAACCATGAGACAGCGGTGCGTGCAACGCAATGATGACTACGCAGCACGACACGCTAAGACTACTGAGTGCGAAAACATGAATTAAACTGGTAAATGGAATTTGGAATGATAATGTGAGCAGCACACAATTATATTAATTGTGTGCTGAATGTAAACTTGAGACAGCGGTGCGTGCAACGCAGTCAGGACTACGCAGCACGACACACGGATGCCACTGAGTGCAAAAGTGTCTGTGTGTAATTCACTGCAAACACTCAGCAGTGTATTGCAGAGTGGTTGCAATGAATTAATGAGAGCACTTGCAACTGACGTTGCTTGAGTGCAGTGATTTTATTTGAGAACAGCTACGCAGTCATTACTGCGTAGCACAATATGACAGAGACTGAGACTGCTTGGTCGAGCAGCAAAATATTCACTGCATTTTTCCAGCAGAATTACTGGGGAAAAATACAGTGAACACTCGGCACATGCTTAATTGTATTAATTAAGCCGACAAAATACCATGAGGAGAAAGTGGTACAGCATGTGCTGCAACGCACGCCACTGGTGAGACCAAGTGTTGATGCACCAATCTTCTCCTCACTGGCAGTGAATTAATACATAATTATGCCAGAGCACTCTTACCTTGAGCAATGAGTCCTGATGAGATATTTTGAGCGATGCCGATGTAAATGGGTTGATGTAAAGGTCCCAAGAGTCCCGTGGATGCGCGTGCTGTCCAAAGGATGTGTGTCGCAAAAGTGCCAAATTCTCAAGATGGCTGCGAGTATGAAATTTACGTTGAGCGCTGAAGTTAGTTGAGCGAGATAGCCGGTGAGCGAAACCGAAGTCAAGCGAGAGAGACACCCTCTCGCTCGACGCGGCATGCCAACGAGGCACATCCTCGGTTTCGCAAAGCCCTGCCTCGGCTATCTTCGGCTCAACCGATCGCTGGGTGCTAGAGCACCGCAACAGGTAGGCGCACGACGATTATCGATCGCCGTGCGCCAGCTGATTTTCCAACAATTTGAATTATACATTTTTCAATATTTTTATAAATGACTAAAAATGTAATTACTTATCTGAAATATGTACAAAATATTTCTTTTAAACAAGAAAATCATTACTCTGTAATCCAAATACATTTATTTAAAAACTGTAAATGAAATTATTATACAGTAATCTTAAAAAATGTTTACTTAAACTAAAATAATTATAAATTAACTGTTTGAACGTCTTAATTTTATTTCACAAAATCTATTTTGTTTCAGAAAATGATTTTAAGAAATATGTGCTTCAAAGAAAAAATTACTTGCATGTAACTGAAGTACATTCACTTCAATAAAAAAAGGAAATGTAACTTGTAAATAGTATAAAATAAGTCTTTCAAAAGTGATTTTAATCAATACAATTATAGATGTAAAAGTAGATGTTTTATTACTTTTTATCAAATATATAATTTACTTACAGATTTATAAAAAGTTAATAAAATTTTATAATCGCTATTTTGGATCTGCCATTTTTAATTTTGTTTTTTTGACACCGGATTTGTATTCAGCGACCCCAAAAACCCCCGAGTAACAAGTTTCAAGCGAATCCGACCGATTTCGAAAATTGCGCCCGCCATTTTGAATTTCGGTTTTTTGACACCGGATTCGTATTCAGCGACCCCCAAAACCCCCGAGCGACAAGTTTCGAGCGAATCCAATCGATTTCGAAAATTGCGTCCGCCATATTGGATCCGCCATTTTGAATTTAGTTTTTTTGACATCGGATTCGTATTCAGCGACCCCAAAAATCCCCGAGTAACAAGTTTCAAGTAAATCCGGCCGATTACAAAAATTGCGTCCGCCATATTGGATCCGCCATTTTGAATTTTCTTTTTTTTACACCGGATTCGTATTCAGCGACCTCGAAAACTTACAGAAACCAAGTTTCATACAAATTCGATAAACATTCCGTATTATAACTGAGTATTTTCGGTTTACTATCGCTATTTTGAACCCGCCATGTAGTTTTTTTACAATTTTGACTTCAGATTATATACTATATCTCAAACAGAATGAACTACGTCTTCGACTTTTGACCAGCTTTTCGGGAATCGGCCCCACTGTGCGTCGTAACGGGCGCGCGAGTGATGCCGGCAGACGTAAACTCGGCCGATCGAAAAAAGTGGGTAAAAGACAACGCGACAGCCATGTGCATAGTTTCCTCGTCGGTAGAGGATTCTCAGCTCGACTGTATGCTCAACTGCACTACAGCGAAGCAAATGTGGGACAAATTGGTGAGAATCCACGAGCAGAAATCAGTGTCGATGAAGATGCTCCGACTACAAAAGTTCCACGGACATCGCATGGACTCAAACGAGTCGGTTGTACAACACGTCTCCCGGGTACAAAACATGGCGTCTCAACTGAAAGATCTGGGAGAAGCGGTTTCGGACACGGCCATAATGGCGAAGATTCTTGGAAGCCTACCGGTAAAATACAACGCTCTCCAGACAGCATGGGACAGTGTACCCGAGGCAAGTCAAACCCTTGATAATCTATTGGAACGATTATTGAAGGAATAAAGAAGACTCGAAGGTGACGATGACGTCACTCGAGCGTTAGCCGCTGTTAGTCTTGGCGGGAACAAGAAGAAAAAGTTTGCCGCGAATCAAAACAATAACAACAACAGTGAGAAAAACCGGGAAAGTAGAAATACGAGTGTCGAGTGTTTCTATTGCAAGAAACGGACATTTTGCTCGCGATTGCCGAAAAAAGAAAAAGGACAAGGACAATACCGGTGAAAACCCTCGCGAGTGTGCGTTCGTCGCTTCGACAAGTGAACGAAAACAGCGACAAGTGAAATCGGAGACAGTGCCGAGTAGTGAGGTCGTAGAACGACTCATCGCAGCCGACACAAGCGATGTCTGGATTACCGACAGCGGTGCGTCCAGACACATCACTTACCGACGGGACTGGTACAGTGAGTTTGAACCAAGCAGTGGCGAGTCGATATCGCTCGGGGACAATGGCGTGTGCAACGTTACCGGTAGTGGTACTGTGCTCATCGACAGACTAGTGAACGGTAAATGGTGCGAAGCTCGAATCGAAAATGTGCTCTACGTTCCGAAGATTCGAAAGAACTTGTTTTCAGTCGGCGTATGCACTAAAAAAGGTTTTTATGTCTTGTTCAAAGGAGAACAAGTGACAATCAACCGTGACGGTAAAGCTTTTGGCGTCGGTGTGAAACAAGACAATCAGATTTACCGAATGCTCTTCAAAGTGAGAAAATCAAGTGTTGCGAGTGAAGCAAATGTGTCAACAGGCAACTTGCGTGTCTGGCACGAATGAATGGGACACATAAACAGAAAAGTTTTGCGCGAAATGACGCAAAAGGGGCTAATTCGCGGTGTGAAATGAGTGGACATTGACAATTTTTTCTGTGAATCGTGTGCCTTCAGAAAAGCACACAGGCTACCGTTCAAGAAGAACGTGATAAAACGAAATACAAAACCGAGAGAATACATACATTCGGACGTATGCGGACCATTCTCAACAGAGTCGATCGGTGGTGCAAGATTCTGCATAACCTTCAAGGACGACGCATCAGGATTTCGGTATGTTTACTTCATGAAACACAAATCTGATGATTTCGACATTTTCAAGAAATACGAGAGGTTGATCGACAACAAATTCGGAAAGCCGATGAAGATGCTACGTACGGACAATGGACGAGAGTATTGCAACCGTAAAATGAAGCAATATCTCGGGGCTCGGGGTATCGAGCTGGTAAACACGGCACCTTACACTCCCCAGCAGATCGGGAGAGCCGATCGCGACAACAGAACGATCATTGAGAGTGCGGTAAAGAATAATATAATAACGGCAAAGAAACTTCCTCTGTCGCTATGGGCGGAAGCAATCGGTACAGCAGTGACCGTGCTCAACCGAGTACTGGCGACCGGTAAAGAGAAAACGCCATACGAGATCTGGTTTGGAAAAGCACCAAATGTATCTCATTTTCGAGTGTTCGGATCGGATGCATACATGCATATAGACAAACATTTTCGCAAGAAATTAGTTCCAAAGGCCACAAAACTGATTTTAGTTGGATATCAGAATTACTCGATGAATGACCGTTTATATAATCCACAGAATAAGAAAATATCTGTCTCGAGAGAGGTCACATTCAACGAGGAGTCGCAACTTGGGGCAACAAAGGGGGAAGAATTCGAATATATTCTTCCAACGGATGAAAATGAAGATGTGGCAGAACCCGACGAGCAGCGAGAGGAGGAAGAACGCCAGGAAGCTCAGGAAGAACCTGAAAGAAACGAACAACGAGCAGATCCTCGAAAAGCAGATCGAAATCAATCGGATAATGACAGACAACTGCGGGACCGTGCAAACATCCGACGACCGACAAGGTATGCGGTCGACTTCGCTGAATATAATCCGCCGAACACATTTCAGGAGGCGATGAACAGTGCCGAGGCAGAAAATTGGACCGAGACGATTCAGGAAGATTTCGATGCACACGATCAGAACGAGACTTGGTCGTTCGTACCAAGGAAAACGGATCGGAAGTCCATAGATTCGAAATGGGTGTTCAAGGTCATACGAGACACGTTGGGCGACGTATACCGGTACAAAGCGAGACTTTGTGCACGAGGATTTCTACAGAAAGAGGAGCTCGACTACACGGAGACCTTCTCGCCAGTCGTGAGATACGAATCGTTGAGAGTTCTACTGGCCATGGTGGCCGAACAGGACTTGGAGCTCACACAGTTTGATATGAGAACAGCCTTTCTTCACGGTGAGCTGAAGGAGGAGATCTACATGGAGATATCGGAAGGACTCAACGTCAAGAAAGAAGAAAAACGTGGCATCGTGTGCAAACTGAACAAGTCGTTGTACGGCTTGAAACAAGCACCCAGGTACTGGAACGAAAAGTTCCGTCAGTTCTTAGAGAAATATCAGTTTCGCGAAACGGAAGCAGACAAGTGTATCTTTCGAGGACCGGTTGACAGTGTAGATGTATTTTTAGCGCTTTTTGTAGATGACGGACTCATTGCAGCAAAAAAAGTAAAGCCCTCGAGTCGGTAATAAAATCGTTGGGAAAGGCGTTCGAAATTACGATCGGGGATAGAAAATTATTTGTCGGCGTACAAATAGAAAGAAATCGAGTAGAGAAAACCATGCTGTTGCACCAAGAAGCGTACGTAAAGAAAATTCTTAACAAATTTAAGATGATCGATCCAAAAGCGGCAAATGTTCCTGCCGACCCGCACGCGCGACTAGTTCCAAACGATCGCGACGACGAAAACTCAAGAACAGTACCGTTTCGAGAAGCAGTGGGTTCGTTAATGTTGCTTGCACTTGTGACGCGGCCGGATATCGCATATTCGGTGAACTCAGTCAGTAAATATCTCAGTAATCACAACGAGAGTCACTGGCAAGCGGTGAAACGGATCTACCTGTACTTGGTCGGAACAACGAAAGTCGGGGTAACGTACACAAGCGGCGGGAGTAATTCGGAGTTACAAGGGTTTTCAGACTCGGATTTCGCAAGTGACGTAGAGACGCGTAGATCTACCACGGGTTATGCGTTTTGTCTATCAAACGGGATTGTGACGTGTCGTCCCAACGACAAAACCTAGTCACACTCAGCACAACGGAGGCTGAGTACGTCGCAGCAGCAGTGGCTGCGAAAGAAGCCATTTGGCTGAGGAAATTGTTAAACAATCTCGGGTATCTACCAGTAACTGCGACAGTTCTGCGAGTAGGCAATCAAAGTGCAATCCGATTAATCAAAAATCCGGAATTCCATAAGCGAACCAAGCACATAGACGTTAAGTATCACTATGTTCGCGAAACTGTGGAGAGTGGGGAAATCTCGGTAGGATATGTTCCTACGGATCAGCAGCTGGCTGATATATTTACCAAAGCACTTCCAAAGAGTCAGTTTCAGTATCTATGTAACGGTTTAGGCATAGGATCCTCGACGCACTCAAACGGCGGGAGTGTTGAGAAGTAAAAGGTATCGTACGTCGATAAGCTCACTGCACATGCGTGAGCTAAACTTAGTATTAAGGCGCCGGAGCGCACTACTTGCGTTACCGGTAATTCTTCGTTAGTTGGTTCGTGACGATTGCTCACGAGACGTGAGCAATAAGGAGTCCTTTGTTTTCATACGACCAATAAAGTGTACTTATACCTAAAGTTATGTTTTTCATTAACCATATCGCCCCTCTCTATACCCTGTACCCTATAATCCTCTCTATTTACCACTCGTTTTACTTTCTTTCTATCCGCTTTAAACCTACTCGCTTACACACTACTTGCTTATAAAGGGTGATTTTTTAAGAGCTTGAGAACTTTTTTTTAAAAAAAAACGCATAAAATTTGCAAAATCTCATCGGTTCTTTATTTGAAACGTTAGATTGGTCCATGACATTTACTTTTTGAAGATAATTTCATTTAAATGTTGACCGCGGCTGCGTCTTAGGTGGTCCATTCGGAAAGTCCAATTTTGGGCAACTTTTTCGAGCATTTCGGCCGGAATAGCCCGAATTTCTTCGGAAATGTTGTCTTCCAAAACTGGAATAGTTGCTGGCTTATTTCTGTAGACTTTAGACTTGACGTAGCCCCACAAAAAATAGTCTAAAGGCGTCAAATCGCATGATCTTGGTGGCCAACTTACCGGGCCATTTCTTGAGATGAATTGTTCTCCGAAGTTTTCGCTCAAAATGGCCATAGAATCGCGAGCTGTGTGGCATGTAGCGCCATCTTGTTGAAACCACATGTCAACTAAGTTCAGTTCTTCCATTTTTGGCAACAAAAAGTTTGTTAGCATCGAACGATAGCGATCGCCATTCACCGTAACGTTGCGTCCAACAGCATCTTTGAAAAAATACGGTCCAATGATTCCACCAGCGTACAAACCACACCAAACAGTGCATTTTTCGGGATGCATGGGCAGTTCTTGAACGGCTTCTGGTTGCTCTTCACTCCAAATGCGGCAATTTTGCCTATTTACGTAGCCATTCAACCAGAAATGAGCCTCATCGCTGAACAAAATTTGTCGATAAAAAAGCGGACTTTCCGAATGGACCACCTAAGACGCAGCCGCGGTCAACATTTAAATGAAATTATCTTCAAAAAGTAAATGTCATGGACCAATCTAACGTTTCAAATAAAGAACCGATGAGATTTTGCAAATTTTATGCGTTTTTTTTTTAAAAAAAGTTCTCAAGCTCTTAAAAAATCACCCTTTACTACCTGTTTAAATACAATACTCCGCGCTTAATTGCTACTCGCTTAAATTCCATTCGCTTAAATATTATTTGCTTAATTCTATTCAATTAGAGTCTATTCAATCCTGTATTACTCTAAATTTCTTCTAAATCCCACTAATTATTTTTCTTATTATTCAGATCACTCGCCTGTCTTTCCTTATTCAACTGTCTTCGTTTTTTACTACACAGACTCGATTTTCTTAATTATTCCGAAAACGTCGATGTAGAATTATAGAAATCTCTAGACATAGAATCAAATTTCATAATGCACGTCTGTCAACTTTTCACCGAAATGCACGTATGAGATAAGCTCAGAACTAGAAGTCAAGAGCTAAAAGCTAAAAGAAAATGCACGTATTATAAGAAAACTTTTCCTCTTGCGCCGGCTCTTTTATACCCTGCCCCGCTGCCTCATTCCCCCCTACATCATTTTCGATTTCAATTTTAAAATATAACGATTTCCTAATTTTTCGAGTTGCCGTTGCCGCGTCACCCGTCGTCCCCTCGCCGCCAAGCGAGGCCAGCTGGTCGCTGACCTGCTGTTTACGGTAGCGAGGAATTCCTTCCGTGTGGCGTAGCCCGTTTTTGTCACACCTCGTCCGGGTTCGGTAGCCTGGTGTCCGCAGGCTTCTGTTAAGCCTCGCGTTTAAACGAGAAGACTTTGCTTTCGTATTCGTAGAATAATATCATAGGATAAGATTTTCTTCGGCTAACACGACTCGAGAAGTTTTGTCTGCCGGTGTCGCGCTCCTCTGCCACAGATTTATTTCATAGGACATATAATATCTCTCGCTGCATCAGGTCTGCATACGCTGCGAATTATCGGCTCGCGGTGAGATACCACCTCGTGGAGAACGGGCCAAGATTTATTCTTTGTCTCGTGAGATGACACGCCCGCCTCTCTTCCCCTGCATGCTGCAGCGAGATGCATTGCGAGGCGATAGAGTGCGGAGGTCCTCTCTGCCGCAATTAGCTGCTGCGCTAATTGCTACGTATTAAGAACGGAATAACAGAGACTCAAACTAATAACGCGGTGCATGTGCTACAATGTTCTACAAAGCGTTTATTCCGAGAAACTGTTATTTGTATCTGATAGCAAGTGATAATCGACGTGAATAAATATCACCATTCGCTCATAAATCGTGATCCTCTCCTTTGTGTAAAACCCGAAGACATTTTCCTGATTCCTAGAAAGCTCTGATTCTTCGCCTGCTTCGCATCGTAATCATCAAGGTTCGTTACTCGTTCTCTGAAAACATTGTCTGTTTGCTGTAACGGAAGTCCAAGGAAACGAGACCTTTGATCAACATTTAGATAAGTACGAGGGTCGATCAATAAATAGTTGGCTTGGTAAAGAAAATCGCGTTTTTTTAGACAAAAATCTTTTTCTTTCTCAACATAATCTCCTTTTAGCTCGATACACTTATTCCAACGATTTTTCAATTTTTTGATGCCCTCCGAATAGTACGATTTCGGAAGGTCCACAAAATAGGTCTCTGTTTCGGCGATGAGGTCATCTCTGGGACCAAATCTCTTTCCGCCAAGCCATTTTTTCAGGTTTGGAAACAGAAAGTAGTCGGAGGGGGCCAAATCTGGAGAATACGGTGGATGCGAAAGCAATTTGTATTTAAATTCATGAATTTTGGCCATGGCAACTGGGCACGTGTGAACGCGTGCATTGTCTTGATGGAAGAGCACTTTTTTCCTCGCTAAATGTGGACGTTTTTTCTTCAATTCGTCGTTGAATCGGGTCAGTACGGCTGCATAGTATTCGCCATTAATCGTTTTTTTTCGGCGGAAGGTAATCGATGTAGATTATGCCGCGTGCTTCCCAAAAAACTGTGGCCATGACCTTACCGGCCGATGGCACCGTCTTCGCCTTCTTCGGAGCACGTGCGGTCGATGAAGTCCGTTGTTTCGATTGTTCCTTTGTCTCTGATGTATAGTGATGGATCCATGTTTCGTCTACGGTTACGTAACGACGCAAAAACTCAACAGGATCACGCTTATAGATCGCCAAACACGCCTTTGAATTAGCTACACGTTCTCTTTTATGGTCGACAGTGAGCAAACGCGGCACTCATCTTGCGGATAACTTTTTCATACCCAACTGATCACTCAGGATTGAAATCACTGAGCCATATTATATGCCTGTGGCCTCAGCAATCTCACGCACTTTTAGTCACCGATCTTTTAACACCATATCGTGGACTTTTTCAATTGTTTCTGGTATGACGACCTCAATTGGACGACTTGGACGTTCATCGTCAACAATTCTCGTACGACCGCGTTTAAATTTAGCTGTCCAATATTTAATGGTTGATAACGAAGGTGCAAGGTCCATATAAACTTCGTCTAGCTCCGCTTTGATTTCATTGTTCGTTTTCTTTTTCAAAAACAAAAATCGAATCACTGCGCGATACTAAATTTTTTCCATTTTTGTAAAAACACAAAAGTTGTTTGTCTTTCGATGGCTATCAAACGCAAACTAAACATCGCAGCGAGCTGAAAGTTTGACTACAGTCATGTGAAGAATGGTACTACTAAACGTCGCTATTGATTTCTTTCCTCGACTAATAGATGGCGCAAGGCCGACTATTTATTGATCGACCCTCGTATATTCATACGCACGCCGTTCGACTCGCTTCTCATATTGATCCTGACTCTGACAATCGAAAGAAGACTGCGCCGTCGATAAAGACACCGTTGGGCTACAGACCTATTGTTACGCATATTACCATCTGCCGACGTAATACAGCCTTGAAAAGGCTTCACCAAAAAACTTAACCTGGCGATTCGAAAACCTTAGGTTCTTTATTATAACGGGTTCCCTTGTGATGTGTATTTTGCACAAGGACAGAGTTGATAACGAACGCTAGTTGGATTCGAGTCATTTTCTGAGCCATATGCGTAACATAAAATTGGCGATCTTGCCAGGATAACAAAAATCGTAAAACCCAAAAGTGAAAATAAAACTCGGTTACCAAAACTCCACGACGGAGGATGTAAAACCACGAAACCTGTGCACGAGTGAACGTTGAACAGACATTCAACTTAGTTGATTTTGTGTTGACGGAAGAGACATTGCTACGCTGAATTTTCCGGAAGTGAACCACGAACGATTGTGCATTGAAATCTTATACGTACCGCGTATCTATAAGACTTCGCTGCAAGAGCACGAGCACGAAAAAGATTAAACTCTGTAACGTGGCAGAATATTCGAGCTACGTCCTCCTCGCTCGACGGCTACCCACACAATCACCCAGGGTTGTAAGGGGGATTTTCAGGTCTTATTTATTCTTTATTTTTATTTTTTTTGTTGTTTTATTTTTTTTTATACATACAATGCGAGCGACACGACCGAGGAAGGGTCGGGGAGAGAGGAGGAGGATGATCACGCCGTATCCATCGATGGCTGACTGCGGGATTCGATATTTTACATTCGCGGATATTTTACACCTCTCCCTGTTGGGAGATACGGTCCCGCCCGACGTACATCCACCACCGATGCGCTGTTATCCATCGTCGGCTATCAGCTACTTGCAGCAGTCCATCCAGAGCATGGGATCCATCTGCCGGACTGAGATACTCTCTGCACTATCGGTGGCTAATTTATGCATTGTCCAGCTAAGGCGCTAGTCGCGGTCATCGTGCGAGGCAGGTTCCCCCAATTAACCGAGTCTAGCGGGTTAAGAGGGGGCCATAGTTCACGGGCACGCGTGCTGAACGGACCTCGGGGTTTTTCCCGGTGACCGTTGAGCGAACAAGGCGTAGCACATATCGTATCTGTGTCCCGCTCTACTTTTTAACATCACGCAAACCATTAACGCGGCGAGGAAAAGAGGGTTGTCTTTCGAGCCCACATCGGAATATACCATCGTACGATCAGCCTTCGTACTTAAAGAAACCAGGGAGAAAATCTTTCAACATCCTTTTGGGGTTTCCCGGATTTCGAAGAACGTCACGGCAGCATCGTCCCTGTAAGCTCTCTTCCCTTCTACGGTCTTTTACTATTATTTTATTATTTTATCATTCAATTTGTGAACTATTAATTTCTTCGAGCCTGGTCACACCTGCGACTCTAGTACACTGCGTGCAGAGTAGTAATTTGTATCGGAAACCGCGGCGTTTATCGAGTGTACTCGCGAGATCGTGTAACCGGTAGATACCGGGAGAAAGTCATCGTATTATTTAATTGTATTTTGAGGACGGTTAAACCGTGCGCGCGTTAGGCCGTTATCCCGGTGTGCTTTGTATTTGTTAGCCTGTGTGTGTGGGATTGAAACGGAATAGACCGTGTCGCGGATTTTACCGAATAATTAACTTCGATTTATATGACTTAGTTTATTTCTTTTCCCTTATTTTATTGCCTTGGTTTTACTTTGACGGACGTACCGTCATTTACCATACTTTATTTATTCTATTAATCGTTTCTTTTCCTATTCTATCGAACCGTACTTCATTATTTTTCTTTCTCGTTTAACATTTGGAAGTAGTGCGAGTTCGGCCGTCGTCCCGTCTGTGGTATTTGGGCTTGAGGGACTTGTACGGTCGGTACCGTATCTAACTTAATTAAATTAATTGTTCGTTGTTCTTATTAGTATGGTTATTATCGTTAGTATTGTTTATTATTATTATTATTATCATTTCGGACGTCAGTCCTTTAATTAGGGTTTTCTCAGGTTCTTTTTAAATAATTTGGGGTTTTATTAATCGTTACTCGTTCTCGACTTATTAGCCGTTACTTGCTTGCGATTTTCAAGATAGGAGAGTTGAACTAGTCGAAGCTCGCGTACGTGACCTCCCGACGTCCCGTTGTTATGGTTCTTAGATGTATTTGGGATTAGCTCGGAATAGGCCGTATCGCGAACTGTGCGTTGAGACAACCGAATATTTGGCTGTGTCGGTGAATATTGGTCGAGATTCGAAGCGAGCGAGATAGGCTATATAACATCTGCAGAGTATGCGAGTGAGAGAGAGAGAACGGGATAACTGCTGCCGTTGAATTAAAGATTGAAGTTAAGATACCGGACTGGATTTGGAAGATTGTTAAAAACGGAGAGACTAATTTTACGGGACATTTTAGTTAAATTCTAAATTGATGTTTATTGGAGAAATAAAGAAGTTTGTAAGTCCCGTACCTGCTGTTGTTGTTTGAATCATTTACTGTTATTATTTTATTTATTTATTTAATATTTATTTAGCTAAATATTGTTTATTGTTTGTGTTTGGTATTTATTAACAATGTCTTATTATTGGACTTTGTTCAGTAATTCTAATGAATTATTTTAATTAATTGATTTTATTCATATTTTGTCTTTGACTAATTAGTGACTTGACAGTCCGAACCACCCACTCTGCCTTGAACAGCTGTAGCTAGCCTGGGTTGAGTCTGGCCTACCATCTCGTTATTTTTCCTTCCGGCGCGTAAGCGCTTGGCGCCCATCTCGTAAGAGAAAATAAAAAGGAAGGAAAATTAGCTTGGGCCAGCTATAGGTAACGTGGTGCGTTGAGGCACAAATTTACCGTTACAACTCAAACTGGGGGAGACACGCCTTCAGAAAATAACTTCAACACCGACGGTATGCTGGATCATCAATCACTGCGAGAAGTCTACAACCGATCGTTGTAAGAACGCCTGCCGCTTCAAGAACATCGAGAACAACATCAGTCGCCCAGTATTGTATGCGAGCGCTGAGTAAAAGTAAGTTTCGAATTTCATAGAAACTGGCGACTCTTTTGCCATAAGACTTTTCCGCAGTTATCATTCTGTGCACGATAAATTAAAAATAAGGAGTTGTAATTGCCTTATCCTCTAAATAACGCAATTGAGTAATTTTGTGTGTTTAACTCCGAAAGAACCACTAGCATTGAAAGCTATGTCCAGTCCAAAGTAACAAAAAGAGACACCGCAAATAATAGAGTCTCGTTACTATATATGAAATATACAGGGTGGCCGATTTATCTGAAGACATTGAAATATTTCGAAAACTACGCATCGGATCAAAAAAAGTTCTAAATAAAATTTGTTCGCCTGGAAGGGGGTCATCCAATGATACCAAAGTCGACCCCTAACTCCTACCCCCACCCCAGGGGAGAGTTAGGGTGAGAAATAAAATACAAACACACTACTCGACACTTAGTTCAGTCAATTGAAAAATTTGCAAACTTTGAGAGCAAAAATTCGTAAGTAATATAATAGATATCCATCGGCACTACGAAAATTAAAAAATAATATCAACATCAGAGAAGAGTATATCTGGAAGAAGTATCATAATTCAGGAGATACCTAAACACGTGAAAGAGCTCCGGAAAGAACTCTCGCGCATTCTATTCAGCTATTTTTTCTATTATATGGAGCACTGGATTACATTCTTGTAATCACAGGAAAAAAGAGCACCGAGGAAGCTAGCGAACAAAACCTTGCAATAGCAGTGCTACCAGAAAACCGAATTGCTACTTTTAACCCCAGAGGAGTAGAATCCGAGTAATACGAAAACTTAAACCACCTCGTAAAAGACAATTAACCGAAAATTCCAAAACTTTGAAAGAGCTCGAAGACGAAAAACAGACTAACTCTCAACTCGCGTTCTTAGTAAACAAGTACGTGGACGAGGGACTCACACTGAAAGACAGAGCAATAGAAGAAGTAAAATATCGAGACACGGGAATTAAACAATTGCAGCAGGCACTTGCAGAATCAGATATCAAGATAAAACACTTTGTGGAAAAAACCGAACAACAAAAGGAGCAGATTGCTCAATCTACTGTCGAGGAACTAGAACTCGAAAAAAACCTACTCGAGTTAAAAACCGAAGTAAGCAATTGACAGAAAAAATACGATCTTTACCTCGCACTTGCGAAACAAACAAGCCAAGCGATTATAGAATAGAACAGCCTCATACACACGCTTGAAAACCGAAATTCGTATCTTGAGAGTCAATTCACAAAAGTTTTCAAGAAAAGAACGTAGAAATCATGAAAAAACACGATGAAATATACGAACTCGGACAGATTTTACAACACACTCAGACCGAAAAGCAAACATCAGGCAATGAAACCTCAAAACAAGCAATCGAGCTAAAACACTTGAGAGACCAATTGAACGCTATTAATATCCAAATCCAAACCTGTCAGAAAAAAATCGGAACTCTCGAAAATACAAATTTTTCGCTACGATCCCAGATAATAACTCAACAAGAGTACCTCGATAAAGAATCCATTGAAACACAAGATCACTTCAAAACGCTTCAAGAACAAAACGCCGAGACGCAAAGGCAACTAATTATCGAGATAAATAAGAATTACGACACTCAATTCGACCAACAATTTGAAGAAAAGGTACAGGAACTCAAGAGAATAGAAGATAAATTTAGATACGAATTTCAGCAGGGTTTTCTACGAGAAAAGGAGCTGGTTTAAAAATCTACAGCAGACTCGCAAATTGCGATTAAACAAAAAGATCAGCAGATTTCAGATCTGCATTCTGAGATAAACAATCTGAAACAAATAAACCGACAATAAATGGCTACTCGCACAATAACCGAGGCCCGAATGAACGATTACGAAATGGAAACACTGAGGAAGGAAAATTCTCAGGTTCAAGAAGAATTGTACCAAACGCGAAACCAAATGAGAAAAATGGAGGCTACGATGGAGAGACTACTACGGATACAAGAATCTCAACATAACGAAGGTCAACGTGACCACAACAGAAGACCATCGATTCCATGGGATCACAACCAAAATAATCCACCACTGGGAGGAGATCCAGGAGACGAGGATCCTGATGATTTCGGTGATTATGATGGGAGTGAATTTAAGAACAGAAGAAACGATCCATTCAGGCGACGAAGAGAATTACCACCTCGGGACCTACTCCCGAACGAAAATGCACCAGCAAAGGAAACTATAGATATAGTGCCTATCTTCACTGGGGACACAGGAGAAGGAGCGGTGAACATTTCGGAATGGGTATCGAAAGTCAACCGAGCACGACACTGGACAATTCCAGGCCAACATGGACTTCTTTTGGAAAAAATATTAACAATGAATATCAAAGAAAGAACACAAAGCTGCATATCGAACGTGGACATCAGCACGTACGACCAATTGAAAGATGTATTAGTGAAACGAGTCAACCCGATGAAATCATCCTTACTGCTTATGAATGAGATGACAGCATGCGTCCACACTCAAGGGACGATCCAGGAACACAACACCAGATTTCGTAAAATTTATACATCTTGGCTAAACGCGAAACGACTCGAATTAAAACAAACTCATCAAACCGATGAAGCAATCACCATCTACTTGCAGATATCTGACAAAGACGTTATTCAGACTTATCTACAGAATCTCAAGGAAGACACACGAGCATATCTCCGAACGAAAGATATCTATTCGCTCGCGCAAGCACGCTCAGACTGCTCAGGAACACGAAGATTTCAAAAGAAGTATTCAAAGACAACGAGGAATGTTTCACGAGTCTTACCATCAACGGAGACCGGAACAGTCGAGATCCTCGCACGAGAAACCGAGATCCAATAATAAGCACGAGAAAAAGAGCTTCTTCTTTATGAACAACCGAACGTTTACCACACCAAGTGTGCATCTTCTGATGAAGAGGAAGAGGAGCAGGTGCAGATGACAGAAGAAGAACAACAGTACCAGACTGATATCGGACAATTCAACCTCGATTCAATAAACACTATGGATGAAATAAGGCACTTGAGTACGTCATGGTAATAAATCACCCGGACAGAGAGTGCACTTACTGCAATCGGCGCGGACACACTGAGTTGTACTGCAACCAGAAGAAAAAAGATACAGGTATACCAAGCCCATTCAACAAAAAGCACGGACAGAAAAAGAAGAAGTTTCAGAAGGAGAATCAAAATTTTCAGAAGACTCCGAATCAAAAGAAACCTCCTCAACAGAAAGTGAACGTGACGAACGAAGAACGAGAAAACACAAGCGACGACGGGAGCATTTGCGATGAGAGTGTATCTCAACAATAGATAAAGGACATCTATTCGCGGCAAAATTCGACTTCGACCAAACGACATTAAAAAATTTAACAACTCTAATACAGACAGGAGCATCTATTAACACTGTTAAAGAGCACCTTGTGAAAGCGAAAAATATCATCAAAAAGCCGATTACCTTCAAAACCGAAAAAAAGACGAACAAAACGCTCGGATATACATTCATCAAATGCAAAGGTAATTTGAACGACAGACACGACAAGTTCCACATAGTTCCGTCCGACTATCCGATACGAGAGGATGCTTTGATAGGAACGCCGTTAATCTTAAACAACGACATGATTATTGACCTACCTCGAGAGAGGATAAGAGTCAATAATAAAGACCAACGAATAGAATCGTCTCAATTCACCGTCCCCGCGGGACGGTTCATCACTATCCCCGTCAAAGTAGAAAAACAGAAGGGAACAGAATTAGTGGAAACGCCTCAAGGAGAGAGCATTCACTACATAAAAGACGGAATCGTAAACATTCCGTTAGCCAACGAAGGAAAAAAGAATGTAACTTTTCGGACAAGAAACATTCAAAGTTTCGAAGCAAAGCCAAGACTGACCACCAACAAAATTAACCAGAGTAGGAAAAGAATCGAAGAACTGAAAGCCAAGACAAGATTAGATCACATGCGAAGCGCCGAAGAAAAAAATGAAGTTTGGACAATTATACAAAATTACGCCAATCTGTTCCAACTCGACGACGACGAGCCACCAAGTACTTAGCTCTGAGAACACGTGATCGTCATAGACCAATCGACAAAACCGATTAATATTAAGTCTTACAGACCACCCAAAGTCCACCGAGATGAGGTTGACAAACAAGTGCAAGAACTACTGAAAAAGAGAATAATTCAACACTCGCAATCACCATTCAATGCACCTATTTGGATTTTACCGAAGAAGAAGGATGCATCAGGGAAAGCGAAGTGGAGGATGGTTATTGATTATAGAAAATTGAACGAAAAAACGACTCAGGATTCGTATCCCCTGCCAGTTATCGAAGACATTCTGGATGACTTAGGAAAAGCATCAGTTTTTTCTGCATTGGATTTGGGCGCGGGATTCCACCAAATACCGATGGAAGAAAAATCGAGAAAATACACCGCTTTTAGCACTCACCAAGGACATTTCGAGTACCTACAAATGCCCTTCGGATTAAAAAATGCACCCGCGACATTTCAACGAATGATGAACACCGCATTGAGAGGGTTGATAGGAAAAATTTGCTTCGTATATCTCGACAATATAATAGCTTTCGGGAAAACGATGGAAGAACATAATAATAAAATCTGACAATCCTCTTCAATCGATTGAGAGATACCAATCTGAAACTCCAACCAGATATGTGCGAATACATAAAGCTAGAACTCGAATATTTGGGACACATCATCAAGCCTGACGGAGTGAAACCAAATCCCGTAAAATGTAAAGCCGTAAAAGAATTTCCAATACCCAAAATACCGAAGCAGATTAAATCATTTTTAGGCCTTACAGGGTACTATCGGAAGTTTATACCAAAATTTTCAGCAATCGCTAAGCCATTGACCGATTTCACGAAAAATGATCAGATGGATAAAACCAAACCCGTAGTATGGACGGACAAATGCCACACCGCGTTTGACACACTCAAAAAAATTTGGATCAACGACCCTGTATTAAAATATCCGGATTATATAAAGAAAGTCGTGTTGACGACAGACCTGTCTAATCAAGGATTAGGCCGTGTTATCACAAGAAGGACATCCTTGTTCTTATATATCAAGAACATTGAATAAAGCTGAAGCAAACTATACGACAACAGAAAAAGAGTTGCTTGCTATAATTTGACCAATCAAACGATTCAGACAATACCTACTCGGAAGAAAATTTACGGTAAAAACTGATCATCAAGCCTTGAAGTGGTTAGCCAATAAGCCAGACCCTGCATCCAGATTATTGCGTTGGAGACTTAAAATTGAAGAGTATCAGTTCGAGATCGAGTACGCCAAGGGAAAGCACAACGTGGTAGCTGACGCGTTATCTAGAGAAGCACATATGGAAAACCCCGAAATAAATAGCACTCTCGATAAGCATAACCAAGTCAATTATAATTTACGATCAAAAAGCACTATTGTTGAGAAAAATTCGAAAATTTCCAGCGATACAGACGTCGATGGAGACAAAATTTCGAAACAACTACAAAAGGAACCGAAACCATATCCCGAGATCGAGTTACCATTCGACTTCTATAAATATTCAACATACAAGCTATACAACCCAAACAACCTTGGACACCTCTTGAAAGAGAAACCTAATGTCAAGGGAAAGAATTGGATAAAAATTAATTCACCGACCGATAATAGACCCCAAAGCCTATATTATCAGATACTCAATAAAGTAAGAACTAGATTGACTATCAATAAGATCAAAGGTACCAAACACATCAAGGTTTACACCGACAATTTAATGATGAAAGCAGACAAGGAAGAAATGTTGTCAGTATTAAGATTCTTCAGTATCAAAGATCCTGAAACGCGGTACGAATATTGTTTTTCGACGTTCGAGGAACCTGAGTACACGGATAAAAAGAAAATTATATCTGAAAGCCACGGAACTAATTTGAGCTCGCATTTTGGAGAATATAAAACGATACAAAGAGTAAAAGAACACAGGGAATGGGAACATCTCGAGGAGGATGTGAAGGATTACATAAAAAATTGTAAAATTTGCCAGAAATTGAAAGCTGTAAGAAACCGAGACATAGCTCCGGCTATCGTACTGCCAGAAAAACCTTTTGAAAAAATTGCATTAGACATATGTAAAGGAAATGTATTTCCATCGATTCAATATTGCCGCGCTCTCCCGAGCGCTAGTGAGGTAGATCGTGAGACAGTCGGCAGAGAGAGAGAGAGAGAGAGATAATAATAAAATGTGCACGTGGCACGCGACTACACTTAGTCATTAACAAGTAAACTAATTACTAAATAATAAAGTTTGTAGTCAGAAGTTGACACCGCAATTAAGGACATTAAATGTCGTTTCTTGATTACAGAGAAACTCAGCTTTTGTTCACTTAATCGGGGCCAAATTTCCTGGACAAATAAGAAGCGCATTATAAAACGACATTTCTTGGAAAATGGAAAAACTAAAATTCGTATTTAAAGTAAAAGCGACAGCGGATGGAAAATCTAATTATATCGCCATAACCTCAATCATCACCCAAGATGACAAGGAATTTCTGTTACCTGAAGAATTTCAATCAGCAGGGCTACACAAAGCAATCAGTACCACAAAAGTGTATGCAAACATCAAAAACACAATAAAAAAACGGCACCAGACCAGAAGTGTATGGGTAAGAGTAACAGATGACATTTGCAAAACATACTTTGACGATGACGAAAATATGGTTTTCGAAGGCCAATATTTAGAAGAAGTTATTCAAGAACAACCTTCGGTTGCAAGCACAAGAGGTTCGGAAGACCCGATTGTGAAAATCTTGGAAAAACTCGTTGAAAATCATCAAAACAATGAACGGCAAAAGGTAAAAAAATTAGCAGAAAGATTCGTGATTGAAAAATTTGATGGGAAGAATGTTTGTGCATATCAGTGGATGGAGATTTTTGAAAAAGAATGTGCTAGATTCAATGCGACAGAAGATGAAACAAAAATTGAAATATTTAGACTGTTTCTAGAAAAATCATGCTTAGACTGGTACAGTTCTATGATGATAAAACTCACTTTACAATCAGAATGGACAGAATGGAAGCAGAACTTTTGTCAAACCTATGCAAACAAAGGTTGGTCTACCAGCAGATATGCATTGTCATTTAAATACCAAGCAGGTTCCCTACTAGAATATGCCATAAAAAAAGAAAAACTGTTACTTGAAACAAGAAAAACAATAGATCAGGGCACTTTGAGTGATATTATTGCAGCTGGCCTACCAAGCTTTATAACCGATAGAATCAACAAAGAAGAAGTATTGGAAACAAAAGATCTATTCAATGAAATCAGAAAACTGGAACATTTGGTTAGCAAGAAAAAGTTCGTAGAAAAAAGAAATGATACAAGAACAAACATAACAAAGAAACAAAAATGTAGCATCTGTGAGATACTAAAAAAAGGTATTCGTTATCACCCAGAGTCTTCTTGCTGGTTCAAAACAAGATACGATGAATATGAAAAGAAGAATCAGATAAAAATTGTTAATAATTCAGAATTAGAATGTGAACTGAAGAATGAAGAGCAAAAAAACTAATTGCGAAGCCATTAATCAGAATCAAGGTGGTCTTGAATGATAACCTGGAAATATTCGGAATCTACGACTCAGGATCAAACGTTTCTTTAATAAATTCAAGACTACTAAAACTGAAAGATAAAAAAATAAATAAGTCATAAAATTCTAATTTGAGGACAATTAATGGCGTGAGAAAAACAAATGGGATGGTAACATTGAAAGTAAAAATTTTTGCTATAGAAAGATTAATCAATGTTTTTGTAATAGATAACGAAAGTTTTGGTGATGATTTTTTAATTGGACTAGACTGCATAACAATGTTTTGTTTAGCTCAAGATGAAAATCTAAAAATTACACAAAAAATTCCTTTAACAGAAAAGTGTAATAAAGAAAAAAATAGAGTAACAATGATTACTAATGAAACTGAAAACATGATGAAGCCTATATTAGGCGAAAATAAAAATATTTCTACGGAAATAAAAATGGATACCCCGGATTCAACAATGATATATGTTGAAAAAAAAGATTTAAATTATACAGAGAAGATTTCGAACAAAACAAGAGACTCCAAAAGTGAAGCAGAAATTTCTGATTGTTCGGACAATACCATTAAAAATAATAACAAAGTTGAAAGAAAGTATTTAGTAAACTTCAATGAACATGTGGAAGACAAGAGTTTTAATCTGTGCACAGAACACTTAAAATATGAGCAAAAGTCGGAAATAGACAAATTGATAATCAGTCATAAATCAATTTTTGCGAAAGATAAATATGATATTGGAACAGTGACAGGTTACGAAGCACATATCGATTTAATTATAGACAAATATTGTAGCAAAAGGCCGTACCGATGTACAATTGAAGACAAAAAAGAAATTGAAAAATAAGTCGGAAAATTATTAGGAGAAGATCTGATAGAGGAGTCATACAGCCCATTTGCTGCTCCGGTAACATTGGCGTACAAGAGAGATGGGAATAGAAGATCGAGATTGTGCATAGACTTTCGGGATCTTAATAAAATTGTTGTTCCTCAATCTCAACCTTTTCCATTAATTGAGGACCTAATGGTAAAAACAAGAAACTGCAAATATTTCTCAACTCTAGACATAAACTCAGCATTATGGTCAATACCTCTGCGGATTACAGACAGGCACAAAACAGCATTCGTTACACAAGAGGGTCACTATCAATGGACTTGTCTACCATTTGGCCTGAAAACCTCGCCAGCAATTTTTCAACGAATTTTGGGTAATAAAGGGTGGTTAAATTGTAAGGGCCGATGTTGAAGGTGAACCACACCTAAACGTCAAGTTTTTTTCTGCATTTCATTTGACATTTCTCAATTTCAGACTAACTCAATTTGAACCATGGAAAGATACACAATCGAGCAACGCGTTAAAGTTATTCAGGCTTATTATGAAAATGGGCGTTCAAATCAAAATGCATATCGTGCACTTCGTGATTTTTTCGGTCAATTTAATCGTCCAAATGTGCGTACAATCGGAAAAATCGTGCAAAAATTTGAGCAAACCGGGTCTGTAAGAGATATTAAAACACCAGTGCATGCTCGTACAGCTCGTACTGCAGAAAATATTGCTGCTGTTCGCGATAGTATGGCTGAAGAACCGTCCACCTCAACTCGTCGTCGTGCCCAACAATTGCACCTCTCACGCTCGTCGTTGATGAACATTATGCATAAAGACTTGCATTTACACGCTTATAAGGTGCAATTGACTCAAGAACTAAAGCCTCTTGACCATTCCAAATGTCGTCAATGGTCAGAATGGTGGCAAGAAATGGCAACAGTGGATGATCAATTTTCGAAGAAAATCATCTTCAGTGATGAGGCACATTTTCACTTCAGTGGATTTTTTCACCTCAATTGCCGCATTTGGGCGAATCATAATCCAAGAGTGATTGTCGAAAAACCAAGAGTGACTGTTTGGTGCGGTTTATGGGCTGGCGGCATCATCGGGCCGTATTTTTTCCAAAATGAGGCCGGTCAGGCAGTTACTGTGAATGGTGTTCGCTATCGTGAGATGATAACGAACTTTTTATGGCCCGAATTGGAAGATATGGATGTGGGCGATATGTGGTTTCAACAGGACGGTGCCACTTGCCACACAGCTAACGAAACAATGGCTCTTTTGCGCGACAAATTCAATGGCCGTGTTATCTCACGTGGTGGCGATGTCAATTGGCCGCCAAGATCATGTGATTTGACACCGTTGGACTTCTTTCTTTGGGGTTATTTGAAAGAAAAGGTGTACGTCGATAAGCCAGCAACAATTCAAGAGCTAAAGGATGAGATAATTCGGCACATTAACGGCATAGAACCTCAATTATGCCTAAGCGTCATCGAAAATTTGGACCATCGGATGGAGGTGTGCCGCCGAGGTCGCGGCGGCCATTTGGCCGATATTTTGTTCCATACATAATTGAACCATACCATATTATCATAATAAAAAGAATTGACAATAATTTCCTAAATAATTTGTGTTTTATTCAAAATCAACATCGGCCCTTAAAATTTAACCACCCTTTATAATAAGAAAACATAAACTCACAGATTTCACGGTAAATTACATAGACGATATTTTAATATTCTCAAAAACATTCTCCGAACACATCAAGCACTTGACACAACTTTTTCAAGCAATAAAAGAAGGCTTCAAATTGAAATTTGCAAAATGCACTTTTGCATCCGATTCAGTAAAATATTTAGGTCACATAATACAAAATAATTCGATCCGACCAATGAAAGACAACCTAATTTCAATAAAAAACTTTCCGATCCCGAAGACACAGAAAAATGTAAGACAATTTCTAGGAAAGATAAACTTTTACAATAAATACGTACCAGACATATCAATCACGTTGGACCCATTACATAACTTGTTGAGGAAAGGACAAGAATTTATTTGGACTAAAGAATGTCAGGAATCGTTTGATAAAATGAAGAAACTATTATGTTCCCAACCTGTGTTGACAATCTTTGACCCACACCTACCGATACATATCTATACAGATGCAAGCTTGCAAGGAGTAGGAGCAGTATTCAAACAGCCACAACAAAACAAAGAGGAAAAACCTATAGCATACTTCTCAAAAAAATTAAATGAGGTGCAAAAAAGGAAGAAAGCCATATATTTAGAATGCTTAGCAATTAAAGAAGCCGTCAAATATTGGCAATACTGGCTAATAGGTAGAAGATTTACTATATTTTCGGATCACAAACCGCTAGAAAAAATGAACATCAAAGCAAGAACTGATGAAGAACTAGGAGATTTAACGTATTACCTATCACAGTATAATTTCGAAATCAAATATTCCCCAGGAAGATACAACTTGGAAGCGGATTGTCTTAGCAGGAACCCTGTATTGGAGCCACATGAAAATGAGGTAGAACAATTGAAAGTTGTTAACATGATAAACTTAGAAAATATTATAAGTGATCAGAGAGGAAATGAAGAAGTACAAAAAGAAACGAATAAATTAATACAAAAGCACAACGTATACTACAAAAAAGTAAAAAAAAAAAGAAAAATTGTGTTGTCAGAAGACTTCAGCTTAAAGCTTATCAGGGACGTTCACGAACGCTACTGCCATATAGGCATAAAGCAAATGCAGAATAAAATTAATCCGATATATACAGCAAAGAATCTAACGAAGAATATTAAAGAAGTGTGCAAAAACTGTGGAACATGCCTAAAAAACAAATCCAGAGGACAAGATAAAATTGGTCTGATGTCTCATTTAGGTCCAGCTACAAATCCTATTGAAATAATCTCCATAGATACAATTGGAGGATTTGGAGGATCCCGATCAACAAAAAAATACTTGCACCTTCTAGTCGATCATTTTACAAGGTATGCATACATTTTGACGTCAAAGACGCAAAATGCAAACGACTTTATCAAACTTGTAAAAAATATATCTGACAGCTATGAAATTGGTATGATTCTAACAGACCAATATCCGGGCATTAATTTTAAGGAATTTAAGAAGTTCCTACACGACAAAAATATACCAATCATCTTTACAGCCGTAAATTCACCATTCTCCAATGGTTTGAATGAAAGGCTAAACCAAACATTAGTCAATAGAATCAGGTGCAAAATTAATGAGAAAAGTAAAAAGACATTAGCATGGACAACCATAGCACGAAATTGTACAGAAATGTACAACAAAACTGAACACACTGCAACCAGATTCGCTCCAAAATACCTATTGGAAGATGCCGATATCAGAATTTTACCGAAAGAACTAAAAACGGAGAAGACTAACGATCTAATATCGGATAGAAGAACAGCGTTAGAAAAGACAAAAAAATCACATAATTATAACAAGGAAAGATTCAACAAAAATAGAAAGGAACATGAATTCAATGTAGGAGACTGGGTGTACGTTGAAAACGGAAATAAATTGAACCGAAAGAAATTGGATGAACTGAGAATAGGACCGTATCAAATACTGGATAAAACATCAACATCAATATACAAGGTAGATACAGGACACAAAAAAACCGAATCAAATCTATTCCATATCACGAAACTTATTCCGGCTCCCGCTCTGGTTAACGAAGAAGAAACAGAAGATGAAAATTATTACCTCGAAACATGATAATATGCGTAATCATTATCTTCCCCAGGGGGGGTGATGTAAAGGAAATGTATTTCCATCGATTCAATATTGCCGCGCTCTCCCGAGCGCTAGTGAGGTAGATCGCGAGACAGTCGGCAGAGAGAGAGAGAGAGATAATAATAAAATGTGCACGTGGCACGCGACTACACTTAGTCATTAACAAGTAAACTAATTACTAAATAATAAAGTTTGTAGTCAGGAGTTGACACCGCAATTAAGGACAGTAAATGTCGTTTCTTAATTACAGAGAAACTCAGCTTTTGTTCACTTAATCGGGGGCCAAATTTCCTGGACAAATAAGAAGCGCATTATACATATTTGGCCCACTGCAAAGAGCGCGATCAGGTCACAAGTATATACTGTTACGTCCTGACGTAACGTCGCATTTATCTTTTTTTAATTTCGATTACGTTAAAGTTCTTCTGTTTTAGTTGCGCTACAGTAAAAGTAACTTTCTACATTTTTCTTTTATTTTCGAACTTCTCAAGAGGAGAGGAGAGCGATTTTAGCGGCACCGACCGTCTCCCGGGAAAATTAATCTTGTAAAGATGGAATTTTTCAGCGCTCCCGGTCAAAAGGCAAACTTTCAAAACATGGGATCTACTACGAAGACCCGGTTATCGACTGCCATTTATGGATCTATGATTCAGCGCAGCCTTACCCTCAATCCTAGACCAGGGGTTCGGCTAGTCGCCGTCGGGGCGTTGTTGGTCATGGGGGAGCGGTTGGAGGGAACGATATCACGTGACCAGGCGACCCACCCTTTCTTCTCGCTCTTGCCTGAAATCTTCTTTCTCTCTCTTTACAAAGATGATGAAATCATGAACAATTATTATTTGAGCGAAACAATTAACAAAAGTGGAAGAACTATTGATTTAAACGAAAGATTTATGACTATTAAAGTGTTCACACGAATACTGTAAGTAAAATATCAGCAGCAAAGAGAACAATTATGCTTCCATATGGAAACTACCCAGGGCTGTCACTCGAAAACGAGTACAATTCACATTGAATTAATGAGCTTACTAGTTGTAATCGGGTAATAGAAGAAAGATCAGTATATCAGGATTAATTTCCTTTTCCTCTTGAGATTATATTAATAAGTTTCTCGTAAAATATTGGAATTTATAGTAAAAATACCATCATATCTATAAAGAATATGTTATGCATATATAGAAAGGATAAAGGAAATATTAGGATTTATTTATGGTAAAATAGCGAAAAATAGACAAAACGAGAAAGAGATGAGACTAAATTGAGTTAAAATGAAGCTTCTCCTGCAGGAAAGCAAGGCTGGCCGACTCTCCACGCAACGATAAACGCTTTGCGCGAGGTCTGAACAGTGATCTAGCCGACTTGCGTACGAACGAAATGTACGAGTAACCGAGTCGGGCGAGTCGCTCTCAAGTAAAATACCTTCTCTCTTTCTCTCGCTCCCGTTTGTATAAAACGAGAATAATTGTCTAACTAACAAGTTATTTGTGGTATTTATCCACTCGAGGATATTCTGTGTTTTATATATGTTTATTATCCCGTGAGTATCGTCGGTTTCGGCCAGTCTATTTGGTGCCCCGATCTGTACTGCCGGTGACCGCTTCGGTACCCACACCCGAACACTTACAATCCATCTGTGTCGGTGTGTGTATCGTACCTACACCATACCATGCTTATTGTCTATAGCCCGAGTTATCACACCTCTCCTTTCTTATTCTGTAGCCGTTCCGACCGGCGCACAGTGGGGCCGATTCCCGAAAAGCTGGTCAAAAGTCGAAAAATGAAGTTTCATTTTATAGGATTTAGAGTACATAGGTGGATAGAGTAATGTTTAAAGAATACAATGAAACATTTTATACGGGCTAGTGAAGTATACCTGGCAAGTATAAGCCAGTACAAAAGAGACCTTCGCGCAAGTAATAGCTCGATTGTTCGAGCTCATATTCAAGCGTCATATTAAAAAATTCGTAGAAAATCGTAAAATTAGTGTTTCTTAATTCTGGAAAATGGAGGTTTCAGGTTGAAGAAAGTAGTTTATTATCATATGCGTCGAAAATTATAACAGATACATATAAATTAATAGCTAAACAATGTCTAAAGTAGAAAAAAATGAAAAATTATGTGCAATCATTTTAGAAAAACAGGGAAAAAGTTAAAAGTTCCGCAGTGTTCCGCAACGGAACAAGTTTTAAATTAAAGTTTGTACTGTTATGTAACAAAATTAGTAAAAATCAGCTGCAGCTAGCTGGAACTTTGTTTTTAGTGCACATTTGAATATAAAAAATTACAAATTCACATTAACTACTTGTTGCACGTTTTTTTCAAATGAATATAATTTTGTGAAACTTGTTACTCGGAGGTTTTTGGCGTCGCTGAATACGAATCCGGTGTCAAAAAAACTAAATTAAAAATGGCGGATCTAATATGGCGGGCGCAATTTTCGAAATCGGTCGGATTCGCTTGAAACTTGTTACTCAGGGGTTTTTGGGGTCGCTGAATACGAATCCGGTGTCAAAAAACAAAATTCAAAATGGCAGATCCAAAATAGCGATTACAAAATTTTATTAACTTTTTATAAATCTGTAAGTAAATTATATATTTGATAAAAAGTAATAAAACATCTACTTTTACATCTATAATTGTATTGATTAAAATCACTTTTGAAAGACTTATTTTATACTATTTACAAGTTATACATTTCCTTTTTTTATTGAAGTGAATGTACTTCAGTTACAAGTAATTTTTTCTTTGAAGCACATATTTCTTAAAATCATTTTCTGAAACAAAATAGATTTTGTGAAATAAAATTAACATGTTCAAACAGTTAATTTATAATTACTGTATAATAATTTGATTTACAGTTTTAAAATAAATGTATTTGGTTTACAGAGTAATGATTTTCTTGTTTAAAAGAAATATTTTGTACATATTTCAGATAAGTAATTACATTTTTAATCATTTATAAAAATATTGAAAAATGTATAATTCAAATATATAAGAAAGTGTAATAAGGAACACGATTTTTTAAATACTAACATATTTATTTGAGAAATACAGTACACAGACAAATTCAAAAAATAAATTTATATTAACAAGAATATTGTTCTAATATTAACATAAAAATTAGTCTTCATCATCAGTCGAATTGTCTGTATAAAAATCTGAAGAATCTGACGACATCGAAAAAGAAGAGATAGAATCATCAGTAGACGCATAAACAGTTGGTGAAGTAAGCAAAGCAATTGTTTCCGGAAATAAGGATTTTTATTTCTTATGTGGGAATTTCTTTAAGCTTGATATATACGGATCTGATGCCACTAGCAAGCGCAAGAAAAGATCTTCCATCGATTTTGTTCTGCTGCATTTTCGTGCAAAATCTTCACGGTATCTTTGAATATATTTATTACAAGACTCCTGTAGATCTTCAGACATTTGTCCGATTGGCAATAAAGCAGATTGTATTATTTCAGACCCGTGAATTAAAAGTTTGTGAACAGAAGTAGGCATGTAGAACCAGGGATATAAGTCGACGAATTTTCGAGCTGTTTCTATTGTATATTCTTGGAAATGTGGTACATTAATTTCACGACCACTTGAAATAGCTTGTAAAATGACATGGAACCTTTTAATAACATCTTCGTCAACGCCCGTTATAGTAGCGGAAATTGATGCATTTTCGAAAAATCGTCGAGCAGTGTTCCCATCATTCGTACTACCATATCCAGGCTTTGGTTGATCCACAGTAAGTCCTAACTGTTGGCGAAAACCTTTTTGAATATTTTTTTTTCTATTTTCTGTCGCTTTCTTATCTTCACTTGTTCGCGCTTGCCATTTTTTAATATCCAATTTATACGAAACATGCAAACAACATTCAAATAATCGAATCCACATATGTAATGTAGATAAGCCAAAAGTTAAATTATCTCTATTAATTTCTTTTTTCAAAAGTACATCGATCTTATTGAAATCTTTACTAGTAGCATTACATAAATAGCAACGTTGAGTAGAAGCAGTTGCAGTAATTGCGTTACAAACTTTACCATCAATCATAGTTAAAGCAAGTTCGTAAGTAACAATGATCTCTTTTCCATTTATTACAGTTTTAAAAGGCATAAGTTTGTCCGCTTGTTCTTTTATATACTCTGTTTGTTTAACAGTGGCCTCAGTAGTTTCATGCAAAAATTCAATTTTTATTGGTCTACAAAAGCGTGGTGATGATGGTCTCGGATTTTTCCATACAATGATTTTTGCAGATGTATTTTTATCGATCGATATTAGTTGCAATGGAACAAGCGAAGTGAAAAAGATACTAGCATCTGATTTACTTCCATCATCATCACTAAATTTTTGCTTGTACATACTTTGGCCAGAACTGCCATCACAACCCCACTTACAAATTAAATTTAAATTAGAAAGTTGTTCATCCGGCAAACTTTTTACGACATCCATTTGAGTCGTCAACAGTCGGCTGATTGTATGGTCTAATAAAGCTTGTAGTTTAACTTCTGCATTGGTTTCACATATACTAATACTACCTTCTTCAGGATAACATTTACACTTAGCTTTCTGTACTAATTTATAAAATATAATATACATTTCTTTTTTTTTCTTATACTCCTTAGTCCCTGGTATTGACTTCGCGATAGTTTTTGCTCGATTACAAGTGAAACAGCTTCATCAGCAGAAAGAGTGACTTCAGGAATAAACTCCAAAGATTTTCTATACTTTCGATCTTTAGATGGACTACTCGAAGTTATATATTTAACAATTTTAGCAGCTTCCACGATTCCTTCGATTCGTAAATTCATCTGTGTTGCGTCGGAGAGCTCTTCAGTACTTGATCCCGATCGAATGTCTTCGGTTCTCCTTCGCTTCGTTATTTCACTGGATTGTGCAAATTGCTGTTTTGGGCGGCCCATATGTGTTTCATCTGACGTGGTTTGTGGTGGTGATCCATCTTCTTACTTTTCATCGAAATAAACGATGCCATTTAGCCATTGCTGATTCTTCTCCAGAAATTTTTGTTCCATCCGCCAAACTTCCTGCCACTTTGCTTTTAATTTATGTCCACCGTGTACGCACGAGTCCAGCGTGTAAGCCACTACGCTACGGAACTATTCACGTTGCATAGCCAAGAAAAAACAAAATTAAAAATGGTGGTTTTATTTCGAAAATTATGTTCGCCGTATTGGATCCGCCATTTTGAATTTTGTTTTTTTGACACCGGATTCGTATTCAGCGACCCCAAAAACCTCCGAGTAACAAGTTTCACAAAATTATATTCATTTGAAAAAAACGTGCAACAAGTGATTAATGTGAATTTGTAATTTTTTATATTCAAATGTGCACTAAAAACAAAGTTGCAGCTAGCTGCAGCTGATTTTTACTAATTTTGTTACATAACAGTACAAACTTTAATTTAAAACTTGTTTCGTTGCGGAACACTGCGGAACTTTCAACTTTTTCTCTGTTTTTCTAAAATGATTACACATAATTTTTCATTTTTTTCTACTTTAGACATTGTTTAGCTATTAATTTATATGTATCTGTTATAATTTTCGACGCATATGATAATAAACTACTTTCTTCAACCTGAAACCTCCATTTTGCAGAATTAAGAAACACCAATTTTACGATTTTCTACGAATTTTTTAATATGACGCTTGAATATGAGCTCGAACGATCGAGCTATTACTTGCGCGAAGGTCTCTTTTGTACTGGCTTATACTTGCCAGGTATACTTCACTAGCCCTTATAAAATGTTCCATTAAATTCTTTAAACATTACTCTATCCACCTATGTACTCTAAATCCTATAAAATGAAACTTCATTTTTCGACTTTTGACTAGCTTTTTGGGAATCGGCCTCACTGTGCGACGTCTTGAATCGCGTTCGCGACAAGCATCGAGTTCATTCGAAATTTCCACGCTTGAAAATTCGAGCCATCAAATTTTTTGATGTTCTTTATCAGAGTTGATTCCGCCATTTCCGTTCGATTATTTTTCCGTACGCGTTTGCCGGTACACTACAATGGCGACCACGTGTCGACCACCAGGAAATAATCGAGATAACCGTTTTTTCTCTATCGTTCTGTAACTTCGATAATCGGGTTTTTACGCAGGCTGCTTACCTGGGCCCATAACCTGTTGTGATTATCGAAAAGAAAGAGGGGCGATAGGGTTAATGAGAAAAATAACTTTAGGTATAAGTACACTTTATTAGTCGTATGAAAACAAAGGACTCCTTATTGCTCACGTCTCGTGGGCAATGGTCATGGACCAACTAACGAAGAATTACCGGTAACGCAAGTAGTGCACTCCGGCGCCTTAATACTAACTTTAGCTCACGCATGCGCAGTGAGGTTATCGACGTACGATAACTTTTACTTCTCAACAGAAAATACTAATAACAAGCGAAGTAGCTAGGTGTACCGAGAGGCTTCGTGAACGAGATCCACGAAGAGAATTGTAGAATAATTGCAAAAATTAACGGTTTGAAATGCAATATACTGGCCAACGGTACCAATAAACCGAAATTCGATATTTAAAAAAATTGTTTTGGTAAATAAACCCTACTTTTGCCTACCTCGAAGTCTAAATTAATTATCCCTGTGTTCGAGCCCGAATTCCTTCCCTCAGAAGACAAAAATTAATGTTAACGATTACAAATACCGTTACAATATATTGGTCGGCAGAAATAAAAATATCGAAATTGAGACGCACGGGGCGTGGCTACGCGTTGCTATGGACGTATCTTTGTTAATATGTAATAAATATAATTCACTTTCGTGTCGTTTGATAAAAAATTAGATATTCCTATCAGAAGAATCAATCGGTGCGGGACGGGATATCGGAGCTGTAAAGGGACACAGTCAGTGATGCCAGATGAGGGATTTTTTCCCCTATCTCGCTGCCCTCACCACGCTGCCCGTGTTAGGCGTGTCAGGGGAAGGCTTGCGCCGCTCGTAACTAATCTCGTCTCGATTGCGTTTTACGTTATCTCGCCCCACCCACTTCACAACAGCCACTGCGCGGGCTTTGATGAAATGAGTTATGGAAGATTTTTTAATGAATATATATAAATATTATATATATAAATAAACAAATGATAAAAGTAAAGAAATATATAAAACGCTTACTAATTTTGCAGCCGTCAGCAAATGAATAGTGCATTACAATATCCAACACCAAATTGTAGTCCTTTACACGAAAGGTTCATTACAATTTATTGAATAAAAAGGAATTGTAATGCTCTACTCACGTCCCAGGCTGCGTAGTGTGTGACGTCACACGCTGCCTGACTGTTGATTGGTCGGTGAGCCGAGTCTGCGCACGACGTGGTGTGTGACGTCACACGCTGCCTGACTGCTGATTGGTCGGTGCGCCGGGTGCGCGCGCAGTGGGCGCTAAAACAGACCCAGTGGAGAGGGTACCCAAAAGGGAACAAAATTCCCTCATGTGGCATCACTGACGGAGAGCGCCTCTTGATTCTAGGGATGGGCGATGTTCTAAATTAAATCGATGTTTCAAAAATCGATTTTAAAAAAATGTATCGATGTTCGAAATCGATTATTTTCTTAAAAACATCGACAAATCGATTAATCGAAAAAAGCGGGTAGAATACTACGGGTGCACTGTCATCGACTATCGCGACTATCGCGAGAGAAAGGTTCACTTGTATGTCCCTCTCGCACTCACGCCGAACCCCAAATTGACCCTATCGGTATCGGTGGAAACATAGTGTATGATTTGTACGATTACGGTAATAGGAAAAAGGGTGGCTGGCGATAAGGAACAAACTTTTGCTGGAGACGAAAGGGGGCCAATTTTTCGTACAAAGATTGGAGATGAACAAAGTTGCGAAAAAAAGCATAGAATTTATTGTCATTACAGCTTTATTATCATAAAAACGCTCCATCGTCATCATTTATGGGTTCAATGCAGTATTATGTTCTGTCCAAAGTGTGTGTACCTGAAAAAAATAATAAACTGTTATCGAAGCATGAGTATTTATACCAATACTAAAAATGGAAGATTTCTTAATACAAGATCTTTCAATACGAAATTTATATTGCCATTGATAACAAAATGAGGAATGAGATGAAAATGAATAAAAAGGAAAATGAATGAGAGGTTCCGGGTATAACAAAATAATCATTTTTAGCTGTAACACGTCTATATACTTTACCACATATTTTTTCTAGGAACATATCAGGGGTACAAATTGAAAATGCGGGTTTGATAACAGATGGCGTTACTAACGCTATACGCATCAGGCAGTACTGTGACTATGTTCATGTCAAAGCTACGTCTTATAGCTTTAATTTTCAGTATGTGTCAATTTGTCGCAGTGTCAAATTCATAGTTTTTTTGAGCTCTCAATATGTCGAGTTTCGTGCCAACAAAACAGCATTTGCGGGAAGTTTTAATTTACTTCTTTAATTTGAAGAAAAGTGCTGCTGAAGCACATCGATTGGTCTCCGAGGCTTATCCGAGTCATGTTCCATCGGTTTCAACGTGCGAGAGATGGTTTGTGCGGTTTAGAAGTGGTGATTTTGACGTTGAGGACAAAGAGCGGCCGGGCCAAGTGAAAAAGTTTGAGAATGCTGAATTGGAGGCAATACTCAATGAAGACTCGTGTCAAACTCAACAAGAGCTCGCAGATTCATTGGGAGTGACACAACAAGCCATTTCCCATCGTATAAAAGCCCTCGGAATGATCCAAAAGCAAGGACATTGGGTGCCGTATGAGCTGAAGCCGAGAGACGTCGAGCGCCGTTTTTTTGCATGCGAACTGCTGCTCGAACGGCAAAAACGGAAGGGTTTTTTGCATCGCATTGTCACTGGTGATGAAAAGTGGATCCATTACGATAACCCGAAGCGCAAAAAATCATATGGTTACCCCGGCCATGCATCATCATCGACGGCCAAACCAAATATTCACGGCGCCAAGCTCATGCTCTGTATTTGGTGGGACCAGCTGGGTGTGGTGTATTATGAGCTATTGAAATCGAACGAAACCATCACAGGAGCACTATACCGAACTCAATTGATGCGTTTGAGCCGCGCACTCAAAGAAAAACGGCCACAATACGAGCAAAGACACGACAAAGTAATTTTGCAACATGACAACGCTCGGCCACATGTTGCAGCGCCGGTCAAAACATACCTACAAACGCTGAAATGGGAAGTCTTACCCCACCCGCCGTATAGCCCAGATATTGCTCCTTCCGATTACCACCTTTTCCGATCGATGACACATGGCCTAGCTGACCAGCGCTTCCATTCTTACGAAGAAGCCCAAAAATGGGTCGATGACTGGATAGCAGCCAAGCCGGCCGAATTTTTTCGCGACGGTATCCGTAAATTGCCAGAAAGATGGGAAAAAGTTGTGGCTAGCGATGGACAATACTTTGAATAATTCATTTGTTACCATTTTTTCAGAATAAACGTTCAAAAATAGAAAAAAATCCCGCATTTTCAATTTGTACTCCTGATATTAACATATATTATATTACAAAAGAGGAATTACAGTACGGAGTTGCAGGCTTCGATTACGTAAATATAGGAATATATAATACACCAGGAAAGAGGAACTAAGACGGTTCGAAACTCCAATCTTCACGCGAGAGCGAGCTGAGAAACAGCAGCTTGTTTAAATGCTCACCGGATAGTCTGCTTCGATTGTCCGTTTTTATGTCGCCAGCTTGAGAAAAAAGCCGTTCAGACGGTACAGACGTTCCGACAATGCTGATATATTTCACTGCCAACTTGTAGAGAGACGGAAACGCGTTCTTTCCGATCGATGACCAATACTGAAAAGGGTCTTCATGGCGCTTGATGTTTGGCTGACTCAAATACTGACGTATTTCGAGACTGACATCTTCGCTATGCCTGTTAGAGTCAGCTTTGGACGCAATCAAGTGGTCATGATGACTCCAGAGACTATGCTGTTCAGTCGGTTCCTCGAGTACTTTTGCTGTAGTATTCGTAATTTGAACTTCGTCGTTCTTGATAAAATTATTGATCCAAGTTATTGCAGTTGAAGCAGCCAGGGCACTTTGGAAGTGGATCTTCTTAAATCTCGGATCCAGTAAGCTCGATATAGCCAATATTTTGTTGAACTCGAAGTCCTTGAATCGCCAATCAATCGTTGCTAGGAGTTTTTCTTGGAACTCGTTTCCGCACTGTGTCAAAGGCTTGTATCTTCGGATACTGTCTTTGAGGCAGTGTACCAATGAGATGATGACGCTGCATGTTGGATACAACGCTCCACTGACTTCAGTAATGGCGAGCTCTACTAACTTCATAAGCGAGACTACATCTCTCAGCATCTGCATCTCGTCGCATCTCAACATGTCGGGTGCATTCGGGCACTTCGACACGACCGGATAAACATATTCCTCGAGAGTGAGGAATCTCTGCAGCATGCATAGCGTCGAGTTCCATCTTGTAGGGACATCTTGAATAAATTTCAATGCAGTTCCGTGGGTTTTACCATCTCGCATTTGTAACTTCTTCAATTCGTCGGAAGCTACAACACTCCTCCGGGTAATTGTGACGACTCTTTCGTTCAAAGTATTTCCATGCAATACTTGATTGCTTTGAACTGTGAAATAGAAATCAATAAGTGAGAAAATGTTTTAGGCGACCTTTTGAAAAAGTAAGTTTGTAAAAAATGACAAATTAAACTCACTTTGTTACACTCTTTGTTGTGTTCAAATCATTTGGCCGAGACGAAGATGGCTGATCCTGAACTCGGGGTTCCAGTTGTGAATCTCGAGCACTCTCCGTAGTACCTTTGTGTACGAAAGTATAAACGAGCGCATGCAATTTTATGTGGTCGAGGTTATGATATATACTCGACGAATATATACATCTTATTACTTACCTTCATCAGCATTCATTTCGGCTTTTTTATTCGTGTGTTCTTGGTCTCGATTCTATAATTTCTCGCGCACGAGCCGGGCGTAATTATATATATTTTTTTATTTTCACTTCAAATAAGTTGCCAGATGCCGGCGGGTCCACCAGAATTTCAATTTACGATACGCAATATGACGCAATAATACGTGGTCTCTTACATGAAAACGACAATATGGCGTTATCGATGTCACCGAAAAAAAATCGAAAATCGATTAATCGACTGACTAAAACATCGAAGAAATATAATCGATTAATCGAGCCAAAACATCGGCTGCTTCGATTAATCGAAAAACATCGCACATCCCTACTTGATTCTCTGAAATTACACTAATGTGCGTTATCATTTATTGCTGCCCTTGCAAAAAAAGTGTCTAAAAGTACCCAATTGTTATAAAAAATATTACAAATATTAGACGATAGAATTTTAATGATATCTCGGGACTCCCACTAGTTTATATACGTCAGGAATGTATTTGTCTCTATTTCATTGCTTACTCTCCGAGTTTTACTGGAAGTAATGAAACTTGCATCAGTAAGTCCGACGCTTTGTCCACCGAGTTGGTACGATTCTCTTGTTTTGACTACGGGTGTCTACATGCCATTGTGTCGTGTTACCGGAAGCCTGAACGGCCTAAAGCCCACATATCACTCAAGCCAGATCACGATCTTGTAGACCGTGCTCGATACTGAACGTATTGCGCGTTATAATATCCGCCGGTAGATTGCTACCAGAAAAGAGCGAAGAGGATCAAATAGATGAGCCTAAAAGAGAATCAATTGATTAGATTAACTGATTATAGCGTATATTTCTTTGTGGTCTGTTTCGAACGGAAAAAGTCCTGAAGTAATACAGATCGTTCAGAGAAAAGTCCAAGTCACTGTACAACCCATCTAGAACAAAACGAAACATCTTCAACGAAATGTAAGTAAACATATAAGTCCAATTTTTTTTCACTAATTTTTTGTACGGTCCTTTCCAAATTCTACAAAATTATTCTCAAACTTAATACTTCACCAGCAAAAATCCCGTGATGTTTTCGTCACATATGCATCTATAATAAAAAAATAAAAGAGAAAAAGACAAGATTCTAGAGCTCAGTCGATTCACATACGTTGATTGTTTAGGTAGATGCGTGTAACATGGTCTCATTTTTTTTTAATGGCTTCTTCTTTAAACAATTCATCCAATTCTATGATATGAATCACTGATAATATATTCAATGTTTGAAGACGAAAAATATTTGTTTACAAAAAAGCTTGGAACCATTAAACTAAATAAAAATTACGAAATCTTTGAAGAGACTTGATGAAGTTTCACTTATTAATTTGTAATCGAGTTAATGTTGAATTTTAAAAATTGTTTCTGAGGATTCTTAAAATTCTGTTGATTTTACCAACACATTATTTTGATTTAATAATGTGTTCGTAGGGTAATTGAACAGTAACTGGCCAAAGTAAACAAAATCTGATTAATAACTTCTGGATCTATTGAAATCAGTCAAGTGAAATGTCTATTTCCTACTTCATAATAATAATATTCTAAAGACAAATTGTTCTTGTTAGAAAAAAAAAGTGTATCATTTGACACATTTTTGTCGAACTTCTTCATACAAAATGCTCAATGATACACTTTTTGTAAAACATCATAGATTCTTACATTACAGCGCATTTGACCATAACAGAATGCAATAGGGGTTTTAGAATCCAGAACATTTGACTAATTGTTAATTGCAAGATTCCTGGAATTAGTGTTGATTTATGTTGGTATTTAAAAAACTGGGGTTAGGTTACTAGATATAGAAGACCCAGTGTGTCAAGAGAGGCAGAAGAGCACAAAAGTTGAACTTTAACTATAATTAGTCCATAACATGTGCAGTAAACCACATTTTAATCTTAGTATGCTGTTCACTAGAGTATTATCAACTGTATACTAATATGACCTCAAGAAGCTAGATTTTAGGCAAACTCTGTTTCTTTGTGAATTGAAATCTCTTTTCCTATAAAGCAAATGTAAAAAATCAAAAACTTTGATCTCGATTATCTTTTAAGCAGTCAAATCTGTGTTCATTAGTCTAAATCAATGTAGAAAAATGTACTCAAACAATAAAAAACAAAAAAGTAGGGTCGAGTTACTAGCTGCTTACAGGTCAACTATTGGTCAACTCCTTCAAATATTGGAAATTCATCTAAGGGTATTTAGTTTTCATAAATGTATTTATGTATTCCAATTATACTTACTGTAATATTATTGAATAGCCAATATAGCGAAGATACATCCTCAAAATTGATAGAAAAATGCCTAAGCAAATTCACTTTCCCAAAAATGTTATATCTTTTTCCAAAGGACACACACTAGTAATGCCTTATTATATAAAATATTGTCTATTATTATTGATACAGTACAATTATACAGTACAATGTCTAATAATAACTATGTGACAAAAATAGGGATCTTCAATCCATATTGTAAAGCATAAAAAATTGACTGAGATTTTAGTGAATGATGCAAATCAAAAAATGTATTGTATTGAAATTAGGGGAAAAAATTCTCTTCAGATCAACAAATTTTTTATTTTCATATAAAGGGTGATTTTTTAAGAGCTTGAGAACTTTTTTTTAAAAAAAAACGCATAAAATTTGCAAAATCTCATCGGTTCTTTATTTGAAACGTTAGATTGGTCCATGACATTTACTTTTTGAAGATAATTTCATTTAAATGTTGACCGCGGCTGCGTCTTAGGTGGTCCATTCGGAAAGTCCAATTTTGGGCAACTTTTTCGAGCATTTCGGCCGGAATAGCCCGAATTTCTTCGGAAATGTTGTCTTCCAAAACTGGAATAGTTGCTGGCTTATTTCTGTAGACTTTAGACTTGACGTAGCCCCACAAAAAATAGTCTAAAGGCGTCAAATCGCATGATCTTGGTGGCCAACTTACCGGGCCATTTCTTGAGATGAATTGTTCTCCGAAGTTTTCGCTCAAAATGGCCATAGAATCGCGAGCTGTGTGGCATGTAGCGCCATCTTGTTGAAACCACATGTCAACTAAGTTCAGTTCTTCCATTTTTGGCAACAAAAAGTTTGTTAGCATCGAACGATAGCGATCGCCATTCACCGTAACGTTGCGTCCAACAGCATCTTTGAAAAAATACGGTCCAATGATTCCACCAGCGTACAAACCACACCAAACAGTGCATTTTTCGGGATGCATGGGCAGTTCTTGAACGGCTTCTGGTTGCTCTTCACTCCAAATGCGGCAATTTTGCCTATTTACGTAGCCATTCAACCAGAAATGAGCCTCATCGCTGAACAAAATTTGTCGATAAAAAAGCGGATTTTCTGCCAACTTTTCTAGGGCCCATTCGCGGTCAACATTTAAATGAAATTATCTTCAAAAAGTAAATGTCATGGACCAATCTAACGTTTCAAATAAAGAACCGATGAGATTTTGCAAATTTTATGCGTTTTTTTTTTTAAAAAAGTTCTCAAGCTCTTAAAAAATCACCCTTTATGATCAATCTGAATAAATGACTAATGCATAAAAAAATTCTTATTATAACGATAAAAGGACCTAATTATGACAATATTATAAAGAAAATTAAAAAATTTATATACATACAGGAGTCGAAGAGAATATGCTCCGAGCGACGATGCCCTATCGAGGTTGCTGGAGGCGACGAATTCCTTACATGTTGATGACGATTTTTCATCCAAATTCAAAGCTCCGACTGTCGAGTACCAAAAATTCGATCCAAACAATCTTATATGGAAGATGGCAACAATAGAACGCAACAGCTCAACCTGCGCTCGAGACGTTCGTTTTCTTGTAAAGTTCTACCTCCATATGACCTCGGATTCACGTTTAAACGTAACTAGCGAGGGTTACGAGGAGTTCGAAAAACTAATGAAAAAATATCAAGTAGACAGGAAAGCTAAGGGTGACAATATAACGTTGCACTGAATCGCCGCATCTTTCCCAATAGTTGCTGTGAGCCTCCTCCGGCAATTCAAGATCGATCGGAGATTCTCCACTGAAATGTTTAAAGCCAAAGACGCCGGGGAGTTCCCGTGGTGCATGCGAACGCAAATGTGCCTCAGTCTCGTGCCAACAGACCCACCATACGCCAAAAATCCCGATCATCCCAAAGTTATCTTCGCAATCGTTGCATACATGTACTATGAGAACAAAGTCGTGAATTACAACACAAGAGTTATCTTGCCGACTGCAGTCTTCGAAAAAGTTCTGAATATCGCTCACACCGTCTACAGAGATTCAAACGTCGACGAGGAGAAGAAGAAACATGCGTGGAATCACGTCATCTATGATTACACCGCTAACAGACAGTCCGTTAACGGTCTCTTGAAACACTTCCGATCTGAAATTCCGGATGCCGAAGCCGCCTTCAGAAATCGCTTTGAATTTCCCCTTCAAAGCAATAATAACGGACCCAGAAAGGCGAAGGGTAGAATATCCGGATAAGTTGAGATCATTATTTTGTTGCGAGCTATGGCCAAAGATACACGTACGAATTTAATGAAATATAGAGAAAAGTTAGTCGCTCAGATGTTCATATTAGGTATTACATGATGTTCTTATTGATGCATCAAGAGAAATAAAAGTAAAGCATTTGGTGAAAGATCATTCGTACTATCTTTAAGGAAAATTTTCCGATTAGACCACAGAAAGTTGTCATTTTATGCGTCACGTAGTAATCTGTTCGCGAGAACGCAAAAAAATTGAGGTCATTCATATCTTCCGAGCTGATCCCAGAAATACGTTATATTAAGCGTACGGTTGCCGAAGCGTAGTCCGCAAAGAACACGAGAATATTAAGGTCACTAATTTTTTTGAAAGACATTCATAGCTAAGAAAAAAAGTCGAAAGTTAATGAAAAGTGTTGGTTGTTAAAAAATTACACGACTCATCGATGCTCTTATCGTTACAGAAAAAAAATGTTATAAGTATGTTTAATAATCTTTTATTAAACTATTTTTTTTAATCAATACTGTCAATAAAAAAAGAGAATTATCGGAAGCAACTAACATAATTGTTGTTTTATGCGTCACGTAGTAATCGTAGTTCGTAACGAAAATATGCAGCAAATTTTTCTTTTAAACTTGTCTACAATACATTACATCGAGCGTACGAGAGCTTGGTCATTTGAAAAAAATAAATAAAGAAATGCATCGTTAAGGTGATATGTTTAAGTTGATCACTTGATTAAAGATTAATGACTATACGAAGGTTTAATATTTTAAGTTTTTACTGAATAAATTAACTATTTTTAATTATTTTGTTAAAGATTTTGACAATCTCTCTATTGTAGTTTTACTGTAATGAGTCTGAGTCTCGTAGCCGGTAGTTAGAAGGGAACCAATGCACGACCACATGTGCCCTTCGAGTAGATGGGTATGGAATGGGAGATTGTAGTAATTGAATCGGCATGGTTTTATTCAGTACAAATTAGATAAACACGTATAAAAATAGATAAGTACTAACGATAATAGGTAGGAGTGAGTTAGTTAAAGCTACGCGAATTAAACGCCTTGACGTATACTCTTAAGCCACGGCCATTTACTTGCGCACGCTTATTACTCATTCGCCGTCGCCGTTTCTGCCGTACGCAGAAAATACCCTCTATATTTCGAGCATTTTATACTTAATAAATATTGCGATACGGATATTATAAGGTACATAAATGCACCCGCAGGTTTCAATGTATGATTCAGAATACGCGACAGTAATATGTCTGTGTATACTGCCATTTTTAAGAATAAATACTTTCTAACGTAAGAATTTTTTTGTATTTTGTTTAATTTGTTTCTTTTTTTTTTTATGTATTGACATACCCTCACCCTTTTAGAAGAACCAATAAAACAGGTTTGATGTATAAAAATGTTCTGCTTACTTTTAATTCGCTTTTAATGATCGCGTAAAAAACGATTGCTTCAGCTCAAACAAAAGTCTCGATGATGGGCACGACATTATTTGGAAATTATTTTAAATAGTGAAACTTTTATATGGTCGTCTAATCATTTCATATGAAAATATTTATCGATTGTATATAAGGGAACATGGTAACACGTGGTCTGGTACAAATACAAAAATTGTTTTTGGATGACAAATGTAGAATAAAATATTGTCTGAAATTATAAAATAAAATATTGAAAAATTCAAACAACATATGAGAGATATTTCTCACCGTTTTTGCAAGGTTTTTACGGATCCTTGAGATGAATTAACCATCTACGATTTTTAACCATTTTTATGTAAAACAGTTTTTCAGAGACGAATCTTTGTATTTAAGGCATTCAGCTGACTAGCATATATTCAGTCAGCTGTAGCTTTTTGTCTTCTTCTAAAAAGACACTGATTGAAAAAAAATGTAACACAAACATTTCGATTTGCTTACAAAAAGTTACAAATTGAGATTTTGAAAAATACGCTCTTAGATACCCTGATTATTATTATTATTTTAAAATTCTTGACAAAAACAAATTTTCCGAACCATAGGTTAGTATTAAAAAAATTATTCTATTCGAATTGTCACATTAATTTAAAATTATATATTGTTTGGAATAATCTAAAAATTATTATTATTTATACAATAATTCTACAGAATAGATTGACGTACATTCGAGTATAATGCAGCTCTTGAAGGGAAATTATTGTATAAAATGCATTTATTTCTTTACCATATGGGTATAAAATCCAAACCTCTTCGATCTCGCTCAAATTCAATACCAAACAACCTAGAGCGCATGGATGGAATTGTGAAGAAATAATTGAAGAATAAATTGCCTCGATAGCCAAAATTTTACCAAAAGTAAAAAGGTCACTCCCTTCTTTGAAATAATTCAAAACGGTATTAAGGGGAGGCGAAACACCCACTCCACCGCATCTAATTTTCGGAATACACTTTCTCATTCTAAATTGAATAGAATTGAATAAAATTTGGTCGGTAAACTGTAAAAACGTGAATCTTCCGGGTGACAAGCGTAGAACTGTCAAAATAAAAAATTACAGATTAATTATTCGCACAGTTATCTGTAATGGACAAATCACTTTTTACAATGATTTAAGGCATAAAATGAAAGCACGCTGTTTGTCATCCGGAAGCTAGCACAAAAACACACGATACATCAATTTCGACTTGCGCTTTAGAAACGAAAAAGCCCCCTCTTTTGTCTCCCCTTAAGGGGAGGCGAAACCTACTTACATTAGTGGGTAAAGCAATAACATATCACTCTATTGGTGAGAGAGAGATATGAATTACTACCAGCGCCTCAGGCGGTATTTAGGTGAGGCGAAACTATACTAGTTCTATCTCTTTTGCACTCATGAATATTTAGCCTTTCCTACACCTGGCTATCAGGTGATCAGCAATAGTTCCCGTGCAAAGTTTAGATAGTTTTTCGTCTCTAAACCGCATTTCGATTAGGTGCTTCTGTGCCGACTTTGGGGTTACAAACAGCGTTTTTTCATTTTGTGCCCTAAATCAATATAAAAGGTGATTTTTCCATTACACATAACTGCGAATAATTAATCTGTAAAATTTTTGTTCAACTCGAACACGCCTGTCACCCGAAAGATTCATGTTCTTACAGTCTACTGACCGAATTTCATTCAATTCTATTCCGTGTAGAACGAGAAAGTGTGTTCCGAAAATTAGATGCGGTAGAGTGAGTGTTTCCTCTCCAGTTAAGGCGAGGCGAAACCTATAACTCCAGCCATGAGTGCAAAAGAGGTAAAACTAGTATGGCGGACACGGCGGAGTGAAAGAGAAGCAGCACATCTGTGTAAGTTGGAGGTTTCACCTCGCCTTAAATCTGAATGGCTGCATGTTATTGTCGAAAATCATGACAATCAAGGTGAGGTTACTTACTGATTCCTTGTAAGCCAAGTTTCAGTCCGATTCCTTTAACGATTCTTGAGGTATCGCATTTTTGAAGACACGGAGAGACACATAAGGACATTTTTTCTAAACCATTTCTGGACGTTTTGGAACATTTTAAGTATCGGGACATCCAAATATCAACAAAAAAAAATTCATGAAAACGGCTTCTTCCGTGAGGATAAAAAAATTATTTGAAACAAGAGTTATGTACATATTTTTCAAACACAATGATTCGAAATAATTAATTTTTATTTCTTAAATAATTAATGAAAACACTTTATATTTTTCAAGTACTTAAAAATCACACGTAAGATGAAAAACAAATTTTGGCAAATATTTACTTCCTATTCCAAATTCTGTCCTAGCATACAAAGGTCCTATTTAAGAAAAGCACAAAATTTTGCAACTATTTTATCTAAATATAAGATTAAAAGAGTTTTGAAATATCCATCTATAATAATTTCCACTAGACATTCATCTAAAATGCACATATATGATGAAAATGCAACATAAAGTAGGCTTAGACCAATAACACGTAGCATTTTGTAAAAGGTTGATAAATAAAAATTATAGGATGCAAGAGATAATTTTATTACACAACTCACCAAAACTGTAAATTAGCTATAGGTTGATTTCTGCCTCATAATTCGAAAACGTCGAGTATAAATCAAGCTACACAATAATACGGCAAATAACTTTGTGGCACTAATATATTAAATGAATCCCTGAAGTGAATACATCATTGTGCTTTCGATAGAATGATCTTCACTCTATACTTGCATTCCTGTCTCAAAATTTTAACTAACCCGACCAAGTTAACGTTAGTTAAATTTGATGAAGTATTTGTCGCTGCAAAACTATGTTTGATATTAAACAATCGTTCCGTTAACTTAAATCGTTCCATTAAGTTAACCGGACAGGATTGGCAAAATACCCATTCATAATTGTAAACAGTGGATTCCCCTCGTTCTTTCAATAGTAATCTATTATTAAACTGTTAATAGTTTCATTGATGAACACACAGTGTATTATGAAGCGACTTAATAGAAATGCATTATTCTCATTGGATTGCCATTGGCGGAATGTTTTGCTACTGGCTCAAAAATTCCCATTGCTAATAGTAACCAACCACTTTCGCTTCAGTTTCCAGTGGTAATATACTTTCAACGGTATATATTCAAACAATAGTACAACGATAATTAATGGCAATTCATTGATTTCCATTTGATTGACATTGGCAACAAAGTGTTTTGCTATTAGATAATTTTAAAAAATCCAATTTTGTCTATGTACTATTTTATGTAGTACGAAGGACATGACTTGCATCTTGAAAAGAAAGTATATGGACAAGATTCGCAATGCGATAGATTCGCGCCTTATAAATTAACCGATAGTAATTCTTCATAAGTTCTATTATTATATCGAGCACTGAGACGTGATTTGTCTATTTTAAATCAAAATTAACGTGTGGTAACGTTTCGCACTGAGCACAAACCCTGGAAATCGTGACTCTATGTACAAGAGGCAAGGATTTCTCAATCAATGCGACCTTAAAATCTCCATACGAGATCTCATGGAGCAGCACGTCTTGGAGTACGCCCGGAAGGTTTGCGACTGAAAGTGTTGGATCTCGATGTCCTGATTTATCAGAATTCGAGCGATGTATCGGAGCCACGGTGATGCAGATCCTCGTCTAACAGGGGTTCCTGTTCCACCATCATGCGAACTGCAAACAAAACTCGTCATGCATTCACTTAGAAAAACACTTACCAAAATCAATTAAAGCTGAGGTTGCGGTTGGCAGACTAGATACATATATACTTAATTTAGAAAAATCCTTTTTTATCGACTAAATATTCAATTTATAAAATGTTGAGTTCGTTTGAGCGACTAATTGTTGGTTCAATTAACTAAATATTTTGTTCGCCACCTGCAACCGCCGATTTAGTTAATTTTGCAAAGTTTTTTCCTTAGTATTTCAACATATGAGGGGGCAAAAAACATGGGTGAACGATCGTCAAAATACTTTTCTTTAATATTTTCAGCGGAAACTTGTATTCATACGCTCGATCTTTGTGAATACTTTTGAAGAAAATTAAGTGACAAAACAAGCAATGCTAAGGCGCTAACGATTGATCGTCATTTTGGCTCAACGTTCTTTTTAGGATTAAGTACAGTGATGGTTAACGAATAACGTGAGACAGTCAATGACGGATTGATGCGTAACAGGGCAAATCATAATTCAAGCGATGCAATCATAATTTTCAAAAAATTGATTACGGCATATAGGCACGCAAAAAATAAAAACTTGAGATTTTTTTCTCTTCACAATTATTTAAAAAATAGATAATCGTTAGAGAAAGATATCATAACCAGAGGCGCATGCGAATCAAAGAATTTAGACCTACCTAGATAGAGACTTGTTTGACTTCTTCCGAATTTGAAGAATGTTTGAATGGTAGAATCTTTGAGATACCGTAAGGAGTAGCGGATGAAATAACTGTTGTTTTTAGTTTTACTTGGTAGAGGGGTATCAAACAATTAATTCGGAATGTTTATATTCAGTTTCTGTGCGAATTCTCGCTATTATTTCGTACATACGCAAGTAAAAACCTTCGTAAAATACAGAAGTCCATTTTAACAAAATAATGTTTCCTCAATTGTACAAAATATTCAAAAAATAAATTTTTTTTTTAAATTTGATAAAACCTTTAAGAATTAAGAAACTCAAAATAGCGTTAATTTAACGAAATTATTAAAAATTAATTGATTAAATTATAATTTTTAATGAGAAATGATTATAAATTTGCAACATAATTTCTATTAGCGGAACTACTTTCAATTGATAGCCTATTTAACAACTGGGGTGTTTGTTTATATCACATTTATTGCAAAAATCTGTAATTACCAAAGTAACTTAGAATGTTAGGTCGACCTAACATAACATATAATTAATTTATTAATTCGAATTAACAAATTAATTTTATTAATTCAAATTAACAAATTAATTATAGTTGAACTTACGGGACAACAATATTTACTTGAATGCTCGAGTTTTACATATATATTTCTGAGTAATTTCATATCCGACATTTGCGTGTGTATTTACTGATATGTGAGATTGAGTAGGTCGAGAATGCGTAGACGAATAAAGTGTGGTTGGTAAGAAGAGTCAAGCGTAACGATTTTAGTAGTAGAAGAGGTAAGAAAATTTAATAGACGTTCAGAGATGAAGGTACAGAATGGGAAAAAGTGTTGCTGTTCAGTTTTCACGCCTACCAAGCACACACTCAACTCATGCACACGCTACACTCACAATCATCTGACGCCTCGCGTCATATGGTATAGCTCGCAGGTATGCTATATCGATTTATCGACCGCGCACTCATGCATATTGTCCATCTGCTCACATCCTCGATCGAAGTTCACTCAAACGGCCAACGCTGTTAGCGTGGCCCCATCGGCAAGACCACTCACAAGGCTCGCCTTCCATCGCTGACAGCGAATCACAAGCAAGCTGTGACGCACGTCCGTCTTCTTGATACTCTGCCTCGTGGTCGACGGATGTGGCCATTGTTCTCACTCGAGTCGCTCGCAGTACACGTTCCCGCGTAAACTCACAGAGATATTCATTCGTTCCAATCACTTTTGTGCGCATTCATTATTATAGTGTAGTACATTCTTGATCAAATCACCCGTGTGTAAATTCAGTGTCAGTGCGAATCACAGCAACTCAACAGGACTAGGGCAGCACTCACATAACCGTCAGCGGCGTGGTTCGCTCGTTGGCAGCAGAGACGCCATTCTGCCTCGCACCGATCATCGGCGTCCGAACACTCACCAGCCTGCCGTGTGGCTTTACTCGAGCTCTACAACCAGACTGTATCACCAGGATCAACCACACGGAATCAACAAGTCAACTCAGAGGCCTGAGAACCTACTCACCAACAGTACATCAACACGCAGGCCAGACAAATCACAGTATATATTTGTTATAATCACCAGGTATTTTTTATGCAATCACTGTTATATAATTTAAATAAACATTGAATTTATTATTGTTCATTACTGAGTGCTTTTAATTATTTATACTTGTCACCAGGATCCTTAATCTTACTATTCGCATCTGTCACTTGACATGCTACGTGTGAATGTATCGACTTGCTACCTGTCGACAGATTAAAAATAATTTCAAACTCAAACTCAGTCTCACACTCATTATCATAACATTTTTTGGTCCTTCGAGCCGGATATAATGTACTCATACTCATTAACATACAGTTGCTAACCGGTGATTCCAATTTATTTCAGAAGTTTTAAGTTTTTTGCGAACTTTTGCAACATTATTTGTTAGTGTGGCACACACGGATTCCGAGCACTCGTTATTCGAACAAACTACGATAGGCGAGAAGAGGACGAAACTAGTTTCAACGAGAGAACGACACGCTTCCGACACTGAATTCGTTCGATACGGTCAGACCCCGTCTAATGTACCGCCCTCTTTACCCTCTCTAGGTTGCCAAACGGGCTCTGCAGACTTGACTACAACCAACAAAGGGTTCCAGGCATCTAATCCCAACGGTTAACCTTTCACAGAGCCTACATTTTTGGTGTAGGATAATTTACTAATAATGTAATGTACGATTATTTAGCTACGATACTGAGCAGCAAGCCTCACTACCCCCACCCGACTCACAGGCTGCTCAAAGCTACGCGGCGCTGTTTCGTACTCTCGTTGAACGCAGTGCAGAACTTAACACAATAGAAGAGAGAGAGAGAAAGAAGGGTATATTGGGGAGCGGTGTATTCACCCTTTGCACTCGAGAGGTGACTTTCGCTCACTAATAAGTGGTGAACGAAAGTCGCCTCTCGAGAATAAAGGGTTAGTAGCGGCCAACGTATTTTCGCAGAAAGTGCAAACAGACGTTACCGATTTTTAATGTTTGCAGAATTATTTTTGCGGATCTATAGATCTCTACTATTTTTCTGCTGTCTACTTAACTTTATACTGAAAAGATCAGAAAGTAAAGAAAAGAATTCTAGATTATATGTCAGGATACTCAAAGTGGTCCAAAACGTCGAGAAAAGTGGTTTAAAACAATATTAGGATGGATGTATGTTGCTTCCAAATTTCAAACCTCCATATTTTGAGAAAGGCTTGATCAATCGAGCTGAAATTTGGCATGATAGCAGAGCAGTTACGTTTCTTTGGTACATTTAAAATATATAAAATGAACAAAATTTCGGAAAACAAATCTTCGTGCTTCAGTTGCAGCAAATTTTCAACTAGCGAGCTAGATTTTTGCCAATAAAGTCATATTAAAGGTCGATCGGTATTGAATTTGAGCCGAATCTATGAAGAGGTTCGGATTTTATAGAATTTTCAATTTTTCTAAAACTGCACATTGTTTTCTCATTATTAAAATTTTTCACAAAGCCACCTCCATAAGAAATATGTTGATCAATTTTGGCTTTCGCATAGAGGAAGCTGTGTTAAAAATGGAAAATAATGAGGAAGCCATGCGCAAGGTTCTAGTTGCATCTGTAGACTTTCTCAAGAGTATGTGCAACGTGCCTGGGATTAGTAAGAGTACGAGAATTCGGAGAGAAATTAATAACTCGTGGTAGATCGAAATAACAATGTCTTTGAGAAGAACAACAGCTTGCTCTTCTTGATAGCTCCGATGCTTACTGATCGTCGCACTTTAGTACATGTTTTTCGGTAACGAGAGCACTGGAGGGTATGTTTACATAATGTGTATAACGTGATTTCTATTGCGCGTCACGCAGAAATCCTTGATAGACGACAAACGGAGCGAGTATACTGGAACGTGAGAGCTGTAGCTTCTCACTTATTTGTTTGATTGCAAGTGCAAAGTGCGAGTTTTGAGTTGCTTTTACCCAGAATAGTCGAGCGTTATCGAGTTCCACTGATACGAGCGGTGTGAGGCTTCCGGGAGCTTCCTTCCGCCTTTTGAAGCGATGTACGGCTCGAACACACCTTGCTGTTATGTGAAGCAACGTCGTCAGATTCGAGAAGCGAGTCACGAGGTCCTAAACGTCGTGTCGAGCGTCCTGTACCGCGGTTACCGTTCATTTCGCTCGAGACTCGAAAACTACAGGGTGCGCCATCTCAATCTGGTCGATGGAAGTATTGAATAACTTAGAGAATTTTCAACAGATTTCACAAAGTCGTATTTTTTTATTAAATTTGATTCATTACAATTTATTTTGATTAGTTTCCAAAAACCACATCGATCAAATGTCCGCCTTTATTACTGAGACAAAAATGAGCTCTTTTTTCGACATTTTCCATTGTATTTGCCAGCGTCTCGGGCGATATAGCTGTGATTTCGGCTCGAATGTTGTTTTTTAGCTCCTCTATGGTCTTCGGCTTGTTGGCATAGACTTTACTTTTCAAAAATCCCCACAAGAAGAAGTCCGGTGCAGTCAAATCCGGCGATCTTGGTCGCCAGTCAATATCACCTTTCTTTCATATCACACGTCCTGGGAACTTCCGACGCAATGCTAGCTGATGGAATAATTCAGCCTAGCAGAAGCCAACGAAATGCTCCGCTGTTGGTCGTGGCATAGAAACCTGACGCTGCCGGAGCAAGAAAAATGCGTGTGGTAGTGGATTTTCAAAAATTAAATGAAGCCACAATCGGAGACTCATACCCACTGCCCAATATTACCGAAATATTGGACCAGCTAGGACGTGCACGATACTACTCCACCTTGGACGTCGCCTCAGAGTTTCACCAAATTCTGATGGCGCAAGAAGATAAGGAAAAAACGACATTTTCCACTCCGCAGGGGCATTTTGAGTACAACCGAATACCTTTTGGATTAAAGAATGCGGCACCGACCTTCCAGCGGCTAATCAACTTCGCTCCAACCGAGTTACAGGGAATCACATGCTACGTGTACCTCGACGATATTGTAATACATGGAAAAACCTTCAAGGAGCACGACAGGCTGCGGGAGGTGCTGCAGCGGCTGAGAGAATCCAAATTGCCAGTGCAACCTAGCAAGTGCCAATTGCTGCATAAGGAAACTCAGTACCTTGGCCATATCATCTCCAAGAAGGGGGCGCGAACCGATCCCAAGAAACAGGAGGCGGTAAAGGAATTCTCGGTACCAAGGGATGTAAAAGGAGTACAATCCTTCCTTGGACTAGCCGGGTATTACCGAAAATATATAAAGGATTTATCAACAACCGCAAAACCACTCACGGATTTAACACGAAAAGGGGTTGAATTCGGGTGGACAGCAGTATGGGACGCCGCCTTCGAAGAACTGAAGACGGCACTAACTACGGTACCTGTATTGCAATATCCAGACTTCGAGAAACCGTCCGTAGTTACAACGGACGCTTCGGACAAGGCGCTCGGCGCAATACTATTACAAGGCAAGATCGGGGACAATTTGCCTATACGCTACGCGAGTCGCACCATGTCGAAGGCTGAGTTGAATTATACTACCACAGAAAAAGAGCTGGTCGCCATAGTTTGGGCCCTTGCTCAATTTCGACGTTATATTTATGGAATTCGCTTCAAGGTCGTGACAAATCACCGACCACTCACCTGGCTGTTCAGGGTAAACGACCCAGGTTCGAGATTGAGACGATGGAAAATAAAATTGGCAGAACATGAGTTTGGCGTGGAATATAAGGCAGGAAAGTGTAACACAAACGCTGATGCTTCAAGCCATATATTCGCCACTACGAGGGCCCAGTGAGAGCGAAATACAAAGTCAATGGCTCAGAAGAGGACAGCACGTCGGGGCAAGTTGGCACAGTGAATAGCCGCACAAAGAAGAGGGACGAAGGTACCTCCGTTAACTACAGTTACTCGTTGGAGTGAGAGGCCAAGCTTGCCCACGAGAAAGAAGAGGACAGCGAGTGCCTGGGTACGAACGACCGCACAAAGAAGAGGACCGCGGATACCTTGAGCGTACTAAACACAACGCGGCAGAGCGAGAGGCAACGCCTGCCAACTTCTCGGAGGAGGACAGTAAGACTCGCAGCGTGCATGCAAGTCGCTCTACTAATCCCCAAAGCCTCGCCGCGAAGTCGTGCGGTCGGGAAAGGGGAAGACCATGCGCCTAAGGCTGCAAGGCCATCCGAGAAGGTAAGCGCCACAGCAGCGCAGCTACCGGTGGACACCCCGAGGCGAGCGACTCCGGACAGTCTGCCATATAGGAGTACTGAGGAAGTGAGGCACGCCGAGGACCGTAGCCCGCGATCTTCCAACAGCACGGACGAAGACAACAATACAAAAGAGCGCAGCGTCTGCAGCCGTGGCGTAGCCTGCCCTACTGCCGACGATCGTCTGAAAATAATAAAGCAATACCATGACACTCCTATAGGAGAGCACTAAGCACGTTGCATCGGATCCGGGGCAAATATAACTGGCCCGGCATAAGGAAGGATCTAGAGAGGTACATCTCGTCTTGCGTGTCCTGTCGAAAAAAAATAAGCAAAAGGGAATGAGCACCGATGGTCATAACGGCCACCCCATCAAGGTCGTTCGAAAAGTAGTGGTTGACATCGTAGGGTCGCTACCCGAGAGTGCAACTGGAAAGAAATACATAATTACGTTCCAAGACGTACTCACCAAGTACGGTGCAACGATACCACTTCCAAATCAGGAAGCTTCGACTGTAGCTAGGACGTTGGTAGAACTGATTCGCCGGCATGGTACGGAAACGGATGCGCCGACTACTTCGAATCGAAAAGATCCGGACAACAGCCTACCATCCTGAGTCGAGTGGCGCCTTAGAGAGATCGCATCGCACCCTCGTCGAATACCTAAAAAACTTCATAAGCGAGGACCAAGGTAATTGAGACGAGTGGCTGCCGTACGCGATGTTCACGTATAACACCATGCCTTACACGGGGACCGGACTGTCCCCCCATGTGTTGGTGTATGGACGAGAGACGGAGCTGCCGGCTGCAGTAAAGCACGAGCCACGCAGCACCTATGCCCACGACGACTACGTCCATGAGCTACGCGAACGATTGCCCGCTGCTTGGACAGTAGCGCGTGATTTGGAAGGCGCGAAAAGAAGGTCGAAGCATGCGTACGACCACGGTGTGCAGGTACAGGAGTACCGCGTGGGCGAACGCGTGTTACTGCGTGACGAGACGGTGCGCAGGGGAAGGTCGGCCAAGCTAACCCCAAAGTGGACGGGATCTCACGAAATCATAGAGAAGAGGCTCCCCCCGTTAACTGTGTTGTCCAGACAGGACGGAAAACACAGACGGTACACTCCAACCGCCTCAAGCTCTGGTTTCAGGCCAGAGTTACCCTAGTTACTCTGTGTCGACTCCGTATGCGGACCTCTGTTGGCTGGTTCTATCAGGGCTGTCCTCTGGTTTTGATCTGCTATCCTCTGAATTTCCTCATTCCCTTTCTTTACAGTTAGCTTTATTAGAGAATGACTAGTAACCTCTTCTGATCATCTTCCTTTCAGAATTTACTCCAGGAGCATTTCTCTCCCGTGCGTCATAGACACGGATTTTCTTTTCCTTTTCTTTATCTTCGAGTTTACAGAATCCTAATTGTTGAGATTGACAAATCTATTTTAGTTATAAGATTAAAGTTTAGTTCGCAGGCATGCCCGCTAGGGTTTGCGCGCTTGGATCGCGCGGTGGGGATCGGGATGGCTGTCCTTCGTAGGCCTGGGCTGAAGGAGGTGTCCGAGACTTTGTCGTTGGATAGATCGTTGGATATGATCATAATAAATTATTCTTCGTTTTTCTATAACACGTGTGTTCAACCATTAATTTAACCCTCGTATCTTATCACTAATTATTTCTGTGATTTTCCATGGATGTTATAGATTCCCTTTTCTTTCTTGGCTGCAATACTCTCTCGTGGTCCTTGGTAATTATCGGTTCCTCACCTACTCGTAACTGGTAGATCGTTCTCCGCATCGACCACCACGTTGTGTCTACTATTTATCCTTAATTTCCTACTATCCTGTACAGTTTCTACTTAGCCTACTCGGTTTCCCTTTAAAGGATTGTCTACGGTCCTCCTAGACCGGCTGTAGGCCGCTGCCTGATTTCTAATATTCTTGTTAAATTCTTAATTGCCTATATTCTTATTCTTATTCATCTTGTCGTTCTTGGATTTTTCCTAATTATTTTCTAGTCTAAACTAAACTTGTGAAATTATTCGTGGCGGTTTTAAACCATTCGCCTGATAATTTACTCTCTGTTGGATCCTGAACATTTCTGAGTAGACTACTGTCGCGTAACACGAGAATTGTTTCCACGAAAGGTTTCTGCCGGACAAGAGAGCCTTGCCTCTTTGCAGCTTCATTTATATCTTCCACGAAACTCTCTCCCCCCTCTCTCTTTTTCCTCTTATTTCAATTTCTAATGTACTTTGCTTATTTCATGTTCCCGCCACCGTGCCCTGGTGTTCTCCTCGTTGCTTAAGCGGGGACTCTTTGTTTTCGCTAGCGAGGGGACATTCCGAAGTCGTGACGTTGCGTGTCTCTCTATGCTGTTGTTCCGATTCATGCTCGAGGGGATCCGCAGCGTTATCTTTTTTGGCGCAGTTCAAATCTTTGTAATCCTATTTCATATTTGATACAAAAATTTGATCAATAAAATGTTTTTTACATGGATTTACCTTATATATACCAGGTGTACAAGTATGAATTGCGGATTAATTTTCTAAAAAAAAAAAAAAAAAACATGTTAAATTCGGAAGAATAATAAAAAGTGCTTTATTCAAAGTATGCTCCATCGCTTGTTATACATGTTTTCCATCTTTCGGGCAATTTGTGAATACCACGCCAGTAAAAATCTTCCCCTTTTGCTGCAAACCATTCATCGAGCCATTTTTTCACATCTTCGTACGAACCAAAGCGCTGCTCAGTAATGCGTGACCCATCGATGCAAACAAGTGGTAATCGGGAGGAGCCAAATCTGGTGAGTAAGCCGCATTGGGTAGAACTTACCAGCTGAGCGCTTCCAACGTGTCGCGAACCGGTTTTACTGTATGTGATGGAGCATTGTCATGAATAAAAATTACTTTGTGTTGCCTTTTTCCGTATTCTGGCCTTCAAGCAGCGAACGGTTCAAATCGGTTAATTGTTGTTGGTAACGTTTAGTAATAACCGTTTCTCCAGGTTATAACAGCTCGTAATAGAACACGCCCCTCTGGTCCCACTAAACACAGAGCATCGTCTTTCTGCCAAAGCGATTCGGTCTTGCGGTCGATGTGGATGGTGCGTCTGGGTCTACCCATGATTTTTTACGCTTGGGATTCTCAAAATAAATCCACTTTTCATCCCCTGTAACTATACGATACAAAAACGACTTCCTTTTGTACCGTGCGAGCAAAATGCCACATGTGTTTTTGCGCTTTTCTATTTTCCTGTCGTTCAACTGGTGCGGTACTCATCTACCGGTCTTCTAAATCTTTCCTATGTCTCGTAGCCGATTGGAAACAGCTCGTTCACTAACGCCCAATTGCTCGGTGAGTTGTTTTTGTGTTTTCGAATCATCTTCGTCCAACAATGCTTACAAGCCCCGAGCCTGGCGACGGGGGCGCCTCCTCCTCCGCTTCCGAGATCGGAGGTGGAGAGGGCACTGGTCGTGCTGAGAAAGGTCAGGTGGTGGCTGGCGGTGCAGATGGCGCCAATCGGATTCGTCGCCGGTCACCCCACCTGCAAGGAGGGTAAGGTTGCGGAGGAAGGAGGGGAATCGGTGCCCCTCCCGAAGTCAGGCCCTGCTCCCTTTGGAGGGCACGACCAGCGGGTAGTGTCACGTCCGCCTCCCGTGAACGTGGGCCCGCGTATGACCTGCCGACGATGCGGATAACCAGGGCATCTAATGGCCGGCTGTAAGGAGGAGCCATCCGCCACCCGGCGATGATACTCTTGTGGCCGGAGGGGAGTGACGGTTCGGACCTGTCCTGGTTGCGGGCGGATGTACGCCTCCTCCATTGAACAGACCGACAAGGACTCCCGGAGGAGGAGGGCCGGAAGGATGTGAGGGGGTAAAGTGAGCGGAGCTCCGGTTGTTCAACTGAATAAAAGAAAATATGGCGAGGGCTCCAAACCTACACTAGAGAGTTCATTCTTGAGCATGACCCTTTTCGGTTCCTAGCATGCGCTTTCCCGTTTCTGGTCGAATGGTTTCCGACAATTGATGCGATTGGTCGAGATGGATTCCCCTGGTAGGATGTAGTGTTTGGTTTGGGGATACAGTCAGGTGATGGATAACAAGGAAGCTGGGAGGAACGTTGCGAGGTACGGGAATTGAGATCTGGCAGCCATTTTGCAGGCCCATGCAAGCCTGCGAGATCGCGGGGTAGAGAGGTCGGACGTGCGACCATAATTTGATTTAGGAAAGACCGGCGAGGAGGCGAGTTTTCCGGCTGAGGGCGGCCGTGTCTGAGGGGGGGAACGTTGTAACGTGGCAAAAACATTCCAGGTCTGAGTCCTCCTCGCTTGACGATTACCAACGCGATCTCGTAGGGCTGTAGATGGTAGTTGGCGCACTTTGTTTAAATACTTCTCTTTTCTTTCTTATATATATATATATATATTGCGATTTATACGACCGAGGGACGGAGAGGGAGAGCACGAGTACGAAGAGAGCAACACATCTAACAACTGGAGGCTTCGGGGTTCGGTTTTTTACCTGGACCGATATTTTACATCTTTCTCAGTCGGGATATGTCATTTTCCCGCGCGGCGTACCAAATGCTATCCTTGGCCGTCGTCGACCCACGGAAATCTATATGTCTCAGGGGGTCATCTGCTGGACTACGCATCGTTGATATTGTCTGTCGCTAATTTATACATCGTCCAGCTGAGGCGCTAGTCGCGGTCATCGTGTGACACCGGTTCCCCTAATTAACCGAGTTCGGCTCGTTAAGTGGGGATCAGAGTTCACGGGCACGCGTGCTGGACGGATCTCAGGGCTTTTTCCGGGATATCGTTGAGCGAGTAAGACGTTGCGCCAAAGATACCTGGGTCCCGCGTTACTCCCGCCACGTTTCGAATAGAGAGCGGAAGAAGGCAATTACAACGCATTGGGAATAAAATTTAAAGTCGACACGTCTAAAATAAACCTCAATTCGCTGTTGTATTTCCCGGACGGGGATAGCCAGAGTTATACTAGCCTATGAGGATTTTCCCGGAAGCCAGAGAACCACGCTGCAACATCGTCTCGGTAAGCTCGCTTTCTTTCCCCGGTCTTTGATTTTATTCGATTATTTGAGGACAGACAAGTCCGTTCGAGCCTGTTCATACCTGCAATTTCTGTACCTCGCACGCAGAGTATGCATTTGTATCGGGCCAGGTTGCATTTGTAGAGTGTAACAACGAGATCGCTTTATAGGTAAAGCCGGGAATAAGTCACACCGTGTTTTATGTTTCTTTATATGTAATTGATAATGTCGCGCGCGCGTTAGTACGTCGTCCCGTATTTTGTGTGTTTCGTGTGCAGGGGACTGTTACGTTATAGACCGCGTCGCGTATCATTCAAATTAATTGGCGTTTATATGTCTTATTTATCTATTTATTTATTTATTATTCTTGGACTTTTCTTCATCATTATTGCAAAATCGCGGAGAGCGTAGTCGGCCGTCGTCCCGTATTTTGTACGTGGATTCGGGAGATGTGAACGGTCCGTGGCGTATCTCGCGTCGTTAGATTGTCCATTACGTTTTATTATATTTTATTTGACTAGCGTATACAACAGATCTGGAAATTATTTATTAATTGACATTATTATTTTGACGTTAGTTATTTTATGATTATCTCTTTTCCCTTTTATTTCATTATTATTCGTTATCTAATCGTTTAGTTATATTTTACTGCCAGGCAGTGATTTCCGGTTTTGTTTTTTATACAACAGAGGATTTTCAATATTGAAGTGTCGGTCCGTTAGTAGCTTCGCGTACGTGACCTTCCGACGTCCCATTGTCGTCGAGTTGTATGTGTGGGATGGACTCGGCATGGGTCGTATCGCGGGCTAAGTAATCCCGAGAATCATTGTTTTTCATTCTCGTTGGTCGGACTTTGTTTGGCGCAGACTAATATGCAAAGTGTAATCTGAAATCGTGAAGAGAGTGGATCGAGCGAAGTTTTGGTATGCCTGTGTGCGAGAAGGAGCGAGCGCCAGGATAACATAAATACTGCCGGAATAATTAAGCTTGAGAATTGTTAAAAGACTAAGAGTGATTTTACGAGATACTTTCTTTTACATGTTTTTTTTGATTATTGTAAGATCTTGACAAATTTGTAATCATTCTGATTAATTAAACAATTCGCCAAATGGCACTTGTAAATCCCGTACCTGCTATGTTGTTGGTGTTATTTATTTATTTATTTTTCCTCCTGACCTCGAGTTATTAATGTTCGTTTATTGTCTTTATTTTATTGTTTATTTGGAGTTATCTATTGACTTTATTTTCTATTTGACTTATTTTATTTATCGATTTTGTTTATTATTATTATTTATCTATTTTATTTCCCGACGTTATTTATTGGTTATTGATTTTATTCGATTGACCCTATTTGTTTGTTTTGTTCCTTTCTATTTTATTAATTTTATTTGTTTAGGTTGATTTTATTTTTATTGACGGATTTTATTGACTAATTTTATGTATGAGTTTTATAAACTAACAACTACCTTGACAGTCCGAACCACCCACTCTGCCTCGAACAGCTGTAACTAGCCTGGGTTGAGTCTGGCCGAATATCTCGTTATTTTTCCTTCCGGTGCGTAAGCGCCTGGCGCCCATCTCGAAAGAGTAAATTAAAGGAAGGAAAAATAGCTTGGGCCAGCTATAGGTAACGTGGTGCGTTGAGGAGCAAATTTACGTTACAGTCCACACCATCGTATTTTTTTGGCGGCTTTCCACGTTCCTTGTCTGCAACAGTGAAGTCACCACTTTTGAAATGCCGAAATCTTCGTCCACACGTATCTTGCAATGGAGCATATTCACCATAAGCTTCTCGAAGTAATCGGTATGATTCAGCAGCAGTTTTCTTCAAATGAAAAGAAAAATTTAATGATATCCGCGAATGCACTTTGTACGGTATAAATTTGGACATTGTAACGGTATTTTACGTTAACATTACCCTTAAAGGGTTTTAGTTCGGACTCGAGCAGGGAGGAAATTAATAGAGGCTTCAGTATTAGGTAAAAGTATTATTTATTAAACACATGAGACAGATAAATAATTTATATGGTAATTAAATAAACTCCGTTTTAGTTTTGGTGATTATGCACTTTATAAAAAAGACTTGACCCGGGCTTACGCATGCCGTTATAATCGTGTTCGCATGAAGTAGGAGATTTCTATTGACTTGCTTAAATATTTTCGTTATAAGCTAGTATAGTTCCTACACATAGAAAGAGCCTGTGGAGCTTACTATCGTTTGTATATCTATATCGGCTCTGTTATTATTCCTCGGTGTTCGGAGGTAGCCTATTCTATACCTATAGCGCGTGGACTGTAGTGGGGACAGAGCTCTCATTCGAGCTCTCCTGGCTGAGCGATCTACTCGCTGATCCCGCCGCTGTTCCGGTGGAGGCGTCAGCGCGGTGCAGCCACGGTGCATCGGCGCATCGGAAATGCGACAGGAGCGGCTCTAGCTAGTTTCTATGGTGTTTTTGAGTCCCTATGGATTTAATATGTTTTTGATCCATACCACTTGGTTTAATTTTGATGGGAGATTTCGTCGGCTGGGATGCTGGACTACTTGGATGACTGATGGCTCTTTAGTTGGCCTTGGAGATGTTCATTTTTCCCTGGGCCAGCGGTTTTCAGGCCTGGCCCTTGGAGTGGTGCGGTTGAAGATGCTTCTCCTGGGGTTGACTAAGTGGTCCTTCTTTAGCTGGATGGCTGGTCCTCTCTTTAGTTGGTCAGCTGGTCCTCCTTTGGTCGATTAGATGGTCTTCCTTTGGTTGGTTAGCTGGTCCTCCTTTGGTAGATTCCGGATGTTGGCGAAAGTCTGTGAACATAATGCTCCCAGACTGTGGTATTACTATATCTTCTAGTCGTCCTGTAGCCCATTTGTCCCGTTAATTTCCTCTTCTTGGTTATAATAATTTAGCGTGTTCCTTATAGATGCTTCTTCATACGTTACTTGAGACTCTAGTCTTACTGCTTGTCAGTATAACTATATCTTGAGTAACGGTAGTTGGTTTATAGGTGTGCGTGCTGTGGAGTATGAATCTCTATGTTGGTGTGTGTGGATCTAGTTTAGGCTCGTCATTTAGGCGGTATATTTAATTATAAGACGAGTATGTCGTCTTAACATATTGAACACAACAACACAACACTATGCACACACTTTACCAATTTATCACTCGTGCGCGTCTGACACTTGTTGATGACACAATAAAATGGCGCAGTGTCAAATCTTTATAGCACAAACTGCATTCGTGTGCCATCTGTTGTCTGAAATCCGCATTTCATATTTGTACACCTGGTATAAATATATACTTTTGTTAGTCTTTTTACTATATAAGATGGCAATATCTTTATCGTATAAGAAAGGTCGGTTGTGACTACGTTACAATATGCAAAAAATTAAAAAAGTTATGGGCGATTTACTGCAATGCGGCCGAGTGACCCGGCACGCCGCCTAGCCCAGAGCAGCCCAGTGCCTTTTGTCGGGCAGGTACGAACGGTCTAGAACGTCGTTCGATCATCAACCGTGCAGCAGTGAGCAACGTTTTTATTTTGTGCATCCTAGTGTTTTGGAATCTATATTGTAATAAAATGGATCGCATAAAACGTAATGTGATAGCAAAATGACGAGAGTAGATAAAGTGAATAAGGTGGTTCGCAAAGATCGGCCCGGAAAAAGAAAACGACTCAAGAATCGTTATGAATCCGAACAAGACTGTAGTCACATGAGTGCTCCGGCAAAAAAAACTGTGAAGGTCAATTCACTTACAATTAGAACCAAGTATAAACTACGATATTGATTAAGTTTTTCTAAATTTCTTTATCGTGTTTTCATTTATCAGTGATTACGTGAAATGCCAAGTGTGCGGAAAAACAATTACAACTGACTGCATGCGATCATGGGGACCGCAGACCGTGCCAGCGAAGGACATATTTTACGCCGGCAACATTAACAGCGTTCCCAGTCAATACATATTTATAAAAAATGTTGTTACTATACCTCAATATTTATACTTTCGAATAAAATAAACTTGAATGAAATCGGACAAATAGTTTTTGAGATTATAATTCCCAAAATTCACCTATTTTTTCCGCCGTCTACTCGGATATGCCCCCTTAATGTTTTCGACTTTCGATTTAATGTAGGCCTGAAGACGTGCGTGAAGGATTCTTCTGTCCTCCAGACGTGCCAGAATTCAACGGAATACGAAAATCTTGAATTTAGGACTGCATCGACATGGGGTATAGTGGACGTGGTAACGAATGGCTTTATTTTAAAAGAACAAAATATTGAAGTTGTCGTCTTCATTGGAGATAACGATTCATCGAGCATCAGAGCAGTGCGAGATGCTGCTAAATATCCTATCCATAAACTTTCGAATAAAAACCAAACTTCCATAAGCGTCAGAAATATGCTCTAGAAAATCGCAAAGAGACCCCTCCCAAGATCCGGAGCATGAGTTGATAGTGGAGGCCATAAACTAACTACATCCGTGCTTTCAGTAAGCAGTCGCTCAAAATCAAGGCAATAGTCCAGATTTGGCTTCTGCCATTAGGAATATCCCATTCCACGCATTCAATCAGCACGAGAATTGCGGTGGATGGTGTGGATTTATTCAGAATCCAGATATGTACAAGTACCTATCTGTACCTGCACGGTACAGCAATGCTGTTTTGTTTAAGATTTTACAGTCCCAATTTGACAGGTTAGCACTCATGTCTGATCGGTATGCCTCTGGAGCGTCAACAGAAGGAAACTAAAGCCTCGATGCGTCGATGACGAGGAAAGCTCCGAAAGATACATTTTATAGTGCTAATGAAGCTGCTGATTTTCAATTTTCCTGCGTCATTGGGTAAAAAAACAAAGGCGATGTGTACTTGGAGCACGACCTTGAAGATATATCGATAAAACCATGATCATACTTGACACAAATGGTGAAACTAAATTTAAAGTTATTCGATAAGAGACGTGATAAGGTTAAAACACCGGCTTAATATATAACACCTCGAAAATCGACCCATCCAAAAGCAACCGAAATCAATGGCCCCAATAAAGAAGGCTCAAACCTTTATTATCATGACAATCTAGTCAAATCCTCCCCACTCGATTCGGTCCTTCGGGAGGTGTTGCTATTTTTATAAGGTTGTGATAAGTCTTGAATTTTAATAGCACATAATTGCTCGTTCGATGCGAGACGATTGGTTAGGAACATTCGAGATAAATGTCTTGTTGACGAATTTCGTGGAACCATTGATGGATTTGCAACTATCTTGGCAATGTTCAAAAAGAAATTTTCCAAGAGAAAAGGACGAGGACAATGTATTCTTACTACACTTGCTACCGAAACACTAGCTTTCTCCACAGAAAATGCCCATGTCGCTGAAAATTATGTGTATATACTAGATGTTTTAGTCCAGCATCATTTCTCAATTGACGATGTTACTAGTCATAAAATTAGTTTTGAAGAGTCTTTGCAAGCACAGATATCTGCAGAAAAATAAGAGTCAATATCGGTTACGTTAAAACCATTTAAAAAAATAGTGTCACCTACAATGATAAAAAGACTTGCTAATTCAGGTATTAGCTGCGATCTAATCAACGCGGCTAGTCAAAACATTTAAACACAAAGGAAAGAAGGCAATAGTTGAAATGATTGAAAACAAGGTCAATGGAAAAATTATTGTGATTAAAACCGAAAAAGTACTGGATAACATATTCAATCACTAAAAAATATTGGAAAACTATGGTTACAAAGTAGTTAATTTACTAGTGCATTAATATCGAGGTTTATATTTACTGTTATGAAATATTGGTAAAGGGACTAGAAAACCGAGAAGAAAAACAAATATTAAGTACGGTTAGGGTTTGTTAATTTCTACGTTTCTACGTTTGTTGGTATGTAATAAATATATTAAAATTACATGATAACGAGATATATCGTGACATTTCTTTTTACATTCTAAATATTTTTTTCCGTAACGCGTAGTAGTCATACGCGGGTAATTCAAACTGCGCGCCATTTTAAGTCAGTGCAACGTTTCCGTGCTTCTAACCTCTTTCGAGCTTTCACGGTAGAAATATCCTCTTCGCATATCAAATTATAAATATTTAATCAACCGTGTAGACAAACGCTCTATCTTTTTGGCATCTGTATCTTTAGATTGCGATGAGTGTTAGAATAATTTTTCATGCACTTGTAAGTATTTTTTCCACAATAACTGCATCATAAGTTAGGGCTTTCAAAACCAATGTTAATTGGCAAAAACGCTCAAACTTTGACAATTTATTTCTCCTAAACAGTGTAGTAGAAAAATTAAAAAAAAAAAGGTATATGTCAATAGTATTTGTAAATAAGTGTGTACATTTTTTTAAAGCATCTTAGCATTTTCACTTTCAGTACCGAAACTCCTTAAAGTAAAAAAATATTTAATGTTTTACCGGCCTACAGGTATCAGAAGCTTTCAAGTATAGAAATAATTTTTAATAATATATATATATGTTTTCGAGACTTGTCAACTGTGCAGGATAGTAGTGCGTGCCATAGGTTGATACCCATACCATAGGTTGACACCGATGCATCGGCAGTCATATGGAGGTGTACGTTGTTTATTCTTGAATTGAATAACCTGTTAATGCATAGTACATTTGGCATGAAAAGAACCGCATCGCTGAAAAGAAGTATTTATATATGCGGCAGGGTACCAGAAGAAAATCACTCAAAGCAATGGGATCAGAAAAGGAGCATGCCTCAGCAACCGCCGAAAACGATGCAACTAAGCTCGAAATTCCAGTGGCTCTACGACCCATAATGGCGATTTATAAGACCGTAACAAACGCCACGCGTTTAACTCTTCCACTTTCCCTCAACCCCTGCACGCTACTTTACTGCAACGTTGCCTCGCCGCTGTCTTTCGCGCTCTCATCGCATAGAATTTCGTAATCTTTTATTCGATAAATTAATAATAACTAAACAACCGTGTGATCAATTTAAGTAAGTAAGTAATTGGCTGGTACTTTTTTAAGTACTTGGTAGTGGACAATATATTAGAACGCAGTTGTGATATCGTAAGGCCGCGTGTACCTACAGAACGTTCAGATTTTTTTTGTAAGTAGCTAGTAAGGTCAATCAGACTAAAGTTTTACAGGAATAGACAATATCTATTCTCAAACCACTAATAAAATTTGTAATGTTTTCCTTCAATAGGCTGTAACTTTTACAAAAATGTGTTAAAAAAAAATTTTATGTACTCAAAATATGGCAGATCTGATAGCAAGCAAGATCAGACTTCAAACACCTAAATGACACTGAAACTGGCAGACATGAGATATCAGATTAATTATGCACGCCACCATACACGCAGTGATTTCTGTATAGCTCTAAATTTTTTAATCTCGGGATCTTACCAGTGGAGAATTTTTTCAATACATTGCCATTTGCGATGTATATTTAAAACCATCTTATTGCTGGAAACTAAAATTTATCAACGAAAAATAATCTGCCGATTTGAGACTATAATAAAACTGGGAAAATACTAATCGAAAAGTTCTGAACATATGTTATGTCCAAAATGAAAAACTAAACAGAAAGACAAAGTAATGAGAGAAATCTGTGAATTTATTATCAGAAAATCATTGCCCTTTTCGCGAGGAAATTAAACTTATTCGTAAACGTGTTCGACGTATTAACGACGAAAACAATTCAATTGCAGCGACTTGACACCATTGCCTTTGTCACGAGTCGTAAATTGTGAAAGAGTAGCACTGCAATCACACACATCACTGATTTCACTAATTCAACACATCACGGTTGCAGTCTATGTGACTCGCGCAATCACACATACACACGCACGCAAACAAACTTTAAGCCTTTGCATTCTTTGCTTCTATTTTTCTATCCTATTTTGAGACAAAGTTGGAAAGAACGCACTTGGCAAAAAAAAAGTGGGTTTGTTACACGCGTTTGCTATTTATGTTTTCATTTCTGTCTTCTTTTTTCATGTTATTAACGTCGCATTTCCGTGTGTACAATTATCGTAATTGTTAGGAAAGCCATTTTTCCTGTACAAATACACACCAATATAATTATCAATATTGTATTTGTTAACAATTAAGATACCAATTACGATTTGACAGAGAGATTTAAATCAACGGTGTAGGAAGGCAATTGCGCAATGGCGGAGACACGTTCCAAATTATTTACCATATGGAGATGGTGTATCTACACAATATTTTCATATGAATTTCGCGACTCTTTCTATCTGCTATCCCCGTTTATTTTGCGTAATTTTAGCTTTACTCTTTTTTGAAAATACTTTTCTCTTTCTAGTTCATTATTTCGATTTATATCTCGCAAGTATGCAGAGCTTGGTACGTACTCGTCAGTTTGGGAATTTGCAATGTGCGTTTGCATTCAGGCGTTTTCTCAAATTTGTGGAATTAAGAAAAGAAGACCCAAGAAAGAAAGAAGAAATTGAATAGCGTAGCACATTCATTATCACAGAAGGACTCAATGGTAGTGTTGCTGCTTTTTATTCAACAATCTAGTACGCTGCGACCTGTTTGCAGTACCATTTTTCTCCGCTGCGTTTGAGACTCCGCGGTCTCCTGGCGGTGATATTCTGAACAGCCTTATCTTCATGTGGTCGCAAATCTCGAGGCAGACCTGCGCACTGTAACGCAGGAAGTCCAGGCTCACCCAGATCTGCGAATTAGACAAATCATCTTTTGCATTACCAGATTAGGCGAGAGTAGTAAGTCAACTACGAGTAAGGTAAGCTGTCCAATGTATGAACAGTTAAGCCGCACGGGATTTTGTAATTACTATCGATGCATTATTTGAAATGAACCTGTAAAGTTAAAGGTTTATCGGGTCCTTTATATCATGTTTCAAAGATAATCGATGCCCTTTATATCTCATAATTGAAACAGATTAAGATGAATTCATATAATTTTAAAAAATGATTGAGTACCAATGAATGAACACTCCTTGAAAAATAGGACCTAGAAATGAACGACTGCAACCCAAAAAATGAACTCAGATTGAATATCTGTAAATGAATGAAAGCTTACAACCTTGTAAAAACCTTGTTTGTACGTTAATTTGAGCATTTTCAGAACTAATATTGCGACGTCCACAATATTATTTTTTTATATGCATATTGGACATACCAATAAGGGAAAAAATCGTTCACATGCCTACGCCATTGCTGCTTAAGTTATGTAATATAAACTGAAATTTCCGTGTATTCGCCGCTGATATTTTGTCTTATTCTCGAAAACAGTGAGTCCTACGAGGAAAATTTATACGACATAACTGGAAGATTACGAAGCAGCGAACACAAAAGATCTAATGCAAGTTTTGCGTAGAACCAATAGTTTGTCTGGGATTAATTTTGCCATTAACGAATAGAGTTAAGAAAAAGTTTGACCAGTCAGAACCTCGTTGCAATGCGAATATCGTATGAGCTCGGTTTTGCTGAAACAGGGCCTCAAAACGGAAGGTATTAGTGTGCCAAAAAAGTCAACTTTTCGCAATGTTACAGTTTTTCGATTTTTTTTATTGCTTTGTCAGTATCTTTGAAGTTTAGCCTTTGTAAGACTAACAACTTTTGGAAGATTTAAAGCGATAGTGAATATTTATGGATTTTTTATGGATTTAAAGTGATAGCGATGGTTTATGGATTTTTTTCATTCATTGAGATCGAAAACTAAATATTGTCGTAAACAATTAATTATTTTTTCGGTTACCATTATTTTTTTTATTTTTAAAAAATTATATAAACCTCAAATAGTATCGAGGATATTTTTTGAAAAATGTCAGCATTTTACATCGACACCCATTACATTTATTAATTATATAAAATTAAATAAATTTTTTTTCTGTTATAGTCAAATACAAATATCTGAAAAAATTGTAACAATGTTATGTTTCTCACAGACATGTTCACCAAGTTTTTGGAGACTCTCGATTGTATATTTTGGAATAAACACAATTGTTTATAAAAATGATTTTTTTTGTTGCTTCGTCTCTAAATAGATTATCGTTTACATTTTGCTACATACTTTATAAAGTTCGGAATCATGTTTATTTTTTTACAGATTTTTCTCGCTCTTATTTATACAAATATTAAATATGTGTTATTAACAAAACATATATATAGAAACAATTCTATAACTTAGTATGTATTAAAACCAGCCCTCTTGTTTTATTTCCCCGATTATTTAAACATTATGTTCACGACAAAAACTTAAATATTTATAATAATTTAATAAGATATTATCAAATCTCTTACTTCTTACCAGAATTTTGATAACATTTCATGGTATGTTGACAAAAATGAGGGTGGCAGAAGAAAGTCATCAAAGTATATTCAAATATCCCGCCATTTCGACAGAACGGAGTGACTATGTTACCAATTCCGAATTCGCACAGATTTTTCGAATACTTAATCTCAATATAAATTCGGTCTCTACCGTTAAGAGACAAGAAATGTCAGCAACATTTAGTCCATGACATTTAGGCCCAGTACGTTTTAAAATGCTGTTCAGCAAGTGCATGTGCCATCGATCGGAACAAGTGGTAATCCGAAGGAGCAAGGTCTGGTGAATATGGCGGGTGTGTTAATACTTCCCAAGCAATATCTTTTAACGTGTGTTTAACTGTTTGAAGTGTGTGATGGCCCGTTGTCATGAAGCGAAATTACTTTGCCGTGTTTTTTGGCTCATTCAGGATCAGTATTAACGGTTCCACCTGATATTAGAAGCTTATTATATACCACACCAGGAAGGTGCCCCCAAACGCAGAGCATTGTATTCTTTCCGAAGCGATTTGGCATTGCCTCGGCGTTGATGATTGACCTGGATCAACCCGTTATTTTCTGCGCTTAGAATTCTTAAAATAAATCCACTTTTCATCGCCAGTCACAATTCGATGCAAAAACGACATGCTGAAAAAATTCTAGCCAATCCAGTATGAACTTACGCAACTTTTTACCCTCTTAACACTTCCTCTGAAACCCTATAGTTCTGCGGTTACGCTGTATTTACTAAAATTTGTGTTTTTTGGCCAAAAATGATATACTAGCGCGAAAAAAAATCGCACGAAACTTTCTAAAAAGCGAAAATAAAGGTTTTTCTATCCCTTTCAGTTTATCATGGAAAGAACCAATAAAAACTGTCGTGTCCTTAGTATAGTAGTCGCAGGGAGGAGTAGTAACCAAAATCCACGTCTCTTTGTTTCTGTTTTCTCATTAACTTTATTATACTCTGAGAACTTAACCTACTATTCAGTATTTCGGACATGTGCTCAGCACATCTCGAGCAGCTTGCCTATCTCCCACAGGCGTGCTAACCCCGTATATCGTAACCGCGTCATTATATCGATGTACGTGGTCGATATACGTAGTCGATACACTACAAAAACATTTTTTACAGGTTCGCGCTTAATTTTCGACAGCCACAAAATGGCCACGTTCAAAGGTGCGTATCGGATTTTAAAAAATCGTAAAATACTATCTAACAAGAAAAATGAAGCTGAATTTGTTCCCTTTAAAACGCCGCTTGCAAAATTCAATTTTTTTTGACGCCGCTATCCAACTTTTAGCGCGGCTATAAATTTCGAAAGGTGGGCAAATACTTATGAGCAGTAGTGTATCCTACTTCATTAAATGCTGCCCAGATTGCCAACGAAGGAGCTTTTTTCGTAGACCTTATCGTTTTTTTTTGCACCGTTTAAAGTTCTTGAAATATATGCAATTGGTAATTTTTTTTTCTATTTCACCTTGGGATAATATGAACCGGATCGCATCTGTGGTAACTAGAATTGGTTTGGGAAAATCTGGATGTTTCAATATTGGCTCTTTGCGTCTAATGTCTCTTAATTTTTCAAAAGCTAGGTGTTCCTTTTCTCCCGACAGGAATAAGGCAACCTTTGAAAGGTTCGTTATCGGTTTGGAGATTTTAGAGTATCCTTTTACAAATCTACGATAGTATCCAGTGAACCCTAAAAATTGTCGAACTCCCTTAACATTTCGGGGAGCTGGATACCTTCTTACTTTACTCCTTCTTCCGTTATTAAATGCCCTCAATTAGTGACCTCTTTGCGCAAGAATTCGCAAAATAACAATATCGTCTAGATAAACAAACAACTCTATTCCTTGTAGACCGCTTAAACCAGGATCCATTAATCTTTGGAAAGTTGCTGGAGCATTTTTTAAACCAATAGGCCTTCGAGAGAATTCATAATGACCAATGGGTGTTAAAAAAGCTGTTTTGTGCGAGTCTTATGGTTTCACTTTAATTTGGTGAAAGCCAGATGCAAAATTGAATGCTGAGAAATATTAGCTCCACCAAGTTGATACAAAATGTCTGTGTTATTTGGCAAAGGATATGAATCCCAGATAGATTTTTTTTGTTAAGTTCGGGAAAATCGAGTACTATCCTCCAACGTTTATTACCTTCGGTGTCTGTTTTCTTTGGAACAATCGATACAGGATTGTTACATGGCGACTGAGAAGTTTAAATTATGCCTCCGCCATACAATTTACTTTACTTTTACTTGTCACGGGATTTCATCCTTATGGATTTGTGGATCGCGATATTAAAGAGTATTTATTGGATGCTCGTCGATTGTAGTTACGGGGTGTTCTAATCTTGTAGTAGCCTCTAGTTTTTCTCTAATAAATTATCTATGCTCTACATTTCTTCAGAATTTAAATGTTCGAGGCGTAATATATTTTCAATTTTTTTTTAACATGGTTTTCCTGTTTTACATTTTTGCGATTGCCCAGCAGAGCGTGCTTGATTTAAGAAAGTTAGTAGATTTTGTTGAGTTTGTTGATTTAGAAGATTTGTAGACTTAGTATTCTTATTGTTGTTATGCTGGTAACGCGTAAATGGAAAATTACGATCGGCGGTATAATATTTTAAAAAGTTCTTATTGGGATCTTCTGCCAATATGGAGATAGTTCTCGCGTGAATGAGGTAAAAACACGTGCATTTATAATAAAACGAGTAACTTGGGGTTTATTGTAAATAACGGGTATCTTTCCGTTATTTAATACAGCACACAAAGTATAAAATAAAACATTAAATATGAGGTTTCGAAGTTCTCGAGTCTCCGACGAGGAACCAACCAATGTCTCTTGAATCTACCTTTATACTGATTTTCGTAAATGCAGTTGCTCACTGCGTTTACCGAAAATCATTTGTTTGCAAATTTTTGCGTTAGCCCATCCTCGCTTGCCAGGCGAGTCCTAATGCTGTGTCAACGTTCTTCGGTGGCTCGGTGGCGATCGTGCGATGGCGCATTGGACTTCCTTTACGAAATGTAATGGAATGTAGTGTACGAAATGTAATGGAATGTAATGTAAATTTCCGTGGCTCAACATTCTTTTCAAATTCCTGAAAAGTTAGAGTAGGAACTTCGATTTCAATATCTGCCTCTCTCGTGTTATAAACTTTGGTATATGCGATGCCTTGTGTATTTGTGAAGAGTGCTCTTCCGAAATAAATGTCTTTTCCGGTTTCTAATTTTGGTATAAACTTCCGAAATTTCTTCGTTCTTTACTCTTACATAAAATGTTAAAACAGATCACGCTGGAATTCTTACTATTTCTGGACTTGAAAATTTAATTTTGTTATGTATCCAATACAGACAGTGTCCTCTATAATCAATTGTGGCCTTGTATTTTTAAAAGAATTCTTTACCCAATATCCCAGCTTGTTCAATCGGAAAATTATTTGCAACAATATGGAACGCGACTGGACTTCCTAAGATGTCTATCGAAAAGAACCCTAAGATTTCTACGAGGTTTGCCGTTATTCCATGCAACTACAATATATCTAGCTGACCAATTTGAGATTCTGACATACGCCTGTTTTATAAGATTTTGTTCAGAACTGGAATCGACCATTAATTCCACTGGGGAAATTACGACTGATGACTCTATCTGTATCATTGGGGGTCGACAACGCCGTCGTAAATTGACGTGCGCTATTCGGAGTCGTCTATGTGTGTTTTGTGCGGGGACTGTTTTTGTTACGTCTCCGAGTTTACCCCCATTTTCTGGAGACTGCGTGAGTTTCCCTGGCTACGTATTTTATTATAATATTATATTCTCGTTTCCTACATTCTTCTATAATGTGTCTCTCGTTTCTACAGTACCGGCATGATTTTATTATTTTTTTTTTGGATTAGAAATGTTAATGTTCGTTGTTTGATTGGAATGTTTACTAGCGTATGTCGAGGGTTTAGCGCCCTGATGCCTATACCAACAGGTGGTGGCTGCATGTCACGGCCACTTGCATATCTGGCATACCATGGAGCCGTTTCAGACCATCCCTACCGTTCCATAGCGGAGTGCAGCTTTATCTCTGTGTTGCGTTTTACCCAGATCTTTAATCACCGTCTGTTTTTTGTTAATTTTTAGTGCGCCTGTCCCGGCGTCTGTGAGAGTCTCGTGTGTCGTTTTTATTCGCATCTGTATATCTGGTCTAAGACCGTTTAGAAAACTTTCGACGCATTCACCTTGTGTTGAGGCTCTGTTTGCGTCTGGCAAAACTCCATCATTGCGTTTGTATGCCTCGAGGACGTCGTTTCCTATTTCTTGAACCCGATTTATATATTTTATTACATCTTCGCTTTCAAGCTGGATTAGACTTCCTAAATCGCGACGCACTTGATTTACGGTCCTTGCAGGCAAATAAAGATTTCTTTAAAATTTCGTTAACGCGTTTGGTGTTTCAAATTTGTTGCCCTGAATTGATCTTTTAGTCTCTTCTATGATTTTTGCCCTGATTAGTTTAATTAAATTTACTTCGTCGTTAGAGGGAAGCATTACCAGTGCTTCCTCGCAGCTTTCTATACCAGGTGTATGCATAAGTTTTTTCCGGTTTAACTAAGAGATGGCGCCAGCGAAAAGTACGCAGCGTATTAATTTGACACATACGTCATTTTGTTCGTTTGACATTAACCTACAAACACACACAAGTTGAGTCCGCCAAAAACTAGCGTCTTTGTTTTATCGTTCAGTGATCATGTCGAGTTTTGTGCCTGAAAAAGAACATTTGCGGCACGCATTGCTTTTCTTATTTAATCAAAAGAAAAAGGCTGCTGAAAGTCAACGTTTGCTGGTAGAAACATATGGTGAACACGCTCCATCGATTAGAACATGTGAGACATGGTTTCGACAATTTAAAAGTGGTGATTTCAATGTGAAAGACAGTGAGCGCTCTGGTAAACCACAAAAATGCGAAAATGAACAATTGCAGGAGTTATTGGATGATGACCCAACTCAAACTCAACGGCAATTAGCAGAAGCATTACATGTGTCACAAGAAACAATCAGCAGACGTTTACGAGTAATGGGGAAGATCAATAAACTCGGTAAATGGGTCCCACACGATTTGAATGAACGTCAAATAGAAAATCGCAAAGTCACTCGCCGTCTCACACAGCAAAAGCAGTGAAAGACACCTTGAAATCGCTTGGATGGGACATCCTTCCGCACCCGCCGTATTCGCCAGACCTGGCGCCATCTGACTATCACCTCTTCGCATCAATGGGGCACGCGCTCCCAGAGCAGCACTTCAGCAATTTCGAGGAAGTTGGAAAATGGCTCGACGAATGGTTTGCCGCAAAAGACAAGCAGTTTTTCTGGCATGGTATTCATAAGTTACCTGAAAGATGGGCGAAATGTGTAGAAGCCGATGGCCAATATTTTGAATAAAACAAAAATTAATTTCCATTGAAAATTACGTGTTTTTTTTTACCAAAAAATCGGAAAAAACTTATGCATACACCTGGTAAATTGGTATACGGGAATGTTTTCTCCGTCGAATTCTAAAACGACTTCGACTGCATCTTTAATAGACACAATCTGTGAATTTTCCAAAGGCATTTCGTCAGGTAATTCTGGATCGGCTGGGTGTAAGGATAGGGAGTTCGTGGTTCCTGACTCGTTACTCAGTTGTGGGATTTCAGTATCTGGTTTTTGATTTGGAGTATGCGCAATTGGCATGTTTTAATCAAATCGTTATTTACAATCCCACCGCTATCACCAAAAATAGGTATGTTACGTCCGGATAACAAAACACTTAAAAAAATGGCTTTGTTTTTTGCCAATAGATTACTTATATTAGCTTTAAAACGATTTTGCAGAACCCGCGCTTTTGTTTACCCTTGAGAGGGTAAACAAGAAGGGAATATGAACGTGGTATCCGCGGTGGGCCACGTTATTCTTTGTTTGGAATACAATTGAAAAAAATACGAGAGTCTGCGGTGGTCCGCGTTACTCTTTGGATTAGGAATTTGGAATGGTGAGTCCGCGGTGGTCCGCGTTACTCTCTGAGACATAATTTGAGGGTGAACACTAAAACAACTAAGTATTTCTCCTTACTACTATTTTTACTGATTGTTTTACACTGACTACAGATGTTGAATGTAGGTTTTAATATCGACGAGAACTGACTAAAAGAGCCACATTTTGACCCTTTTATACTAATCCAATACCCCCCTCAGCTATACACAGGGGTTGGAGAGGGCAAATTCCTTAACCGAAACCGAGCGCATATGATATTCGTATCGCAACGTGGCAATGACTAGATGAACCTTGTCTTAACCCTATTCGTTAATTGCAAAATTAAAGATTTATTTGAATTTTTTGTTCGCTGTTTCATTATCTTCCACTTAGGTCTTTTAAATTTTCATCGCAAGGCTGACCGTTTGTGTAAAAAAAAAAATAACGAACACAGTGGATACACGAAAATTTGAGTTTTTGTTAAATAACTTCGGCGGCAATAGCGTAGAACATTTTTGGAAGATTTTTTTTTAAATTCGTATGCCCTAACAGTCTTCCTCCAATTCATGGAGAAGCCTTATCGGATGCTCTCATCTGCCAGGCGACTCGCTACCTCGAGTCTGTCTCCTCTCGGCAGATTTGAGCATTCTGACTCTAAACCCTAACGTTACAACAAAACAAACAAAATATCCTCGAGGTCAGAACATCGAGAACGTGGAGAAAATATACAGAACGGTATTTGTTCCACCGTGGATTAAAGAAAAATCACGTCATAGTAATACTGTTCATTCATTGGTGGGCGTTGTGACTAACGGATGGTTTCCCCTACCTTCGATTAGGCTAAAGAGTCTAGCTGGATATGAATGGTGTATCTGCCCCCACTGTGTTTTGTGGTGCCGATTTTTTAAAGTTCTTAACCTAAAAAACTGTTGTGCAAAACTATAGCTTTTCACATCGATTCCGAGGGTCTTTCTGCCGGAAAACATGTTTTCCCCTAGATTTTTGGAAACATGTCAACATTCTTTCCTTTTGTTTCGAGGATAATTTTTATTTCAATTTTTGTTATACTAAACTCTATTTTTAATCGTCGAATGTTCCTTTAGAAAAATTATTTTGCAGCGACAGATTTTTCTAACCATTGTGACAAAAATTGACATGATTCTACTCTTTAAGTCTCAAACTTTAACCTACAACACATTAAAAAAAAAATAAAAACGACAAAATATCACATTTTTCGTTGAAAATCCATACATAAATCATTCTTTGGGTTAAATTAATGGGTGATCATAAAATTGTTACCAACAGCATTGCTATTTTTGTTTCATTCTTCGTCTCGAGTATCGTATAGAATGGATAGAAATTCCTACATTTGATTACGGCGTGACTCAATTGAGTTGCCTGGGATGAGGCATGGTTCACAACTGTCACGGAGGAGAAATAAAGAATTGAGTAGGAAAATAGGCTTAGAGTCTGAAGTATCTGGATCGGTTTCGTAGTTCAATTCAATTCGGAGCATCCACACTAGCGACGCCACTTGAACTGTGCAGTTTTACCGACAGCTATGCTGATAATAATTTTCTCATCGATATGATATTGTAAAAAATCGGAAAAATTCCATTTAATCCATTTTTAGTATTTAAATGGCGTCGAAAATTCATATTCACAGACAGCTTAAAAAGTCTATTATTTGCATCTGTTTGTTATGTCTCACAACTACTCCAGCCACAAAATTTGGAAGACATTTTTTTTTAGGTTAGGAACATTTGAAAAAATCAGTGCCACAATATTCGGTGGGGGCAGTATTTACCATTCTTATCCGACTCGACCTTTCACTAGAAGCTTTTACGAATCATATTCACAACTGACGTTAGTCATCATCTGTCAGATCTGTGTTGGCCATGGCTCGCCGGTGTGACCACTAACGTAACGCTTCTCGGGGACACTTTTGACCATTTTATCCTGCTCTGTAATCACGACCATAATGCTTTTAGCGGATACTAGGCGCGAACCCAGTAAAAATGTTATCCCAACAAAAAGCCTCGTTAATTCCGTATCTGTGACCACTAACTCTACGAGGTTTTCGTGTACGTGTATCTACAATTCGATGAGCCATGCATCCAAGTGCATTAGACTTTTTTAATAGGGAGTCGATATGTAACCAGTCTCGTGCACTTCATATTTACTGTATAATATAACATCAATAAGACGGTGTTAAAAAAATCGCAAAACTTTCACTTTCTGTGTGAGCTATGTTTTGGTTAAAATGCTCAAAAAATTCGATAGAGAACGAATTTATTAAAAAATTGTATTTTGAAAGTCTAACTACGAAGATAATGAACTTACGAAGCACAGCCACAGAACGTAGTATTCCTTGATGAAGAAATTGAAGTATTGGTTTAAGAAGAGCATGGCCGGCCCTATTAGGGCGCTGTCGAGATATTGTATCTCATTTTTCGTCATGTGCGCTACCTGAAATTTTATTTTAAGAATATATTTATATGATGAATTATTCTCTAGATTTTTGTGCATTTGACCGCTTTCACCAATCGTTAGAATTTCCTAAAGACTTCTTGAATGAATAATGTGGAAGCATTTAAATGATAGAAAATGTAAGTAATTAGTTAACAGCTAATAAATTCTTAAATATTTTTTTCATTAACCGTTCGCGTACGCGGGACTTTCGGCTAAGAACGAACAAAGCAGCATTACTTTGTAACAATACGTGTGCCCACATATTATATGTCCGCATGTAAACAATATATGTGGACATACATAATTTTATTTAGTTAGAAAAAACCCTTGCGGTCATGCGGGTTTTTGATTTAATTCGCTCTTATCTAGGTTAGATGTACTATTAGGGCTGTTTGTAGCGAGTTTCGTCGTTAATTGTGAATATTAAGAATTTTTGAGATGATAGAATTATAAAGGTATACAATAAAATGTCAAATAGTTTGAAACTCCGTTTTGCCGCTCGCCAGTGGCGATGAAGGTATTGCGCTTCGCAGTCACCAATCCGAGTAGTGGCAGCACGGAATCCTGCTTAACTCGGGGGACCGCCGGAGCAGCACACTGACCGCTCAACTAACATTGTCAGTCTTTGACCTTGCTATATTATTATAACGCGCACTGTGCTCGCGACTTGTGATGCTGCAGCGTCGAGGACATGGGACTAATGTTTGCTCTGTGACATATTCGTCACCGAACAATCACAGTACAAATAAAACGACTTGATAAATATCATAACTTCGAGTTTCGATGGTGATGTCTTTTTCAAGAGGTAATGTAAACAATGAAAATACAATTAAATTGATTGAAAATTAATTTAATATTACAGTTCGAATGATTTCTTTTGCACAAGACAGCATTTCTTTGCCACATACTCTATATGATGAATATGAAAATTCGTACCAATTGGTAAGAGTCTCTATCCCCAGTTGGCAGATTCCGGTTTCAATTGAGACTAATGATATCTTGATAGCTGTTACTTTTTTAAAATCAAGAACAAATAACATTGACATTACAACCGGTATCAATATCGTCGTCTAAACACTCGCACGTGTTTATCTTATTGAATTATTGGAGCGTTACAGTCGACACTGTGAGTGCTATACCTTTTCAGTCGTACCGAATGCCCTAACGTAAGCTACGCTGTTAATATTGCAAACGACTACCTCACTAATGTAAATACCATCGTCGATGTTTAATCGCGAGAGGCACTCTTCTTTAATATTCCAATTTCTGACGTGTACTCTATACGCGGAACTTGAATATGCTAGCATTCACTAAGCGCGTACCCCGTCCATGAATTGTTAATGAAGAAATTAAGTATTTAAGTAAGTGATTCATTCTTTAATAGCTCCACTAACGATGATAGAGCCAAGACAGTTATTATATATAAATAATTTGTTTCAAAACTGTATTACAAGTGTTTGAACGAAAAGTTTATAAAACTTACCACGAGACGATTAGTGACTTTGGCAGCTACCATCCCAAATGCAAGTATATACAGTGCTGGATGATTCTCGTAAACGTGTTCAGCACTTTTTCTATAAATAATGAAAGCTGGCACGACGACAAAGCTGAAAGGTATGATCGGCGACAGTACCGATGTTCCCTGAAACGTTTAAACAATTATGGAGACAATCGATTCACCTGTGACACACAGAATAGTAGTTCACTGACTGATAAGTGAAAATAAATAGATTATTTGACAAAAACTATTCGAACATGCTCTAACACCAAAGCTAATATGCAGAAAATAGCACTCGGGATTTTAACCCTAAATCCGTTCCGGATCCGAGCAGCAAAGGTATGACTGCTAGGGTGTTTGATATCCGAAGAACTTTAGGTAGCAGTCACTTTCGGTCTAATACCCATGAACCAATTTTGCTTTGAATGCAGAAATGTTCTTTGAAGTGTTAACAATTCGATAGCATGAAACAAAAGATTTTATAGACTTTCCATTTAAGTTAATTAACTTTTTAAAATGTTGTAATTTTTTTGTTGATTCTTGTGGAATTAAAAAGGGAAAAGATTATACTGTCTCAAAAAAAAACTACAACAAAAAATATGTTATAGTTATTCGCCTAAAAAATTATAATTCTTTGAGAGGATATAAAAAATACTTTTTGATTATATGAATATAATGATTACCTTGTCATTTTGGCACCGTATGAAAAAAACTGGTTGTTCGATCCGAAAAACAGTAATTATTTGAAAGGATAAATATTTATTGGCGACAGCCACTAAATGCATAGAAATATATTTCTAAGCCGTACAGCTCCAGTAAAAAATCGAGTAAACGGATTTAAGGTTAATATACACTTGAACATTTTTAGATTCGTATTAGGTGATCGTCCGATACAATTTTTTTACACGTGCAATTTTTATTGAAACATGGAAGCAAACAATTAAGGTCGTGCAATTTGTCCGCATCAAGGAGGAAAAATCCATTCCAAAAAGAGCCAATTGCACACAAAAGTTTGACTAAATAATAGAGACTACGTACAAAAAGTCTTGCGAAACCATGCAATTTTACGGACAGTCATTGATGACGATTAATCTTGTAGTGACCTTTATTCTCTCATTCACTAACAGCGCAGCAAATATAGTCATCAAAAGTGTAAAAGCTGCTAACTCTTAGTGCACTCCGAGGAAGAAAAGTGTATCATTCACACTATCGAATTTTTCAGTACGATTATGGCCCGAACGAAAGAGGGACTTGCAAGTTTTGAGGTCGATATCGAGACGAATACATGAATAAGGACTTGTTATTTATTTATTTTTAAATAAAAATAACCGAGAGCTCGACGATGACACAATTAAACGTGAGTGATAAATAAATCGGAAAGCAGTAGTATATTATACGTGAGATAATTTCGGTCAACGTGTAAGCGTAAGTCGGCAAAAATGATTGAGAAAGTAACTAATGAAAAGTATAAAATAAATATAAGAAACAGTAACGATAAGGAAATTTGGTGACTGACTCGATTTTCATGCAAGACCTAGGCTCACTGAAATACGACGGAGGAATTAGACCCAGTTTAATGCTTTTAATTCTATCTTACTTATAAGCTGTTTGTACCCTTTGTTTTGTTTTCATTTCAATTTTGCAATTAATATATTTTTTTAATAGTTTCAGGCTTTTTTCACCGATCCAGAATGTTTGACGTCTCATAATCGAGCCTGTAAAACATTTTTTTTGCTGAATAAATATCTCCCTTAATTATTTTACATTATATTTTATCTTCAAGGTGGGCAGTAAGCGATCACCAGTTAATGCTCAATGTCGATTCTTTTTTTAACACAAAGCGTATCTGACGTATGCTGTAAATGGTAACGTCCGAAAAAAGTTGCTTGCAGGGAGTGCAAAATTCGGCGTACTTCCACGAGATCAGTCTGATACTGGGTGCAGGCAAAATTCTACAATTGTTAACTAATTTTGATGCTCAAGGTCTTACTTTGCTTGTTATTAATTTCGCAATTGCTTCAGTGTACATATTTTCAAAATCGTTTTTCACGACAAATTTACAGGTTATTAAAGGTCAAAGTGCTCATCACTTAAAAGTGAACTTAAAACGTGAATAAACTTGTGAAAAATGTAATTTATAAAAAAGTGTATACAAATGATAACAGATTCATACCGGGCCAAATGAACAGTCGAACTGTGGAATCGGATAAAAAGTGTAGAAGTTTGCTTGCACGCAGTATCAAACTTTGGCGTAGTACGTCAACTTTCGTATACTTGGAAATTGGTATTAGGGCATTTTTTGTTAAGTTTAAAGGCCTGTTCGATGATTGCCTCCGCTTAAGACGATGTGAAGCATTTTTGAATGCGAGATAGAGCAAGTCTTCCCATCTGGATAAATGACGTGAATGGTGCCCTGCAGAATAGTTGGACACAGGATTCTGTTCTCGGCTTTTATTCAACAAATTAACCATGGCAGAGAAATTCGAATTGGAGTTTTTTGTTACTGACCGATTACTATCGGTGGAGTACACGTCTTAAGGACAGGTGAAACCTACACAGGCGGTAACAAACTTTTACGTGCAAATTTTTTTTAGAGTAAACTGTGTTTTTAGAAATGAATTAAGTTTTAACTAATAGTCTGATCTACTGTTCGTCAACCACAACTTTGCTTTTATCTGTAAAGACTGACACACTAGAAAAAAGTTGCACTTAAAGGTTTGTTACTGACAAATTTGGCGTTTACGGTATCACGAAGGAGTGACAGAGAACGATTTCGCCTCGCCATAAAGTAATGTGCTATCTGTGGGTCAGTAACAAAAACTGTAATGCAAATTTCTCTCTCACAATTGATTTTTCGGATATTGTCTGTATTGTGTAGCACATTGTCTGAAGATCATGTCATACCGCAGTCAATATCAAAAACTGTTGACCCTTATGCTTCCACACAGAGGACTATACGTCCAAAGAATACATTTAGAAAAAAAGTCTGGATGTGTGTGTGTGTGTGTACGTGCGTGTGTGTGTAACAATTTATATAGCAGTTCAGACTTTATGACATTTTGAATTATTCGAAAAACATGTGTAAACGCTCGTGCTATTGCAAATTGTGAGACATCTGGCTAAATAGTTATTTGCCAATTAAATTATTTTCAAGGACGGATGGTAATGTATTTGAGCCGAACCTGCCAAGAGGTTCAGATGTTATGGGATTCTGCATTTTCGAAAAAAAGCGTGATCATTCTAATTTTCGGAAACTTTGATCGATTCAATTGAATTTGGTTGAAATGTGAAGTCATATATAACAGTGCTCGTAATTGAGTTTGGACAAGATCGATAGAAGCGTTCAGATTTTGTGGGATTTTGAATTTTTAATTCAGTCATTTCTATAAATTTGAGAAAGTTTGAAGAATCGAGCGACAACTTTGTAAACATACGAGGTGTGTTAAAAAATATCGGAAATTTTCGTTTTTTGGAAAGATTTTATTTATTCACCTACAACAATCTTATCCCTTTTGAAATAGTCCCCATTAGATATTTACACTTATGCCAGCGCTTTTTCCAATCCCCGAAACACTGCAAGAACTCGTTCTTTGGGATACCTTTTAACTCTCTCAGCGATTTTTTAATCTCATATATGCTTGCAAAACGACGGCCGTTTGAAGTTCTCTTTATTTTTGGGAACAGAAAAAAGTCAGACGGAGCCATGTCTGGCGAATATGGAGGCTAGGGCATCATTACAGTGTTGTTTTTGGCCAAAAAATCTCGAACAAGCAATAAAGTGTGAGCAGGTGCATTATCGTGGTACAAAAGCCATGAATTGTTTCTACACAAATTCGGGGCGTTTTTTGGATTGCTTCATATAAACGGCGTTGAATTTGTAAGTAATACTCCTTATTGACCGTTTGACTTTGTGGTAAGAACTCATGATGAACTATGCAATTAAAATCGAAGAACACAGTGAGCATAACCTTCACATTCGACCGCACTTGTCGAGCTTTTTTCGGTCTTGGCGATCCAAAATATCTCCGCTGGGACTATTGAGCCTTAGTTTCGACGTCATAATCGTAAACCCATGTTTCATCACCTGTTATGACGTTTCAGTAGTTCTGCATCGTTGATGACTTCATTTAGCGACTCCTGAGAAACTTTTATTCGCCGCTGTTTTTGTACGAAATTAAAAAATTGTAGAACAAATTTTGCTGCCACACGTTTCATACCCAAAACCTCCGAAAAAATGTCATGGCATGAGTCAATTGATATGCCAACATCATCAACTATTTCTCTGATTGTGATTTGGCGATCATTCATAATCATTTCTTTCACTTTTTCCACGTTTTCATCGGTTTGTGATGTGCTGGGGCGTCCAGGGCGCTCGTCATTTTCAACGTCTTCACGGCGATTTTGGAAACGTTTATACTATAAGCCCTTGTTTTACTCATAGCAGACTCACCAAAAGCAATATTTAACATTTCTAAAACTTTGCTGCACTTTATTCTATTCTTATAGCAAAATTTATTACAAATTCTCTGATCCATTTTCAAAATCGCCGATCCTACCCAAACACATGTGACCTTTTTGACAGCTGGCAATAGACTAAATATCCAATATGGCTAACACTGTACAACAACTTTTCAGACAAGTTTACCAACACAACAACGAAAAAATCGCGCAAATCGGACTGATACAACACGGGAAATTACAAAATTCCCGGTATTTTTTTAACACACCTCGTATGTAAAGGTGTTAAGTGATGTTTAATGTAAAATTTTACCAAAATCGATGGAAGTGTTCAAATTGTATAGAACATTATATTTCTTAATTTAAGATTGCTATGGCTTGCGGAATGAAAGGACTGAAATTTGAGAATCTCTTGTGCAAAATATATTAATACAATTAAGTGTTAGAGCATTTAAAATTTTTTAAATTATTGATCATTCAAATTTAGTTCAACTTTAGTTTATATAATAACTATGTAGCAGAATATGGTAGCTCAGGCGCTTCATCATTATTTTCTAACTTACTGACAAAGCTTGCTGTATGAGCAACTCAAAATGATACTTCCTCATAGAAGTAGCTTTGTAAAAGGTGGAAAATGATGAGAAAGCGATGTGCACAGTTCTAGTTTGCATCCTTTTTTCCAGGGAACGGGAGCTTCTGGATAAAAGCAAAATGGGTATTTCTCGTGCAATCGTTATGCACATTAACCTAATTTACTTTTGTCCAGAAGCAACCTGCACCCTTAAAAAAATAGGTAAGCAGTTTTTGATGCCGATTTGACCCGAGATAGACGATAGAAAGTGTATGTCACATCGCCTTAAAGCGATGTGGAGCTGCTACGATAGTATAAATAATACTATGGATAAATTGCGGCCTTTCTGTCAGGACAAGGTAAATTGGATCTGTCACGAAGCTAGTTTGCTTTTGCCCGAAATATCAACCATCTTAGGGGAAATAGCAATCACAACTTGTTACCGTTCTGTCGTTGGTAGTTACAGCACTACGCACTATCAAATTATAAATGGATTAATGCTACACAAATTACTCGTAAACAAAAAAATTAATTTTTATCAACTGCCATAGCTTAAGATAATGTGAAGCCGCTCGGTCGGTAACAACAAACTATATTGGCGAATTCATAGGCAATCTTCCAACGAACGAATAAAGCAAGCTATCGTGACTAAAAGTTGGACGAACAATCTCGATTATTCTTCGAAGAAACTGAAATAAACTGTCTGGAGAGATAAATTCGCAAAAATCAGTAAAACTAATTTGAAATATTATAGATCGCTATTAAGGTAGTCCTTTTAAGAGCATCGCGATAAGATGAGCATCTGAATTTTTCATATAATTTTATATCATTTTTAGGGTCGGTCACTAAATATTTCGATGAAATAATACTTGTTGAAAATTTAACACGCGTGCCTATAGCGATGTTGCACCGCGCGAAGCTTTGGCGTCTTCGTTGTTCCATCTTTATCTATTAGATACAGTTAGGAATAAGGGGTGCTTCTTAGACCTTATTATCGCATAAAAAAAGTATGGTCACCGAACATTTCAACGAGAGCTCTTTGATTATCTGAGTCAAGTTATTGAGTTGTGTCAGCGCTTTCTCTGCCTGGCTGTGCCTGCTCACACGCCGCACATGGAATGTTCTGTTATCCTCTCTTGACGCTGAAAGGACTACCTTAATGGGCTTGCGTGTTGAGAACACATCCTGTAGTACAGACCACACTCAATTAATGTTGGTTAGGGTATTAAAGTTGGTAAGTACGATTTCTAAAATGTAGAACTTCTTTCACTAGTGCCCAGTGCTGTACCTACTATAAAGCCACAAATCATGATAAATATTTATTAATTATGAGTCATTATGATTTCAGTTTTTTAAAGTTACTTTCGTTTTTCGCGTTATTTTACTCAGCTCTTTCTTCGCTATATGATCAGTAGTAATTTATTATAAAATTGGATTGAACTATTTTGTTGTGTTAATTATGCTTTTTTTTCGCAGATTAAGGGCCTAAATCGCAGTGAATGGTAGATGGTGCTTTTACATAACGAGCCTATGATCATCAATGACTGACTTACGGCCACGGTGGAACCATTTTTTCCTACACCACCAGCGAGAATGACGGACATACTGCCCTGTGCGAGTAGAGCAGCAATGCCTACGGCTCCCCATAACGGAAACACCTTCACCTCGGTGCCGGTATAAGGCACCTATATGTAAAATTCAAACGCCAAACAGTCCTGGGTTAGTTACGTAAATAAAAATGCGAAGAAAAGACTTTGTTCGATTAATAATTTTTTCTTCACAGTGATTCATGGACATCATTAAAGTCCGCGTAAAAGACACGCAAATTATATTGCGATACTTATTTCCTGAAAATTTGTATCCCAATCACGAATAATTTAGTTGTGCTGTGTTCTTGCGATAGTGCACATGAAATAACAAGTGTAAGCGTTAGTTTAAATGGCAACTTAGTACCGACCAACTCCTTCTGATCTAATCTAAGCGTGGAGAAAAATTCAGCGAAAAGTTTAAAAACTTCGTAAAACAAATTCGAGAGTTTTTCGATTCGAGGAAGATACCTCAACTTTTTACATCTGTTGTACCATTTGCGCACAAATTGTGTTGATACTCATGTAACTATAGTTCGCAACGTTGTAGCAATTTGTAATAACGAAGTCTCCTATGTAGTGAATTTGACCCATCCTGCGCAACTGTGAGTTGCCATTGAATCATAATCTTTAATTTCGGCGAATTAACCATTTTGACCTTAGTTGTAAAATATTGTAACCGATTTCACTACAAATCATTGAAATATATAGCTCAGATGACTTACGATACTTTGAAACCTACCTCTTGCAATAACTCAGCCGCGAATTAGACGGAACTGTTAGCAGTGTAGAATTTTTATGTGGACTATTCCTTAGCTATACTTGGTCTCAAAATGTTCCTTGAACATCTACGAATGCACTCTCGCAAAATTTACGACCACCAGACACCTTTTCCCACTCTAAAAACTACGAGTCGAGCGTCATGTTGAACTTTCAACAATCGTCAAAGCTCTAAACGGATTACTGCCGAGCCACATTTGGTGTCAAAATATTCCTTAACCCTTAAAGTACCATCGCCAGGTGACCGGTTATATTCTCTAGGACAAAATCTCATAGTTCTCTATTATTTTAAGGGCAATATTTATTAACCATAATAATTCTAGGCAAGCGACTGTGTAAGTTTAACATTTTATGTATATAGAATAGAACATTTTTACGAAACACAACTCAGGGTGCGAGATACGTGATCGCGATTCTAAGTGCGGGAATGAGAGGCCTAATTCAAATTCCTCATTTGCGAATCATTACAAATATCGGATCTAATTGCATGAACCGATTAAATAAAAATTGATTAAGCAACCAGATTCGACAATTCTTTAACAAAGGAACTGTGAAAAATCGGAATATATATTGAGTAATCTGAATATACTCACTGTTGATTATTATAACGATCCATATTGAAGTATATTGTAATTGTCATGTAATTTATTATGTATAAATGTGGTTAATCATAATGAAAATATGTTAGGGGCGGAAAGATGATAGCATACGTGTCTTTTTTGTAGACAAACAATTTTATTTGGTGGTATTATCTCGGCGATTTTGCCCGAGGATATATAGTCCGAGAACTCCAGTGCTACAGGGTGCGCCATATCAATCTGGTCGATGGAAGTATTGAATAACTTAGAGAATTTTCAACAGATTTCACAAAGTCGTATTTTTTTTATTAAATTTGATTCATTACAATTTATTTTGATTAGTTTCCAAAAACCACATCGATCAAATGTCCGCCTTTATTACTGAGACAAAAATGAGCTCTTTTTTCGGCATTTTCCATTGTATTTGCCAGCGTCTCGGGCGATATCGCTGCGATTTCGGCTCGAATGTTGTTTTTTAGCTCCTCTATGGTCTTCGGCTTGTTGGCATAGACTTTACTTTTCAAAAATCCCCACAAGAAGAAGTCCGGTGCAGTCAAATCCGGCGATCTCGGTGGCCAGTCAATATCACCTTTCTTTGATATCACACGTCCTGGGAACTTCCGACGCAAATAGTCCATTGTTGAGCGCGCAGTGTGACATGTCGCACCATCTTGTTGGAACCAAAATTCCTTAAGACCTTTTTCACGCATTTGTGGTAAGCAAAGTGTGCCAACATCCACCGATATCGATCCCCATTGACAGTTTCACCAGCTCTGAAGAAAAATGGTCCAATGGTGGTTTTTGAGCAAACACCGGCCCAAACTGTCACTTTCTCATCGTGCAATGGAGTTTCGTGAATAATATGAGGATTATCGGTGCCCCACATGCGACAGTTTTGTTTGTTGACAGCGCCAGAGAGGGTGAAATGAGCCTCGTCGGTCATCAGAATTCGCTCCTAAAAATCCGGCTCAGCTTCCTTCATTCGACTAACGTTATTAGCGTAAGCCAAGCGTTCTTTCGGCGTGTAGCGATACATGGTTGAAATTGTACTGAAATAACCTATACGAAACGTGTTGTACGACGCTGGTCGGTTAAAATCTGTCAGAGTTATTCAATACTTCCATCGACCAGATTGAGATGGCGCACCCTGTATAAACATACGTTACTGTTTTTTGTTAACGATATTTCAACTATTCGCCAAATTTCTAAACATTAAACATATATCTTTTTGTTGTTGTAGCATGACCTTACAGGGTACGGCTATTACTTTGGAGTAAAACATGTATTTGAAATAAATCTAACTTCAGCTATCCCGAAATGCCCTCATTGGTAGTATCGTTAATTGAGGGGACCACACTTATGCCTACTTTCTTCGAAAACGTTCATTATATAAAAAAATAATTGATTCCAAACCGAAGTATGAGACTATCAACGACTCTGGAGTCGCTATCAGACACTTGTAGTACAACACTACTGAATCGACAAAATTCATCTAAAATTAGCATGAATACACATAGGGAGAATTAAAAATGAAAACTACAGATCTAAAGGAATAAAAGGATCCGTAGTTTTATGTTTTAAACATATGGTTGGCGGAAAAACTTCATAGCTTTATCCGAGATCAGGTCATGTTCAACTTTTGAACGCATCAGCTGTTGGCCCTTACATTGAAATCTTACGTTGCAACTTGTCATTCTCATCGTAAAAATAAGTTTTGTGTTCACGGAGAGAAATCCGTATGTCATGACAGCAAAATTTCATTTGCTAACCGTATACGTGCTGTAGCAGCAAGTCGAAATGTTAATGTAGCAAAAATTGTGTACTGATAGCAAACACATATTTGTTATGAAAGCAAAAAATGCTCGATTCCGAAAGATTTGCTAATGTAGCTAAAGTAGACTTGCTAATTTAACGTATGATTTGCTAGCGATACATGTAAGTCCAACGTTACGACAGTAAATTACAATTATTCCCGCATAGCTTAATGTTTGAGAATGCCCAAGCATTCTGCTGCTCGTTGCTTTTTTTTTTTTTTTTAAATAATTGTTTATTGCTTAGTTAAGGTACAGTATGTTTGTGATGGTGCAATTTATAAAATGGAGAAAACCATATAGAAGTATTTCCTAGTAGGTAGGTTTTAGTATCATGTGCGTTTGTAAGCGCAGCTTAGATACTGACATTGTATATTTTTATATTATGAGTAAATGTATATGTATATTAATGTAGGTAATTAAAACTTTATCTAACACTGGTCAGGTGTTGTAGTTGAGCGTGGGGAAAAAATATTTCTTGGGAGAAAAAGAAAAACCCCTACAAAGGAAGGAGGGGGAGGGAAGGAGGAGTGATCTCCAAGAGGTTCTGCTCCTCCCATCTCGCCCCCCTTTATCGGTGACCGAGTATAAATAATAAATAAATAAATAATAAATACTATGTACAGATAAATACTAAAAGAGAAAAACTACCTTAAATACAATAAAAATAATAAATAGATTGTAAATACATTTATATACATGGGAATTAAGACATAAATAGATCGCGCGCAATGGAAAATAGAAATAATAGTATCGACACTAGAGTGTTTTAAAAGAAAAACAAGCGCAATGGAGAATCGTAACATATGTAGTCAAGTAGTTAATAGGGTGTGCTTGTCAACACAGTGAGAGTTGGATGCCTGCATAGTGAAACGCCACTACGGCGCGAGTGGATGTTGCCTGCTACGGTTGAGTCGAACTTTTAGTTGAGCTAAATGAGCGTCGGTGGATGTGAGCCACCAGTATTTATGGAAATTGAGCCGAGCCGGGTTGATAAGATCGCATTTGGGTATTGCAGTACTGAATTTAAAAGCAGGATTGTTGTTGATTTGCTGGGTGGGGTCAAAACCTATGCGGTTGTCTGCTCGATTTCTTCGCCAATGATACAGTAATGGTATATTGTAGTCGTTTTGGACATAACCTCTTTTATCACATAGCATAAAAGCTTGTGGGGTAACGTAGCCATTTAACAATTCTTTCTGAATATGATTTGCGTTGTATATGGATAGTGATTTGATGATAGGGTTAGTATGGGAATGTAATTTATGAAAGTAATCGCGTGTTAGTTTAATGATAAATGAATCAATGCGGGTGGTGTTAGCCGTGGCGTAAATGATTTTGTTGCTTATGAGATGCTGGTAATCGGATGAGGATGATCGGTTTAACTTGAGGCATGTACGGAAGCATCTACGCTCGAACGCGCGGAGTTGTTCCATCATTGTGTGGTTAGTGTTCCACCATATTGGCGCCGCGTATGTGAGGATAGGCCGGATCAGTAATAGATATAGGATAATTTTTGTTCTGCTATTAAGATTGTTATTATAAAAAATACGGCTGTTGGAAAAAAAACAGCGCGGGCTTTGGCCAGTTGGGTCAGTATGTGCGAATTACCCCTCAGAAGCGCGTCCACCTGAACGCCCAGATATCTAACAGTGTTTTTGTGTGGTATAGGTGTAAGTGTATCTGTGCCGGGTATGAGTGTGTGTAGGGTGAAGTTTTTGTATACAGTACGGTTACTTTTAGATAAGAAAGATTGGGGCTTCCGGAAGAGGATTGTCTCACATTTTGACGGATTTAATCTTAGATTCCAGGTGGTGAAATATTTGTTAATTTTGTTAACAGTATTCGAAAGTTCGGTGTGTATACTAGTGATTAGGGTGCCGTGTGTGTATATGATCAGATCATCTGCAAAAGCTATTGCTGAGGTATTACTGTTGATGGAGTTAAGGTTGAAGAGCGAGAGTAGGTCGTTTGTGAAAATGTTAAATAAAATAGGTGAGTTTACCGTTCCTTGTTGTAGCCCTTCTGTACAACGGAATGTCAACGATGATGTTGTGCGGGTATCCCAGATAATAAATTGTTTGTCGGAAATCATATCCCAGATCAAGTGCATCAACCATTCGGGAAAGTTTTTTTTCTGCAGTTTGTAAAGGAGCCCATCTAAACAGATGAAGTCGAAAGCCTTTTCCAGGTCTAGTAGTGCTGCCCCCACTAGGCGGCAGCTACCTACTAGCCTGGTAATGTCTGAAAGAAGTTTGTGGATGGCGTGTGTGGTTGAGTGCGTATGTTTGAAGCCGAATTGCGTGTTAGGTATGATATTGTGTAAAGTGCAGAATGTATTGATGGAGGAGTTGATGATTGATTCATATAGTTTTGAGAGGCTGGGAGTGAGGCTGATGGGTCGATAACTTGAAGGGTCGAAAGGATCTTTATTTTTTTTTTAGTATCGGCAGTATTTTAGCTAATTTCCATGCTTTTGGAAAGTATTTTAGATTGATAGAATTATTGAAAATGATCGTTAGGACTAAGATGGCTGTGGGGGTTAAATGTTTTAAAATGAGTGGTGGGATATTATCTATACCACATGAGGTTTTATTAGGAAGTTTGGTTAGCAGTAAGGTTAGTTTGTGAATATTGCAGAATGGAAATGGGTGGAGTGTAAGATTGTTAGTGGGGTTGGTGGATGGGTTGCTATCGCTGAATCGGGTGATGAGGTTAGGTGATAGACGTGATGAATTGAATGTTGTTTTGATTGGGGTTATGGTGCGTTGTACTATTTCAGCAACCCTGGTGTGTGTATTGAGGTGCCTGGGTGAGTTGATACTTTCGTAGTGGGCTCCTATTATGTTGAGAATATCATTCGGTTTGGTAAATGTGTATTTTTGGTTGATAATGGGTATGTTGTTAAGTGAGCAGTTGCTGCGTTGTAATATGGTGTGGTTATTCTGGTGTAGTTGTATATTGTTTATAGTGTAGGGATGTGTGTTTCTCAGGAGTCTATTTATTTTTGGGAAAAAGGATAGTGTTTCCCGGTGATCAATGCACTTGATCTGGTTGGTCCAGTATTTCTCGGTAGCTGTTTGCAGTTTGTGTTTGATATGTGTGGTGAGTATTTTCAATAGTGATTTGGTATGTATCACTATGTATGTGGTATGTGGTGTACCTAAAGTGTGTAGCGTGTGAAGAATAGAGACCAGTTTTCGTTTACGGTTTAGGAGATTTAGGATATTGTTATTGATACATTTTAGGATGTGATTTGTGGATTTGTAGGGAGGGACTGGTGCCGCAATAGATGACTGTATCGCCCTGGTAAGGGTGGCCAAGTGGTCGTCAACTTCAGAGGCGCTAAGGTTGCGGTTTGATTCTGGTGGTGTGGGGTATGATCTTTTTAGAGCAGTTTGGAATTTTTTCCATTTAGTGCCCCTGAAGTTAAGACGACCCTCCGTGGATTGCACTCCTTGGGTTAGTAGGCCACCCCGATCCAGAGAAAATGTAAGCTCTATTGCGGCATGGTCGCTGTCATAAGGAAGTGTGTGTGAGGTAAGGTTGGGATTGTTTAAGGTTGATAGTCTGGTGTCAGCTAAGAATAAGTCTAAGTAAAAGTTACTGGGCTTAAAAGTGGGCGCATCCGGGGGGTAGATGAATAGTTTATACTTTATCTCGTTGGTATTGGCCCAGCGTGCCAGGTGCGATCCGCGTTGGTTATTATTGGAGTCACCCCAAGCTATGCGGCGCGCATTGATGTCGCCAGCAATTATGTAGTAGGCATTGTTTTTATAAAGCTGGAGGGAGTTAAAAAGGGTGTCCAGTTCGGTTATGAAGAGGGTTCTATTGTCGTGCCGAGCGTAGATACTTATTATGTATAGCCGTTTGTTGTTGGACGTGTTGAGTTTGATGATTGTGTGTTCGACTATTTCGTTTTGGATGGATGAGGGTGAATGGATGGTTTCAAAATGAATGTTTTTTTTTTATTAAGATGGCTGTACCACCCCCTTGTGTGGAGTTGGGGCGATCAGTTCTGATAATGTGATGAGTATTAAAACGTGGTTGGTGGCGTTGTGATAATTTGGTTTCTGTTAGTAGTAGGATGTCATGATTATGATTTGAAATGAAGTCTATGAGGTCGAGGCGACGATGATTAGTGATAATGGAGTTGACATTGATGGTTGCAATGTGTAGTTTATTAATTGTAGACGAGGTATTAGCCATAAAGAGAGTTGTATATGAAGTCAATTCTATTTGTGTTATGTGTGATTTGTGCGGAAAGTGTATTATATTGAGTAGTTAAAAGGTTCGTTATATCGTTTTTAAACTCGGTCAGCCAAGCTGGGGCCTGTGAGGGGTATTGCTCCAGCGGTGGTAGAGTTCTTGTGGTATTTTGCGCTGTAGAGTTTGATAGTGCCGAGGTAAGTTGATGGGCTGGTATGTTCGGTGGCTTATTGAGTGCATGTTGCTGCGTGGCGGTATTACTGAGCGCTTGGGCGTATGAAGTACCTGGGGTGATAGTCTTGGAGAGTTTGGCGATGTTTTGATGGAGTGCTATGTTTCTTTTTTGCAGATTCTCTTTTTTTTAATTGATGGCCAATTTAATATAGGGGCAGCCCTTGTAGGATGCCGGGTGACCAGAGTTATTGCAGTTAGCACATTTTAACTGGGCTTTATCAATATTTTGGGTAATGGAGCAGCTGCCAGGTTCGTGCGATTGGGCACATTTAACACATCTATAAGGTAAGTTGCAGTTCGCACTAGTATGCCCTACTCTCTGACATTTGCGGCATTGGTATATGTTTTTCTTCCTTAGTTGTTCCCATCTGATTTTTTGATAGGCTAACGATTTAATGTTAAATAGCTCTTTAGAGGGGCTGTCAGGGGAAATGTGTACAATAAAGTGGTATCGGTTGGGGTTGGTTTTATCAAAAGGGAATTTGTTTAATTTGTTGATTTTTAAATTAGCGATGTTAAGGTTATTAATTTCTTCGAGGATGTCAGTCTCGGTGAACGTGCCTTTAATGCCTTTAATAATGTAACTCTTTGGTTTCATGTTTTTGGGGGTGAAGGTATAAAATTCGATTTTATTTGTTTTGGCGTGGGCACAGAAGTTCTCATAGTCGTTAGTGTTATTAAGATATACGATGTGATGATTACTGTCAGATTCATTAATTGTTACTTTATTTTTAGGGATATTGAGTTCAGTGAGTATCTTGATGAGATTTGAGAATTCAGTATTTGATGTGTAGATCGGTGGTGGTCTGACAGGTTTATGTACTATGGATGATTGTATTGGTGCTGTTGGTTCTTGTTCGTCGTCGCTTATATCTGATATGCTCTCGAATTGGTTTGGTGTATTTATTTGGGGCTGTTTGGGTGGGTTTTTGCGCCTGGTTTTTATGGTATGCTTGGGGAGTACCCAATCGTGGGTGTTGGGGTCAATCGGTGGCGTGAGTGGAGCGGTGTCTTGGTGGCTAGCATTGATTTTTCGTTTTTTAGCTGTCGAGAGATTGGGTGCTATTTTCGATTTTATGGGGGCAGATGATTCTTTGATAAGTTTTTTGTAGAGTACGTCTAGATTGTTAGACGTGAATTTGAAATTTTGCGGTATTGAAACATTATTATTGTGTGTTATAGGTGATGAGTCGTCCCGTATTGGTGATATTAATGAGGGTCCGGCAGCCGACTGATTAGCCATGTTAGACTGCTCGGGAGCCCCCGCTGTGAAGTTGTTGCCGGCATTTGACGTGGCTAAGTAAATAAGGATTACTTACCGCTATAGATATCAACAGTAGACGTCCTTGGGGTGTAAGGAATCGTTGTAAGTTTTAACAGTGAATAGTGGTTGACTACCTGTCGTTAATGCACTAGGCGATGCGTTCTAAGCAATAGAGATGTGGGTGGAGTTCACTGTTCAGCTGTAGCACCAAGCACTCGGGTATGTAAGGAGACACTACTAATATTGATGAGTTGCACAGAGATTGGGTGAGTTACTATATTGCGTTAAAAAATTTAATTTGAAAGTGAGCGAATTGGAGTTTATTTGCAGTATATTAGTTAATTCTTATGAGTGTTTAAAGAGTTTATGGGTATATAATATACTGATGAAATAACCGTAAATTTTTAGTGAATAGAGAGAGCTGAGTAGAAATTAGTTAGACGATACACGGAGAGAGGATATAGCGTGTTGTTCGTCTGACGTCTCAGCTCGGGATTTCTGCTGCTCGTTGCTGGACTGCGCACTGCAGGCTAGCATAGACAAGTGCTCGCTGTGGCTGCTTAGCAGCAGCACGTCACGGGAGTGAGAATTCACTGGGTCAGCGTGCCAAGCAACAAGTCGCTGTGCGCACGCGCATTTCGACAGCGTCGTTGGACAACGGCTGCTTCGAATAATGCAGACATCTTGTTTTTCTCTCTTGCGTTGGCTCATCTGTGCATCAACACTTAAGCCCATCACACAATGGAAAGGAACAGGGAATAGGAATAGGGAATAACACAGGCAACAGAAATAACTAAATTCCAACTTACTAGAAACTGTGTATCAATGCACAATGGAATACGGAATAGGCAATAGGAACAGAATTTCCGACGCGTTGGATTTCTGTTCCCTATCGCCTGTTCCTGACTAATCACAGTGAGACAGTTTTATGTTTTGGCGGGCACATGGGTTCAAGAAGTGTGGAGGTTATATTTATTCGTTTATATTTTGAAGAAGTGCTAACGTTATGTCACAATTTTTTAATCACGAATATTGTAAACGAAAAGAATTGTACAGATCACAGGACGCTGACGACATGGAAGAAAACGAGTTCGATGATATTAATTTAGAATATTGTACGCAAAGTGCAAAAGCGGGCGACGAATTGTTGATCGATCTAGTCAGATCTCGTCCATTTCTGTATGATAAAAGTATGAGAGATTATCGTGATCAGAGCATGAAGGAAAATGCGTGGAAAGAGATATCTGTTGTTATGAATATGTCAGGTAAATATGTGACTAAATATTGTTTCAGCTATATGTACATGAACTGAGTATGCTTTATTGTCTTTGACAAAAATCTTTATATACATGGAAAAAAAATTCCAAACCGGCATGAGAATGAATTTTTTCTGCTACAATTTCCTTTTGCTTATATAGAATTGTATTCATTGTGTATAGCTTCTGATTGTCAAACACGTTGGGTTCGTCTTCGCCAACGTTTCAGTAAGGAAAAGCAACAACGAGCGTTGGACACAAGAAGTGGAGCAGGCAAACCTACAAGGCAGCAATGGGTTCTATTTGATCACTTAAATTTTTTGGAGAAATTTTTTTTTCAGAGAAAGTAAGTTACCTATATTATAAATATGATTATAGTTCCAGTCGAGAGAGAACATCAGTTATATAACAGTTATGTTTTAATTTTGCACTCAACAATATTAATAAAATACAATAGCATAAATTGTCTTGCATTTATAATATTGAGTACATTATTATAATATAGATTTAAAGTAACTAATGCTCTGTCGAATAAGAAGTGTGTTCTTTCAAATGTCCATAAGACATACGTATATTCTTTAAAGATATCGTAATATCTGAACCCTTATGATGTATTTTAAACATTACTGCTATGTTGGTGTGAATATATTTGGAATATAATCGTTTTTTGACCGAATAGTGAAATTGCAACTAAGTAGCAAATTATTTATTGTTTTTTCAGTGAGCTAGTCAAATCGATGGTCAACAAACATGACTAATTTCAGGTGGCATCAACGAATTTATCAGTGTCTTCCATACACTTCTCTCTCTCCTGCAACTAATTTCGATGTGTTGCCTAATTGATATATTATTTGGAAAACTTGTAACAGCGGAACTAAAAAAGCAATAGAACCGAAAAAAACTATATTAAAAACTAAGTTTATGCAAATTTTATATTCGATGAATGATGAAGATAAATTATTTCAGTAAGATAAATAATTAAAATAACATATTAATAACTTCGATAGAAAAGGATTAATAATCCTCAACCTTCCGTTAGGCGCGTGCGTGCTCTACTGTTTCAAAATGTTCGACTTTGTAAGTTTGTAAGTGTAATTAATTGCATCAGTGGGCTTTTTCCAAAATACATATAATAGATTATGTATATTATAAGAAGGAATGTATCTCTGCAACGCTGAACTTGCACATATTGTAACTTCCAGAATATTCTTCATTTATTTTTATTTTATTATTATTTTACCAACTTTATTTGTTAATAACTTTTTAATGGACAGTGAGCGACGCTTTTGCCAGAGGAAAAAGTTGTTGGGCATACAAATACGCGTCGAACGCGCCTAGTTAGAAGGCGATCGGAGGTGGGTCCCCTAAACAGCATATTTACCAAATATACCAGTATACAAGTTATCATGTTGTTAGAATTTCTACGACATATCATTATATTGTCCACGTCTTATATATTCATATTGCCACGGAACCTCGCCAGCAGGTGATAAAAAATAAGATGCAAGAGTGTTGCGCATTGCGTATGCATCTGTAGTAGCTCGATGAGGACCATTGGACATAGATTGTAAATTACTATCTATTCTTTCTCTCCACTCGCCAGCAATTATATTTCCTTCAGTATTTTCCCGATCCACATAATAATTTAGACAATATCTTTGGTTCTGGGGTAGTTGGTCATCATTTTTACTTTTCAAGTAATTGTGCAAACACATTGCTGCGACAACCAATTTCTCAGCAACATCTGGTCTTGCACATATTGACGTCCGGAATATTTTCCATCTAGACACGAGGATACCGAATGTGTTTTCAATTGTTCTTCGAGCACGCGATAAACGATAGTTGAAAAACCTCTTCACTTCATTTAAATGCCGTACTGGGTAAGGTCGCATCATATGTGTCGACATTTGAAAGGCTTCATCGCCAACAAAATAGAAAGGTATTTCCTCTCCAGAGCCAGGTAGACATGTCGTTTATAAGGTCGGCAATATTAGAATTTGGAATGAGGATACTGTCTATTGTTACACATCCTTTTTTATCCCATCTTATGCTTTTTGATTCATCACTCGTGGGTTTGCGTAGAAACTTTAATAACGCAGTCGCTCGGCGTTTATACATAAAGGGTGGTTAAATTTTAAGAGCCGATGTTGATTTTGAATAAAACACAAATTATTTAGGAAATTATTGTCAATTCTTTTTATTATGATAATATGGTATGATTCAATTATGTATGGAACAAAATATCGGCCAAATGGCCGCCGCGACCTCGGCGGCACACCTCCATCCAATGGTCCAAATTTTCGATGACGCTTAGGCATAATTGAGGTTCTATGCCGTTAATGTGCCGAATTATCTCATCCTTTAGCTCTTGAATTGTTGCTGGCTTATCGACGTACACCTTTTCTTTCAAATAACCCCAAAGAAAGAAGTCCAACGGTGTCAAATCACATGATCTTGGCGGTCAATTGACATCGCCACCACGTGAAATAACACGGCCATTGAATTTGTCGCGCAAAAGAGCCATTGTTTCGTTGGCTGTGTGGCAAGTGGCACCGTCCTGTTGAAACCACATATCGCCCACATCCATATCTTCCAATTCGGGCCATAAAAAGTTCGTTATCATCTCACGATAGCGAACACCATTCACAGTAACTGCCTGACCGGCCTCATTTTGGAAAAAATACGGCCCGATGATGCCGCCAGCCCATAAACCGCACCAAACAGTCACTCTTGGTTTTTCGACAATCACTCTTGGATTATGATTCGCCCAAATGCGGCAATTGAGGTGAAAAAATCCACTGAAGTGAAAATGTGCCTCATCACTGAAGATGATTTTCTTCGAAAATTGATCATCCACTGTTGCCATTTCTTGCCACCATTCTGACCATTGACGACGTTTGGAATGGTCAAGAGGCTTTAGTTCTTGAGTCAATTGCACCTTATAAGCGTGTAAATGCAAGTCTTTATGCATAATGTTCATCAACGACGAGCGTGAGAGGTGCAATTGTTGGGCACGACGACGAGTTGAGGTGGACGGCTCTTCAGCTACACTATCGCGAACAGCAGCAATATTTTCTGCAGTACGAGCTGTACGAGCATGCACTGGTGTTTTAATATCTCCTACAGACCCGGTTTGCTCAAATTTTTGCACGATTTTTCCGATTGTACGCACATTTGGACGATTAAATTGACCGAAAAAATCACGAAGTGCACGATATGCATTTTGATTTGAACGCCCATTTTCATAATAAGCCTGAATAACTTTAACGCGTTGCTCGATTGTGTATCTTTCCATGGTTCAAATTGAGTTAGTCTGAAATTGAGACATGTCAAATGAAATGCAGAAAAAAACTTGACATTTAGGTGTGGTTCACATTCAACATCGGCCCTTAAAATTTAACCACCCTTTAGTTACTATCACAAGCAGCCATTAAAACGGTACTAAATGTTTTCTTATAATTAAAATATAGGGACCCAGAATTTGGTGGTGCTTGTATGGTAATGTGTTTACCGTCTATTGCACCCAGGCAGTTTCACAAATTCCATGCTGTTATGTTTCCATTCGTTTTCTGAAGGGACTTTTAAATATACTCCCATTAAAACATTGCCAATCACTTCACACGTTTCTTTTATAATTTGATAAGCAGTCGATTCTCCTACTGTGTACGCGAGTGCCACTGACAGTATTTGGTCACCACTCGCCAAATATCTATATTAAAAAGAATAAAATGTTAAATTGAATTGTTAAGTGAAGAATTGAATTATATACTTTCATTCCCAGATAGCACAGGAATTCAAAGAGAATTAAAAAAGAATTCAATTGTACATCACCACCCAGTAAACACAACGTTACATGTAACGTATTTGTTGATTAGGAAATTATAACTAACAAGTACGTTACATATAACGTTGTGTTCACTGGGCAATTCTGAGTTCATTATCAGACGCAAAAGGAATTCAAAATCTGAAAAGAATTCTTTTTGCATCTCAAAATGAACTCAAAGTTGGTGACGTACAACTGAGTTTATTTTTTAGTTCTCGGTACCATCTAAGATTTATTATTACAATGTATATATTATCAGAAAATAGCATCTATCAACTGAGTTTTATCTGAGTGTAATCGCAAGCCGCTGTTCTGGACAAATTGGTTTTCTTACACTTGTTTTTTGTAGATAAGGTCGTATCATATCCAGAAACTCATAAAATGTGTCAACATCAATTCGTGTGTATCGGAAGAAAAGATCAGGATCCTTTAACTCCGCAAAAAGGGTTGCGAAATCACCGTATTGTCCTCGTCTTTCGTTTATGGGTCGCACCCACCATCTCCTATTGATCCAACGTTTGCATTTTCTTCTTTTCCATACAATATAGAAGCCTGGACTAAGTACTTGCATATAAGAAAGAAATTGCAATAAATTTTCTTCATCCATTGAAAGAATGCCTATAACAGAATTGTGAATAAGTATTACCATCGATATGGCAAATACAAATGCATAATAATGAATAAATATACTTACTATGTTATAATTTTTAACTGTATTCATGTAATATCGATATTCGCCGTGCGTCGACCTATTGCTGCTGGGTAGCGTGCGGCGCTCGGCTATGCCGGAGATAGCCGAGGCAGTGCCTCGCGAGCATGCTGCTTGAGGCAAGAGGCTCGCTCTCTTTCGTTTGACTTCGGCATAGCTCACCGTCGCTCTCTCGCTTGACTTCAGCGTCGCACAACGACGCTTTTGTACAACGCAGCCATGGTGCAAAATGTAGGCACTTCTGTGAAAACCCGCTTGGACAGCGCACACATCCTCTGTACATCTCTCGGACTTTTCACCATCTCACCGGATCTACTCTGCCTTTTCGTGATTACCAGGACTCAACAAACAGGTACGAGTACACCGTTACAATTTATCATAATTCAATGACGGTGAGGAGTGTAAAACTCATTGGTGCATCCTCATAAAGGTTTCACTCTGTGGCGTGCTCTGCTGCGCGGGCTGTACCACGTTTCACATCACACTTTGCGCACTCAATTAATATAATTGCATGTGCTTATTATTCATTGTACTTTCCCCCAACTAAACTTGCTGGGAAAGTACTGTGAATATATTCTTACCATTCGTGCATCCTCAAAACTTTCATTTTGCCGTCATCTGCAATGCTGACTGCACCACGCTTTCCCCACATTTTCACAAGTATTGTAATGGTATATGCCAGCAATCACTCACAGTACTTTTCCCCAACTAAGTGTGCTGTAAAAGTACTGTAAATATTTTGCTCACTTGCGCATTCTTAACTCCTCACTACGTGGTGTGCTCTGCAGCGCTGACTGCATCACGTTCACTGTACAACCTAAAACAGCACACAATTACTATGATTGTGTGCTGGTCACTCAAAATCAATATAAAATTCATTTTGATTGATTGTATTTTATATATATATATTTTTTTTTATATACATATATATATATTTTGTATTCCAAATTAATAGTGAAAGTATAATAAACCGCTTTCTCTTTCAACATCTTCAGTCTGGTTTCTGTTTCCCTGCCTCGAGTGAATACTCATAATTTTCAATATACGAGGTCTGTTCAAAAAGTATCGCGAATTTTGAATTTCCGCGGGCTACGTATATTCGATTTTCGATTTTTTTGTGGCGTTAGGTTGGTACTCATGTCCCTCACTTATGCTGATAAAGTCGGCCATTTTTAACGTTTAGTTAATTGTTGACAGCTATTTTGGTTGGACGTGCTTTGGCTTGTCGTCGATTTTTGCCTATTCCAAAAAATTGATCAAAGATTCTGTATCAAATTTTGTGTGAAAAACAAAAATAAGTGCGCGGACGCATTCCGAATGTTGACTGTGGCATGTGGTGAAGCTACCTTGGACCAAAGCAACGTTTATCGGTGGTACGAAATGTTCTCAGAGGGCCGAGAAGATGCGAACAACGAAAAGCGTGCCGGACGCCCGAGCACATCAACAACAATCGTCGAATCACCATTAGAGAAGTTGCTGAAAACCTAAACATATCGATTGGCTCGTGCTATTCGATTTTTACCAATGATTTGGGCATGAGACGGGTCACCGCGAAATTCGTGCCAAAATTGCTCAATTTCGAACAAAAACAGTGTCGCGTTAACATTGCTAAGGAGCTGTTGGACTCGGTCCGCAACGACCCAAATTTGCTCCAGAGGGTCATAACTGGTGACGAATCATGGGTTTATGGTTATGACGTGGAAACCAAAGCTCAATCATCGCAATGGAAGCTGTCGCATGAGCCAAGACCGAAAAAAGCGCGCCAAGTTCGGTCGAATGTGAAGGTTTTGCTCACAGTTTTCTTCGATTGCAGGGGCGTGGTGCATCATGAGTTCTTGCCACAGGGTCGTACAGTCAATAAGAAATATTACCTGCAAGTTATGCGCAATTTGCGCGAAGCAATCCGCCAGAAACGCCCGGATTTGTGGAAGAACAAAAATTGGCTTTTGCACCATGATAACGCCCCTGCTCACACATCGTTGCTTGTGCGCGAATTTTTGGCCAAAAAAAAAACATTCTAATGATGCCGCAGCCACCGTATTCCCCAGACCTGGCCCCCTGTGACTTTTTCCTATTCCCAAAACTGAAGAGGCCCATGAAAGGACGACGCTACGCCACGATTGAAGCGATAAAGACGGCATCGAAGGAGGAGCTGAACAAGATCACAAAAAATGATTTTTTTAAGTGCTTCGAGGATTGGGAAAAACGTTGGCATAAATGTATTATATCCGAGGGGAATTACTTTGAAGGGGACAAAATAGATATTAATGAATAAATAAATACTTTTTGAAAAAACACAAAATTCGCAATACTTTTTGAACAGATCTCGTATTACAGATTCCATCCGACACTATCAATAGGAATTCTCAACAAGGTGTATATATTAGGTGTAGTAAAAAGATATCCATTATTTTTGCATGAAATTGAAGGCTTTAATTACCATAGTTAGAATGATCCGATAAATGTCAAATATGCGCCGTTTTATTCGATAACTTGTTGCCATTTTGAAGGTAATTTCATTATGCCTCTCTCATAGAAGCCCTCGTCCCTATTGACAAAAAATTGAGACAGTCGATTTTCACAAGCCTCTCTTGAAGCGAATTTTTCACCAGCAAAATTGTTCGCCATGGACAGGAACATATAGTAATCACTTGGTGCCAGGTCCGGACTATAAGGTGAATGCATAAAAACCTTCCAACCAAGCTCCCGGAGCTTCTGGCGAGTCACTATCGATGTGTGTGGCCTGGCATTGTCCTGATGGAACACAATTTCTCTCCTATTGGCCAAAACTGGCCGCTTGCTTCGTTCAGACGGTTCAATTGTTGACTTGTTAAATTTCCGAGTTAAGAGTTTTGCCGTAGGTAAGCAGCTCATAGTAGATGATTCCCTGCCAATCCCACCAAACACATAGCATAACCTTCCTGGCCGTCAAACCTGGCTTGGCCACGGTTTCCGCCGGCTCACCGCGATTCGACCACGACCGTTTTAGCTTGACGCTGTCGTAAGTGATCCACGTTTCATCACCAGTCACCAGCCGCTTCAGAAATGGGTCGATTTAGTTGCGATTCAACAGCGATTCACAGATGGAAATTCGGTCCATGAAGTTTTTTTGCGTTAACTTGTGTGGCACCCATACATCGGGTTTTTTTTTGTATCCAGCCTTATTCAAATGGTTTCAAACGGTTTTTTGTGCAATCTTTAGCTTTTGGGCAATCGAAACAGTGCTTACATGACGGTCGGACTCGACAATTTCCATGATTTTATCGACATTTTCGACTATTGGCCTTCCAGTGCGTGGTGCATCTTTGACATCGAAATTATAGGAACGGAATCAACGAAACCAAAATTGCGCGTGATTGGCTGTTACAGTATCAGGACCATAAACAGTATTCACATTTTCAGCCGCCTGGCTTGCGTTTCGCCCTTATCGAAGACTGTAAAATATGGCGTATTTTCTCTTTGCTTATACAACGCGAGATACAGATAACTAAAGCCATCTATTGGAAAAACAATGGATTTCCTTTTACTACACCTGATATTCTAACCTAAGAAATGTAGAAAAAAAGTTCATATAGTGTGTATACTGTAACATAGTTACACCCGCTAGCCTGTTTTATTATATTTCACTGCAAAAACAGGCGAGATTATGTCCGAATGTACCGAGGTTTGCGGGCACTAGGCCATCGCACCCGGAATTTAACAAAAAGTAGCTACGTCACAGCTCAGGAATTCCCTCGCTGCCGCAAACAGCAGGTCAGCGACCAGCTGGCCTCGCTTGGTGGCGAGGGTAAGACGCGTAGCGCGGTAACGGCAAACCGCAAAATTATTAAAACTCGGCAGATTTCAAAATCAAAGCCGATAATAAGGTAGACGGGAATGAGACCGAGGGGAAGGCTATAAAAGAACCTGCAGCAAAAGGAAGAGCTCTCTTACTCTCCGAGCTCAAGTCACTGAGTTAAAAGCGATTAAAAAACGGAGTTGTGCATTTTTTTTGAGTTCTAAAAATTAATTTACATTTGATTGGAACACGTGATTTTGCGAGCTAGAAAATCGAGTCAGTGAGCGTGGAACAACGAAGACGACAGAAAAAGAAAGGACAGGCGAGTCATTTAAATAATATAGAAATTATTAGTGAAATATCGAAGAAATTGACATTGATCTAGATTTAGATAATTTTAAGTGAATAGAATTGATTAAATAGAATTAGGTGAATAGTGTTTAAGCGATTAGAGTTAAAGCGCGTAGCATTATAAACCAGTAGAATAGGCTAGAAGTGAATAAGCGATTTGATTTAAAGAGTATATAAGGAAGTGAAACGAGGGATAGATAGCGAGAAATATAGGTATATTGAGATAACGCTGAAGAGCAAGTGCGACGCGTTTAGCTGTTTGTGTGTGCGTCGAGTGAATGGCTCACTACCAACGCACAAAACAATAACAGACTACCAAGTCGGGTGTACCGAGAACCTATGTAAACGCAATATCCGAAAAGAATTGTGGAAATAATCGCAGGAATTAACAAATTTAAATGCATTGTACTGGTCATCGGTACCAGGAAACCGAACGCTGACATTTAGCGTTTAAGCGGTTTAGCGTGAAAAAAACACTTTTTTGCTATTTTTTTTTTAAATATGGATTGAGCAAATTTATAAAGGGTGGTTAAATTTTAAGGGCCGATGTTGAATGTGAACCACACCTAAACGTCAAGTTTTTTTCTGCATTTCATTTGACATTTCTCAATTTCAGACTAACTCAATTTGAACCATGGAAAGATACACAATCGAGCAACGCGTTAAAGTTATTCAGGCTTATTATGAAAATGGGCGTTCAAATCAAAATGCATATCGTGCACTTCGTGATTAAGAAAGTGATAAGAAAGTGATAAGAAAGAGGAGAAATATTCACCATATAGTCGTGACACGATCGACCATGCTGTAAAATAAATTTTGCATATACCATATACGTCTATCAAAGCGTATAGGTCATCATTTAATCATTGACTATGTGTTCAGCATGAACACTAGACAAATCTACGAGAGTCTGCAGTATCTACCGTTAGAGTATACCCAGCTGACAGAATTCTTTGTGTATAGTCGTTACCGGCCGGACTCGTAGTTAAAACGGATAATCACGACGGACCTGGAGAGCATTGGATCGCCATATACGTTAACCATCATGGAAAAGGAATGTACTTTGATAGCTACGGGCCACCACCGATTATACCGCAACATCCGGCACGGCTACGATCAAACTGCAAGTTCTATCGGTTCGGCCTCAAGCAGCTACAGCGTTATACGTCGGATGTATGTGGACAATTTTGTATCGCATTCCTGCATCTTATGTCGTGCGGCTTCACTATGTCGCGATTTAATAATCTCTTTAGCGATAATGTAATGAAAAACGATAGAATAGTACGTGAATATTAAAATGCTTTTGCCTCTCGACGATCCGACAGTGGAAAAAATAAATTCAACGGCGGACAAATCTCCGAGCGAAAATTACCGTCCTTGTAGAGATGTTGCATGCGACGGTAAATGTGTGTAAAGTAATTTAAATAAAATATTGGCTAATTAAAAACAAATACATCGTCTTACTGTGTCTCTTATTTTATAATTATTACAATAATTATATGCAACTATATATAATTATATTATAATTGAAGTCCCTCTTGGTGCGGTATCATATTCTATGCCTTTTAATGCAGAGCGGGCGTTGCGCTAGTGGGCCCAGCACAAAGCGATACGCAAAGCGTTACGCACGTACAAAACCGCTAACGTTGCATTGAAAGCGTTGCACATCTAGTTATGAGGGGGTTTGCTATCTTTAAGCCCCCTGATACCTGCCAGCAGCATCCCGAACATTCAGTCTATCTTTAGCTTCGTGATCGTGCAGCCTAAAACGTGTTTTTTCGTCATGTATCCGCGTTACGATGCTAGTGTTCTGGGTATTGCCTTTTGGTGCACCGTGTTATATACAGACTTAAATATGACGGTTCATCTACGAACGGGTGAAATGGTGGACGCATTAAGGCGATGAATTCGCCTTATATCAAAATACGCATCAAGAACTATCCAGAGTAACGAGCCTAAACTATACCAAACACATACAACAGAGGTATCCGTACTACACACTACCCACACTATGAAGACCAGTGATACGAGAAATCAACTACCGTTACTCGAGCTATAGTAATAGAATCGACTATAGTACCAAGAGATGCTTGAAAAAGGACTCAACAAGCGGCAAGTTCAATACAATAATCGGATATGAGAACTTAACGGGATAAATGGGCTACAGGAGATGGGCTACAGGACGACTATCAAATATAGTTATACCCTTCTATACCGGCAGAACTTGGAAGAAGGGCGGGTAAGCCGGTATAAAAGGGCACGACATACGATAATCGAGGAGCATTTTGTTCACAAATTCTCACTAACGTCCAGGACCAGCTCGTCAAATCAAACGAAGACCAGCCAACCAGCCTAAAGAGGACCAGCTACCCAGCCAAAGGAGGAACATATTAACCCGCACAACTCCTAGGACCAGGTCTGATACCTCTGAGGCCGCTAAGACGAACATTTCCTAAAGCCAGCCACTGAGCCACCAGTCATTCAAGTAGCACAGCATCCGAGTCAACGAGATCTCACTGCGAAAAGAAACCAGTGTGGTATGGATAAAAATAAAGGGTGGTTAAATTGTAAGGGCCGATGTTGAATGTGAACCACACCTAAACGTCAAGTTTTTTTCTGCATTTCATTTGACATTTCTCAATTTCAGACTAACTCAATTTGAACCATGGAAAGATACACAATCGAGCAACGCGTTAAAGTTATTCAGGCTTATTATGAAAATGGGCGTTCAAATCAAAATGCATATCGTGCAATTCGTGATTTTTTCGGTCAATTTAATCGTCCAAATGTGCGTACAATCGGAAAAATCGTGCAAAAATTTGAGCTAACCGGGTCTGTAGGAGATATTAAAACACCAGTGCATGCTCGTACAGCTCGTACTGCAGAAAATATTGCTGCTGTTCGCGATAGTGTGGCTGAAGAGCCGTCCACCTCAACTCGTCGTCGTGCCCAACAATTGCACCTCTCACGCTCGTCGTTGATGAACATTATGCATAAAGACTTGCATTTACACGCTTATAAGGTGCAATTGACTCAAGAACTAAAGCCTCTTGACCATTCCAAACGTCGTCAATGGTCAGAATGGTGGCAAGAAATGGCAACAGTGGATGATCAATTTTCGAAGAAAATCATCTTCAGTGATGAGGCACATTTTCACCTCAATTGCCGCATTTGGGCGAATCATAATCCAAGAGTGATTGTCGAAAAACCAAGAGTGACTGTTTGGTGCGGTTTATGGGCTGGCGGCATCATCGGGCCGTATTTTTTCCAAAATGAGGCCGGTCAGGCAGTTACTGTGAATGGTGTTCGCTATCGTGAGATGATAACGAACTTTTTATGGCCCGAATTGGAAGATATGGATGTGGGCGATATGTGGTTTCAACAGGACGGTGCCACTTGCCACACAGCTAACGAAACAATGGCTCTTTTGCGCGACAAATTCAATGGCCGTGTTATCTCACGTGGTGGCGATGTCAATTGGCCGCCAAGATCATGTGATTTGACACCGTTGGACTTCTTTCTTTGGGGTTATTTGAAAGAAAAGGTGTACGTCGATAAGCCAGCAACAATTCAAGAGCTAAAGGATGAGATAATTCGGCACATTAATGGCATAGAACCTCAATTATGCCTAAGCGTCATCGAAAATTTGGACCATCGGATGGAGGTGTGCCGCCGAGGTCGCGGCGGCCATTTGGCCGATATTTTGTTCCATACATAATTGAACCATACCATATTATCATAATAAAAAGAATTGACAATAGTTTCCTAAATAATTTGTGTTTTATTCAAAATCAACATCGGCCCTTAAAATTTAACCACCCTTTAGAAACCGTTTGTACATTATTAAGTATGATTTCAACAACACTCAGTAATTTTTTATGCGAAAATACCGACAAACAAGCCGGTGACGGAGCTTTTCTAAGAACATCTTTGGAAACAGACGATTTACAGTGTACACTGTATCTCAGCTGGAAATTATCTGAAATAAAAAACCATTAAAATTTAGTCAAAGTATCATTAAATCCCCCCCCCCCCCCCCCCCCCCCCCCCCCCCCCCCCGAACATTCTCTGATTATTATTTTTTTCATTTTCAAATTTTTGGTGGCCATTTAAAGTGGAAACTACTATTTTTTTCGAAAAATTCCGCCATTTTGTAAATGGAAAACCCCCTTAATGTAAAAAAAACACTAAAACTTAACGTTGGGGGGAGGTATCAGGGGTACAAATTGAAAATGCGGGTTTGATAACAGATGGCGTTACTAACGCTATACGCATCAGGCAGTACTGTGACTATGTTCATGTCAAAGCTACGTCTTATAGCTTTAATTTTCAGTATGTGTCAATTTGTCGCAGTGTCAAATTCATAGTTTTTTTGAGCTCTCAATATGTCGAGTTTCGTGCCAACAAAACAGCATTTGCGGGAAGTTTTAATTTACTTCTTTAATTTGAAGAAAAGTGCTGCTGAAGCACATCGATTGGTCTCCGAGGCTTATCCGAGTCATGTTCCATCGGTTTCAACGTGCGAGAGATGGTTTGTGCGGTTTAGAAGTGGTGATTTTGACGTTGAGGACAAAGAGCGGCCGGGCCAAGTGAAAAAGTTTGAGAATGCTGAATTGGAGGCAATACTCAATGAAGACTCGTGTCAAACTCAACAAGAGCTCGCAGATTCATTGGGAGTGACACAACAAGCCATTTCCCATCGTATAAAAGCCCTCGGAATGATCCAAAAGCAAGGACATTGGGTGCCGTATGAGCTGAAGCCGAGAGACGTCGAGCGCCGTTTTTTTGCATGCGAACTGCTGCTCGAACGGCAAAAACGGAAGGGTTTTTTGCATCGCATTGTCACTGGTGATGAAAAGTGGATCCATTACGATAACCCGAAGCGCAAAAAATCATATGGTTACCCCGGCCATGCATCATCATCGACGGCCAAACCAAATATTCACGGCGCCAAGCTCATGCTCTGTATTTGGTGGGACCAGCTGGGTGTGGTGTATTATGAGCTATTGAAATCGAACGAAACCATCACAGGAGCACTATACCGAACTCAATTGATGCGTTTGAGCCGCGCACTCAAAGAAAAACGGCCACAATACGAGCAAAGACACGACAAAGTAATTTTGCAACATGACAACGCTCGGCCACATGTTGCAGCGCCGGTCAAAACATACCTACAAACGCTGAAATGGGAAGTCTTACCCCACCCGCCGTATAGCCCAGATATTGCTCCTTCCGATTACCACCTTTTCCGATCGATGACACATGGCCTAGCTGACCAGCGCTTCCATTCTTACGAAGAAGCCCAAAAATGGGTCGATGACTGGATAGCAGCCAAGCCGGCCGAATTTTTTCGCGACGGTATCCGTAAATTGCCAGAAAGATGGGAAAAAGTTGTGGCTAGCGATGGACAATACTTTGAACAATTCATTTGTTACCATTTTTTCAGAATAAACGTTCAAAAATAGAAAAAAATCCTGCATTTTCAATTTGTACTCCTGATATTTTATATGTAGAAAGTGTGTACCAAGTTTCAAATGAATCGGTAATGTAGTTTTTAAATAGCAGTGCACACGGACTTTTAAAAAGTGGTTTTGAGAAAAACGCGTTTAAAGTTCTAAAAGCTAAAAGAGTGAATTTTTTTTTTAACTTACACAGAATCATCGATTCCAGCTCCATAGAGTAAAACTCCCTGCAGCAGCTTCGATGTCCTCAGCCTCTTTTTTCTCTTTACCTTATTTTGGCTTCTTTGCTCTGCTGCTGAGCTTGTATCTCGTCCCTGTTGATGCGACAGCTGCCCTCCGATCTTGCGTATTCGTGAGCGCTCGGCCTAACGCTGACGTTCATATCTGACAGAAAGGTGAGAAAAGCACCAGTACCTTCGTTGAAAGTGCATGCAACTACGTAGGATGCAAATTCAACAATTTGTTTGCTGCCAGATAATTTTTTCGGTGCAATCCTCCAAATTAGTTGGTTCAAACTTTCGTTGGCATTTTGGGTAAAACCTCCGAGACACCTTTCCAGAAGTTCGTCCTTACTCAGATCTTCGTAAATCGGTTTGATCGCTTGTATGACATCTTCTGGAAGTGGAGTGTAATTATGTTCAAAATTTTCCACTCCTGTTGTGGCCAGAGCTTTTTGATACGGACACCACGAGTTCTCGCCGCTCGGGCACTTATCGTGTTGAGGATTATCGTCTGTCGACTGCTGGCAGTAGTACGTTGCCCAGATGGCATTTTTCATTTTCTCTACCGAATCACAATTATACCTTATTGGTGCTCCGTAGTATCGACTTAAATTATTGATGACTTTTCCGGTGAGTTTTCCTTTGCCGCCGAGTACTTTACTTTGCCGTGTTCTACCTGCATTTTTTCCTGTTTTCACAACTTTATCTTCAACAGTGTTTCTTACCAGATCACGTAGACGTCTTCCCATTCTCTTTTTCACGTGACCTACACATTCTTTTTTATTTATAGTGAAATTTTCACCGTAAGGTTTAGCTTGCACTAAATTGCCGTAAGTTTTGCTGTCGCCGTCTCCGACATAGTTGCTGATATTTGCTCCATACTTTTCCTCTGAGCGGCGGAACATTTCGATTACTGAGCATACTTCCATGTTACCTGATGGTCCGATGTGATTGGCTTGACATTCAGCATTATCAACGTGTTCTTCGTGCCACTCTTCAAATTCAGCAGTATTCAACTTTTTTCCCCATAATTTGCAAAGCCGACAATGCAAACTACTTACGAAAATATCAATAATTTTTCCAGTCCAATAACTAATCAATGGAGTGACGCCAAACAAGGAGCTGAAGCCTTGCTCCTGCCACGGGTCATCGCCAGAAACGGTCAAAGTATCAGACTCCGAATTTGCACTTGTTGTCTGTTTTTCTTCGTCTGCGGCGGAAAGGAGAAATTTTTCAGCAGTCGTTTTGACGTAGGAGCAAATCGATGCCACAGTGTCCAAATAGGACGGTTTGGATAAGAAATTACTTGCAATGTCCATTAGACCGCAAAACTTATTGCAGCCTGCGAAACCCAAACCTAATGTACGCATTACGAAAGCAAATCGAGTGTTGATTTCGTAGCGATGACCAGTTTTCTCACTCAACAGTATATAGCGTGGATCACAATTGGCACATTTTACCTGGATTTATAAGCCAAGACCTTCTTTTGTGCAACTTTTGAACTCAACTGAACCATCACACTGAGCACATTTAACCAAACTTTAAATTGTTGAGAAAACAAGCAAAAATCGATGATTCTATAATGTTTTTCAACGTCTTCTGGCACGCTCGCACAGGTATTCAACTTTATTTTTTTCGATGATTCACTTGTAATGCCGGTACCGCGTAATTGGATAACTCGGTAATCGGTATAATATTAAAATGTTATCAGGAGTACAAATTGAAAATGCGGGATTTTTTTCTATTTTTGAACGTTTATTCTGAAAAAATGGTAACAAATGAATTATTCAAAGTATTGTCCATCGCTAGCCACAACTTTTTCCCATCTTTCTGGCAATTTACGGATACCGTCGCGAAAAAATTCGGCCGGCTTGGCTGCTATCCAGTCATCGACCCATTTTTGGGCTTCTTCGTAAGAATGGAAGCGCTGGTCAGCTAGGCCATGTGTCATCGATCGGAAAAGGTGGTAATCGGAAGGAGCAATATCTGGGCTATACGGCGGGTGGGGTAAGACTTCCCATTTCAGCGTTTGTAGGTATGTTTTGACCGGCGCTGCAACATGTGGCCGAGCGTTGTCATGTTGCAAAATTACTTTGTCGTGTCTTTGCTCGTATTGTGGCCGTTTTTCTTTGAGTGCGCGGCTCAAACGCATCAATTGAGTTCGGTATAGTGCTCCTGTGATGGTTTTGTTCGATTTCAATAGCTCATAATACACCACACCCAGCTGGTCCCACCAAATACAGAGCATGAGCTTGGCGCCGTGAATATTTGGTTTGGCCGTCGATGATGATGCATGGCCGGGGTAACCATATGATTTTTTGCGCTTCGGGTTATCGTAATGGATCCACTTTTCATCACCAGTGACAATGCGATGCAAAAAACCCTTCCGTTTTTGCCGTTCGAGCAGCAGTTCGCATGCAAAAAAACGGCGCTCGACGTCTCTCGGCTTCAGCTCATACGGCACCCAATGTCCTTGCTTTTGGATCATTCCGAGGGCTTTTATACGATGGGAAATGGCTTGTTGTGTCACTCCCAATGAATCTGCGAGCTCTTGTTGAGTTTGACACGAGTCTTCATTGAGTATTGCCTCCAATTCAGCATTCTCAAACTTTTTCACTTGGCCCGGCCGCTCTTTGTCCTCAACGTCAAAATCACCACTTCTAAACCGCACAAACCATCTCTCGCACGTTGAAACCGATGGAACATGACTCGGATAAGCCTCGGAGACCAATCGATGTGCTTCAGCAGCACTTTTCTTCAAATTAAAGAAGTAAATTAAAACTTCCCGCAAATGCTGTTTTGTTGGCACGAAACTCGACATATTGAGAGCTCAAAAAAACTATGAATTTGACACTGCGACAAATTGACACATACTGAAAATTAAAGCTATAAGACGTAGCTTTGACATGAACATAGTCACAGTACTGCCTGATGCGTATAGCGTTAGTAACGCCATCTGTTATCAAACCCGCATTTTCAATTTGTACCCCTGATATTATTTTGGGATCGTTTGTAAATTAGGAGATGGATTTCTAGTAATTCGTCTAAACGTGAATTTATGTAAAAATGGAAGTATTTATTATAGGCAACGGTAACTTTCCGTTGTCTATTTAAAAGTCAATAAAAGTATAATACAATAAATCGTGGTTTCGAGCCCGTTCGAGGAACCAACCTCTCGCGTTTGAATCTACTGATAGAATCTTATATTTCGGGTGAATCTGACCCGTGATCAACCGTTTAGGTTGATATTAAACTTTAGACTGATTTAGGCAAAGCAGCTATTCGCTCTTTTGACCTAAATCGAATGGCGCAATGAATTTTATAATAATATTTGCTTGCGAATTCCAGCAAGTCGTAGCTCGAGCTCATAGCATTCATTGCTCGCAGCTCGTTGCTTACGTTTGCACATTTTTTCTACTTTGGTGAGTGGTCTGACGCGTAGAAGGAACAATGGCGAAATAATATACAAAAAATTAATTCGCGGTACAACACACTCTTCGTATCAGTTTCATCCTTAGTTTGTTTCTTTGGATTAGGCCTTTTTTCGTTCTGCACAATTGAGTTCTTGTACCTTTTCGGTCATCTCTCGGAACTTTAGATACTTTCGGCCTTTTTTAACAGAAAATATCTTGACAAAATTATAAAATCATTGACAATAAGCGCACGATCGAACGTACAACAACTAACTGACGCTCGTCTCTCTTTTTAAAATATTATACAGTGTATAATATACACATATAAAATATGTATTTACGGTTTTAGTTACCTGTCTTTACTAAATAGAAATTTTTCGAAACAGAACAATATGCCAGAACGATCCCCAAGTGAATAAACTGTATACCTGCTCGCCAGCTGCGCGCTATCTTTTTGAGAGGAGACTAACTAGTCAATAACTTCGAGAGTTTTGCTCTGATCGACTTCAAATTTTGAGACTATATGCTTGAAATGCTTAACTATAAGAAAAGACGAAAAAATCGATTTTTCAAAAGTGCAAGCCCTTACCCACCTCCCTCTTTTAAGGAAATATTTTGAAACTGAATACAGCTAAGGATTAGTCCGTAAATTCTAGACGTGTTAATAGTTCCGTCTAATTCGAGGCTGATCTGTTGCTTAAGGTAGACATAAAAGTATCGTAAGCCATCTGAGCAAAATTCGTTGATGATTTATAGCGATATCGATTTAAATATTCAGTAAGTAAGACCAAAAGCGGTTTATTCAACAAAATTGAAAATTGAATTTCAATCGCAGCTAGCTATAGCGTAGGCTGAGTCAAATTTATTAGATACGTGACTTCTTGGTACAAATTGCTCCAACATTGCAAACTTTAGTTATATGATGAACACTGAATTTGGTTTGAATTTACTCATACTTTGTGTACATTTAAAAGGTTCCATCTATTATTTACTGAAATGCATACTTATGTTCACAAACTTAATGTCAACAAATAATTGTATTACCTAATTACTCGAATCAAAAAAGGCACACAAGATATTTGCAGTTAAAATTGAATTAAATTTAAGTCAAAAAACAATGCGGCAGGGATTTAAAAAAGTTATATCATATTTAGATATGTCAGCAAATAATAGATGAAATATTCGGTAATTTACACAGATTTAAAAATGACGAAAACTCAAAAGGTAGTGTAATTGTGGTGCAAAGAGCAGAACAGATGTAATAAGTGGACACACCTCTATAGTATCCCTCAAACTCTAGTTAGTCACAAACCAGAATATCTTTGAAAAATTGAAGAGAATGTACCACCAAAGACTATTGAAAAAACTATTTCAAATAACTTGGGGGAAAAAAGAAGTAGTATCGCATATACTACGTACATTATTTCATTCTTGAAATAAAAAACTTTGTTAAAAGCGTTTCGAAAGAAAGTATTCTTAGAGAACTGCTTGTTAGAAAGAGAAAAGCAGTCACGAGGTAAGCAAAAGTAAAAAAAATGTAGGACCTCTTTACGAGAATATCATTATGATAAAAATTAAAATATAATCAAATTTGCGTTAGTTGCGTCGATACAGTTAAAAGAAAATATTTTAGATATATATATTTTTATTTCTTATCTTCAAAACTGTTTTTTAAAATTAAACTTACTGCAATCGTGGAACCATTCTTTCCGATTCCGCCGGATGCAAACGATTTACAGAATTCAAGGAACACATGAACGTAGCCTGCGTAAAAAATTCCTGCAACGTAGTTAGACATCGTGCCAAGGCCGAATACGGGCATCTAAACATATTCGCAGCAAATTTCTCGATGGTTATGGATCGACCACTTTGCAATGTGAAAATTCAATATAATTTTTTTTCCTCATATGGTTCGAAGAAATGTCTCATCAGTTACAGTGTTGTATCTAAATAGAATATTTGAATTTTTTATGACTAAATGAAGGTCCACTACTCAAACTACAAAAATGAAGCTATTAAAAGTTAATAATGTTCTTACAACGTAATAAAATAATTTTATATTTTCATGAGAAAAGTACCAATACATAAATGAATGGTTCAGAGAGTTTTGATAAGTGTCATGATAAGTGCTCTGTCGATTATGATCGATTGAGCTTTATGGACCACGGACCACAAGAATAAAGAAAGAACATACAAGGTTCTTCTCTGCAACTTTTCTTTTTAATTATCGGAAGACCAGTTGTAGTATCTACACACTTTAATCCAAAGTTTTTAGAAATTAGAGTGTGTCAAGTTAAAAAATTCTAAGTTCCATCAAATCTGATTGTTCATATATAATTTAGAGAGAGTTGCAATAAATAACGAGCTCTTGCAGTTTAAATCACGTGACAAATCTTCGCTCCACTGAGCGAGTGACTTAATGTAGAGTTCTTGTATTTTTGCAAATAAGAGCAATATCGAAACACAGAGCGGTGAAAAATAAAGCAAGATATACAAAGTCCCCGAGGGACATTGTGGTACTCACAAGGTGGACGTCACACTCCGCGCTTCGAGATATTATTTGTGTGTGAAGAGGCCATGTAAAAAGTCAGCAATTAAAAAAAAGTGAGGTTCCCTTCACATACAAGCGAGTTCTATAGTTCTTGATAAAACTTAATAATAGTTCTGTTCATTTAAAAAAAAACGATTTTTAAAAAAGATCTGCCAACTTTTATGTATTACCTAGCGAGAACAACTGAGTTCAACTGACTGCCCGCTAGTACATCTGTTTCACGATGTTATCGATGCCAAAAAAATTACAAAAAATCATTATTTTCACTGAGGGTGTTTGAGAAGTTCTTGGATGTTGTTGGAACGACCTGTGAATGTATTGAAAAATTATAAGTCTTCACTCACGACAGGAAAAAAGGAACCAGACACATAGATGTTAAATTAGAGAAAGTGGTTTATTACACCTTCCGCATGTCAGTACAAATTACTCAATTTAGAAAATACACCAAAAACAAAAATAAAATATAAAAGAACTGGAATTTTGATTTGAAGGCTATTTTGAGTAACACTCAATTATATTAATTGAGTGCTGTCCCTGTGAAGTGCTTGAGTAACACACAATTGTATTAAACGTGTGCTGTATCTAATGAGTGGCGTGTACGCGGTGCAGCCAGTGCTGCGGAGCACGCCACGCAATGAGATATATGAGTGCGTAGATGAATTTAAAGCCTGTCAGCAAATACTCAATATGATGGAGAAATAGAATTTAAAGAGAGTGAGTGCTAGCACATGCAACTCTGACAATTGAGTGGAATTCTACTATGACAGGCTGTGATGCAGTCTACGCTGCAGAGCACTGAAATGTGAGCTTGAAGATGCACAAAATGATTCGACTGAATTCACAACACTTTCCCAGCAAGTTTAATTGGGGGAAAGTGCAGTCAATTGGTAAAACACACGCAATTATATTAATCGAGTGTGCCACAGGTTGAGTGAAAACGTGGTACAGCCCGCGCTGCAGAGCACGCCACAGTGTGAGACCTTTAGGTTGATGTACCGATGAGTTTTCCACTCCTCACCATCATTGAATTGCACTGAATTGCAACGATGTACTGTTACCTTAATTTGAGCCCAGGTGAGCAAGAAAGAGTTGAGATGATCCGGTGTAGAAGAGCGAGAATTGTCCGAGCCTTGCAAAATGTGTGCGCTGTTCGAGCGGATCTTCACGTAAGTGCCAGATTTTACAATATGGCTGCGTTTTACGAAAACGACGTTGAGCGCTGAAGTCAAATGAGAGACATAGCTGGTGAGCGAAGCCGAAGCCGAAGTCGAGCGAGAGAGATATCCTCTCGCTTAACGCGGCATGCCTGCGAGGCACAGCCTCGGCTCCGCGAGTCCCTACGTCGGCTATCTCCGGCCCAACCGAACGCCGCGTGCTAGACCGCAGCAACAGGTCGACGCCAGCTGATTTTCCAACAGAGGGGATTGCGATATTTTCAATTTAAACAAACACGAGAATGATACAGCAATTAAAAGCTAAGTGCAACGCTGTTCATTTGGCGCAATTTCTTTTCAGCAACGAACCTAGCTACCCGAGTAGAATTCTGGGCAGGCTTGCATAATTGTAATCAGACCCTGATCAGGCGTGCTCTGAAATTGCTATAATCAGACATCCCTGAAAGGACGCCGATCCGGTGTGTTCTTATTAGCCCTGTTCCATGCCGTATCATGAATCGTCATGAGAAAAGGCGATATGCGACACGGATGCGTGTAAGAAAATATCGTGTTATGCATAAACCCGGTAAACGTCGGGAAAAACGTCTTGCCGTATTTACTAGGTATGTATAGCCTCTAATAATACAGTAAAATATGAATAGAGACTAGTTGAAAGTGAACATCGAAAAATTTGAAAAATGTTCAGCATTGAAAAATCAAAGCATCGGTCACCCTATGGGATCAATGGTTAAATAGGCACTGCTGTTTCTCTCAATTAACTATGTTCCTGAGAATGATTTGGTCGAAAATTTCAGTTATATCTCTCTTACATCTCATTGCCTTAATGATATACCGGGTGTCCCATTTTTATTTTATACCTGATTTATCTTGAAAAATACTGCTCCGATCAAGTATTAAGTATAGTGAAACTTTTAAGGTTCGAAGGTCGACGTTAAAAAAATTTTTTTTTTTTGGTCTAAAATAAAAAATGGTGACGTTAAGGTAGCCGACATATTAAAAAAATGGAAACATGACTTTTTTTTTCACCAAGAAATCTGCCAGTTCAAAACTAAGAACTTTTTTTTACTATTTGAGCGTTATCAAGGATGTACCATGAGGAGGTAAAGTCTTTAACATCTCAAGTGTTAGCGTACGCGCGCGCGCGTTTGTGAAAGTGTGTGCGTGTGGAACATTCAGAAGGATTAGGTCTCTGCGGCTCGTCACTTCCCTACTATTTTGAGATTCCAAACCCTCCTTGTGTGTGTGTGTCTGCCCGGGGGGGGGGGGGGGGGGTGTCACCAAAAAGGACCAGTTACAAAATTGGCGATCCAAAACTTTCAACGATTCGAAAAAAATCATTTTGTCTCGAAGCGCACTCGAAACTCCCAAAATTGAAGGAAAGGTCCTTCAACGAAGTTTTAAGTTACATACGTCCCAATTTGTTATGGGGAACCATGAAAATTTATAATGTCCTATCCGTATCCAGTTTACTGAAACTTTTCAACAGCGACAAATTCAAGAGAAAAAATTCAAATAGCGACAAGTCGTTTCAATATTATTTTTTAAAATTAACACTGACGGCAATTTAACAATGGTTGATTTCAGTCCCATCGAAATCGTTGATATGCTCCTTATTTTAGGGAGATGTAGGGGCAATTATTTACGAGCGAAAAAGTTTCACTATACTCAACATTTGATCAGAGCAGTATTTATTTTTATGTACCTTACGATCGAAAAGTACCCGGAATTTCTCATTTAAACGAGCCACCCTTGAGATATTGTCAAAATAATTTTTTTTAAGGTTGGTACATCTGTCCGTTGTTTACATGTCACTTTTAAGTGCAATGTGTCACATAGTTTGTGCGGAATAGCTTTGTAAACAAGTCATTGTTCGGTGTTCTCTGCGAATTTCGCTATGTCGAATTTAATTGAGCAAAGAGTGTGCCTGAAATGTTGTGTGTCTGACAAAATATCATGTGCGGAAGCGTTGAAAATGTTAACGGTAGCCTACGGGGACTCGACAATGTCGAAAACACAAGCATACGAGTGGTACAAAGAGTTTAAAGCGGACCGTACTGTGGATGATGATTTGCCTCGTTCCGGTCGTCCATCCACCTCTGTGACTGACGAAAACATGGAAAAAGTTAAGAATATTGTGCTCGAAGATCGTCGTGTGAGCATCAGGGAGATAGCAGCCGATCTTGGTGTCTCGGTCAGATCGGTGCAGAGCGTTATGCACGACGTTTTGGGCATGAGCCGAGTTCTCGCGCGGCTTGTGCCGACAGTGCTGAATCTTTTGCAGAAATAGCATCGCATTGCAGTCGCTAAAGAAATGCTTTCTTTGGGCCAAAATGTTATCGAAGGCATTCTTACCAGCGACGATACATGGGCCTATGAATATGACATCGAAACGAACCAACAATAATCGGAATGGCGCTTCTCAGACGAGCCAAAACCCAAAAAAACCACGACAAACTGGATCCAAAATCAAGGTTTTGTTGACCGTTTTTTTTATTGCCGTGGTGTGGTCAACTCCGAATTCCTTTCGCCAGGCATAACAGTAAATAAGGAGTATTATGTGAACATACGAAAGCGTTTGAGGGAGAATGTTCGTCGCAAGAGGTCGGAATTGGGCCGAAACAACTCGTGGTTTCTTCACGACGACAATGCACCGGCTCACACATCTCATCTTGGCCGCGACTGTTTGACCAAAAATAATGTTAATACCGTTCCGCAAGGTCCGTATTCACCTGACATGGCCCCGTGTGACTTTTTCCTGTTCTCACGACTCAAGTTACCAGTTCGCGGAAAGCGTTTCGAGACGATTAAGGCGATAAAGGAGAATTCGCAGAAGGAGCTGAAGACGATTCCAAAATCAGCCTATAAAAAGTGTTTTAAAGATTGGAAGAAGCGTTGGAATATGTGTATTGCTTACGATGGAGATTACTTCGAAGGGAATAAAATATATATTGATGAATAATTGAACCGTTTTCGTTTTATTGACAAATTCCGGGTACTTTTTGATCGTAATGTAAACAGGGTGAGCCATTTTAATCTATGCACCCAAATTTCTTTGTACCTAAGACAGATACGGAAAAATGGTTGAGACAAAAGTTGTTCAAGATAATAGGGGTCACCTATCTGTGCAACTAGTTTTGACCTTGAGACTACTTGTCAAGATTATTTGAAGGTCAGAGTGGTTTTTTAAAATGGGAACCCCTATTTTTGACACCGGATTCGAAAAGAGCGGAAACTTTTACGCCTGAAATGATATTTTGAAGTTTTTTTTCGTGACCTTGAGAAGATCAATTTAAGGTCAAATGCTAAATAACTGCCTGGTAGCTGTTTATTTAGCTGTTTACATTTTCTGGCGGAATAAACGTTGTGAAGGTACCTTTATAAGAAAGATCGAACTGGAATGTGACAACAACCTCAACAATGTTGACCTTGACGTCATTTTTCAAGGTCATTTAAAGGAGAGTGGTTTTATTAACGGGAAACTTTTTTTTTTATACCGAATCAAGAAAAAATGAAAAATTTAACGTTTTAAGGTTTTTCCTAACATAAAAAGGCCATTTAGTGTTTCTTATTCCACAAGTTCTTAGTAGCTGTTGCTTTAAATGAGTTAACCTTACTTTTAGCGTTACCCGGAAACAACGACGTGAACGTAGTAAGTTCTGTTTTTTTTTTTGGGGTGCTTGATTAAAGTGAGCCCCCTTGCCTCTCACTATCGTTACGATTATAACTTTAACCACGAAACAAATGTTCGAAGTTGCCTCCACTTGCTTCAAGGCACAAAGTTAAACGCCTTTGAAAATGCCGTACGGTAATATAATCTCTCACCACGAACATCCATCTCCGATAACAAATCATAATACACGTACTTTCCGCGACAATTAGGGTTACGGCGACTGTACGGGGCAGACGTTTACACGGGGAAGGCGGCTCACACTGGGCGCGCCGTTCTCGCTTTTATTACACGTTCTACGATCATTGCGTGCATACGCACATTATTTAACTGCCGTCGGAAATCGGCGGCAGCTATTCTCGCTAATTCTTTGCGACAGGACTCACGACACGCGGCTGTACAGTTTCGGGCTCACCAGTGACGGCAGCTAATCCTTTTCCTTGAGCGCTCTCTCTCTTTCTCGGTCCCTTGCGTCCAGAGTAGCCTTTCCGATGTTAACAATGTTCGCTCGTCGCTTTCGCCGGCTCGCCGTACAGTGACGAGACACCATTCGTGCCATTTCTCATTTTTTGTAAGTCTGTTTAATTTCAATTAACATTTCATTATCTCAGTCGTATTGAAATTTAGTAAAGTTCTAAATATGACTGACTATACTCCCAATGAAATTGTTGATATCATAATGGTTTTAGGAGACTGTGATAACAATTATCGTGCTGCAGCAAGGCGTTATGCTGAACGCTTTCCAGATAATAGAAGACACCCTAGTGATATGACAATACGCAGTTTAACTGGAAGAGCTCGTGATGGACATCTTACTCGCCAACGTAGGCGCCACGAGTACAACGAAAAAGATCCTTGTATTGTAACTATTCTTGCAGCTGTTTATCTTAACCCTCATATCAGTAGTCGCCAAGTTGAAAAAGAAATTGGTATACCAAGAAGAACATTTTTAAGAATCGTAAAAGTTCTTAAATATCATGCTTATCACATAACGTTAGTGCAAGAATTAAAGCAACGTCATATTCAACTGCGTATTGAATTTTGCCAATGAGCTTTGCAGATGATAGAAAATAATCCAGATTTTTTCAGGTTTGTCCATTTTTCAGATGAGGCTACATTTCATAGTGACGGACAACTGAATAGGCACAATTGCCATTATTGGTCAGACGAGAATCCTCACTGGCATCGATCTGTAGACCATCAAAATCGTTGGAGCCTTATGGTATAGTGTGGGATTGTAAATGGATGTTTAATTGGTCCTTACTTTTATGAGCGAAATGTTAATAGAGAAAGCTACTTGGAGTTGATAAGAGATCGGTTGCCAGAATTATTGGAAAATGTTGATTTAAAAACAAGACGAAGAATGTGGTTTCAGCACGATGGTGCAGCACCACATTTCGCACGAATCGTACGGGACTTTTTAAATGAAAATTATAATGAGAGATAGATCGGACGAGGAGGTCCAGTTAACTGGCCTCCTTGCTCACCTGATCTCACATCTCCAGATTTTTATTTGTGGGGCTATTTAAAGAATGTTATTTTTCAACAACGACCCACAACTAGAGCTGACATGCAAAACCGCATTCGTCAAGCATGCGCAGCAATTCCCAGGCTGACTTTGAAAAACACCGTACGCCATTTTCAAAGGCGTTTAACTTTGTGCCTTGAAGCAAATGGAGGCAACTTCGAACATTTGTTTCGTGGTTAAAGTTATAATCGTAACGATAGTGAGAGGCAAGGGGGCTCACTTTAATCAAGCACCCCAAAAAAAAAAACAGAACTTACTACGTTCACGTCGTTGTTTCCGGGTAACGCTAAAAGTAAGGTTAACTCATTTAAAGCAACAGCTACTAAGAACTTGTGGAATAAGAAACACTAAATGGCCTTTTTATGTTAGGAAAAACCTTAAAACGTTAAATTTTTCATTTTTTCTTGATTCGGTATAAAAAAAAAAGTTTCCCGTTAATAAAACCACTCTCCTTTAAATGACCTTGAAAAATGACGTCAGGGTCAACATTGTTGAGGTTGTTGTCACATTCCAGTTCGATCTTTCTTATAAAGGTACCTTCACAACGTTTATTCCGCCAGAAAATGTAAACAGCTAAATAAACAGCTACCAGGCAGTTATTTAGCATTTGACCTTAAATTGATCTTCTCAAGGTCACGAAAAAAAACTTCAAAATATCATTTCAGGCGTAAAAGTTTCCGCTCTTTTCGAATCCGGTGTCAAAAATAGGGGTTCCCATTTTAAAAAACCACTCTGACCTTCAAATAATCTTGACAAGTAGTCTCAAGGTCAAAACTAGTTGCACAGATAGGTGACCCCTATTATCTTGAACAACTTTTGTCTCAACCATTTTTCCGTATCTGTCTTAGGTACAAAGAAATTTGGGTGCATAGATTAAAATGGCCCACCCTGTATATACAGGGTGGCCGATTTATCTGAAGACATTGAAATATTTCGAAAACTACGCATCGGATCCAAAAAAGTTCTGAATAAAATTTGTTCGCCTGGAAGAGGGTCATTCAATGATACCAAAGTCGACGCCCCACCCCAGGAGGGCGTAGTTTTCGAAATATTTCAATGTCTTCAGATAAATCGGCCATCCTGTATATATAAATACTAAATAAAGGGTGTCCCAGCAAGAGCGCCGGATTTTAATTTGCCGCCATTTTGTTAATACGAGTTGTACGGTGATTTTTTTTGACATTTGTCACGTACAGACCACGCGATTTAAGAATATGGAGAAGTATTCAAACCAACAACGTTTAATTATTGTAAAAACACATTACAAAAATGGTGAAAGTTTTGCGAAAACAGTTCGCCAATTACGTCAAGTTTTTGGTCGCAATAATGCGCCAAATGAATCGACAGTGAGGCGTTTAATTACAAAATTTGAGACCAAATTTACGCTGATGGATCAGAAGATCATTGTTCGTCGTCGTCCTTGTCGGTCACTCGAAAATATAGCCACAGTAACGGAATCTGTGGCCGAGAATCCAGGAACATCCATTCGGCATCGTGGTCAACAATTAAACATTTCCAGTAGCACTATGCAACGAATTTTGGTAAAAGATCTGCATTTGCACGCGTACAAGGTTCAATTGGTGCAAGAAATCAAGCCAAGGGACCATGCGCAGCGCCGTGAATTTGCTGATTGGGTGTTGGAACATCATCAAATTAGTGCGGATTGTTGACCACGATGCCGAATGGAAGTTCCTGGATTCTCGGCCACAGATTCCGTTACTGTAGCTATATTTTCGAGTGACCGACAAGGACGACGACGAACAATGATCTTCTGATCCATCAGCGTAAATTTGGTCTCAAATTTTGTAATTAAACGCCTCACTGTCGATTCATTCGGCGCATTATTGCGACCAAAAACTTGACGTAATTGGCGAACTGTTTTCGCAAAACTTTCACCATTTTTGTAATGTGTTTTTACAATAATTAAACGTTGTTGGTTTGAACACTTCTCCATATTCTTAAATCGCGTGGTCTGTACGTGACAAATGTAAAAAAAAATCACCGTGCAACTTGTATTAACAAAATGGCGGCAAATTAAAATCCGGCGCTCTTGCTGGGACACCCTTTACATACATATTGTAACGGAACGCGACTAGCGCACTCACCTACAAATCGAACGTAACCAACATTCCGACAAAAGCATTGAGTAACAAACATATAAAAAAACATCTGTATTTTTTGAAAAATAACATGCAAACAAAATCAAATATGAAATTATTACATTCCGTACACTCATCGAGATCAATCTCTATCAAAACGACATCGGAAAGCATACACAATTACCGACAAATATAAAATAAAGACGTGAATAGGCGTCACCCGACACCAGACGAGTAGAAGATATAAGTAGACTTATCGCGAAGCAGCAACTAGCACACACCCTAAGAGAGATAGTACTTGTCAGAAGGCAGGATCACCCGAGAGAGCAGCCACCCAGCTAGGCAAACACCTAACGCATCAAGACCCCACGAGAGGCACTGGCACGGTTCACCAACACCACGGCCAGAATGACCACTGGGCAGGTCCACAATAAATGAGGGAACACGCAAGAGTTCAACAAACCCAACCAATCGAAAAACTGCAAGGTAACGTCACATGAAACTACTGAGAAGCAGCCCCCACACAACTACCAAACATTCAAGACACAAAAACGCGATTGAATAATAACTCGCAACAATAAACCGAACCATAAAACACACCCCCTGAGGCACGACTATCATAAAAAATACGCGTGTCACAGTACCATATTTCTTAACGAGCATGGACCAGCGGTCGACTAACCCTTGTCGCATACTGATACCTCAGCGGGTTTCTGGTAGAAAGGACCGATCATAAACCTTTTAAATTTGGTGATTTGCGTCTTAATACCGTGAGTTCAACGCTTCTGCATCAGGAGCACTGGATGCGTGTCGTCGATTAACACTGCGAATCCCGTATCGTACGTGAACAGAGAGCTCGTAGCGTAGGAAGCCAAACAATAATAAAGACGAGAACGTTGAGTATAACACTCGCTCTTCCATGCCTGTAGTACGAGACAGCACATTCCTCCAATTAACTCTTGCACAGAATTATTCGAGTAACAATAATATTTCTTTGCCATCGATAGGAAATGTATCTCCAAGCTAGAACAGAAAATACGTGTGTGTCCGATCATTATACTCGAGTCTCTTTGTAGATTTAACGATTCACCTTGTAGAGACCACGTATGATGGACATAACAGGCGTCAGCCTATTATAGTTCAGGATCGCGTCACGGAGGTGGGGCTTAATAGTTCCGCGATATTAAGGTTTCTTTATTGCGAAATTGAGTGTGAAGCTTCTTGCGGTGACACCAGCTCTCCGCATGAATATTAAAACCATTAGAAAGATTTAAGAACAGGATCTATTCTGCGGGCGTAATTATTAAGGGAAATCGCGTAAACCACTCTGACGTAGTCACACCCCGCTCACACATTCATAGCCCGCTCGCACACGATGAACTCGTGCACACGCAGAACACTGGGAGTAGACTGCGGAGATCGGCAGCCTTCGGTTGTTTCCGCGAGTGCTACCAGGCAGGAAGGCAGTCCACAACAATCATCCTATGTCACCAAAGAGGAATGTTCCCGGAAAATAGTGGGTCAGCGACCAGCTGACCTATATTGGCGGCGAAGGAAACGCCGGGACGTGGCAACGGCCATCTGAAAAATTAAAAATCTGGTTAAATTTGAAATAAAATAAGAAAAGGCTAGAGAAAGGGGAATGAGGCAAGAGACGGATATAAAAGGGAGAGCACAGAGATCTGGCTCTCTTCTTCTATGACAAACCACCGTATTAAAAAGAACTAGGTCCAGTCATGTACCAGTGTCAGATAGCGAATCAAGAAAAAGCCAGACCAGAGAAAAGAAATTATAGCAAGGCAATATGAAATTTAGAAACAGACCAGTTGAATACAAACAAGCAATTTGATCTATCGGATCCACCTAGTTTAAGGAATATGAATTAAGTTAACAATTGAAACTGAGTAGATTAAGAATTATGAACTGTCTAGTCTGGTTAGCCGATTAAGTTTAGTGTAGTTAGCTGATTAAGGGGCGAAACCACATGAGGAGGTTCAAAAAATCGGATTTTTTGTATTAGGTGCGCAACTAAGTTCCCGCTGTTTTTTTTTTTATTATGAAAATGCAACTTTATTGTGAAAAAATGTTTACAAATGAATCATTCACAATATTGCCCATCGCTAGCAACAGCTTTTTCCCATCTTTCTGGCAGAGCTCGAATACCGTCACGGTAGAAGTGTTCGTCTTTTCAGGCTATCCACGAATCAAACCATTTTGAGATGTCTTCATATGAGTTGAACTACTGATTAGCCAGACCATGTGCCATCGAACGGAACAAGTAATAATCGGACGGCGCAATATCTGGGGAATATGGCGAATGGGGTAGGACTTCCCATTTGAGCGTTTCTAAGTAGGTTTTAACGGGTTTGGCAACGTGAGGCCGAGCGTTGTCATGCTGTAGAATCACTTTTTCGTGCCTCTTCTCGTATTGTAGCCGCTTTTCGCGCAGTGCTCGGCTCAATAATCGCATCAATTGAGTTTGATACCGTTCCCCAGTGATGATTTCGTTGGGTTTCAACAGCTCATAATAAATAACACCGCCCTGGTCCCACCAAATACACAGCAAAATCTTCGCAGCGTGAATATTCGGCCGAGCCGACGACGTAGAAGCATGACCGGGCAGTCCCATGATTTTGTTCTCTTTGGGTTGCTGTAATGAATCCATTTTTCATCACCCGTAATGATGCGATGAAGAAAACCCTTCTTTTTTTGCCGCTGGAGCAGTTGCTCACAGGCGAAAAAACGACGCTCAACGTCTCTTGGCTTCAAATCATAAGAAACCCAAGTTACTTGTTTTTGAATCATTACCAACGCATGCAATCGCTTGGAAATGGCTTGGCGGGTAACTCCTAATGTTGAAGCAAGCTCTTTTTACGTTTGACACGGATCTTCATCGAGCAATGCCTCCAATTCAGCGTCTTCGAAGGTTTTTGGCCTTCCTTCACGCGAACGGTCGACAACATCAAAATCACCGTCTTTAAAGCGACGGAACCAATCACGGCATGTTGTTTCACTTAGAGCAGCATCTCCGTAAACTTTTTGGAGTTCTCGATGCGCTTTAGCCGCCGTTTTCTTCGAATGAAAGAAGAAAAGCAACACTTCCCGCAAATGACGATTATTTGGCACAAAATCAGACATTTTCACACAACCAAAAGTATATGACGCAAAAACAAAATCACTAATGTGTCAAAGCGGTTTTTTTACCATATGTCTAAGCTTGGTTCAAGACGTTTTGGTTATGTCCCAATCGACCAGCACTTACTACTGGAGCCATCTCTTGAAAAACAGCGGGAACTTAGTTGCGCACCTAATATCATATAAATTGTTAGTATAACTATTCAAGAATACGTTGCCAAATTTCAAAGCGAAATTCGAATTCGTTCCGATTTGATGAGCCTCAAACTAACCGCCCATTGGTTCGGCGCTCGGGCGCACAGCAAGTAGGGTGGAGCGCTCGCTCAGGGAACGTACAATATAATTTTTAATCATATCCACCTCGCTGCAAAGAAAGGGTTCGAACTTTGCTGTAAAAAAGTTGTAGAGGAAGACAAAAAAGAGAATGAAAAACGAAAAAGGCCTATTTTGAATTTCAAAGTTTCTGGAGGAGGTAGATGAAAAAAAGAGGATATAAATCTCTGGTGTGACAACTCTCATAGCATATTACTCAAAGGTAAAGTCATCGATCTAGATGTGCGAAGTAATTACTGCCATGCTTGTGCACGTTGGCAGAATAAATCCAAGAATTCTCAATAATGTTTAGAATGGAAAGAAGGACATTATGACGAAGCCTGTACTAAAACTCATGAAGGTTCTGCAGGAAGCATGGAAGTAGAGTCTGTAAAAAAGATGTTTTCAAAATTAGGAGAGCTGCATGGCGTAAATTACGGTAATTATATTGGTGATGGTGATTCTAAAACATTTGCAGCAATCCTCAGGTTGAATCCTTACGGTGATGAACATCAAGTCATAAAAAGCGAATGTATAGGTGACGTTCAGACGAGAATGGGAATTCGCCTCCGAAATATTCGAAAAAGTAAAAAACTCGAAGACATGAAAAAAGCAATTATGGCAACATATTATCACATGATATCCACATATTATCACATGATATCCACGACGTACAGAAGGAAATTCTTCCAATTTATGAAGATTTGTCGAGAGATGAGTTACTGGAGAGATGTTTAGGCGGTCACACGCAGAATGCGAACGAAAGTTTCAACTCTACAGTTTGGCGGGTGGCTCCTAAGCATTTGTACTCGGAACTAAAAGTGATCGCAGTTGCATCATATTTAGCGGTTGGTTTATTTAATGAAGGAAATTCATCTATTTTGATGGTCATGAACGAGGCCGGCATTATAGTTGGCACGCAGAGCTTCCAGTATGCGTACCGAATGGATGAGCGGCGCGTGAGCCGTCAAAATAGACGCAACTCATTGGAATCGAAGGAAGGTTGGAAAGCAAGAAAAGAACAACTGCCAGCTCAGAATGATGCCTATGAGGAAGAAGAAGGATTATTATATGGTGCTGGAATCTGTGATTGATCGGTAAGCACTCTATATTATTGATATCTTTCTCAAACTTCTAGTTTTCGGAATTTTTTTTTTCAAGGCGTTTTTCTCGAAAAGACTTTTTTTTATTCGGGGGAATTCTAACTCAAAAAGTTATGAACCGATCGTTAAGAAAATTGAAAGTGTTTCTTTATGATATTACGAAGAACACGAACCAACATTTGGGGTGATATCATAATTTTAAAGGTGTTTTTTATTGCAAAAAAAGTGAAAAAATGGTGAAAATCGATCATTTTTTTTTCAAACACCTGTCAACACTTAAATTTTCACAATTTTTACCCACAATGGGGTTTATATTCTTAAAAAACACTTTAATAACGTAAAAAAACAACCATTTTGCTTTCAGATAAAAATTGCGACCTTTACATTTCCCGCGAACAACGAACTCGGACGACGACCTTCGGTGGACAACAGATCATAACTTCGACATTGTTGCTTAGGAAAGACTTGAAAAAATTTGTAAATGTAATTCAAAATATCAATAAAATAATGTCAATGTTAGATCAAACTCCAATAAATTTTCCATAGCCGCATATTTCAAAACTACGGTCCAATAAATTTTTCCCACTCAAAAAAAAAAATCGCAAAAACGCCTGAAAATCAACCTCCTAATGTGGTTTCCCCCCCTTAAGTTTAGTCTAGTTAGTGGATTAAGTTTAGTCTAATTAGCGGATTGAGTTTAGTCTAGTTACATCATTTAGTGGATAGACTACGACAATTAATTGGAAAGTAAGGAAAACAGTGGAGAGACTAAAAGAATCATCGAATAAGCGAAGCGTGGAATAAAATCAACCGTCTACTTGAAAAATAAAGTCGGGCAGGGTCATAAAAGAGAAATAGGGGACAATAATTGCAGCACCGACAGGACAAGGGGTTCTAAGATTTCAGTAGCAACAATTGTGTCTGTCGAGACGGACACTAGGTCCATAGAGGAAAGTATATGCGCAGCACCGAAAGGGAAGATTTTGGAGTAAAACTCTACGAAAGAGGACCGTCAGAAGGAATATGCTACGGAATTCTATTAGATACAATTAGAGAGGAAGGGAAGAAGAAAATTCAGTAAGAGAAGGGAAAGAGGAAAAGAACCTGGCCACACAAACCTGGCTGAGCGAGACGCGTAGGAGTGTTGAAGCGCTGCTGGAAGCAAGGAGGAATATAGCGTATAAACTCACCTGATCCGCAATTCCAGAATGAAAGAATCCATTAGAAAGAGTGGCACGAAGACATCCTGATTACTCGTAGTTAATTCCACCTGTGGTGTGGATAAATAAAAAGAAAAACACATTGAAACTATAACAACTGAGTTCACATCACACCACAAAACTAACATAACTTTAGGCTTGGAGGCCCCGTCACCACGATAATTTACACAACGGTAATTAAGGACGGCACGAACACATATAATACGGGACACTGACGGGAAACAGCGGAGAAACATTCATTTTCACAAATTTCCCGAGATCGAAGATCGAGGTGATGACACGGGTGCGCGACAGCTGACAGCTGCACCAGCAACAAGCATCTTCACGGTAGCAGTAGGCGCTCTCAGCGGCCCGTGATGAAACATAACGAGACGGGAAGACCGAATTTCGGCGAGTTTCGAGGCCTATTATCACCAAAGATAAAGTAGATCTGACAAAATTCTCTTTTATAATATTTTCTGAAGATCTAATATTGTGATGACAGACGGCGCCACAAAGCCGGTCTCTACAGTTTTCTTTGCTTGCACATGAATAAACCCTACTTTTAGCTATCTAAGAAATCTAAATTAATTTTCTCATTGTTCGAGTTCGAATCTTTCTTCTCAGGATATAAAAAATTAGGGTCAACTGGGAAATACCGTTGCTACGACATAATTATTACATTTGTGTCGAAAGATTGACTATTAAGCTCCGTGCGGTGACACCAGCTCTCCGCATGACCATTAAAATCATTAGAAAATTTTGAAAACAGGATCTATCCTGCGTCCGTAGTCATTAAGCGAAATCGCGTACACCGCGACTTTATTATTTCTTTTACTTCTAAAATTGAGTGTTGAGCTCCGCGCAGCGACACTAGTTCTCTGCGCCAATATTAAAAATAATCGTCAAACTTACTACAAGATCAATCCTGCATGTGTAGTCATTAAGAAAATCACGTAAACCGCGAGAGTATTAATTCTCTTAAAATTGAGTGTAGAGCTCCGTACAGTTATATCAGTCCACTGTACGAATATAAAATTTAAATCAGCAACAACCGTTAATTAAAAATTCTATTTACCTAGCCTAGGTTTCTGATTCTCACGCATTGCGTCGTGACCGTCAGTCACCGCGTATAAAAACTAATAAAGCCAGCAATTACCACACCTACTAACATCATAAAAAGCCGAATTAGAACATCCTCAAAAAACAAGAAGGGCGATGATGAATCGGTAGCAAAGCACTCGTCTACCACAGACAAATATGACAAACAAATCTAAACTGAGGTCTCTTCCCAAAACTAATAAAATCAAACCAGTACCAAGCCCGTAGCTCAAGCCCAGTGCACGAATATTTTTAAATTCCTAACATACCATTCCCACATTCGAGAAGGATATAGGAATTAATTCGTAATTAAAAAACTACGCGATTTTATAGTTTTTTATTACGTTCTAAATATATTATCATTACCACCGAACGAGGAAATAAATCAAATTTAGTATCCTAAAGAGGAGACGAAATCGCGAAACGTTTCAATATAATAATAACAACAACAACAACAACAATAATAAATGGATATACGTCCTTCTAATATTCGCTGAGCGTATTTTTCCAAAAAAAATAATGCCAAAAGGACGTCTCGATTTTTTTACAGCTCCGGGTTTTTTACTAATACCAGGTGTACAAGTATAAAATGCGGATTTTTTTTCTAAAAAGACATGTTAAATTCGGAAGAATGATAAAAAGAGCTTTATTCAAAGTATGCTCCATCGCTTGTTATACATTTTTTCCATCTTTCAGGCAATTTGTGAATACCACGCCAGTAAAAATCTTCCCCTTTTGCTGCGAACCATTCATCGAGACATTTTTTCACACCTTCGTACGAACCAAAGCGCTGCTCAGCAAGTGCATGACCTATCAATGCAAACAAGTGGTAATCGGAAGGAGTCAAGTCTGGTGAGTAAGCCGCTAGGGGTAGAACTTACCAGCTGAGTGCTTCCAACGTGTCGCGAACCGGTTCTGCCGTATGTGATGGAGCATTGTCATGAATAAAAATGACTTTGTGTTGCCCCTTTCGCTATTATGACCTTTTTTCAAGCAGCGAACGGTTCAAATCGGTCAATTGTTGTTGGTAACGTATAGTATTAACCGTTTCCCTAGGTTTTAACAGCTCATAATAGACCACGCCCCTCTGGTCCCACTAAACACAGAGCATCGTCTTTCTGCCAAAGCGATTCGGTCTTGCTGTCGATGTGGATGGTGCGCCTGGGTCTAACCATGATTTTCTACGCTTAGGATTCTCAAAATGTCCACTTTTCATCCTCTGTAATTATACGATGTAAAAACAGCTTTCTTTTGTACCGAACGAGCAAAATGTCACATGTGTTTTTGCGCTTTTCCATTTGCGTGTCTTTCAACTCTTGTGGTACTCATCTACCGGTCTTCTGAATCTTTCCCATATTTCGTAGCCGATTGGATACAGCTTGTTGACTAACGCCCAACTGCTCGGCGAGTTGTTTTTGTGTTTGCGAATTATCTTCGTCCAACAATGCTTGCAATTCCACATCTTTGAAATTTTAACTAATGTGGGCTGAACAGAAATTCTCCCTCGAGTCAAAACGAATATTATAAGAATGGTTATATCTGGTTACTTACCGGTTACGGCCGTTCATTGTGTTAGGCTGCGTAGTTGAACGTAGGGCGTAGCGGGTATATCCTAACCAATCGTGATGACTGGGATGTTGCTCAGTTAGATGGTTGTACGATGCCTTCGCTGAACCACCTTGGTGAATCGCCGACAGGTCGCCGGTTGTCGTGGAATAGTTTCGGGGTTCTTTCTTGACACTTGAACCGGCGGTTCAGGGACTGGGTGGTCCGGTACGGCAGGTACTGCTGTTCTGGTTTCGGCGATAATGATCGTAGGTCCCACGTATGACACGTTACTGATTATGACCGGCTTTGAAGGAGGCTGTATCGCACGCGCTCGTCGAGCTACTTTTGCAATGGTACGGTTGTTGCCCCTTGGTAAACGACAGTTATAAATGGGTTCACTGAGGGCGATCAAACCGAATCATCTTCGTCCAACATACTTGCAATTCCACATCTTCGCATTTTTTAGCGGCTTTCCACGTTCCTTGTTTACAACATCGAAGTCACCACTTTGGAAACGCCTAGACCATCGTTCACACGTATCTTATAATGGAGCATATTCACCATAAGCTTCTCGAAGTAATCGGTATGATTTAGCAGCAGTTTTCTTCAAATAAAAACAAAAAATTAATGCTGTCCGCGAATGTTCTTTGTTCGGTATACATTTCGACATATCGAACACAACAACACAACACTATGCATACACTTTTCCAATTTATCACTTGTGCGTGTCTGACATTTGTTGATGACACAACAAAATAGGGCAGTGTCAAATCTTTATAGCACAAACTGCATTCGTGCGCCATCTGTTGTCTGAAATCCGCATTTTATACTTGTACACCTGGTAATCATACTGATAAGTATGATCGTAAGTGGACGCTTAGGTTCTTATTGCAGCATGTATGCAATAATAACTCCATCTTCCTAAAAGTTTTTTACTTAATGAATACAATTTTTTTTTTTAAGTACAGTACAAACTTACTCGCATATTCGAATCTTTCAAGTACGAGTTGCGAATCTGCAAAAGCTTCAATTTCTCAAGGTGAAGGATACATGTTGATCGATGGAGGTAACAAAGATACATGTTTATAACAAAGAAAACATTTTCCCCAACCAAGATAAGTTTGATGAAATGGTACGCAATGATGAGGATGGCAACAAACCAATTCACAAAGACATAAACCATAAAAACGAACCAAACGATGAGTCTAGCGAAGAAAATAAAGCTAGGAACCATTTCAGTGACAAAGATTTTGCCAGTCGTGAAGAGTCTGGTGAAGAGAATCAACAAGGAGCTGAGCAAAACATTGAAGAACAGAACGAAATTTTGGAATTGAGAAAATGGGCGATAGGTACTCAAATCTTCCATACTCATTTGGACCCATTGCTTCAAATTTTGCGAAGACGGCTGCTCCCATAATTGCCAAAATCGTCAAAAATGTTTCTCAGAATAACATCTGCAGTATATGCAATTGAAGAATTAAAAACTAACGATGTTGAAGTTACCGGTCAGTTCGTGTACTTTCGAATTGCGAAACATCACCGAATGTGCGTGAATGTGAATTTACATGAAGATAAATTGCACTTACAATTTAACGTCGTTGGGCTGCCAGTTTTTGAATCGAGCAGTCACAGCTTTGGCCAATATTATGTAGAGTCTATTTCAAACCAGGTACATATGAACCTTTTCCGATATACACTGGGACTAAAAAGCCACGTGACGTGGATAAATATTTTGAAAGTTTTATAGCCGAAATAAATGAACTCTCACGTGAAGGGGTCGAAATAAATGACGGGCAGTTTGAAGTGCGCATTAAATGCTTTGTATGTGATAGGCCCACACGCTCGTTTGTCAAGCGTATAAAAAATCACGGTGGATATCACGCCAGCGAGCGTTGTACGGTTCGGGGAGAATGAATAGATAATCGCACCGTTTATGTATCGACGAATTGTGACAAGAGATCCGATAGAACTTTTCGTAACCAAGATCAATTCGAGCATCACACTGGCATTTCATCGATAATTGCGGTATTCCAACTAAACATGGTTAGTCATTTTGTTCTGGATTTTATGCACCTCTATTGTCTTCGTGTAACCAAAACATTTATCGACTACTGGTTTAGCGGTGCGCGAACGATTAAAATCAGCAAAAACAGGAAATTTATATTGTCACAATACTTGGTGAATATACAAGTATCCCAAGATTTTCAGTGCATAACAGAATCATTACATTGATTTCGTGAAATGGAAGGTAACTGAATCTCGATTTTTTGGTTATATCTTGCCCCTGTCGTTTTAAAAAAAGTTTTGTCGGAAGCATTATATAAGCATTTCATGAATATTGTGTTCGGAAGATTAGGTTTCTAAATATCGCGAAGAAACTAAAATTTATCTCGAAACATTCGTATGATTGACGGAACGATATTATGGAACTCAAAGCCGAGTATTGAATGTGCATTCGTTGATCCATATGGCTGATGATGTCGAAAATATGGGGTGTTCTCTGAGTAAATGTACAGCCTTCACATTCGTAATTACACTCGGTAAGATAAAAAAACAGGTTCGTAGTGGTAAGAACCCATTATCGCAATTGTCTCGTCGGTTTTACGAAGTGGTTATTGCCAATGTAAAAACCGTTGCTATACCGCCCTATTTTGAGAAGGGCGAAGAAAATCTGGTTTTTAGGAGATTAGACGTAAGGAAACTTGCATGAGAATAAACAGAGAATGGAACGACTGAAAAATACAAGTTCACAGCGTACAGGTTTTCCGACACGACATGTATTCGTTGCAAATAAATGACAAATAAGAGCGTTAAGTGTTAATGCAAAGGAAACCGCTGTTGAGGCAATACACGATACTTGTTAACGAATATGGACGAAGCACACCACGCAGGTCGAGACTCGGCACAATGGCTTTCGCGAGAGAAATGACTGTTAACTCAACTGGCTGAATTGCTTGTACTTTCACGGAAAAGATCCGCACAAGTGAATGCGAGCAGTCGGGCGTAAATCGGAAGATTACCGACACACGTTGAAAAACTGCCGGCAGAAATGAGAGTCCAAAGCGTAACAGGTTAGAAGCGTCCTATGAGAGCAAGTCCGTACACACGAATAGAAGCGTTCTATAATAAGCCCGAAACGAAGATTCGTTGAAAATAAGAAACCGGATGAAGCTTGTCGAAGAAATCCTTAATGAGTGCATTCAATTAACTCGGGCGTAAATCGAACTGTTTAAATGCACTGCGGAATCGTTTAGTCACCGTACCGAGGAGTTAACCGAATGAAGACCGGCGTAGGGCGTACTTATAGAATACCGAACTTCAAATATAAGAAGCGTGCCGTTTGAATATCGAGAACGAAGTGTCCTTTCTCGACGAACTGCCGCACTAGTATACTCGAATTGTCCGGGCGTAAATCGAACGATTCGAGAGACACTGTAGGAAATTGTGGCGAGACCGATTGAAGTCCGTCGCATACTATCGAAGAATTACCGGGAACTTGAACCGTGAAGCGTGCGCTTCGAAACCAAAGTTGTCTCGGAGGCGACCGGAATAGTAGTATCCTGGTCGTAGACCGTGATAGAAATGCTTTTGATAGAGAAACTGGAAAGAGCCTGAGTGAAGTGGGGCGGAAACCGGAAGTGACCGAACGTCTAGAATGATCGAATAGACGTTCGCACGTCAGCTGAGGGCCTCTTGAGGACACTCAGAAAACTACAGACTTTTCTGAACATGCCCGCTGTCATAATTTTGAGTCAGAAACAGAGCCTCACGAAAATACAGTGGTAAAAAAGCTACGATACAAGGAATCAATTCTTACAAGTCGTCACCCAAATAACGTAGTATTGTTTCGGAATGGCCAGACACTGAATATCAAAATAATGTTTATTCCTCGTGTTAACGGTACAGGACTCGTGCGCAGTGAAGTGAGACGCCGCTCACATAATTTCGCGTAGTGAAGCGAGAAGTCGCTCACACAATTTCGCGTAGTGAACGGAGACGACGCTTAAATATTTTACGCATAGTGTAGCGAGACGCCGCGAAAATAAGGACGCGCGCGCAGGTCGGGTAACAGTGCGACGCGAAGCGTACGTGGACGGTTGCAAGCGACGCACAGTGGTCCCTAATCCCAAAAAGCTGGCCAAAAGTAAAAAACGTATTCAATTCAGGTGAGAGTCTGTACTCGGGGGTTTTCGGGGTCGCTGATTACGAATTTAAAGTCAAAATTTAGAAAAACAAAATGGCGGATGCAAAATGGCGGAAAATTTCTTCAAAAACGTATTCAATTCAGGTGAGAGTCTGTACTCGGGGGTTTTTGGGGTCGCTGATTACGAATTTAAAGTCAAAATTTAGAAAAATAAAATGCCGGATCCAATATGGCGGAAAATTTCTTCAAAAACGATAGTCAATATTTTATGCAATTATGATTGTTAATAAATTTAATGGAAAATGTAATGATAGGTGACATTTAAAGATTCGGGAAGAAGAGGATTTGAATAAAGTAATTAATCATTGTTATGATGACAATGAACATTCATTATATTATATTTCACTATATTTACATTATATTTCTTACAGTCTTTCAATTCTAATCGATATAATTTTAGCATGTCTTACAATTAATCGCTGTGCTCTAATTAGTCATCATCGTCAGATGCATCGCTTGTATTGGTTGAAGAATTCTGACTTGATTCTGGAACTGCAGGTGGAATCAATAGTTCAACCGTGTATGGGAATAACGATCTTAGTTTCTTGGGAGGAAGTTTCCGCAACCTGGATATTACTGGATCTGACGTTACTAAAAGTCTGCAAAAAATGTCTTCCATGTTTTGGATGCGGTCACATTTTCGTGAAAAATCTTCTCGGAATCTTTTGATGTACTTGTTACATGATTCCTGGGCTTCTTCAGACATTTGTCCGATAGGAAGTATCGAAGATCCCACAATTCCGTGACCGTGGATAAGAATTTTGTGTACTGTTGTTTTCATGAAGTACCATGGATAGAGTTCGACAAATTTTCGTGCAGTATCTTCAGTGTATTGGCGAAATTTGGGTACATTGATTTCGAAACCGCAAGAAATTACCTGCAATACAACATGGAATCGCTTTATCAATTCTTCATCAATTCCCGTTATTGAACCAGAAATTTCAGAATTTTCGAAAAAACTCTGAGCTGTATTTCCGTCATTTGAACTTCCATAGTCTGGCTTTGGTTGATCAACAAGAAGCTCTAATCTGTCACGGAAGCCTTGTTGTATACTTTTTTTTCTTCTATCAACATTTTCTTTATCCTCTTTGCGCCCTCTCCACTTTTGTGATTCCAATTTGTAAGCTACATGCAAGCAACATTCAAAAAAACGTATCCAAGCATGCAGCGATGATATTCCGAATTCAGAGCGATATTCATTATTCGGTCTTTGCAGCATGTTGTCAATATCATTAAATTCTTTGGACGTAGCACCACAAAGGTAGCAACGTATACTTGACGATGTATTCGTAATAGAATTACAAACTTTACCATTTATCATTGTCAACACAAGTTTGAAATCGATGTTAACTTGTTTGCCGCCCGTTACTGTTTGAAAGGGCATAAGGTTTCTCACTTGCGCTTCGATACAATCAACTTCTGCCCTAGTTGCTTCGGCAGTTTCATGCAAGAATTGAATTTTAATTGGGCGACAAAATCTTGGCGACGAAAGACGTGGATTTTTCCAAATAATCACGTGTGGATTGACTTTATCAAACACTTGCAAGGGAACAAGTGAAATAAAGAAAATGTTAGCATCCGATTTTTTGCCGTCTCCATCGCTAAAGTTTTGTTTGTAAGTACTTTGACCAGAAGTGCCATCGCATCCCCACTTGCATATCAATTCTAAATTGCCAACTTTGTTTTCAGGAAGACTTATAATAACGTCTGATTGTACAATTAATATTCTTTCAGCTGTATGATTTAGCAATGCTTGGAGTCCAACAGTGGCTCCATTTTCAGTTACAGAAATTTCTGATTTTTCAGGGTAACACTTTTTTTAGCATCCAATACACATTCATAAGGCGGGTATAACCTACAGTTATTTCGCACACTTACAGAACGTATTAATTGGTATTGACTTTTGGTCATTTTACCTTCTACTACAAGTGATAATGCTTCGTTGCCTGACAGCACATCTTGTGTTACGCGTTCTATAGATTTCCGGTACTGTGATGCTTTCGATGGGCTGCCTTGTGTGACATCGCTAATTACCTTTGAAGCTTGTAAATTTCCAGATGCCCGGAGACTCATTTGTGTAGCGTAGGCCAATTCCTCGACGGTATGTTCTTTTCGAACCTTTTCTGTCCTCCTCCGTTTTGACCGATCACTCATACCTTCCCAGCTTGTGGAAGGACGTCCACAGCGTTTTCCGTGGAAGTCATCGAACCTTCAATTTCAATTGTGAAAGACACAGGAACGTTGAGCGACTCGTCGAATTTTTGGAAGAATTTGGTTTCCTTCCTGCAGACCTGTCGCCACCTCTTTTTAAATTCCGATACCAATCTACCCATGGCATCTTTCAGGCTTGTCAGCAAAATGTATTGTTGCTTTAATTTTTTTGACACCTCCGTTTCAATAATGTCAGTGACTATGTTGATATTTTCGTTCAATACCGATTTCACAAATTTGAAAATTTCCTTTCTCGTAAAAGAAATTTCTTTTGTGTTACGAGGAGGTTCTGAAAAAAATAGAAAAATAACATTAATAGAACATCTTCAGACGCGAAAATTACAAAAAAACAGCAGAAAATGCACGCATCATCGCACAAAAATCATCACCGAAAGTAAAGTGGCAGGTAGCCGCAGCTAATTTTTGGATATGTTTTGAAGGAATGTCTAAGCAACAATTTTCATTTGGTTAAAGAGCCGGGGTCGACAAGGATTTTGACTTATTGATTTTTCTAATACGACTTTTCAGAATGAGACAAGAAAAATACCACTACGTTTATTAATGACTTACTATTTCATACATTGTTAATAATATCAGGGGTACAAATTGAAAATGCGGGTTTGATAACAGATGGCGTTACTAACGCTATACGCATCAGGCAGTACTGTGACTATGTTCATGTCAAAGCTACGTCTTATAGCTTTAATTTTCAGTATGTGTCAATTTGTCGCAGTGTCAAATTCATAGTTTTTTTGAGCTCTCAATATGTCGAGTTTCATGCCAACAAAACAGCATTTGCGGGAAGTTTTAATTTACTTCTTTAATTTGAAGAAAAGTGCTGCTGAAGCACATCGATTGGTCTCCGAGGCTTATCCGAGTCATGTTCCATCGGTTTCAACGTGCGAGAGATGGTTTGTGCGGTTTAGAAGTGGTGATTTTGACGTTGAGGACAAAGAGCGGCCGGGCCAAGTGAAAAAGTTTGAGAATGCTGAATTGGAGGCAATACTCAATGAAGACTCGTGTCAAACTCAACGAGAGCTCGCAGATTCATTGGGAGTGACACAACAAGCCATTTCCCATCGTATAAAAGCCCTCGGAATGATCCAAAAGCAAGGACATTGGGTGCCGTATGAGCTGAAGCCGAGAGACGTCGAGCGCCGTTTTTTTGCATGCGAACTGCTGCTCGAACGGCAAAAACGGAAGGGTTTTTTGCATCGCATTGTCACTGGTGATGAAAAGTGGATCCATTACGATAACCCGAAGCGCAAAAAATCATATGGTTACCCCGGCCATGCATCATCATCGACGGCCAAACCAAATATTCACGGCGCCAAGCTCATGCTCTGTATTTGGTGGGACCAGCTGGGTGTGGTGTATTATGAGCTATTGAAATCGAACGAAACCATCACAGGAGCACTATACCGAACTCAATTGATGCGTTTGAGCCGCGCACTCAAAGAAAAACGGCCACAATACGAGCAAAGACACGACAAAGTAATTTTGCAACATGACAACGCTCGGCCACATGTTGCAGCGCCGGTCAAAACATACCTACAAACGCTGAAATGGGAAGTCTTACCCCACCCGCCGTATAGCCCAGATATTGCTCCTTCCGATTACCACCTTTTCCGATCGATGACACATGGCCTAGCTGACCAGCGCTTCCATTCTTACGAAGAAGCCCAAAAATGGGTCGATGACTGGATAGCAGCCAAGCCGGCCGAATTTTTTCGCGACGGTATCCGTAAATTGCCAGAAAGATGGGAAAAAGTTGTGGCTAGCGATGGACAATACTTTGAATAATTCATTTGTTACCATTTTTTCAGAATAAACGTTCAAAAATAGAAAAAAATCCCGCATTTTCAATTTGTACTCCTGATAATTCCGAGCAACACATTCAAATTGTACTTACTTTCTGGAGGAGAATCCATTTTGCAGAATCCAAATCGGTTAACTTTTGATCATTCTACACGCGTCTGAACTCCGTGTTATTTTCGACGCGCGATGAGTGAATAATGTGCTACGCCCGACGATCACGAACGGAATGCGTGCCCCAGCCAGGTAGAGACCCTTCTCCCTTCTTAACGGTCATAATACAAACTAGATATACCACTACAACTATTCCAACCATTGAAAGTCCCTAGATATTTTTTTTCTTTCGACTTTTGGCCAGCTTTTTGGGATTTGGGACCACTGTGCGACGCGTGGTCGGCCATTACTCGTGACGGTAGAGTAAATTGAACAAAGAATTGATAAACAATGCGAAGTTTAAAATTAATCTTCTAGTAAATTACAAAGCTATTAAGGAATTTCGGAAAAGTTCGTGCAACGTACGACGAAAATACGTATGCGTGAATAGACCTGAGCAGTCACATTTTTCGAAAATATTCGCGACACGCGCGACATGATAGGAGTGCTCGCAATTAAACATAAACTGTGTAATTTTGATAATCTCGTGCGACTTACGCCGCAAATGCGTATGCGCAAATTGAGTTGAACTGACGAAACATTTCTTTTTTTGTGGCAGGCCACGCCCACGTCAGCAGCAGCGCAAAACAGTGCGCGAGAAGGCGAGTGCGGGACAAGGCTACACGCGGGAACTCTACGATTGGCAGGATTTTCGTCGAGCAATTCTGTGTACGTTTTGGCAACACGAGACGCACGGAGAGCGTTGCAGGAAGACGGCCCAGAGGACGCAAGGACACAGGAATCAATGTCGGAGTACTTCCACGCGAAGGTGCGCCTGTGTCAGAGATTAGGACTATCCATCCGTGAAACAAAGGCGGAAATGCTAAGTGGCTCGAGGAACTGGGAAGACGGCCTGGGATTAGCCACACAGTACCACGCCCACCCGGACGATCTATACGCGGACCTATTGGAGGCATCGCGAATACGCATGGCGCAAAGTACACGCACGGACAGAACTAACGACAGCACAGGCATCTGGCGGAGACAGATTGGCGAACCACGCGCAAGTCAAAAGGTTACGGCATCGGTCACCGACGGAAGAACGAGGGATCGCCCGCAGCGTGCGAGCGACGGCGAACAGGGGATTCGTCGTCGAGAACAGGTAAACCGCCTGCCAGCGAGAAACGCAGACGAAATGCTTTAATTATAACAAGTGCGGTCACCTATCTCGAGAGCGTCCTACACCAAAGTCTAACACAAAATGCTTTGGGTGCAGTTAGGGCGGCCACTATCAGAAGGACTGTCCAATGAACCCTACCACGAAACCGGCGTTAGTGAACACGGTATCTGGCGAAGCCAACCACAGTATTCGAATTTACGAGAAGAAAGCCCGGATTAGCGGGGTGGAACTGTTAACGTTTATAGATGGCGGCAGTGCAGTCTGTACTATTACTGAAGCTGTCGTGCAGAGGGAAGGCTTCGCTAAACAGCCACGAATAACGAAGCTACAGGGCTGGGGACGCTCGGCTGAGATAGAGGACGCGAAGGCGGTCATAACCGCCGATGGAGAAGTGGACAACGTACTAATCCCAAATACACCATTCTCCATGGTGGGCGACGACACGCAATGGCATGACGTAATCCTGGGACGTACTTGCCACGAGAAGGATTGGGTATTTTATACCAAAGCAAAAGGGCAAATCACTTTCGGCACATTTGACGACCAATATTTGAGCCAGATGGAACCAAACGAGCCGGAGAACACTCTAGGGGCCAAGAGCGAGCGCAAAATGCAGCTGCAAGCGCCAAGTATTCAGTGCATCGAGATGCAGGACGACCACAACCAGTATACCTTGCCATTAGCGAAGGTAGGCGAGACCACCCAAACGGTGAAAATGAGAGATTATGTGCCGAAAGACGTGATAAAAACGATACAGCAGATCAACGCAACTGCGTACCTCGCACCCATCACCAACAAACAGCTGGATGTGGGCGAGAAAACACCAGCGGGTATAGTACTCGTATTGACGGAAGTGATAAACCAATATCGAAATTGTATTGCGCTGAACCTAGGGGAGCTAGGAAAGTCGGTCAACACCACCATGGACATCACGGAGAAAGTGAGGAACCGGCCAGTATGCGCAAAGGCTTATAGGGTCACTCCCGCGGAAAGGTTCACGATCAAGAAGATCATCGGGGAATGCCAGACAGCAGAGATAGTGACGGATACCGAGTCACCGTACGCTAATCCAGTGTTATTGATGAAAATGAAAAACGGCCAGTCATGCCTGGTGGTGGATTTCCGATGTCTGAATCTCCAAACGAACGCGTGCATTTCCCGCTGCCAAATGTTGACGATCACCTAGCGCAGTTAAAGGACTCGCAGGTATCCTCAGTGTTGAACTTGGCGCATGAGTACCTCCAGATACCCCTTGCCGACGGGGCACGGAGGGCGACCGCAATAATAACACCGGACGAAACAGTAGTGTTCACCCGCGTGGTGTTTGGATTGATGAACGGCCCAGCGTACTTCTCCAAGATGATGCAGAAGACGCTGGGACCACTGCGCGATGATATTGCGATGTATTACCTGTATGATATCCTGATTCCAGCCAAGGATTGGCAGGACATGCGGGATCGACTTGTGAAAGTGCTGGACGCACTTCGGGGTGCACGACTAACGCTCAACAAGGAGAAATGCAAGTTCCTGAAGACGCAGGTCGAGTACCTGGGATTTCGCATCGGTGGGTCGGGGATACAGTCAGGACAAGCAAAACTACAGACCAACTTGGAATATCCACCTCCCACCATGGTCACGGAGGAACAACGCTTCCTGGGAATGGCAGGCTTCTTTCGACAGTTTGTGCCGAAGTTCGCGCACAAAGCGACGCCAATGTTCGATCTGCTAAAAAAGAACGGGGAGTTCACCAGGAACGACGCTACACGAAACACGTTCGACGAATTAAAGCGCGCATTGAGTGAACGGCCTGTGTTTAAGGCATTCGACGCAATCAAACCCACCGAACTGCACACCGACGCGAGTGCGGTGGGCCTTGCGGCGATACGGCTACAACGCGACTAAGTAAGATTCCAGGTGGAGGATGGTCTACGCTCTTAGTAGACGCATCAGCGAGATCGAAAAGAATTACCATTCGTCTAAGCTCGAGCTTCTTGCCATCCTATGGACGATTACGCGACTAAGACCGCAATTGGCCAACGTGCACTTAAGAATTGTGACGGACTGCAAAACGTTGATACATGTAGGTACCCAGAAAACACTCAATCCACGGCTCATTCGATGGACGGACTTATTGAGCGAGTATTCGTTCGATATTGTACATCGTCCGGGAGAACGGATGCAACATGTCGATGCTCTGAGTTGGGCGCTAACCGACCACAACAGCATCGAAGACGCCGTGGTAGAGGTCTACCAAGTTGACACGATAGTCGACGAGATCGGCCTGTTCCAGGACACGGACGACACGGTCAAGCGGAAAAAGGCCCAATGGAAGTCGGAGACAAACACTCGAACGCCCAGCGACATCAGCAGACCACGGATTATGAGCTGCACGGACAACTTCTTTATAAAAGCCGGAGGGGGAGACTCTTATTCGTAGACTCAACTGCGATGAAGAAATTGTTGACGAGACGGCACCACGACCTCCAGGGGCATCCGGGTACCGACCGGACCCGTAAACGTCTCCTGCGGCAGTACTATTTCGAAGGGATACGTCGTTGCGTGCGGAAATCCATTCAGAGCTGTCTGACGTGAATTGTCACAAAAGGGAAGTTGGGTAGGCAAGCAGGACACCTCCATCTGATCCCGACGGGCGACCGATCATTTGCGTCTACGTGGACCACGTGAGTCCATTCGAAATATCGACTAAGGGTCGAAAGTATGTCTTAGTGGCAATCGATAACCTCACAAAGTATGTGACGTTATTCGCAGTATTCAGCACGAAAGTGGACCCAGTGGTGAAAGCCACGGAGACGTTGGTGAACTCGCACGGAGCGCCACGGACCATCATTACCGACCGCGGAACGTGTTTCACTTCAAAGAAATTCACCGAAATTCACCGTGGTGCAACAAACATGGCATACGACGCACCTTAAAGTCGCCGCGACATCCACAGGCAAACCGTCAGGTAGAGTGGGTAAATGCCACTTTCCTTCCAATGTTGCAACAGAACCTGCAGGACCAGGAGGGGTGCTGGTGGGGTCGAGAAGTGTCCAGGGTAGAACGATAATAACTGAACGAATCCGTCAACGCGACCACGCGGAGTTCATTCTTTGAACTATTGTACCGTGACGACGGCGCCTTACGAGCGTTCACCGAGGGATCCGCACTGTACCAACCACCAGACCAGTTTCAAGAGGAAGCACGTATCAAAATCGCGAAGGAGCAAACGGGTTGAAAAAAGACATACGACAAAAACCGGCGGACGATAACCTATCCGCAGGGGAACATAGTGTTCATGATCACCCCCGCACCTGCGACGGGGCAGTCGACCAAACTGGTATCAAAATGGAAGGGACCCATGACAATGCTTCAACAATCGAAAACGGACACCTACCACATAGCCGATCTGCATCATTCACCAGGCGACTGGTACTACGTCACGACAGCGCACGTATTATAATTAAGGCCGTGAGGCCGCACGAGGAACCCGGAGACGAGAGCGCTACTCACAGCGATACGGACGACGCAGACTCCGTGCAAGACGACGGTCCAGAGCGGCGGCAACTGTCCCTGAGTTGCCAACAACGCCAAAACCAGTACGACCACGACACCAGCGCCAACGACAGCGACCGGCGCACCTAGCGAACTACGCCCTCGTGGACGACGAAAACGAGGATGGCAGATGTTAACGGCACGGGACTCGTGCGCAGCCTTGCCGCATTTCACAGCACGCCGACTGCCGGAACAACGCCAACACAGCGACGACGAGACGGCGCATTAGTCCCCTCCCCCCGACAAGACGAGCAACCGGTGATCGAGTCTTAGGACCGGCCACCGTGTGGCGCCGTCAATCACCTGATTGGAATTGTTTTGCTAGGTTACCACATCTGTCATTGACACTTCCCTCCAAATCAGCGTCATAGCTTGACATTTGTAAAAGTTACGCTGTGCTGAGTACATCTACATTTGTGCGTGTTTTCAAGTTTTTCACGTTTGAAAATGGTATCAATTGTGCATCAACGAGTTTGCATTAAATTTTGTGTGAAAAACGGATTTAACGGTCCGCTGACCTTGGAAATGTTGGAGAAGTGTTTCGGCACCGGTACTCTTTTGAGATCAAACGTTTTTTGGTGGCACGAACGCTTCAGAACTGGTCATGAGTCGGTCAAGGATAACGAACACAGTGGCAGGCCATCGACGTCGAAAACCGATGAAAACATCGATAAAATAAAAAAAATGTTGGCCAAAAACTGCAAATTGACCATCTGAGAGCTGGCAGAGGACTTGAAAACCGCTTATGGATCCACTCGAGACATTTTGGTTAGTGATTTGGTCCTCAGACGTGTCGCTGCAAAACTGGTCCCGAAATACCTCAATTTCATGCAAAAAAGGACCGCGCTGAAATCGCGGAAGACATGATTTCTAAGGCCGAATCCGACTCAACATTTATCAAACGGATCATCACTGGAGACAAGACGTGGATTTATGAGTATGACACGCAATCCAGACATCAAGCGAGTGAATGGCGTGCGCCGAATGAGCCGAGACCGAAAAAACTACGTCGTTTTCAGTAAAAAAAAAAGGCGATGCACACGGTTTTCATGATTACAACGGTGTTGTGCATCACAAATTCTTGCCAGAAAAACAGACAGTCAACAAAAAGCATTATTTGGGCGTTATGAGACGTTTGCGTGACGTAATTCGCCAAAAAAGACCGGATTTGTGGGAAAACAACTCGTGTATTTTGCACCACGATAACGCATCGTCGCACAATGCGATCCTTATCCGTGAGTTTTTGACAAAAACAACACAAATACTATAAACCGTTCAGGTTGATCTCCAACTGTAGACTGATTTCGGCAAAGCAGTTAATTTGCTCCATTGACCGAAATCGAGTGTCGAATGGATTCGTAATAATTTCATAATAATCTTAGCTTGCAAATTCCAAGCTCGAGCTCATTGCAGTCATTGCGGGCAGCTCGATGCTTACGTTTGCACATTGTTCTACTTTGGTGAGCGGTCCTCACGAAAGGAGGACAATGGCAAAATAATGTGCAAAAAATTAGTTCGCGGTACAACACAGGTCTTAAAACTGATGTTGTATTTAAGGTTGTGACCCGATTCATGTACAAAGTTTCTGAAAGAACACGCCCCCCCCCCCCCCCCCCCCACAGAGAGATATTTTCTCTAAATATGATTTCGTGACTGTTTGGAACATTTTAAGTACTCTGACATCAAAATGTCGAGAAAATGTTTTTTTACGAAAACAAAGCTTCTATGAGAAAGGGAAAAATGCCAGAAACTCATCAAAAACATGGAAGAATTTCATGATTTAAACACTCATTTTGTGGTTTATAAGTTGAATCATGGACTTTTTTTTCTTTTTTAACATATCGTGACGTGCAGATTGCGCAGATGGACCGAATTGCCTTCGCAGCATCTTATTCTCTTTGTGAAAACCTTTCTGTTCCTAGAATAGGCATTTTTATTCCACGCTCCTGCATAGGTGATTCGCTCACTTTTACTCACAATGTTTTTGTTCCGAGTATCTAGGATCTTTTGAGGAAACTGTTCTGTAACTTTTTGGAATGGAACTTCCTACACTTGGACGAGTAAAAATTGTGTTACCAAAATAATAAGACCGTATAAAGGCGATTTCTTCCTTCAGAGCCACTTAAACCTTACCAGATTTTAAAAAAAGGAATATATTTGTATTGATAAACTGAGCTACAAAATGACTGTTTAAATTATTCAATACTTAAATTTTTTTGGTCTTCACTTAGTTTTTCTTTATTTTTTTATAGCACAACTTCTTATTTTTTAATTAGCACTGCCGTTTTATTTTCATTATGCTTGGTGGACCCAGCCCCCTGAAGATGATTTTTCAAAATGAATTTGCACATAAAGAGGAAACAAAACATTGTAAAACAACGTAGAAAATATACAAATTTTTAAGGCTCTCCAAAACTCTCTGTTTTTACCATAAAATGAAGGGAAGAGAGATAAACGACGACAGAAAAAAAAGAAATTAGTGAGAAGGGATAACCGAAAGTAGAGAGAGCAAGCATTTGTGTTAGGTCACAAATCAATAGAATTTGCGTAGAATCTGTCTACTTGAGGGCATAAAAATACCGTTAATAAGGGAATAATGTAATAAAACGCATACTAAAATTATAAAGCGATTTACCCCACAGTTTTTGCGTTAATTAGAGTGAAAATTTAATCTTTGTTGTTTTATGTCCCTTTGTTCTCGCTCGGTTTCCTATACCTCATGGCCCCTCTTTTTTAAATACCAACACAAATCTAAGATAATTCCAGAAGTCTTTCACACATTCTGTTATGGTCAAACACGCTGTAATATAGAAGCTGTATATGATTTTTAAAAAGTGTATCGTTCCATCAAATGCAGCACTATTCATCTTTTCATAAACACTATTTCTGTTTTCATGGTATCGTTATTATGAAGTAGTAAATTACAATTGTAACTTAAATGGGGTTTTACTATGCCTGCTAAAGATTATTTACATTATTTGGCATATTTCAATAAACTCGAAAGCCGTGGCTAATGCATTACAGCAAGTCTAGACTGAAATGCGGAGTAAGACCCACTGTCTTCTTCTTCTTTCCTTTTCTTTCGAGACAATCGCTCGGCGGGTTCTAAACAGGAAACAGATCGGCGGAAAACAAGATTTTTTTTTCTCGCTTCATCTGAGAACGGTATCATAGTTGCCACGCAGAAGCGAGGAGGAGAACTGGATTTTGCACGAGAGTAAAATACTCTTGGTCGAGGATCACGGATCCCCAGCCAAGCCCATGGAACGGCAGTCTTCCCTCGATTATCATAGCACTCCAAGAGAAGCTCTGCGTTGATACATTGCACGGTTTTTAATCAATCTCCGGTTAATTGTTTTCTGGCTCCGGGACACCATACCATTTGGAAAGTCATTTGGAAAACCCCGGCAGTAAATCCTCTGGATGTCAGTCCCCCGCGTAGTTATAAATTCATTACGTTAATCTTCATAAATATACTATTTCCTTAATAATTACTCTGTTTAAGTATAAGTATAAGTATAAGTTAAAAAACAATTACTCGACAAGTGAAATGAATACATAATTATAGAACACCAAATGATTGGTAAGTATGCATGTGAGAGTGAATGTGTGAGTGCTAAAACAATAAATATAATTCAATTTCCTCTTAAATTCAATTAAATTCTTTTTAAATACCTTCGAACCATTCTATTTCCATTCTCGAGAGACCAAGCCCGTCTGTGGGTGGTCAGAGATAAGTAACCCACGAAAAAATAATAACGCTGCGCTTCACACAGGGGTTTGATACGTCGGGTTACTACGCCTTTTTTAGCTCAAAACATGTCAGTTTGTACAACTAATCGGTCAGTGCTTGAAACGAACTGATCTAGTGCACGTAGAAAACTTCTCGGAAACGATGAAACGATAATTCTCATTGAAAATAATTTTTGGAAGTAAATTTTTACGCTGTGTGGAATGTCGAGTTTTTTTATGAGTAGCAAATCCATGATAGAATGTGATAGAAAGATGAGAGTTTCATTTTATAGAATCTCCAAAACAGTCTGCTTGTGGATGACAGTCTATTTTTATCTCACTCTAACCAATAGTCATTATAGTGCCAAAACTCACCACTCGGTACCAAGGTCACTTAGCGAATATGGCTTTGTCCTCAACACTGAAATACGAGTGTCCTGGCTTTCTTTATCTAGGGACGTTGGAAATTATGTCTTATGTCAGACCTGACAATAAACTAAACTTGTTTACGACTATCCTAGCAATCGATCTGAGCACAAATAAAGGGGTAACAATGAGCTTTATCATTATTTATATTTCGAGGCGATATCGTAATATCAACTTATTAGGCGGAAAAAATATATGTAAATTATTGATTAAATCGGACATTACACGATTTTACGAAATGACATGAACGAACAAAACCTTTTCCACGATTTTTGTTATTATTTCCGAATTGCTCTGAATAACTCATGCATCGTTACAAGTCACTTGACGTTTGACAGTCTGGCGTTCGTTTGACTGGAAAACGTTGCTTTCCGAATGTCTCGCAGTATTTGCTTATCGACGCGACCATACGTTGAAGATCAATACGGTTAGTCGACTTTCGGAGAAACAAATCCTTCAAAGTGTATTCTAGTTTACGATGAACATACCCAGCATGATTTATTCTTGCCGTTGTCATTAGTGGTCACAATAAAAGCAAATTATATAAGGTAAAATCGGAAAAGAAAAAACGACTGTATCTGCTTCCAATTTAGTTACAAATTAAGATATCTACCTAACTATTGTTGCTTAATTGATAAAAAAATACTCGTAAAGTATTTTCCTTTTATCGGTAACGAATCGCCGAATAGTCTAAGACAATTTCCATGCCATGAATTAATTAAATTCTTATGGGATTCAATACTAAATCTTATTAATTGATTCTGAACAAATAAAAATGTCCTGTAACAATTAAAATTAGAAAGAACATCTACCCTTCAAATTTTTTAAGTTCTAATAATGTTATATGGGCTCACTAAAATGGTAAGGAAGAAAATATCAACACGGCTTCAAGCGTTTTTTTTGTTTCTCTCTCGCTAAATAAAAAATAATGTCAACAGTCCAAAGAGAAAATAATAGTTTAGGCAAGAAGCTGGGAACCAAGGACAAGACGAACTTGACGAGAAAGATGAGTGTTACGTTTTCCGTCGGTTGTTAGTGAACGAGTTGCCGCGATAGTATTTGGAAATATAAAGTGAGTTCTTTTTATTAGCGCCGTTCTCCTGTTCATGCCATGCCAATCCCATATTGTTTCAGCATATCTCCAAAAATCCGGTTTTAATATGTTTAATCTATGAAATCAATAAAACTCTATATGACGACAAGTCACATATCACAGTTTCTGGAAACTTACAGCGACCGTCGAACCGTTCTTGCCGACACCTCCGGCTATTATCACCGCGAACAAGGTATACAAGCTCATTGACGCGCACATCACCGTCATTATAGCTATCAAATACTTTAACTCAAAACCCTCTATCAATGGTATCTGCAAGAAATTTTTCCGATTATCCTTCCACAGAGTTCCTGAATTCTACAATTACGAAGGGTTGTGCGAAAAGCATTTGAATCAAATCCGATCATTTGATCGGACTACTCAATCGTTGTTCAGTTAGAAATTTTTATCAAATTTCGTGAATAATGCGAATAATTTAGATTATATGAACAATTTTTACATTTTCTGTATTTGTGGATATTTTGAATAAACAAATAATGCAAATGCTTGAAAAGTAATACGCGTAATTCAATTTGAAATTCTTTGAATTATTCGAATATTCTATTCAAATTTGGAATAGAATATTACGAATGAATGATCCAAAACCTCAAACCTGTTAAATGTACCTTTTCTTACCAGCAAGGATTTTTTTGACTATTTCTTTATGCGCGATATTTTCAAAGTTACATTTCCTTGCGAAATTAGAATTCTGCAAGTTCGCGTTTTCAGCTTCTAAATCGTCAAATTCCAATGTCATTATTTATTTTTTCACCTCGATATTTAAAAACTCGCCTTCAAAGGATTAAAGACGTTATAGAACTAGTTTTTGTGTTCAGGAGTTCCTAGCGTTGCGCAAGTGGAATCAGTGTTCTTATCTTGCTGCGTTTCTTACGTCTGCACTTTTTTGTATTCACAGGAACTCATGCAAGTTTTTACCGCAGCAGTTACTTACTTATCTGACAACTCGTATGTAACCAGCAAGAATTTACTTTTATGAAGTATGAAATGAATTTATACAAGGTGATACGTTTTAAAACATCCACCGAGTCCACGGTTTTAACCACACGCTGTATATATTTTGGAAAAAACGTGTTATCGAAATTTTGTAATTCTGTACAAATGTTAATCCGCACAAATGAAAGAAAAATTAAAGGAAAATGTTTTATAATTTAATAACGGTCCCGAGTTTCTTCAAGTATACTTGATTTGTAATTGCAAACAAAAATTGACTAGGAAATATTGTTCCTCCACTCGGTAAATCAACAGCAATGAAGCAATGAAATTAGATACATGCTAAACGTTCAAAATCGTTATTATAAATCGTTACAGATTAATCGACAGTAATTTGTGATGACCTGTATTACAACACTCTTTTATTAGCACAGAAAAGTAACAACAGTGATTTATTACGAAATAGGTACACTGATTTATGTCAATTACTGAAAGGCTGACTTTTCGATTAGTTTATTCAAAGAATAATCGATAACTCCTTTCATTAAATCTTCATTTTCGACAGCTTGTTTTATTTCTCAAAAGTAATTACTGCTAATTTACTGAGGTACAGTTTATATTACATTCCTAAATAAAAGACTTTACTTGTACTGCGGGAAGTTGATGATCTTTGAACGAATAAAACGAGGAGATATCTAAATGAAAAATTGGATTAACATAATAATGTAAATGGCGTTAATAATTTAAGTCATTAAAATAATTCGCACGATTTGAATGAATAAAATAATTCTAATGATTCATATAATACGAATTCTTGTCATAATTCGAGTATCCAATTTGAATTCCAAATGAAGTATGGAATATTTCATTCGCCAAGAGTGATTAAAAATTTTGAATATTTGAAAACCCAAATAGCACAAATATGCGGACCATTCTTTAATTAAACTCAACGAAAATATTCCTATTCAGAAATTAACATCCTTCCACGAAACCGTTATCAAATAATTCACTGTTATTGGTTTTGTATGTTAACAATATATGCTGCGGTCTATGTTATACCTCATAACTACTGAATGATCTGTAAAAATTCATAAAAAGTTTTTAACATGCACGCCATTAATTATTGATCTTAATAGCAATCCATTAATTCCGTGATTTTTACAAAAGAAAGCGTTCAAAATTGGTCCACGCGGTGTAACTGGAGACTCGCGGAAGAGGATCAGCCGAGACAGACGCTTGGTCTCGTTCTCGTTAAAACAAATGAAATAATATTGTCGCATTTAGAAGCATTTGGAGATACTACAAACTCGTATGAACATAAACAAAAGACGTTTTACTTAGTGAAAACGGTGAAAGAAGTGTGTAAGTCATGCCAAGTGCAAAACTGACCCAACTAAAGCGCAAAAATGCATTTCTGGAAGGATTTGGTGTAATCTATTCAATAAATCTATGTATGTATACATGTCGTCCTCGGGTAACGCGATAATAGATAATGAAACTCAGTAAGTGCGTAAGTATTTTAAAATGTCATGTGACATTTAAGCCCTTTTTCACTAATGCTGCCTCCACCTCGTCCCAGTGACATCCTATAGTCAATTGACGACGGTTGATTTAGATTGATTATCGACAAAAAAAAGACCGATAAGGCTTCATTACCAGGGATAGGCAATATTCGAATATAAAGCGGCATTTTTAAAAATACTTTTCGGTTCAGATAGCTATGATAATTATTTGAGAGCGTAAAATGGTGAATATGTTCTTGAAGTTAATTTGAGAAAACCAATCTTTAAAAATCGTAAATGTTTTTTTTGTGAGAATTATTTTTCTAGCTGTAAAACATTTTGAAGTTCTTTATTCGAATACTGCCCACCTTTTGTTTGGTATAATTTACAATAAATATAGATACAACCTCCATCATCCAGACTCCAGGCCCGAAGATCGCGGATATCATGTGAATCGTTATTATCGTGAATTGAGCCTCCGTCACGTCGATCTTGCCAAACCTCAACGATCCTGTTTCAATTTAATTCAATATTAATCGTAACTTGAATCCTCCCTTTAGTATAATCGTTAACGATGATAAATAAAACGCAAAATGTAAAATCTTATAATTTATTTACACATAGATATTGCACTACGATTCTACGAACGCTGAGAGCAATTTTGTTATTAATTCAGAGAAATTCTTGTAGTTTTTACGCCGAGACTCTAATTTTAGTTTGTTTTAGAGTGTAATTTATGGTATCATTCTCACCTGAGACGTAACTCTGCCAGTGAGCGCAATAGAAGAGCGTCATTGCACAAAAACATTGGAAAAACATCCACGTTGGATAGTACCCCAACTGTACCGCTATGCAGGCCGACAACGCGACGAAAACTTAACAAAACAAAAAAAGACTTAAAATTAATTACAATTTCAGTAAAGTTTTTATAAAACGTAAAAGCTCTCGTTTTCGCTCTACAAGGGAATAAAAGTATTTGACGGGCTGTCAGGTATTTAAAATGTAAATATTGATAGTTCTTGAACTGTGTAAATTCAAGGAAAAACGGCATTGTCGCTTATAGAGTGTAGAATTCATTTACTCGCACTCATCGCACTTGTATGACTCGCTATGCAAAGCAAGTGTAATCGATCATTACTACCATTATCAACCTTTGTTTTACAATACGACACCGCGATAAACGTCTCGGATGAACGAGGAACTTCGGGTGGAAGCACGCATGCAAATCGACGTAGCAGATGTCAATATAAATTTACGAAAGCACTCTTCATCCACCGAATTAATTTTCATGATAAATAATTTATAGTGTTGTGTATAATAAATGACACTTGAAATTGTAGTTACCATAATTTTTTTTGAATAATGCGTTAATTTAAGCAGGAATTCAGCGATATTGAATGTAAATAATACTATAAACGATTGCAGAAGAACAAACCATATACCTGTCGATATGGAATCGCATCCATGATCAAACAGCTCGCCTAACGGCGTTGAAGTCCCCGTTCTTCTTGCCTGTTTTCCATCTATGGAGTCCAAGCTCTGGTAAGTGAAGAGACCAAGAGCACAGAGAAAACACGCCCATCTTGGTGCCTGTTGAATCAAAAGCAAAGGACAAATTAAGAAGGATAACCAGCTTGCATCGTACGATGACGGCAGTTCACTAACACGTTGAAATCGACTAAAAATACGCTACGTACACATTCCTAACCAAAAATTTTATTGACCAGAATTTGAGTAATTTGCGTGAACATAGTATGAGCACATACTTCATTATTAGATACGGTGCTGAATTTCTTATGCTGCAAAAATGCATACCGGAGTATGTGTATAAAATCTCAAGCAAGGTTACCGGTTATTTACGCTAAATGACCGGTAACCGGTTATTTTAGACAAATCGGTAAAATAAATACAACGTTGAAAGAATTACCATGGTTTCTTATGGAAATCTCTCTTTTGTTCAATTGTATTTCTATGTCGCAATTAGCTGTATACAGGAACAAAAAGGGCAACATGTTCCGGAGATTTAAAGGATGAAAATGTTAGTAGAAATTATTAATTTTACCGAATGTTTTTATGAGAATTCTGTGATTAATGTCAGTAATTAATTCGCGAGCATAAGACACTGTATACAAATATAGCAACGCTATCAATTCAGGTCTACTTATTGATTAGCTGTTCTAGGTCGTTAGGTTAGACCGGAAGCCCGCAAGCGTATAGAAATATGTGAATTACATATAGCAATATACTTGCTATGTTTAAATACATCTGATAGGTTATTTTCAAAGATTCATTTTTTCTCCATATCAAATAAAATGAGTAAAAATTCCTCCTGTTTAAATATTCTAGGGTCCGTAAAAAATGTAATCAAGACATTTTCTATTCTAATAATAATAATAATAATAATTGATATTTCAACATTGTCATACTGCACCTCATCTTTAATTAGCTATTCCGCTCTTAGGAGAAAAATCTTTTAATAAAAATTCATTTCTTTAACTTAAAAAACTCTCGATTACACTAACTCATAATAAACAGGACTTTAGCTTAAAAAAGTTTTCATATGAAAGTAAAGCTAAAAATAATCATTTCCGATATCTTTTTAGTTAGCTTAATATTCAAATTATAATAAAGGGTGTCCCAGCGAGAGCGCCGGATTTAATTTGGCCGCCATTTTGTTAATACGAGTTGTACGGTGATTTTTTTTTACATTTGTCACGTACAGACTATGCGATTTAAGAATATGGAGAAGTATTCAAACCAACAACGTTTAATTATTGTAAAAAAACATTACAAAAATCGTGAAAGTTTTGCGAAAACAGTTTGCCAATTACGTCAAGTTTTTGGACGCAATAATGCGCCAAATGAATCGACAGTGAGGCGTTTAATTACAAAATTTGAGACCAAATTTACGCTGATGGATCAGAAGATCATTGTTCGTCGTCGTCCTTGTCGGTCACTCGAAAATATAGCCACAGTAACGGAATCTGTGGCCGAGAATCCAGGAACTTCCATTCGGCATCGTGGTCAACAATCCGCATTAATTTGATGATGTTCCAACACCCAAGCAGCAAATTCACGGCGCTGCGTATGGTCCCTTGGCTTGATTTCTTGCACCAATTGAACCTTGTACGCGTGCAAATGCAGATATTTTACCAAAATTCGTTGCATAGTGCTACTGGAAATGTTTAATTGTTGACCACGATGCCGAATGGAAGTTCCTGGATTCTCGGCCACAGATTCCGTTACTGTGGCTATATTTTCGAGTGACCGACAAGGACGACGACGAACAATGATCTTCTGATCCATCAGCGTAAATTTGGTCTCAAATTTTGTAATTAAACGCCTCACTGTCGATTCATTTGGCGTATTATTGCGACCAAACACTTGACGTAATTAGCGAACTGTTTTCGCAACTTTCACCATTTTTGTAATGTGTTTTTACAATAATTAAACGTTGTTGGTTTGAATACGTCTTCATATTCTTAAATCGCGTGGTCTGTACGTGACAAATGTAAAAAAAAATCACCGTACAACTCGTATTAACAAAATGGCGGCAAATTTAAATCCGGCGCTCTTGCTGCGACACCCTTTAATTCATTTACTGCTGCCACTATAGTCGGGAGAAGACTTTTTCTGCGTCAGCAGACGTCCATATTGCATATAATTTTTTTGTAAGTACAGGGTGTCCGCCGGGAAGGTATACTACTTTGTTTTGCCGCCATTTTGGTAAACGTTAGTCTTGACAGTTCATATTTGGCAGTCGTGAAGTAGACACGAGGCAAATTTATTATGGAAAAATATTCGATAAACCAACGTGTTTTAATCGTTAAAACATTTTATCAAAATCAATCATCGATTACTGTGACGATGAGAAAGTTACGTGAAATTTTTGGGAGAAACAACGTGCCAACAAAACGCACTATTTATCGTGTAGTGAATGATTTGAAGAAAGAGGGTCTGTAAGTGATAGGCCCAAGCATGGGCCACAACGTACTGCAAGATCGGCTGAAAACATTACTGCTGCTTAAGAAAGTATTCAAAACAATCCATCAACCTCAATTCGACGCCGTGCTCAGGAGCTTGGTCTTCAAAGAACAAGTTTGGCCACAATTTTGCACAAGGATTTGCATTTGTTTCCATTTAAGATTCAGTTGACACAAGAGCTCCTTCCACAAGACCATTTACACCGCCGTACATATGCCAATAAGATGTTACAGCTCGCCCATGACAACCCCGATTTTCATGAAAAAATCATAATGAGTGACGAGGCACATTTTCATTTAAATGGATATGTGAATAAACAGAATAGTCGGTTCTGGGCAATGGAAAACCCTCAAATTATTCATCAGTCGCCTTTACATCCATTAAAAGTGACAGTCTGGTGTGCAATTTGGTCAGGAGGAATCATTGGACCTTACTTCTTTGAAAATCAAAACGGCGTAACGGTAACTGTGAATGGGGAGCGATATCGTGATATGATTGAAAACTTTTTAACGCCACAACTGCATGCTTTGGGCTTGATTAACATGTGGTATCAACAAGACGGTGCCACATCGCATACAGCCAGGATTACAATGGAATTGCTGCGAGACCTCTTTCCACAACAAGTTATTTCAAAAAATGGTGATGTTGATTGGCCTCCACGGTCGCCTGATTTGACTGCTCCGGACTTCTTTTTGTGGGGATATCTAAAAAGCAAGGCTTATGCAAACAAACCAGAAACGCTTGAGCAACTCAAACAAAATATTCGTGATGAAATTAATGAAATACCGCGTGAAATGTGTGAGAATGTAATGAAAAATGTGCTCAAAAGGGCTCGCATTTGTGAGGCTAACAGAGGCGGACATTTATCTGATATTGTATTCCATACATACTTGCCGACATTAAATAAAACATTTATCAATATAAGATCCATTCTCTTTCATTTAATCAAAAATTTTAAACAAACAAAGTAGTATACCTTCCCGGCGGACACCCTGTAGTATCCAGACGCGTGTCTCTTGATATGTAAAACACGACGTAAATGAATTATTATAATTTGAACAAGTTAGTTAAAATGATATCAGAAGCTATATATAATTATCTAAGCCGAGTCGCTGGTCTAGTTCCGCAGCATTGGTACTGGGCACAAATGATCATCTACCTGGACGAGTCTGGGTTGCTTCTTACGTTGATAAAAATGGCCATGGGATCTGTCTCGATAGTTATGGATTGCCCCCACTCATCAACCAACACCACAACTGTCTACGCCGAAACTGTCGAAGCTACGAGTGGAACACACAGCCCCTTCAATCACTCAAACCAAAGTATGTGGTGAATACTGTATTATGTTTCTTGATTGGCTTGTGGTTATACTCTGCATGCTTTTACTATAAATTTTACGACAAACAGGCTGAAAAATGATTGGATAGTTGCACGATACTACAAACGACTAAAATATTTCAAACTGTAAAAAGGAGCGTATGAAAGATGTAAAACACAATAATAGAAAGGGCTACGGATGTAATAGAAACTCATGTATACAAACTTGTACAGAACGAATTGGAGGCTACTTGGGAAATACGATGAAAACATTCTAAACTTTGTATTTTCTGTCTTATATCTCGATAGTCTCCGCACCCTGCAGCACATTTTCTCCGGTGACATACACCTGACTACTTTATACAACTAAGAACGCATTGTTGAAAGAGATCAGTTGACACTAGGGAATGCGCTCGCCAGTGTTAAATATAATGGCGTGTCTGTGACGTCCTGGGTCTCCGATCAGAATCGGGGACCTAGGCTGACACCTGCAGACATAGAGGCTGGCGGAAGCGGAAGGGTAACCGATGCAACGCCTACCCCTCCTCCACGAGAACCTCGGACGGATCAACAGACGAAGATCCCATCCGCTACGCTCGAGGGAGTGGACCCAGTCCTTTATGCTCGCCTCGTGGCTTCAAGGATGCAGAGCCCAAGCACAGCATCCAACTAAACGGTGGAGGTGTGACGTCCTGGGTCCCCGATTCTTTTAGTACATGTAAAATTAAAAAAAAATGTATTCCCTGCGTATATATACATAGATTTCATATATATATCGTACATACTTAACGCGTATACTTTAATACGTATCATTTAATGCGCATATTTAATGCATATATTTTATACATATATATATTTAATGCATACATTTAATATACATTTTATACGTATATTAGATACGTACACTTGATACATATTTTTTCAGCGCTCGCTAGGGTATATAAGAGAAACGCTGAGCGAAGCATCGTGCGTTAATCACCCGTGCGACTTTGTTTAGTCCCACGACTAGAGCAGCGTATAGCTATTGGATATGACTTTGTATTTAGCGTAGCAACGCACAGCCTCTCTCGCACCCTAAATAGAATAAGGTTGCTCGCCATATTCCAGTGTTCTCCATTGGCGAGTAGCCACTTCAAATGTTTAGCTAACGTAAGCAGACCCACGTGCCGGGCTATGGTGTTTGGTCCAGGCGACCGTCGCACGGAAGCGATAAGCCCGACACCCGGCTGGGTTGCGTCGGCAGGCCGGTGAGACTGCGAGGCCGGTTGTTCTGATTCTTAGAATCTAGATAGAGATCCGCGGGACTCGCGACTCTGCACTTATGAGAGTAAGCGACTGGAGGGGCACTTAGCCAGCCATCATATCAACAGTCGCTCGTCTTAAAAAGGGCAGTACTCACCGTGCGCGCATATTAGAAACATCGCTCTTCAAAATTCATTGTACGCGCATTCAACATTTCATTGTACGCGCATTCAACATTTTGTTGTTCGCGCACTCAACATTTCATTGTTCGCGCATTTGACATTTTATTTATTGTGCACTGTTCGCACATTTAACATTTTATTTATTGTGCATTCAACATATTCGTTGTGCGCGCATTTTGTAACATTTTTGTGCAAATTAAACAACATTATCGCGCGCAATTGTGACATTTTATAGTTTTATTTATTGTGTCGTTGGCGTGATCAATTTGTGCGTGAACCAATAAACATTTATAACGGTTGTAACGGTATTAAACGTTAACATTGCCCTTAATGGGCTTGTTCGGACTCGAGCAGGAAGGAAAGTAATTTTAGGCTTTTGTAATAGGTAGAAGTAGGGTTTATTCAGATAAACATATCAAAATTATGCGATACATCCGAAAAAAAAATAGAAGCTTTAATTATCTGATCCTGTTGTTCTCGGTATTTTGGCTACCTCGGGCCTTACATGTAATTATTCCCGGGCACTCGAGTGCAGTTACAATCGTGTCCGCAGGTGTAGTTAAAGAATTCGTAAAGAAGAAAAAAAATGTAACTTTTAACAATATGTTCGATAGCGTGGAAAGAGATGTCGATAAACAATATAATTCATGATGTGAGGATATTCATTAACTAATATTGAATTAATAATAAAAAAAAAAAAAATAAACGTTGCTTGATAATTCTGATCTACCCGCCGCGTTCCTTAGGTAAGAGTTTTAGCACGCGTACTGTCGGTAACTAGCCGACCGCTGCTCCTAGTATCGAGACTATCCTTGTGTCTACTACTGAGTCGTTTGATATTCCCTATAGGCCAGTCGGTGGGAGTGGATTTTTCTGTTTCAAGGTTGCCTTGCGCGTCCACCCGACCGCTGCTACTATCCGGCGTCAGTACGATGCATTCCGAGTGCATGCGCAGTGACTCGGTATTTCAGGGCCGTAGCTTGTATATTTCTCGTTTCTTAATATTTTGCCTCCAATCTATCTTTTAATTCGTTTCCCTACTGAAATTTCTATCATAATTTCCTGGTCTTGACTATGAAGATCTTATATCTTCGTTATTTAAAATATTTCGGAACGCATTTCGTGTCAGAGAGAGAAGACTGTTGAGTTTGCTTGATTAGATAGCTCCGTCCGTGGCTACTAGTGTGAGGAAGAGAGACAGAGATAGACCGCTCTGTTGATGTTTGGGTCTACGGTGCGTCGGCCTTGAACGCAGCACCGACTCAGCTGCTTCCCGTCAAATGTACGTCAGGTACCACAGCTGGGCTCTCTTGGTACCAGTGCGGCTGCACCTAGCGAGGGTTGGTTGCTCTTCCTTCCTGGTAGCTGGACTTCTGCGTTGGCGGGACCTGCGAACAAAACTGTTCGTCGAGTGCCGAAATTCGGGTCTTTTTATACCAGAGTCCCCTCCAGCTGGCCCATGCTTTCAGTATGACTATAGTTGGTGGCGGTCCTGTAGCCCATGTCCTGTAGCCCACTGGTACGTCATTTAAAAATCGTCGTTGGTTTTTAATATTCCGTTTCTTGTATTTTTCGAACGGAATAACGGGACTTGGTCACCGATATGCCGGCCTAACTGGTGTGAGTGGCGCTCGGTAGCGGTGCTTCGTTGTGCGCGTACCGAGCGTCGTGAGCTGCCGAGTATAGGGCGGTCTTCCTTGGTGTGCGTAACGCGCGGTAGCGATGCCTTAGTGTGTGCACCGCGCGTTATTAGATAGACCGTACGTCGCACGGTATTATACAAGGGTGTTCCGTGGGTTTCATAGGTCAATCCACTGAAATCCCAACATTTCCTCACCCCGGTCTTCTTTACTGTTTTCTGTCGCTAAGCTTGCCGCGATCTCTCTCTCGTGGGCCAGGTACTCAAGCGACGCTTGATCGTAAGGCCCCCCACGGCCTTTGGTCTTTCATTTCTAGCTAAGTGATCTGGAGCGCGAGACTCGTAGCACCTCCAGGCCACGTGCTGTTTGGTCCCGCGACATTAGTTGCTAGTCTGCAGCACTCTACACCCTGATGGCGCTTGGAAACTCGCGCTGGGGGATCTTTTACTAGAGAGGGTGGCGTCAACAAATTGCACACTCCTCTCGATCTCTTTATTTCACGAATCAGCGTGGTACCTCAGATTCCTACACGCGGGTCTATTCTTTTTCCGAGGAGGCTCGTATGACCACGGAGAAAGTGGACAACGACCCTTCGCGATTACCAATCCTAAATACCTCAATATTAGATAGGCAAAACCCGTAAGAGGGCAGGACAAAAACATCGAGAAAAATAATCTGTGATATATAAGTGAACGGGAATTTACTTAAAAATGATAGCACATATTGGCAGATCGACCGCGCTCCAATCCCGAGCTAGCACATTCTGGCTCAAAATGGAGAAGTTAACATATTATTCTTTCGTTGCGTCCCTTCCTTTAAAGTCTAGGACATAACAATGTCAAACCACAGAGAATACTATCTCTAGAAATTCCGGAATCCCGATGTAATTGCCGAGTGCTTCCATGAGGGTTTTGTTAAACAGCTGCTAGCACATCAATTTCATTAGCTTCTCCTGTGACAGTGATTCTTCGTTTTCCTTTTTTAGGTTGTACACTAGCGTCAGACATAAAGGATTGAACAACTTTGTAAAAAAAAGAACGTGGGCGAACATTATCTGGAAAACGCTCAGCATACAAGGCAGCAGCATTATTATCATTCCGCCTACATTCACCGAAATCAGAATCATTTCAGTTTTTTCTTCTATGGTCGCAGCATTCATTTCGCACTCGTACTTCAGTTTAAGGAATGAAGGGTAAAAATAGTCAAGTGAATTAACAATGTTGGAGGTGTTTTCAGTTAAAATCGTTGATATTGACCTTGACGCGCTACTGCGACCGTATGGTGAACTACGGGCTTATAAAAGCCAGTGCAGCGTTGTCAAAGATGACCATTTACGATTTCAGGTTGGGGGTGAGGGCCTCTCCTGTGTACAATCATTCGAGGAAAGTATAAATAAGTGTCTAGAAGTTCTAGGTCACAATTTCGAACATTTAATCTAATTTATTGAACAGTGAGAGGCAAGGGGACTCACCTAAAACAAGCACCCCGATAGGAACAAAAACTACTACTTCCACGTCGTTGTTCCTGGGTAACGCTAAAAGTAGTTGTTAACTTATTGATAAACGAATACATGCTTTCGATTGCAGCGCCATGTGTGAGAAAATTTCATATCAACAATAAAGTCAAATCAATGGATTTTGCAATGGAAAACCACGGAAAAATAGGGTTTTTCAATCACGATTTTGAAGCAACTTCCATTTTCACCACAATGGGGTAGGAATGGGGTGGAGGGTGGATCGAGTTTCATATCGCTGAATAGCTTTTTGAAAAATGAAACATGTCTTTTTTCTTTTTTCGATTTGATGTGTAATTTCTCGAGATATTCGCAAAAATCAGGTCCCTTGCGATTACAGCGCCATCTATCACGAATCGAAAAACAATGTTTCAGATAAAAGTTACTTATTATTTTATGGGGAATCCGAATCTGCAATAAAAAATAGGGGTTCCCATTTACGATTTCAAAGTTGCCCCCACCCTCATCCCAGGGGGTAGGGGTGGACTTTGGTATCATTGGATAACCCCCTTCCAGCCGAACAAATTTTATTTAGAACTTTTTTTGATCCGATGCGTAGTTTTCGAAATATTTCAATGTCTTCAGGTAAATCGGCCACCCTGTATAAATTCCTATAATAAAGATTTATCATCTCTCCATATTATAAAAATATCTCGCAGTCACCGCCGTGTAAGATTATCGAGAAGTGGCGTTGAAATGTCTAGACCCCCAAGTCCTGGTTGTTTTAATTCCCTAAGGAAACCCCGCCAAGTGGCGAAGTTTATACGTCTCTCAAGAGCCCCCCTTCTTAGCCCTGCGATAGTAGATGAGTTGAACTCGCAAATATCCACCAAATTCATTCGTAGCATTTCGTTCGTTTGTTCGTCCATTTATTTATTCGTTCATTCATTCATTCATTTGTTCGTTAGTTCGTAGCGATCGGGGTGTCTTATCGTATTTACCATAAATGAAGTACCTCTGGGGTAGTGTGGAAACCTTTCCAAAATCGGGGTGTCGACCTGCGCGTAAGCTACAGGGTTAAACATTAAATGTGACATGCGTATTTAAAATTGCACTGACCAGGATCTCTGTAATGAATAAAGGGCGACGTGAAGTGAGATATTTTTATAACGTGTACTGCAGACGGAAGATTGGCACGTCAGGTGCGCAGAGGGAGTGATGCCCCTAGTGATTTGTTTAAACAACAACAACAAAATTCCATATTCTTTTTTTATGCTGTACGGGAATCCACCGGTAAATTCGATTCATGTAAAAATGGGAGGATGACGTTTTTAGGCCCCATCGTAATTTTTGTGCTACTACAATCGGAATCATCGTTACTACATCCAACTACAAACTGAAATTTTCCGAAATCACCAAAAATAGCATTGGTACAAGTCTAATGTTAAGTTCACAACGGTGAAATGGAAGACGGTGAAGCCAAATATAGCCATTTGGTATCAGGGAAGATTCTACGAAAGATATTCAAGCCATATTAAAGTTTTACTCATATATTTGAACAGTGAATTAGAGAACTTTTCTATTGCTATTGCTTGTAAAATAAACGATTGACGCTTTATTTGGGAAAGTAATCGCGCTCAATACAAGTGGAAGATCAAGAAAGTGACGACACCATCTGCGGACGGGCCGACGTCACAGCACTCAAGAAGCTGACCATCCCGAGGCTCGAACTCACAGCAGCGCTGCTACTCGCTAAACTCATCGCACATGTTCAAGCTACTCTTCAGTTGAGCATTGCGGCAACTCATCCGTGGACGGATTCATCGGTAACACTCTGTGGATCAAAGCTCATCCCTCACGTTGGACAGATTATTTTCAGAACAGGGTCTCTCAAATTCAAGATCTCACTACTAATGTTCACTGGCACCATGTTCTGGGCACTTCTAATCCAGCGGACTGCGCGTCAAGCGGAGTGACGACATCTCAGCTCATGGAGCATCATCTGTGGTGGACGGGACGACCATGGCTCAATCTCCAAGAGGACTCATGGCCATCTCAACTGGCACTGTCGTATGATTTATGCCGATTGCTCAACCAGATCAGCTCAAAAAGGATAATCAGCAAAAACCTTGCTGATTGCGGGCGGAAATGTTGCCGAATGCGCTCTCAAGCGTCGACTGTCCTCACGACTACCGTGCTTCAGAACCACTCAACCACCGGTGCGCTGCTTCGCGTAGCAGCCACACGTGGAGCTGGGTGGCAGCACCTCACGGGTACACAGTCGTCGTGCTGTGAACGACGATCACGCCATCACCAAGCGGTTGCGTCGATCTGCGAAAAGACTCAACTAGTCTCAACCTAGTGCATCTCTTCGCTAAACTCTTAAAGTGCGCGTCACAATGTCTAGTGCCTGGTGTCTCGCGCGTAAAATCTCTGTACGTGAGTGCAGGTTAATATAATCTGTCTCACACCTCATATCAGGAACTCAGTGACGTTACTACTTTATATATATTGTATTGTTTTACATGTGTAAAAGCGTCCTCTTAAATATATCTGTCGTTGCGGTTCATTTACTGCCTTGTATTTTTTGTGACCACCAGCTTCGAGCCACGACTTATCCTCTCTTACATTTTACAGTCCACTCGACCAGCAACGAGGAAAAAACAAAACTCAAACATAATTACTTTTTTATTGTAAAATCCTGTTATTTTAAAATTCTTCTTCATTCATTTTTATATTTTAGGTAGTCCTTCGCAACTTGAATTAAAAGTTGCAAACTAAACTGAAAATATCCAAATCACGAATGGACAAATAAATGCTGTTATTGATTACACTTGGAGTCAATTTATGTATATATATATTGGGTCTGGGAAAAAGTTCGTGGCGTTTTTTAAGTAAAATTCAACTGGTTTTCTTATAGTGTGAACACGAATTTATTTAAATCAAATATGCTCTATTATTATCGACAATGTTTCGCCATTTTTCGGGTAGAGCCATGATGCCATCGGTAAAAATCTTCTGTGGTTTCTGGTTAAAAAACTGAATCAAGTGGTTTCCACAGGCGTCTTTCGAAAGCAGCTTAATTCCATTGAGAGAGTTCTGCAGAGATCGGAATAAGTGATAGTCAGAGGGTGCTATGTCTGGACTATATGGTGGATGCATAAAAACTTCCCAACCAAGCTCTCGCAATTTTTGACGGGTCATCAAGGAAGTGTGTGGTCGGGCGTTATCATGATAGAAGACAACACCTTTCCTCTTAATCAATTCGGGCCGTTTTCTTTCAATTGCTTGGCGTAATTTCTCGAGTTGTCCACAGTAGAGTTGAGAATCAATCGTCTGACCAACTGGAAGTAGCTCATGGTGGACGATTCCCTTCCAGTCCCACCACACACACAGCATCACCTTTTTCGCCGTCAATCGTGGCTTCGCGAACGCTTGTGACGGCTCACCATCCCTTGTCCACAATCTTTGACGTTTCCGATTGTCGTACGTGATCCATTTTTCATCACTAGTTATGACACGTTTCAGAAATGGATCGATTTAATTGCGTTTCAGCAGCGCATCGTAGATGTTAATTCGGTCTACCATGTTTTTCGCGATCAACTCATGAGGAGCCCATACATCGAGCTTCTTTTTGTAGCCAGCTTTGTGTAAATGGTTCAAAACAGTTTTGTGGTCAATACCTAGCTCCATACCAATATCGACACTGCTGATATGCTTATCTTGCTGGACTTTTTCAAAAATTTCATCAGGTTTTTCAGTGATTGGACGACCAGAGCGTGACTCATCTTTCACGTCAAAATTACCAGAACGAAAGCGAGCGAACCATTTCCGCGCAGCAGATTTAGATAAAGTACCTTCACCGTACACAGCACAAATTTTTTCACAAGCCTGCGCAGCGTTCTTCCCTTTGTCGTAATAATATTGCAAAATATGGCGCAATTTTGCATTTTTCTCCATTTTCAAACGAAAACAACTTTCCAACCACTGCACCAATTTCGATGTTTATACACTCAAAGTAACGCTCGAAGTGTCACCTTTCCAACGAGCGTTTAGTGGTGTCGCTGCGATCTGTGTTTCCTGACGTATTTGCAATTGATGCCATCCATCGGGAAAACGCCACGAACTTTTTCCCAGACCCAATACATGTATATATTCACACTATATATTGTAAACTAAAATCTAAACTTAAGGTTGCTGATTTGATATTATTTTGATAAGCTGTCCGGCTGCCAGTGCGCCAAATGCAGCCGAATTTGAAAGACCGCTTGTGAATATTGGCGATATAGCCTCTTTACCTGCAGCTTAACTTAAGATAGCTAGTCGAAATATTCGGCGAGCCTGTTTTTTAATAATTGCGTTGGAATCCTAACATTCTAATGTATGTCATCTAATTGCAAACGATGGTAATTGCTGAGTGAAGTGTTTAGAATGCCGTTTTCTCGAAGATGTCCTGTGAAATTCACAACTTCCGTCCTGTGATTTTTTCAAGGTTAAAAGAAGGTCGGGACAGCAGGGTTGAGATCTAACAATAGAAGACCTTGCCACTCAACTTATCGCATCTCAAATTTCACCCTCAAACCGTACCCTGGTGGCATTTCACAGAGATGTTTTTTCGGGTCATACCTTCACTTCGACAAATATGTGTGACCCCTCTAGTGTCTAATTCCGTTGGGTAAACGTTCTTTGTTGTCATAAGGGCCGAGAGAGCAACATCGGAAATTCGAGTTGATGCAAATTCGCAGCTGTCTACGGCTTGTGAATGTTGAATCGTGGTCTGTGTGAATTTATAAAATCTGTGTTTTTTTTAAATAAAGGACCATTTTTCTTTTCGAAATGAGTGAATCCATTTATAATTTACACGATCAGTTGTTATGACAATATTTTTTTCTCCATGTAGTCTATATTGATGACTATTTATATATTCTTGTTTGTCATTTGAATACAAATATTAATTTCATATTTGTGAATGTTTCAGAATGAGTTCTGAAAACTCTCGGTACAGATTGAGAAGTATGTTAGCAGTACTAGCTGCTACGACTGAAAGTTCAGATGATGAGTGCGATTCTGATGCCAGCGACAACGTAAGCGAACTTTGCGTCACGGATGATGAAGTCAGTGACACCGCTGATGCAGATGAAGTTGAGGAGGCAGCTTCGAATAAAGAAGACGATGAATTTAATTTGGAATCGGAGCTTGCATCAAAACAGCGGCGTCTAAACCAAAGTGCAACCGTACGCGTGGTCGTCCTCGTAAGATTCTTCGAGTAGGTCAAGGTATGTATAAGTGGTCACAGGAAGCACCCGATAGACGTGATCGTCACTTAAGTAGTACTCCGAATTTTAATGCATCTTCGGAAAATGAAACAATGAACGCGAGAACTCCAGTTGATACGTTTCGCGTTTCATTTCATGATGCGATTTTAGGTACAGTTGTATTACATGCGAATGAAGAACTAACTCGCGTCGTTTTGAATAAAACAAATCTGGGTTTTCAGAGTTCATTTCATAAAGAAGATGACAAAATTGAATTGTATTCGTATTTTGGTATTTGTTTTTATTGTGCGCATTTCAAAGGAAACAGGTTGAGCCCAAAAGAAAAGTGGAATCATGTATTCGGACGCGAAGTTTATTGCAAGGTTCGAATTTTTGACAAGTGCACTGCGTTTTGATGACAGAAATACTAGTGACGAATTTTTTATGCAAAACTGTACAAATAACTACGAACTATCTAATAACTGCACCATTGACGAGCAGTTTGTATCTTTTCGCGGAAGATGACCCTTCAGAATTTACATGAAGAATAAACCTGAAAGGTACGACATGAAAATTTTGATGTTAAATGATGCCGAAACAGTTTACATGACTGTGACTATACTTTACGTAGGAAAAGTAACTCCGGCTGCAAATGATTCTGTACTAACGTATTTCGAAAAGCTTTGTAATGAGAAATCAGCTGACGCACGGCCACACTGATCGCCGTCGGTAGCTCATTGCTACTGGTGTTGTGCTGCGCTCGGCTGCCGTGCGTACAGGCAAGGTAGCACTTCGTAGACACGCTATTCAAGCAAGAGACTAACATCTATGGTGCGCTTGACGACGGCGTCGCGCAACGACGCCTTTGTACAGCTCAGCCATCTTGATATTTTTCGCTACTCTCGTGAAAACCACCAAGCCAGCTACACCTGCCTCTTCTCAGCTCGGACACATTTTCACTACTTTCTTCGGATCTACTCAACTCAAACGTGCTCAACAGGACTCAAATTAATCGGTAAGCAAGCACCTTGATAATTTATACAAATTCAATCTCGGTGAAGTGGAGAAATCTCAATTTGTGCATCCTCAAAAGTCTCACCTCGTGATGTGCTTTGCAGCGCGGGCTGCTTCACGTTTTTTACTCACGCATTTCTTGGCACGCAATCAATAAAATTGTACGTGCGGCACATCTATCTTGCTTTAAAATAATTTCTCATTTATTTTTATATTTTTTTTTGTGGTTGAGTGAGTAAAGGTGAAAATAAAGATTATTTTCTCTGTCGACATCTTTCGTCTGGTTATTTTACACCTGTCTTGAGTGATAACTCATTTTATTCCGATATATTGCAGATCATACAATTCATCAGGCAAGGGAAAACGCAACACTTTTATTGATCTCTATCTGGTATATGCAGAACGATTATGATGGATAATTGGTGTACTTCGGTGCCTATTTTCGATGAAAAAAGACTATCAAATTCGAGCCATTAGTACAATAAAAAAAAAATAAACGCGAAATTCCAACTACGTTGAAAGCTCAAAGTGTAGGTTTTGCACATTTTGTGTTTTCAAGCAACCTCACACGTGTTGCATACACTCTGCGTAAAAATAAAATTGTTTTTGTATTATCATCGGCTCATCACATATCAGCAAAAAATAAAGAAACAAAAAACCGGAGATTATCATGTGTTATAATAAGTACAAGGGTGATACTGATGCATTTGATCAAAAGCGTCATTACTTTACTACTGCACAACGTACTCAAAGATGGCCTGTACGATTTTTTTTCCAATACGTTGGATGAAGCCGGTATAAATTCTTCTATTTTGTACAACTGCAACGCAAACAATCCCAAGCTGACCACCCTGAGTCAAAGTCAGGTCTTGAAACAATTGGCATTAGGGTTAATTCGGCCACACCTTAGACGTCGCTTGGAGATGGCAAAATTACGCGCATTAGTCAAAAAACTTATATCTAAAGTTTTAGGAAAAAAGAGGCAGCACCAGCGCTTCTACAAGTAATAAGAGAAAATACGAGATCAAGATACGGGTTTGGCGACAGTGATGCAAGTGGTAGTACTAGAATGAAGTGCTCGAACTATCTGCGCTGAATGTACGATGACCATCGGTTAGGTGTTTGCACAGAAAACGAGTGTTCTTTTGAATAATTTTTGTAATAGTTTACATTTATATCGGACAATAATTCATTCTGAAGATATCTTTCATGAAAGATAAAAGTTTTTTTTGAGTGATCTTTTTTTTTCTTTTCTGTATAGCGTAAAGTGTGAAATTTCATTTTCTAAATTAGTGTATCCTTAGCCCGATCGCCACTGAACCTACCGAGGAATGCTGACATAGCATGAGACGACTCGCCTGGCGAACGTCGATAAGCTAATGCAAAATTCCAAACGAATGATTTTCGGCAAACGCAGTTAGCAGCTGCATTTACGAAAACCAGTCTTAAGGTAAATTTGAAGTCGAACAGTTGGTTCCACTGTTACGTCCTGACGTAACCTCGCATTATTAGTTTGATTTCATTCACGATAAAATTTCTCTGCTTTAGTTTTGCTGCAGTAAAAATAATAAAAATTTTTCTTTTATTTAAAATTTTACAAGAAGCAGAGATAGCGATTTTAATGATGTAGAGAGTGAGATTGACAACCTCGTTGCATCGGAGTTGCGAGTATTTTTACACACAAAAAGAGGGGTAAAGTGGGTGGACAGCAGTACCAACCGTCTCCTAGGAAAATTAAGGGGTTATGCCACTCTAGAAGCCGAAAAAATAGGCTTTTTGGGGATTTTTTTTCAGAAAAACTACAAAATAAATCGAGATTACAAAAAAGGGTGTTTATCATACATATCAGTGACTGTATACAATAATTTTTTTGAAGCGATTAATTTCAAAATGGCGGCTGTGCACCGTATTTGCGATGACGTCTCCGCTTTTCCAGGGTCTACGGCCGGACAAACAGCTCCTGTAATTTTTTAATTATGATGAGCCAATGAATTTTTTTCGATTATATATAACAACAGCTATAAAAGTACGTAGGATATTTTCGATATATTGATTTTTGACCAAATAGCGCACTTCTAAAGTAAAAAGTGGAAAATTTGCCTAAAAAATCATCAGAAAATTGTTAATAACAAATTAACTATGCAATATAAAAAAAAATCCTACGTACTTCCACAGACTATGCATTTTTTAAGATATATTCAGAATTTCGAGTGAATCGGTTGAAAATTGTCTGAGTTATGTTTCCAGCCAACTTGAAAAATGCAGTTTTGAGATAAACGCGTTTGAAGTTTTGAGTAGTAGAAAATCATGAATAATTTTGCAATACCTTTAATCTGCGATGCCTGGACCTACAATTGGCCTTCGAGATTATCATCCTGCTCTTCAATTTCTTTTCTGCTTGATCTTGAAGCGATCCTTGCCTCTTTTTTACTTCAGACAGCGATCTCTCTGCAAGCTTTATGCGCCGTTTGTCGATCTCCAGGCACATTTCGTAGCTGTTCGGGCCGATTTTCAAGTCCATCGCCTCCATTATGTGCAAAATTGAAGATAACCCGTCATTGTACACACAAACCGCAATATCCGTAGCTACATCCAAGACTGTTTCACCACTCGAAATGGATTTCGGGGCCAATGCCCACACAGTCGAGTTCAAGCTTTCGTTACTGTTTTGTGTGTAACCGCCGATGCATCGACTTAGAAGATCTTCACTCGTTAGTTTTTTATAGACTGGTTTGATAGCTTCATAGACTTCAATTGGAAGAGCTGGCTTATGTTTGTACTCAGCCAAAGTATTTGTAGCTTTAGCCAGTTGCCATGAGCACCATGAATCCTGTCCAATATGACATTTGTCGTGCTATGGTTTGGCATCAGTGGATAATTTATGACCAGTGTAGCCCATATACTGCTTCTCATGTTCTCAACTGAATCACTGTTTCTACGAATGGCTAATCCATAATAAATAGATAGCTCGTCAATAAGTTTTCCAGTCAATTTGCTCCTAACACCGAGACCTTTTGTCTTCTTTTTTCAAATTATGTAGTCGGGTGCCCATTCGCTTTTGCACGTGATCTTTACACTCTTTCTTGAGTACTGTGAAATCCTCATACGGCTTAGCATCTGTAATGCCTTTAACCCCTTGCCCTACCACGTAAGAATCAACAGCGTGGTCCCAAAACGCCGTAGTCAAGAATAACACGCAACTAAGTCCACTAATCAATACGTGGTGTTTACATTTGGCCCGGCCGAAGTACCACGAGCCAGGCCCGTGGTAGTCAGGTTTGGCCCGACCGGTGTACCACGGGCCAGGCACGTGATAAACAGTTTTGGCTCAAAAACCTGACCACGAGCCTCACACGTGGTTGTAGGCGAAAGGGTTTAAAGTCTTAGAATTACCGTCACCAATATAGTGAGTGTATTTGACCTGGTGCAAGGTTTCAGAGCGCCGAAACATCTCAACAACTGCATCGACTTCCATATTTCCTGCCGATCCATTGTGATTCACAGCGCATTATTCTGCATGATTTTCTGCCCACTCCGCATATTCGTCGGTATCTTCTTTTTAGCCCAATACTGACACGCCTTACAGTATTTTGATTTCACTACAGAATCGATTTTTCCACAGTTATTACTAATAAGAGTCACTAACCCATACAAAGACGTAAATCCACGTTTTTTCCACAAACCATCGCCTGATGCTACAATTCCATTTTCTCCATTTTCTCCATTTTCAATAGAAATGCTTTTCTCTTCTTCCGTAGCTTTCATCATACTATTCTTGCAAACTAGATTGGTTGCAGTGGACATTCTTTTGACAGCCTTATTGTAGAGTGAGTGAAAGATAGGCCGAGGTAATTCCAAGAATGCACAGAATTTTATTATTCCGTGCACACCAACTCCAAGCAATCGCATGGCAATTATGATTCTACGGTTGATTTCATAGCCTTTGTCAACAAATGGACAACTCGGTATCTCAGTCTTTCAACAATTCTCACAGGACACTACTAGTTTGAATCCCAAACCGCGCTTGCCACTTTCAGTAGATTTCACTTCCGATTGGCATACCTTACAAACAACAACGTTCGAAATAGCTGAAAATACTGCAATAAAGTTTATGATACGATAACCAAACGCTGGATTCACTTCGATATTCTACAGATTTTCCGATTGCTTCAGTTTTTTTGCCGATATACTGGCATTCAAGTCATCTGGTGCTTGTAACTCATGACGATTCAATGGTCTTCTTCGAGATGTTTTTGGTCTCTTGCTGTTGCCAGATGCCGTTTTTCCTCCTTTCTTCCCACTGTACACCACTTTGTCACTCATTGTAAAAGTAAATCAATAATTACACAGGGAAAAAGAAATAAAAGTTCACAGAAGCATCGAGAAAAACAAGTGTTTGTTGACTAGCGTCCTTCTCAAATGCTTGGCTGTACCAAACTGACTGAAACGACGTCCAGACTAGCCAGGTAACAAATGATTTCAATAACATCTACCGTATACCTGCTCTAGTCCCCTAAAGTAACTTTCCCCTAGCGCTCACAAAAGGAGCTCGCTGCCGACCAGGCGGCCTTGTACTAAAATTCGCAAACCGAGTACTTAGCGATTTTTCCCGGCCATAATCTTTTGGGACATCAATTTTGAGGTCCTAAGGGACCATTAAATAAAATCGATTTTTGGAAAATTCTAGAGTGGCATAACCCTTTAATCTTTTAAAGATAGATTTTTTTGCGTCACCGGTAAAACTGCAATTTTCGAAGCGTGGGATTTACTACGTAGACCTCTCCTTCTCTCTCTCTCTCTCTTTCGAGTTTATCCTGAAATCTGAAAATCGGATGGACGTGTCAACGTGAGCTCCGTACCTTATCATATGAAAAAGTCGAACCGCGTATCGCAAAAAATATTGAGGTAAACCATTTAATGAGTCGAAGTTAAGTGTCTCAGCTGCCGCGTTTTCTCTGCCCAAAAAAATCTGCAGTGTCAGTGAGCTCTGCAATTCCATGTATGTGACTTTTCAACTTGGGAGCGTTAACCATTAGACTTATATGTAGGTCTCCGAGTATACGTGTGCACTCTCTAGTTTTGGACTTTGGACTTATATACTTTATCATTACTCTCTGTGTGCGTGCGCGCGCGCGCGCGCGTGTATGCGGAGTTCTTAATATTGAGCATTACAGCTCTCTCTCGTCTCATACAATTTAGGACTACGAGGTAATTTCATCGCTTCAGACCCCACGGTAAATGTCAATCGATGCCAACGATGGATTGGAGCGTAAGTCGTCATTGCAGTAGCTGTAAGAAAAATATAAAAGATGAGGCAATATATTGCCCAATATGTATAAAATATTTTCATCCAAATACGAAATGTCTGTCAACCCATAAAATCTATAACGAAAAAAATAAACTAGTACTATGTCAGGCAGAAACAGAAAAGATCAGAGCGAGAATAGAAGGAGAGAGGGAAGAAAAAATTTGAGAATAGTGTAAATAAAACCGAACTGAGAAATAAAGAAAGTAGAACGGAATCACAAGAGCTAAATGATAATCAAGATGAAATATACGAGGAACAAATAAGCATTGGGAACATCGAAGAGGATCACAAGAGCGAAGAAATATATATGGAATAAATCAAACGGTGTATATCAAAATAATTACTTGGTGATACACTGAAAATTGTAATAAAAAAGATAATGCAAGAAGTCGTAGCAGAGGAAGTAGGAAAGGCAACGAAAGTACTCCGAGAAGAAATAGTTAGATTGAGAACGGAAATTAATAAACGTTCAGAACAGTACGAGCAATGTAAATTAAAAAATAGAGGTACTGACGAAAATAAATTCAATAAAGAATGGACGTATTCCGAAATTGTACAAAAGAATAATAAAGAATGGATAATAGTAGAACCAGTAAATGAACAGATAAGTGAAGCAACAGTGGGTATGATGAAAAATAATGTAGATATAATGAAACTTGGAATTGGAGTAGATAGTCTAATTAAAGCAAGAATGGGAAAAATAATATCAGGGGTACAAATTGAAAATGCGGGTTTGATAACAGATGGCGTTACTAACGCTATACGCATCAGGCAGTACTGTGACTATGTTCATGTCAAAGCTACGTCTTATAGCTTTAATTTTCAGTATGTGTCAATTTGTCGCAGTGTCAAATTCATAGTTTTTTTGAGCTCTCAATATGTCGAGTTTCGTGCCAACAAAACAGCATTTGCGGGAAGTTTTAATTTACTTCTTTAATTTGAAGAAAAGTGCTGCTGAAGCACATCGATTGGTCTCCGAGGCTTATCCGAGTCATGTTCCATCGGTTTCAACGTGCGAGAGATGGTTTGTGCGGTTTAGAAGTGGTGATTTTGACGTTGAGGACAAAGAGCGGCCGGGCCAAGTGAAAAAGTTTGAGAATGCTGAATTGGAGGCAATACTCAATGAAGACTCGTGTCAAACTCAACAAGAGCTCGCAGATTCATTGGGAGTGACACAACAAGCCATTTCCCATCGTATAAAAGCCCTCGGAATGATCCAAAAGCAAGGACATTGGGTGCCGTATGAGCTGAAGCCGAGAGACGTCGAGCGCCGTTTTTTTGCATGCGAACTGCTGCTCGAACGGCAAAAACGGAAGGGTTTTTTGCATCGCATTGTCACTGGTGATGAAAAGTGGATCCATTACGATAACCCGAAGCGCAAAAAATCATATGGTTACCCCGGCCATGCATCATCATCGACGGCCAAACCAAATATTCACGGCGCCAAGCTCATGCTCTGTATTTGGTGGGACCAGCTGGGTGTGGTGTATTATGAGCTATTGAAATCGAACGAAACCATCACAGGAGCACTATACCGAACTCAATTGATGCGTTTGAGCCGCGCACTCAAAGAAAAACGGCCACAATACGAGCAAAGACACGACAAAGTAATTTTGCAACATGACAACGCTCGGCCACATGTTGCAGCGCCGGTCAAAACATACCTACAAACGCTGAAATGGGAAGTCTCACCCCACCCGCCGTATAGCCCAGATATTGCTCCTTCCGATTACCACCTTTTCCGATCGATGACACATGGCCTAGCTGACCAGCGCTTCCATTCTTACGAAGAAGCCCAAAAATGGGTCGATGACTGGATAGCAGCCAAGCCGGCCGAATTTTTTCGCGACGGTATCCGTAAATTGCCAGAAAGATGGGAAAAAGTTGTGGCTAGCGATGGACAATACTTTGAATAATTCATTTGTTACCATTTTTTCAGAATAAACGTTCAAAAATAGAAAAAAATCCCGCATTTTCAATTTGTACTCCTGATAGTAGGGCGCGAAAAAATGGAAAACCGAGATATATTAGTAGGAACATTAAAAGAAAAGATGGGGCCACAGTATAAAATCTACGCACCAAACAAGAAACTACCGAAAATAAAAGTCGTAGGGATAGAAGAAGAGATTGTAAAGGAAGACGAGTTGAAATTCATAAAAGAAGTGAGCGAACAAAACGGTATAGAGAGTGACAGAACTTCAAATAAAATGAAAGTTATTGAGAAAATTAAAGGGAGAGAACATGAATCAACTATAATATTAGAAGTTGATCAAAAAATGCACAAAGCGAGTCCAAGGAGGGAAAATGAAAGTAGGTTGGAAATTTTGTCCAGTGTACGACTACGTAAGTGTGACCCGATGTTTTTATTGCTGAGGATATAATCATCTTGCAAACGAATGCTGAAATGAAACATGCAGCAGAAAATGTGGAGACAAGCACAATAGTAGAGAATGTACATCAACCGTAAAAAAGTGCATAAATTGCAAGAAGACAATCGAAAAATTTTAATGAGAAGATATTAATAACAATAATGAAGCCACTGATATAAAATGTGAATCGTATAGACGAATGGTAGACACAAATAGGAGTAACATATTGTACGAAGATATAATAGCAATTAGTAGATGACGATAGACGCCTGAATAATGCATTCATCTTACTACTTAATTTACAAGGATTCATAAACAATAAAGATAAAATAGAACTTTTAATCGTAAAAAACAAACCAAAGGTCATATGCCTAACAGAAACGCATATTACAGAAGAAATAAATGATACGGAATTGAGTATTGACAATTACCAAATGATACGAAGTAATACCGAAAACAGTAGAACTGCAAGTCTATTGACCTTTGTGAGAAATGAAATAATATATAAAGTTTTGACAACAAGGAACATAAACAAAAACACATGGTTTAATACAATACAGCTAATAGGAACATTTAAAGACGTTGTGATAGGTAATATGTACCATTTTCCGAACAAAAGTGATGGGATATTTATCGACGAAATTATAAATGAATGCGAAAATATAATTTACATAAGACATCTTCTTGTACTGGGAGACTTTAATATTAACCTAAAAAAAGAAAATCAATACATCAACAGACTGACCCAAAATCTAGGAAATATAGGACTTAAGCAATATGTAAGAGATTATACGAGGATAACGGAAACGTTAAGGACAACGATAGACTTAGTTTTTTGAACTTTCATATACGAGCAGAAGTCTTACAAACACCGAAAATCACGAACCATTTTATTATAAACGTTGAGATAAACGAAATTGACGAACAGACAAATAGGATGACCGCATTTAATATGCGTGACTTAAAGAATTTTAATGTAAATATATTTAATGAATCATTGAGGAAGGACATGTGTTGGAAAATTAGCTGACGCACGGCGATCGATAATCGCCGTGCGTCGACCTGTTGCTACTCGGTGATGTGCTGCGCTCGGCTGTCGCGAAGATAGCCGAGGCAGCGTTTCGCAGGCATGCTACTCAAGCGAAAGGCCGTCTCTCTCGTTTGACTTCGGCGTCTCACAACGACGCGTTTATACTGCTCAGCCATCTTGAAAATTTTGACACTTCTCGTGAAAACCGCTTGGACAGCTCCAACCACTGCTCTCACCTCGGACAATTTTCACCGATTTCTCAGAATCTACTCAACTCAGAAGTGCTCAACAGGACTCAAAATACACGGTAAGAGTGCACCGTCACTATTTACATAAATTCAATAACGGTGAGGTGGAGAAATCTCAATTGTGCATTCTCATAAGTCTCATCTCGCTCTGCACCACGTTTCACCTCACAAATTTAGCACACAATTAATATAATTGTAAGTGCTTCTCATCAAAATTCACTCAAAATTTATTTGTGCATTTTTTAATACATATATTTTTGTAGTTTGCTAGTCGACGGTAGAATAAAACCACTTTCTTTACCTACATCTTTTGGTCTGGTTATTTCACACCTGTCGTGAGTGAAAACTCATTCCTTTTCAATATCTTGCAGATTCGACAACATTTGGAATTCTCAATAACATGGAAGAAAAATATGATCCACTAGGAAGTGTGCACGTAATGGCAAATACTATAGTTTGATGTATGCTAGAAAATATAAATAGAATAGCACTTATAATAATGAAATAAATACCTATGAGGTGAAAAGAAAAACCGCGGATAACTGAGGAAGTTAGAAGAGTCTGTGCAAAAAGGGATGGAGCGTACATAACAGCTACAGAACAAAATAATGTTAATACAGTAAAATAATCGGAGGAATATAGGAGGATGCGAGGCAGTAATTAGTAAGTAGTACAAATAATTAGATGCAGCAAAAAAAAATACTATAAAGAAAATATCGAGGCGGTCAAAACAGACCCGAAAAAAATGTAGAGAACGATAAAGGAACTAATAGGTAATAAAAAAAAAAAGAAGGTAACGCAAAGGGAATAATATTTAATGGAGAACATTATACAAATAAAAGGACTATTGCTAAGGAATTTAATGAATACTTTGTGCAGAGTATTGAAAAAATCCTAGAAATATACTTACAAGTAAACATCGAGGAGATAAGTAGGGGATCACAAATAAAAAGAAGATTTAGTGAATTTGTAGAGGTAGGGAGGGAAGAAGTAGAAAGGATTGTAAGAGGCATGAAAAATAAGAAAGGAACGGAAGAAGGAATAAGCACGAGAATGATATAGAATGCATGGCAGGCAATAGGACATTTCATGTGAGAACTAATCAATAAATCCTTAATTGAGGGGGTTTTCCTAGAAAATTGGAAAACATCAACCATAATACCGATCCAAAGAATAGCAGGTAGTATAAAAGCAGAAGAGTATCGACCTATCAGTATGTAACCAATTTATGAAAAGATATTAGAAACGATTGTGAAAAAAACAATTAGTGCAATACATTGATCAAGAGAATATTTTAATAAAAGAACAATCCGATTTCCGTAAGCGATACTCATGTAAAACGACACTTCGGAACACAATGAAAAAATGGAAAAAAGTCTGGATGACGGGAATGTAGTAGGAGTGGTATTCTTAGCCTTCAAAAGAGCTTTCGAAACTATAAGCAGACATACATTATAAAGAAGTTAGTAATGTATAGTACAGCAGGAACTGTGCATAGGTGGATAGATTCGTATCTTTCGAACCGTACATAACAAGTACAATATGGGGAGTTTATATCAACAAAAGAAAAAATTGTGCACGGCGTTCCGCAAGGGTCGGTCCTAGGTCCCCTACTTTTCATAATGTATATAAATGATATAAAAGAAAATTTGAAATTTTGTGATTGTAAAATGTTTGCGGATGATACAGTTATATTTATAAGCGAAAAATGTACACTAGAAGTTGAAAGGAAGCTAAATTTCGATCTGGACAGATTAGTTACATGGATAAACAAAAACTCCTTAAGACTTAATACAACGAAAACAAAATATTATGAACTCATGTGATATTGAAATAGGAGAGACAAAAATTGACAAAGTTAAACAAATAAAATATCTACGAATAATTATTGATAAGAACTTACACTTTAATAAAGAAGCGTATATAGTATGTATATAGTTAAGTAAACAGCAAAAAAAGTAAGTTTTCTAGACCGAATAAATAAGATTGTGACACGTAATACCCTGGTGACTATCTATAAAACAATTATTGCGCCGCATTTTGAATATTTTAACACACTAAATGATACATTTTAGTAAACAATAAAAAGATGTCATACAAAAAATACAGAATCGGGCAATGCGTGCCATTTTAAGATGCGACAAGCATACAAGAATCCAATACATGATAGATAAGTTAAACTTTTTAACAATACGGCAAAAAATGAGATATAATATATTGTAACGGTATTTTACGTTAACATCACCCTAAAAAGGTTTTAGTTCGAACTCGAGCAGGGAGGAAATTAATATAGGCTTCAGTATTAGATAAAAGTATGGTTTATTAGACACATTAAATAAATTATACAGGTAAAAGTTAAATAATTTGTGTGAGAATTAAATGTGCTCCTTTTTCCTTAATTTTGGTGATTATGCACCTTACAAAAAGAGCTTGTCCCGGGCTTACGCATGCCTATATAATCGCGTCCGCATGAAGTAGGAGATTTTATATTGAATTACTGAAGTATTATCTGTAGTTATATGGTAGTATAGTTTCTACACATAGAAAGAGCCTGCTGGGCTTACTATCGTTAATATATCTATATCGGGTTTGTTATTATTTCTCGCCTTCGGAGGTAGCCTATTCTATACCTATAGCGCGTGGACTGTAGTGGGGACAGAGCTCTCACTCGAGCTCTCCTGGCTGAGCGATCTACTCGCTGGTCCTGCTGTTGGTCTGGTGGAGGCGTCAGCGCGGTGCAGCCTCGGTGCATCGGCGCATCGGAAATGCTACAGGAGCGTCCCTAGCTACTTTTTAGGGGTTTTTTTTAAAGTCCCTTATGGATATAGTATCAGGGGTACAAATTGAAAATGCGGGTTTGATAAGAGATGGCGTTACTAACGCTATACGCATCAGGCAGTACTGTGACTATGTTCAGGTCAAAGCTACGTCTTATAGCTTTAATTTTCAGTATGTGTCAATTTGTCGCAGTGTCAAATTCATAGTTTTTTTGAGCTCTCAATATGTCGAGTTTCGTGCCAACAAAACAGCATTTGCGGGAAGTTTTAATTTACTTCTTTAATTTGAAGAAAAGTGCTGCTGAAGCACATCGATTGGTCTCCGAGGCTTATCCGAGTCATGTTCCATCGGTTTCAACGTGCGAGAGATGGTTTGTGCGGTTTAGAAGTGGTGATTTTGACGTTGAGGACAAAGAGCGGCCGGGCCAAGTGAAAAAGTTTGAGAATGCTGAATTGGAGGCAATACTCAATGAAGACTCGTGTCAAACTCAACAAGAGCTCGCAGATTCATTGGGAGTGACACAACAAGCCATTTCCCATCGTATAAAAGCCCTCGGAATGATCCAAAAGCAAGGACATTGGGTGCCGTATGAGCTGAAGCCGAGAGACGTCGAGCGCCGTTTTTTTTGCATGCGAACTGCTGCTCGAACGGCAAAAACGGAAGGGTTTTTTGCATCGCATTGTCACTGGTGATGAAAAGTGGATCCATTACGATAACCCGAAGCGCAAAAAATCATATGGTTACCCCGGCCATGCATCATCATCGACGGCCAAACCAAATATTCACGGCGCCAAGCTCATGCTCTGTATTTGGTGGGACCAGCTGGGTGTGGTGTATTATGAGCTATTGAAATCGAACGAAACCATCACAGGAGCACTATACCGAACTCAATTGATGCGTTTGAGCCGCGCACTCAAAGAAAAACGGCCACAATACGAGCAAAGACACGACAAAGTAATTTTGCAACATGACAACGCTCGGCCACATGTTGCAGCGCCGGTCAAAACATACCTACAAACGCTGAAATGGGAAGTCTTACCCCACCCGCCGTATAGCCCAGATATTGCTCCTTCCGATTACCACCTTTTCCGATCGATGACACATGGCCTAGCTGACCAGCGCTTCCATTCTTACGAAGAAGCCCAAAAATGGGTCGATGACTGGATAGCAGCCAAGCCGGCCGAATTTTTTCGCGACGGTATCCGTAAATTGCCAGAAAGATGGGAAAAAGTTGTGGCTAGCGATGGACAATACTTTGAATAATTCATTTGTTACCATTTTTTCAGAATAAACGTTCAAAAATAGAAAAAAATCCCGCATTTTCAATTTGTACTCCTGATATAAATTTCTCAATACCACACTGGTGTCTTTTAGAGGTAAGATCTCGTTGGCTTGTGTACTCTGCTGCTTGGATGACTGGTGGCTCAGTAGTTGACCTTGGAAGATGTTCGTTTTCCCTAGGCCATAGGTTTCAGGCCTGATCTTTGGAGTGGTGCGGTTGAAGATGCTTCTCCTTGGGTTGACTAGGTGGTCCTTCTTTTAGCTGGATGGCTGGTCCTCCTTTGGTAGATTCCAGATGTTGGTGAAAGTCTGTGAATAGAATGCTCCCAAACTGTGGTTTGCCGTGCCCTTTTATACCGGCTACCCCGCTCTTCTTTCCTTTCCGTCGGTATAGCAGGTTATTACTATATCTTCTAGTCGTCCTGTAGCCCATCTTCTGTAGCCCATTTGTCCCGTTATTTCCCTCTTCTTGGTTATAGTAATTTAGCGTGTTCCTTTTCGATGATTCTTCATACCATTCTTGCGACTATAGTCTTACTGCTTGGCAGTATAACTATATCTTGAGTAACGGTAGTTGGTTTATAGGTGTGCGTGCTGTGTGGCATGGATCTCAATGTTTGTGTGTGTGGGTCTCGTTTAAGCTCGTCATTTAGGCGGTATATTTAAGTATAAGACGAATTTGTCGTCTTAATATGCTTATTTGTGTATAAAATTAAAAAAGGATTAATGCCGAGTTATTCAACAGAAGAGGTTAGATTAATGGGACAAACACACAACTATAATACAAGGCAAAGAGAGAACATAAAATTACAGAAATACCGGACAACAGCTGCACACTAATGTATAACGTTCAAAGGGTTTGATGTGTATAATAAATTACGGAATAAAATAAAAAAGTGGAAAATATAGATCAATTTAAGGACATGATGAAACAGTACGTGAAAAAGGAAGATCTGTAATAGTGATAAGAAACAATGTATGAATACCAGTAGCCTGTGGCTAAATAAACTGCAATCAATCAATCAATCACTCGATCGCTCCCTCACTCACTCACTCATTCAACCCACAGATTTGGGTCCTACACATCCGAGTTTTTACATTTCAATAACTTGATACTAATTAAAAATAAACCTTTAGAATTTGTCAAAGCAGGTAACAACAACAACAACAAAAATAATAGGTAAAAAGACGTTTGGAAAGCAAACATATTTATTGACAAAGGCATTATGTATACTCTGATCGCAAAGTACCTGGAATTTCTCATTTAAACGAGCCACCCTTGAGATATTGTCGAAATAATTTTTTTCCTAGGTTGGTACATCTGTCAGTTTTTTACATGTCACATTTAAGCGCGTGTGTCCGATAGTTTGTGCGTAATAGCTTTGTAAACAAGTCATTGTTTGGTGTACTCTGCGAATCTCGGTATGTCAAATTTAGTTGAACAAAGAGTGTGCCTGAATTTTCTGTTTCTGATAAAATATCATGTGCGAAAGCGTTGAAAACGTTAACGGTAGCCTACGGGGACTTGACAATGTCGAAAACACCAGCAAACGAGTAGTACAAAGAGTTTAAAGCGGGCCGTACTGTAATTGATGATTTACCTCGTTCCGGTCGTCCATCCACCTCTGTGACTGACGAAAACATCGAAAAAGTTACGAAAATTGTGCTCGAAGATCGTCGTGTGAGCATTAGGGAGACGGCAGCCGATCTTGGTGTCTCGTTCGGATCGGTGTAGAGTGTTATGCACGATGTTTTGGGCATGAGACGAGTTTCGTGAGAAACAACGCGTGGTTTCTTCACCTCGACAATGCACCGGCTCACACATCTCATCTTGTACACGACTATTTGACCAAAAACAACGTTAAAACCATTCCGCAAGCTCCGTATTCACCTGACATGGCCCCGTGGGACTTTTTCCAGTTTTCACGACTCAAGTTACCACTTCGCGGAAAGCGTTTTGAGACGATAAAGGAGAATTCGCAGCAGGAGCTGAAGGCGATTCCAAAATCGGCCTATGAAAAGAGTTTTAAAGATTGGAAGAAGCGTTGGAATATGTGTATTGCTTACGATGGAGATTACTTTGAAGAGAATAAAATGAATATCAATGAATAATTGAACCGTTTTCGTTTTATTGACAAATTCCGGGTACTTTTTGATCGTAAGGTACAGTGTTAATAAGTCTAATTTAGATTAAGCGAAACATGGTATAACGACGAGACGGGACAGCACATATTATATTTAAAACAAATTGTTGCATTAACACAAAGTCACACAATAATTATCTTATCATCTACAATTAGTAAAATTAATTATTATCTTCATAACTATGTGTTATTATGTAAATTATTAAAAACTACTTTTAGCTAGTTTTGTACACTCGTTCTCCGATCGGAATGGAATCTACTAGAGAAAGGTCTGTACGAAATTTTTTAATTTCATGTGTTAGGAATGGAATACAAAATACCTTCAACTCCAGGAACAGTATATCGAAATATTCAGTGAATGAAGGATCGGTACGATGGCGTACAGCATCATACAGATTAGAGCTATTCTGTGTTAAGAGTTCTCGAACACCCACTTGGTCCATATTTTCGGCTAGTTCTTTAGCGGAAATATGAATAAAAATTCAGCACATAGAATTTCGATGCAGTTTTTTACATAAGCGATGTAGCATTGGAGTAGTCTCAAGCGCTCCGGGACACACAGTGATACGGCGCATATACCGTTAAACAATTTCTTTTGCATTACTATAGCCGGTGAATACAGGTTCTTCTTCTTCGCCAGCGGTGGTTCCACTTGACTTTATTCATTGTGGTCGACACTGTCCTCAGTGGATGTCTCATCAATGCACCGATCGAATACAATGGATTTAGACCCGAACGATGTTGTAAAGTATACCTGGAAGTCTTCACCTTTGAGGGTGTTTGGGGTATTTCAGGTAGTGCATCTTGTAGTTAACCCCAGGTCGTGGTTTCGAGGATGATTCCTCCATTCTGCAGCTTAATGATTGGTACGATATCGCCGTTTACACGCGGCTGAATTCCCTCACTTATCTTCTTTGTTTCTGAATATTTCAGATTGTATGTTATACCGAGAAGCAGCGATACTTCGAAATTTTTCTTCTCATCGGCAGATATCAACCGGTACATGGTGGCCACGTCTATATCAGCGGGACTCATATTGAGCAACACGAGTAAACTTGACGAAAGAGATGGAGGTCGGAAATTTATCGATGATAGTTGTAGTTTCTAGTGTGTCACGGGCCTGACTGCCGGTTAAGCCTTTCCACGATTCGTTTTATGGGTAAGTATGGATAGCCATATTGCATATTGTTAACAAAACCAAATGGTGTGCTGCGACTATGGTAGCTGCGCGGTAGCTCGTCACTGTCGGTGTTTCGCTGCGCTCGGCAGCCGTGCGTGCAGCTGTGTGACAGCACCGCACGGACACTCAACTCATGCGAGGGGCGACGAACTCATACTCGGTTGGCAGTAGCGTCGCTCAACGAAGTCTTCAAACGCGCTCCCATTTTGCAATTTCTAGAGTTTATCTGTAATCGCCAAGCGTGTAACAGGTACTCGTCTCGAGTATTTTCTGAGTCTCAAATTGTGCTCAACAGGACTCAGTTTCATCCGATAAGGTGACGCATTGATAATTTTAGCCAATTTCCTCAGTGTGTGTACGGTAATTACTCAAATATGTGCATCCTCATTCGTCTCACCTCGTAGCGTACTTCGCAGCTCCGGCCGCTTACACGCTCTCTCTGGACTTTATTAACACGGCACGCAATTAATATAATTGAACGTGCAGCTCACCCAGTAAATTCAGTGCTCAGTTTTATTTATATATTTTTGTTTGTAATTTTTTTAGTAAATATAGACCTTTTTTCTTTCAACATTATTTGACTGGTTATTTCCACCTGTCACGAGTCAGTACTCATCTCACTTTCAATATATTACAGTCTACAACATTAGAACATCAGGATTCTCAAGCACATAATATAAAATGGAGGGGGGAAACAGGTGTACAGCTTCCTGCGTTACCCTCTGCTAGAATAACGAGCATTTACACTTGAAATACATATTTGTCCCAACTTATGATATATCATATATGATGACGATGATGATAAGAATGACTATTTGTCAATATACCCTGGTGGAAGTAACGCCAGAATGCAAGAATCCGTATTTGTCACAATGTAATCAGACTGTTGAGATGAATATTTAAATTATAAATGCTCGTTTTGACAATACATCTTGATTCCAAAAATGTTGGAGTGCAAGGGTCACATTCACTGTCTTGTAGACAGGACGTATAGGTGTATACATAAATTTAAATTAGGGGTAGTCATTTTTACAATGCAGGTTGCTCCTGAAAATGGAGGAGTACGAGAGTTCGTATTTACTGTTATGTAAACAGATACTACAGATGTATGTATAAATTAAGGATGCTCGTTTTAACAATAGAGTTTGTTTCTGAAAATACAGGTGTGGAAGGGCTTGTATATACTGCACCGTAGGCAGGTGTTACAGGAGTTATATATAACTTTATTAAATGAAGGCCACTCGTTTTCATAAATATAGCTTAGTACAGAAAACCGTGAAGTCTAAAGCTTCGTATTAACTGTCTTGTGAACAGACGTACAGGAAGCGCCATCTTTTATGTCGGTATGTAAACATTGAATAACTTTAAAAAAAAAAAAACCGATTTCCATATATGAGGTTTTTTTTATTTAATTTGGTCCTTTAAAATTTATTTGGACTAGTTTTTTAATATCAATACATCAATCAAGTCGCCGCCTTTATTGGCCAAAACAAAATGTGCCCTTTTTGCTGCGTTTTCCATCACTTTTTCGAGTATCTTGGGCGGTATAGCGATGATTTCGGCACGAATGTTTGCCTTGAGCTCGTCAATGGTCTAAGGCTTGTTGGCGTACACTTTGTCTTTTAAATAACCCCACAAAAAGAAGTCCGGAGGGGTCAAATCTGGAAATCTGGGTGACCAGTCAATGTCGCCATTTTTTGACATCACACGTCCAGGGAATTTTCGTTGCAGAAACTGCATTGTTTGATTTGCAGTGTGGCATGGTACAGCGTCTTGTTGAAACCAGTAACCGTCCAGACCTTTTTCACTCATTTGAGGGTAGACATAATGAGCCAACATCCACCGATATCGATTCCCATCGACTGTTTCGCCTTTTCTGAAGAAAAATGGCCCGATTATGGTTTTGGCGCAAACGCCGGCCCAAACAATCAGTTTTTGATCATGCAATGGTGTTTCATGGATCTCGTGTGCATTCTCCGTTCCCCAAATGCGGCAATTTTGCTTGTTAACGGCGCCAGAGAGTGTGAAATGGGCCTTGTCGGTCATCAAAATTTGCTTCCAAAAATCAGGTTCAGTGTCAACCATTCGAGCGACTGTTTGGCCGTATTTCAAGCGACGTGGACGATTCATGGTTGAAATTGTACTGAATTGACGTTTCAAAAACATGTCTACTCAAGTCAATCGGTTGATAAATGTCAAAGTTATTCAATGTTTACATACCGACATAAAATATGGCGCACCCTGTATATGAAAATTTAAATTATGGATAGTCGCCCCACAACTTGTTACAGAAAACGTTGAAATGCAGTCTCATGAGTCTTTTCAAAATGGTTTACACAGAATAAGGTATCTTTATGAATAGACCCCAACGGCACGGTGACCGCAAACCCTGAAGATACCAAGACACATCGTAGGGTTCAACTTTTACCATCCTTATAAACAATTTCGCTCTCTTTCTTAGATTATACAGCGTATACGAAGAAAAGTCAAAATATATTTAGAGCTAGAGAAGAAGGAGGCTATGGTAAAATTATAAAAGCAAACGAAATACAAATTTTCGTCTAATTCCGTGTTGAAACGTTGCAGTGCAACCACAGTTTTGCTCTAGCATTTTTCATTTTATCTCTTTTTCAAAATGGTTGTTCCTCGTCGTTCGCTTTTGGAGATTGTGCGTGCAGCGGCTCGTGTTTTTATTGTTTGCGATCGACGATTGGTGCGGCGGTTTACTGCACGGTGGAATATCGCGAACTTCAGGTTTGATCAGTTGTCCGCGGAGTTTACCACAGTGCTTCGTGAAGGTGATGTTGAAGGGATTACAACAGCGTTTAACAGTGGCGTCTTCTGTGGGTAGAAATAATGTTTTCTAACACCAAAATATTTTTGTTACAGCACGACGTTATTTACTAGAAACGAGCAGCAGCAGCAGCAGTTCCGATGAGAACGATGAATCGGCTGCCAATTCGTGTTTGGAGGTGTCGTTGACGCACGCCGACACAATGGCGGATGAGATGGAGGCCGATGAAGCGGTGTCATCCGACACGGACGATCCTGAATGCATCGATGACAACGACGACGATGACGTAGCCGTGGTCATAGGCGAGGATACCGACGAGGACAGCGTGGACGACAACCACGAAGATAGCGATGATGACGACGCCGACAGGGAGGCCGACGAGGTGACGGAGAACCAGATTATTCAACATCGACGACGCGCCCACGGATTTTGAGGACGACGATGCTTCAGACACTGGTAAGCTAAAAACTGTTCTTTTACTTTTGTATACTTTAATTTAATTGATAACAATAATTTTTATATATAATTATATATTTTATATAAATTGGGTCCAGGAAAAAGTTCGTGGCGTCTTTCCGATAGATGTCATCAATTGCAAATAAGTCAGGAAACACAGATCGCAGCGATACCACTGAACGCTCGTTGGAAAGATGACACTTCATGCATTACTTTGAGTGTATAAACATCAAAATTGGTGCGGTGGTTGCAAAGTTGTTTGCTGTAAAGTGCTGAAACGCAATGAAATCGAGCCATTTCTGAAACGTGTCATAACCGGTGATGAAAAATGTACGATGATGATCACGTACGACAATCGGAAGCGTCAAAGATCGTGGACAACGGATAGTGAGCCGTCACAAGCGTTCGCGAAGCCAGGATTGATGGCGAAAAAGGTGATGCTGTGTGTGTGGTGGGACTGGAAGGGAATCGTCCACCATGAGCTACTTCCAGTTGGTCAGACGATTGATTCTCAACTCTACTGTGGACAACTAGAGCGATTACGCCAAGCAATTGAAAGAAAACGGCCGGAATTGATAATAGGAAAGGTGTTGTTTTCCATCATGACAACGCCCGATCACACACTTCTTTGATGACCCGTCAAAAATTGCGAGAGCTTGGTTAGGAGGTTTTGGTACATCCACCGTATAGTCCAGACATAGCACCCTCTGACTATCACATATTCCGATCTCTGCAGAATTCTCTCAATGGGATTAAGCTGCTTTCAAATGAAGCCTGTGAAAACCACTTGATTCAGTTTGTCAACCAGAAACCACAGGAGTTCTTCACCGACGGCATCATGGCTCTACCCGAAAAAGGGCGAAACATTGTCGATAATAATGGAGCATATTTGGTTTAAATAAATTCATTTTCACACTTTAAGAAAACCAGTTGAATTTTACTAAAAAAAACGCCACGAACATTTTCCCAGACCCAATATATTATTTGATCGCTCAGGTGGGGCTGAATCACGGTTGGCTGGGCGGAACATAACCTCACTAATCGCCGTGTCAGTAACTAAGTAGCCATTCTATCTACCTGATACTGGACCACCAGTATCAGCCGGGTGACTATTCAGGCCTAGCAACGTCGAAAACCGTGCGACGTTGTCGCGCTTTCCGAGTATTTTCAAGATAAGCAAAATCTTTCGATGACATGAATTCAATAATTTTTTTATAAAGTATTATTTTCTTGGACAATCCCATATTAAAACATTTTTAACCATACATATTAGGTATATTTTATTAGGTAATAATGGTATGTATTTTTTGTTTTCATGTTGATGGCTCTTCAACAGAGGCTTCGTTTTTTATAAATAATGAATGCACCCGATTAAACAAGTGCAATGAAATCTTTTTCATGAATGCAGGTTTCTCGACTAACAAAATTATACCAAATACATATTTATTACGCGCTGTGACGTGTTATTTTGGCAAGGCCGTCACAAAATCGGACAGAGCGGGGCTGACCGGGATTGACCTCCTCGTTCGGCGAAGAGTTCTTCCCGAGGCGATCCAACAGGGCAAAAATATTAGCGTGCGTCAAGATAAATATAAACTTCGTGTTCTTTTTTTTGTTTTCTTTTGTATAATACTCCCGAGCGGGCGACGTCCTGGTAGCCGTGTTACCAGCATCGACAGGAAGGTCAGCCGCGGGAGTATGAAGGACACTGATTTATCGACGAGAGGAGAGATCTCGGGTCTCCGCAGTTGTCGTGCGAGAAGGCCGTAGCGATAACTGTGACGTCAGCGCTCTGGTAGAGAGAACCACGCTGAGACCATCCCCGCAGCACCTCATGGGGACCGGAAAATGCAACGATCTCGGGCAGCCTTTTAATTATCGCTGCGCTGCGGAGTCTCTTTCATTCACTTCATGCTGGCTCGAATATTAACCCCAGTCACGAGTACCGTTACCATGCTACACATTTTATTGGTGGCTACGATTTGGAGGGAGGGAGTTTATCGGCTCAAACAACGACAGCCAACGTATGATCGGGGACTCTTGCGCCGTATATTGAAGTATAACGAGGACGTGTATACCGGGCCCACTGCGTGTTTGTCCGACGAGAACCGACGCCTGCTCCCGCGTTTCTGGACCACTGCGAGATTATTTCTCGAGAGGCTCCCTACACTGCAGCCTTCCGGTAAGGCCGTCGTTTATCTCTGGTTTCAGTGTGGGAGTTAGCTCCAGTAATTTTGGTGAGAAAACCCTAGCGATATTGTCGTGACGGCGCACTGTCGTACCGGAAATCTAACGTCTTTTGCTATAGGGGTCAAACAGCTACCGCCCGGTATTCCCAATTTTGCAAGAATTCGGTTCTCGAAAATTAAAAAGGATCGCCGAAGGGGTTCCATTACTTTGTCGTTTTCTCTCGTATTTTATTATTGTAAATTGGGGGGCGTTGAGAGTTCAGGTATGCGGGATGAATGTGGGGTAATCGAGAGCAATACATCGTGCGTAAGCGAGGCGTCCGTGACTTTGGGACAGTTCGTTAGAGACTAGTCGGGTATCGTTTAAATCGTGGTGTGTGCGTGGTTGCGAGAGTGCGTCCCCGAAGGAGGAATCTGTCCTGGGATTAGTCGGGTTATTTATTTTGTTTCATTTATGCTGACTTAGTTAGTCTGTTGTATTTTTTATGATTTATTTATTTAGTTTTAGCTTTTTATTTATGGTTTTTTTCCGGACATTTTATTGTTTATTATATTTTCTGTTAGCTTCGTTTTGATTGTAGGCCCTTAGGTCCCGCTTTTTATCCTGTGATCGTTTTTAATTATCGGACCGACACTAATTATATGATATCTTATTTTGGTTTCGAGCGTACCAGGGCGATAGTAAGGGCGAGCGACTGCGTGTGAAGTGTAGTGTGGAAGGATGTAGTGATGTCACCAATCCGAGAGATTTTGTTAAATATTGTAAGGAAAATTGAACTGACGTAAATCTAGCATGCTGCAGCTTGTCGCTTCCCGACCATGCTTCCGGGAGTAACAACATGGCTCTCGGGGAATTTTTGGTTTATTAACTGCAATAAATTGTTCATTATATTTTTGATTGCCTTAACTGCCGTGTTGAGATTTTTTTCGCGAGACACCTGACTATCCTATCCCCTCTACCAATCACCAAGGCTGCGGTAAAGCCGAGCTGTCCCTGTGTATTCCGCGTGCGAATTAAATTTGTCTCGGGAAATAATTTATTTCTTGGAAATGGCGCCCAGCACGCAAGAGCACGGGCTTTTATAACCATCCGCAAGAGCTGCAAGTGGTCGAGTTGGAAAAATTGGTCACAAATTTGACGCCCAACGTGGCGCGTCATTATAAAATAATTGCCCATCAGGTGTTTAATTATCGTTTAATTAGACTTTTTTTTATATAACTCATACTTTTCCTTTTGATGTTAGAGGAAATTGGTGAAGTCCCTTTCATATTCATTTATTTACAGGTTATATGTTTTATCGCGTTCCTGTCTGGTTTATTGATGGCGGGAATTCATATGGTATTGTGAGACTCAACGAGTCTATTTCCTTGGCTATTGCATAGACGAGACGTCGTCCAGCTAAGTGGTAGTGACAGGGTAGTAGTGTCGCGCCTTGACCAATTAGTGTGGAGCGAATCGTCACACACAGGTGAGCAAGGCTGTCGGAGCCTCGCTGCCACGCTAGACCTACCATTGTCTTTTGAGATCACGTACCACGTGCATCACAATTTATCGAACCTTTGTAAAAGTGATTTTTTTTTGTTTCCTTGAGGAGAGCACGTTATCGGGCTGAGAGGTCCGTATTTGTAACGTGACGTGAGGAATCGCGGGGATAACCGGTAATGAATTTCTAGTGCTGGATTAATATTGATTTATTCGTGTTGGTGAAAAATTTAGAAAAGGAAAAGCGTTCGAAATTAAAGGGAAAAAAAGAGGCCGGAAAACCAAAAGGCTTGGAAGGAAAGGAAAAAAAACGCTACCGTGCTTTCAGATGAGCTAGTTTCGTGTCGGGAAAAGAAGAATTCCGAGGATATCGAGCAGCGAAGTAACGTTGCGTTTATTATTCTTTCCATTTGTTGCACCTAGCGACAGCATAGTTCGGGCCGTGGCTGTGCGGAAAACGCCTGGCGAGCCCGAATGTGCCTAATTAAATTTAACTTTGGTTCTCGTACACGAGAACATTGGTTTTGTTTTGGAGATCTGACAATTTCTTTCGTTTTCGTGTATTTTATTTATTTATTTATTTGTTTATTTAATTCTATTTTATTTATTCCTTTATTTACTTATTTATTTTATCCCATTTTTATTTATTCCTTCATTTACTTATTTATTTTATCCTATTTTTATTTATTCAGTGATTTATTTATTTATTTTGATTTTCGTGGACTTCACTGTAGCTAATCGTAATAATTATCAGTCTATTTTTCCGTGTTTTCTGGGATATAGAATGTTTTTGGCATTACTACCTTTTATCTCAATATTTAATGTCGTCATAGAATTTATTATTTAAATTCATGAGTCCATAGAGATTTGTGTTTCGGGTTGGCGAAATTAAGCGATTCGTTTGACATAGCACGACTGTCGGGTGTGAGGCCTCTCGGTAGCTGAAAATCATAACAAGCCGGGTGGACGAGCGAATCGTCCGTGAAAATTGTAACCAAAGCCAGTCTCCCGTGTAGCTAGCTGACCGAGTAGCCTTTGGTAAGCTCTCGGAACTTGTAGCCTACCGAGGAGGAATAAACGGTGGTACAATTTAAGTATTGACGTGAAATTATAAGATTTATTTTATTCTGTTGAAATTGATGCTCTTGTCGGGCGTAAGTGCGCGTACGGGTTGAGCGTAGCGGTATTGAGTGTGTACGCATCGGTATTGGGGTTCGTGTCGCGAGTCTAGAGAGCATCGGTGTGGGTCGAGCGCGAGATCTCGTTCGAACAGCGTTCGGTCGGCTTCGTGCATTCTCGCGCTATAAGTACTATCGGACGCTCTAGCGTTGCGTGAAGCGGTGCAGCTAGTAGGTACGGTCTGTCGTGGTACGGCACGGTTTCTCGTGTAGAATGGATTGCTTGCGGGACGAGGGAAGAGGGACAATGGGAGACGACTCGATCAGACGTGTGTTACGCGAGCGTGGCTTACTTATGGGTAATGCGTCGTTCGAGTTGCTTGAGCGTCTTGTAAAATCTTTATTGTCAGAAGTGCAAACCCTTGGTGGCACCCCTCCGGTAGTCGACACGACTACCGAAATTCCCGTTCCGTACGGGAATTTCGGGTGAAGATAACTCGGCGAATCCCCTTCTTACGACGCGGTCAGCTGTTGTAGAAGGTAACGCGTATGCAGCTTCGATTCCGATAGCCGTACCGGTGTTTAGCAAGTTGCGTTCTAGAGTGGTGTCCACTCCGCTACCCCCTCGTGACCATCCTACGATGAATTTTGGAGAAATGATGTCGTTTCCGCGTGGGTATCGAGCGATCCCTAATTTTTAGTCGTCACCACGCACCCCCGTGCACCAACATTATAGGGGGGGGGGGGGGGGGTTCCGGCCTCGGGACCTTATGAATTAATGAGAAAATTAAATAAAAAATTTTCGGGAGCGCGGGGGGAGGACGCGGAAGAATTTATAACGCGACTACAGGAAGGTCGCGCGCCCGTTTCCGTTACTGATGAAAAACTTTTCTCTTGATTGTCGTTTTTCCTGTCGGGTATTGAGTTAGTGTGGTTTCGTAGTGAGAAGCCACGCTCTGTGAATTTCGAGTCTTTCCGTTTGGCGTGGCGCGATCGTTTTGGCAATCCCGATTTTCAATTGGCGTTACGGAAAGAAATTTTACGACGTATCCAGGGAGAAGATGAGTCAGTGTCAGACTATTTGACGTGTTTGCAAGGGTTGTTGGATCGCGTGATACTACCTTTTCCGGCCTGCGAACAGCTGAGCTATGCTCATCGCAACATGTTGCCAGAGTTACAAATCGCGATACAGCGACACGAGGTGCACTCATTCGGGGAATTGGAGCGCGTTGCGGTGCGCATCAAACACAGTTATTTGGCGGAACGATATTATCGTCAGGCGCCGTGACCGGAGCGTTCATTGTTCCCGAATCTCGCGTATCATGCACCGCAGGGTTGTCGTCAACCCGCGGAGCGAGTTTTGCCGCCTGAAATAGTCAGTGGCTGCGAAATTCCGCGCACACGAATATTCCTCCTGGGGAGAGCGGCGAGAGGGTCCCACGTAGGGATAGATCGCCATGTCGGCCATCGGCTAGGGGGGGAGGTGCACCCTCTCGAGCACCACGTAGGTCGCTCTCGGAGTCATCGAGTGTTTCACCCCGTCCTCCCATTCCGCCTAGGCCAGCGAGACCAGCTCCCCCGTCGCCGCTAAAACCCACACGTAACCCCGGTCTATCGGGGGTTAGACGAGTCGCCTCTATGAAAGAAAATATTTGTTGGAACTGTCGGAAGCCGGGTCACTTATCCATTGAGTGCACTGCCCCACGAACTTTTTTTTTGGTTTTGTTTCAGGTTTTGTTTCAAATGCGGTAAGCCGGAGGTAACTACGAACATTCTCCATAATTGTCCGGGAAACGCTTCCGGCGGTCACCAGTAGGAGCTGTGGTGATTCCATCTTCCTCGGGAAGAGCTCCCTGCATTACCGACTGCGTCTGTCGATTTCGCGGAATATTCGTGCAGTCCATTAAATACCGCGCGATCGCGAACTATTCTTATCGCTAAAGTTTCCGTTATGGGGCATATTTTACCGGCGATTGTAGGTAATAACTCCACGCATACGTATTTGGGACAGGATGGGATTTTAGCTGCATCACGGTTAGGTTTAACTCGTCGGAAAACTCCTCCGCGCCCAAGTACTATCGCGAACGGGGAGAAAACGTTATGCTCGGAGAAAATCGATTTTCCGATAAAATTAGAGGATCGCGAGAGATAAGTGGCGGGTAGAGTTTTGTCTGCGTTTTGCCTGCACCCCTGTTCCTCGGGTTGGACGGGTTAGAAGCTCTAGGGGTAGTTGTCGATCACGAGCGTCGGGTGTGGAGTTTGAGTGGTGAGCGAGATCGCGAATTGGAGTTCGTGAAATGTGATACCGAAGAATACGCGAACGTTTTATTGGGAATTTCGGATGTCGAGCGTGAGGAGACAGAACGTTTGATAGAGTTTCTCAGGGTCAAGCTGCCGAAGCTTAAGAGCGCGTCGGGATTGACGCATCTCACTAAACATAGAATCGATATCGAAGACGCAAGGCCGATTAAACAACGTTATTATCCCGTGACACCGATTATGCGTGAGGTTATTGATGCCGTGGTCGACCGAATGTTGAAGGCTGATGTTATCGAGCCTTTGTGCAATTATTAGTCGACGCCAATTACAATGATTAAGAAACCGAATAACACGTATAGGTTTTCTCTCGATTTCCGTAAAGTCAACGCGCGGCCTCCAAAAAGATTCGCTGCCGTATATGAGCCAGCTTCCGGATAAATTGCGTGCAACCAAATATATTTCCACCCTCGATCTTAGCGAAGCTTACCATCAGATACTGTTGGAGGCAAGCTCGAAAGAGGTTATGGCCTTCACGGTACCGCAGCGCGGATTATTCCAATTTAAAAAGATGCCCTACGGTTTGTCGAGTGCACCCGCTACCTTTCAGCGATCGTTAGACAAGCTAATTGGCCCGGAAATGGAAAACCTCACGCGTTGGTGTATTCGGATGACACTATCATTGCAACCGAAACTTTTGCGGAACATTTTTTTTGGTTAAAGCGTGTTTTTGATTGTATCACGGAAGCAGGTCTCGCGATTAATCCGGAAAAATGCCAATTCTGCTGTCCGGAGGTCAAATATCTCGGTTTTCACGTGAATCGGCATGGATTGCAAGTCGATCCTGAAAAAACGGCACCGATTAGGAATTGTCCCCCTCCAAATAGTGTTAAAGCCTTGAGACGATTCTTAGGTATGGCTTCGTGGTACCGTCGGTTTATTCTTCACTTTGCTAAATTTGCCGAACCGTTAACGCTGCTAACCAGGAAAAAAGTGGAATTGGGGGGACGACCAGAAGAGAGCCTTTGCGCATTTAAAGTAAGCATTGGCCTGTGCTCCGACGCTGGCGTGCCCTGATTTTCAAGCGAAATTCACGCTACAGATTGACGCGAGTATGAGTGGTTTAGGAGCCGTGCTCACGCAGCAAGTAGAGGACGAGGAACACGCGCTTGCGTATGCGAGTCGTACTCTCTCTGCCGCCGAGAAAAATGATACCACCACAGAACAAGAGTCTTTGGTTATTCTTTGGGCAGTGCGGAAATTTTGCGCGTATTTAGCGCGTTTCATGGTGATTACTGACCACCACAGTCTTCGGTATTTACAGACGTTGAAGGATCCGTGGGACGCTTAGTTCGGTGGGCTTTACAGTTAGCTCAATGCGATTTCCAGGTGCTGTATCGCAAAGGAGCGCTCAACCATGTTCCGGATAAACTCTCGAGAATGTACGAGAACGCGTCGCCTGGACCGACGAGCCAGGAAGAGGAATCGGGTTTTCATTTCTTGGTTGTTGCGATGGAAGGCTCGGGAACAGTCGAACGTGAGCCAGTGACTGCAGCAAACAATCGGTGGTATGTCAAGAAATATTGAGACGTGGCCGAGTTCGCGAAACGTTTTCCATCGTGGAAAATTGTCAAAAAACGGCTGTATTTGAATCGTCGAACCACACGTCGCGAGTTACTAGAGGACAGTAATTCGGAGTGGAAGTTAATGGTACCGCGCGGCGATCGTTTAGTCGTCCCCAGGGAAAATCACGACACACCGCAAGCTAGCCATCTAGGTATCGATAAGACGTACCAGCGTATTTTTCATTGGTGCTTCTGGCCAGGGATGATGCGAGATGTGGTACGCTACGTCCGGCATTGTGGGATATGTTAGCCGGCCAAGGTCGAACAGAGACCATCGCTGGGCCTCATGGTACGTCGAATTGTGGAGGAGCCATGGACGATCGTCGCCACTGTTATTATGGGTCCATTTCCACCGAGTAAAGCGGGCTTTGCGTACGTTCTCGTGATTCAAGTCCAGTTCACGAAGTGGGTAGAGTGCTGCGCACTGCGTAAGGCCACGGGTAAATAGCGCGGCATTAGAGGAATTAGTCTTCTCGCGATGAGGAACTCCGCAGGTATTGTTAACGGACAATGGCACGGAATTCGTGAATCAAAGTCTACGCGCAATTGCTACCGAGCGGGGAATTTATCATACAACTACGCTACCGTATCATCCGCAGGCGAATTCGGTAGAACGCGTTAACCGGACTTTGAAAACTATGATCGTTTTTGAATTTTGGGCGAGAGTCTGTGCCGCATAATTTGTATAGGCGTCGGGTGTAAGGGAACCGCGAGATCGTTCCGTTGTCGCGAGAACCGTGGTCGGAACGAATGCGAAAGTTGGAATTCGTGCGCGAGCAAGTCACCCACGATCTCGGAGAGGCGTACCAGCATCAGGCGGCGCAGTATAATAAGCATCGTCGGGAGAAAACGTTTGACGTGGGGGACCTCGTGCTGACGAGACAGCGTATTTTGTCAAATGCTGCGCACAATGGGGCTGCGAAGCTGGCCACGAAATTTCATGGCCCCTTTCGTGTGAGACGTGTGCTCTCGCCGGAGGTTTACGACATTGAGTATCTCGGGGGGGGGGGGGGGGGGCGGGAGTCGATAGAGATTTGAAACCATTCATTTCACCCTTACAGGATGGCGGAGTTCTGCAAGGGGAGATGAGCCCTTACGAACAGCTTTTCTTAGCGGAGTACATGCGAATTACCCAGGCGCAGGAGAAGGCTGTTCGCGAGGGGACAGCGGAAGCCAGCTCAGAGGACGAGGTGGATTTTAAGTAGGAGGGCAAAACGCCTGAGGACGCTCCCGAGCCGACAGGGGCAATAGGGTCGTAGGCGGAATGGCCGGACACCACCCCGCCAAAGCCAGCGACTCCGTTGGAATTGCAGGGGGTACGGCCACAACCGTGGCAAGTGTCCCTCCACACAGCGGGGCGTTCTGTGCTATTTGTGTGGAAAGAAGGGGATCACGGCCCGAACCTGCCCAGACTGCGGCCCATACTAGCGCAGTCTGGGCAACCGGGCTACCCAGGAGCAGAGATCCCGGCTAGCAAAACCGTAGGCTACCGTGTTAACCATGCGGGCGGTGAATGGAGGAGGTAAAATGTAAAAATAAAGAGAGGGAATGCTATCGCCATATTATATGACTTTTTTAAAATTTAGTATCCCTTACCCTTCCTAAGCCCGGCGGAGGTACGCACGAGGTACAAAGGAAGCCGGGAGGCACGGAGCCTGTAAGTCTGATGTGTTACTTGTTAGTAGTTTTCGTATTTGTGTGGTTATTGTTGGAGTTGGTTGCGTGGAAAATCTTTTGCGCTCTGATATCGGGAATATGCACCTGAAGAAAATATTATGTTTGTTTTCCTTGCACCTGTTAGATCTCTTCGTACGAGAGCGAGGGTCACGGGAGTAACTCGGAAGTTAAATGTCTTGCTCAGAGGAATGACTGCCTATATCGGACGAGGCCGTCCTGAGTCTAGGGGGGGGGGAGGAGTTGTGACGGGTTATTTTGGCAAGCCCGTCACAAAGTCGGACTGAGCGGGGCTGACCGGGATTGACCTGCTCGTTCGGCGAAGAGTTCCCCCGAGGCGATCCAACAGGACAAACATATTAGCGTGCGTCACGATCAATATTAACTTCGTGTTCTTTTTGAAGTGAAACTTCTTATGGGCGGTTGTAAATTGGATGTTATGAAACGAAAAAGTGTAACGGAAGTTGAGACAAACTATATAGATTGAGGTACCTGACCACCTTAGAAGGCTAAAAATACCACATTTTTAAACACTGTTTTCCCAGTCCCTTCATTAGATATCAACATGAATCTTTTTTCAGAGTATTATTTTAAGCTTATAAAATACAAAAATAATTTAATTTTTTTTTTAATTATCCAGGGAGCACGAAAGTCAAGCCCTCAAAAAATTGGTGTTCCATGGCGGACAGTTAATCTCAGGATCAGCAAGTCTAAAACAAAAAAATCAAACGGCATCCTAAAAAGAAAGATTCCTTACGTGCCAATTCACCTCAAGTAGAATAAAAATCCCCAAAAAAATATGGCGGATGTCCAAAAAAAAGTTTAAAAATCACCCTATTTTTTCACTATTATTTGCTGAAAAAAAATATTATGTTTTTTTTTTCAAATAGGGGAGAACTGGCATACAAAACATTTCAATAAACAAAACAAGACCAAATTTTTTTAAATCGGTCCAGTAGTTTCGGAGATTATCTCCGCCATTTGAAAAAAAAGTAGTATAGAGAAAAACGCGTTTAGTTTTTTCTCGTTATTTTTATCAAATATTTTTTAAAAAATCGAGTTTTATCACTTACAATTAGTTAATCTGCTATCCCTGGACCATATAACAGAATACCACTGTCATTGAAGGCTTCTTCCTCCCTTTGTTGTACTTATTTCTTTGCCAAACGACGCTCTTTTGACGCGGCCATGCTGGCTCTGTCAGCATAATAAATTCTCTCTTCGTCTTTGCTTAACACATATTGGTACACAGAACTCCCGATGGTGCATCCCATGAGTTCCATCATCTTCAGGAGAGTCATACGTCCTTCATTGAAGATGGCCAACGATATTTGAACACACAATTCAACGACTTCCTTCCTTACAAACGTATGTTTTGGGACCATCGCCCAGAGTGTCTTATTATAACACTCGTTGTTATTTTGAGTGTTTTTTCCCAAACAACGTTTGAGTAGATCATCATTAGTTAATTTTTCGAAGACTGGTTTGACGTATTCCTGGACTTCCGCACTCAGAGCTGGTTTGTGCTTGAATGGTATGTTGTTCGCTGTAGCTTTTAGATATTTACAGCAATCTGGATTGCAGTACTCGTGTTGTGGTGCGTCGTCGGCGGAAATTCTGTGGTAATATCCGGCCTATATCTGTCTTTTCATTTCGGTCTGTGAATCTGGATAACGTTGTATGGCTAAACCATAATTAGTTGACATTTTCTTCATTATTTTTTCAGTCAAATCCGTGGTTTTGGGGAGGGGTGGAGCTGAATCTGCGATTTATATTTTTTTACGTGGCTGTTTAATTTTCGGTTTTTCCGCTTTCTCTGCTGTTTCCTTTTTCATCTGCTCTTTTTTCTTCTTTTCTTCAGCCTTTCTAAACTTCCGTAGCTCCGTTAGCGACTTTTTTACTTCTTTCAGATGCCGGAACATCCGTTTTCCTACATGCAAAACACATTCAAGCTTCTGTATGGTAAAATCTCCATACGGTTAGCATCACACAAGTTGGTGAAAGTCTTAGAGTCACCGTCACCTATGTAGTAGGCGTATTTGGCCTCATGGAGGATCAGGGAATTTTTGAAAATCTCTATTATTCCTTGTACTTCCATACCCCCAGAACTACCTTCGTAATTTGCTGAACACTGTTCCTGATGCTCGCTCTCGTACCAGATCTTAAAATCAACGGGATTCAATTCTTTTTCCTTTGCCTGGCAGCATTTGCATATTTTACAAGAAACGCAATATCCAAAAATTTTCCTGTATATTTACCTATTACAGTACAAACGCCGATCGATGAACTGAAGCCACGTTGTAACCAAGTGCCATTTCCTGACACCACTAATTTATCCTCAGGCAATCCATTTTCTACATTTTTCTGTTTCTCCTCCTTACCGGCTTTTTTTACACAGATGTCGGCAATAATTTTCACAGCAATATGGACGTTCTCGAAAATGTTATAATACGTATTTCTACTCCAATGTGATGTTATGTCCATAATTGCAAAAAAGAGTTCTAAGCCGCTACGACCCATACCGAATAATCGCATAACAAACACAATGCGTCTGTTGATTTCGAATCCTGTATGTATGTAAGGGGAAGAATTTATTTTTCTATCACCACAATCGCACGCGATCGTAAACTTCACATCTTTGTCGCAAGTTTTACACTTCAATGTACTCGCCAAAGCCGAAAAAACAAGTGGAAATGATAATATACAATAATTAAAACTATCATCGCATTTTACATCGAAATCACCACTTAATGATAATTTTCTTGCGGATGAACTCGTAAATTCTGTACTGTACTCAGATGTGTGTTGATTACCCAGAAATGTATGAGATACCCTCGTAGTTTTTTTTGTTCTTGGCTTTGAATTTTTACAACCTTTTCCGTACGAAAAGGTAAAACACACAACACTTCTATCAATAAATGAACAAGCACTGAGAATACGTTTTAAATCCGTTTGAGTATAGGTTATGAAGCCAGCACTACCTGGAGTAAACTATAAACCGGTATTTTGGGGAGAAAAGATACACAATGGATACCACGTGGCAAACAGCTACGTGGGCTGTGTCAGCAACTATGTACAGCTGGGAGCGCGCGCACACTTTCAGTTACTTTATACTGTTAGAATTTGAATTAGAAAAAAAAAAACTTTGTGGAGGTTATTTTTAAAGGTATAATAAAGTAGAAAATGTAAAAAACGAAAAATCGATTTTTTTAAATTTCCAAGGTGGTCAAGTACCTTAATAGGATTTGACTTGCGAGAGAATGAAACAAAACACATCACTATATAATTTCCTTATACTCCGTCTCCTCTTTGTGCGGTGGTTCGTAACGTCCCCACTCCTGTCTTTCGTGCATGGAGCTCTGTGCGTACGGGCTACTTTCTATACTCGAGGTATAGGGCATAAGCACAGAGTACACCACGCAAGCAGAGAGAAAGAGAGAGAGAGAAAGACAAAATACATTAAGAGGTATAGGACACGTTTTTCTGTCCTGTATATGCGCCCTATTCTCTGTGCATTTTTTTTTTTAAATAATTGTTTATTGCTTATAAAATTAATATTACATACAGTTTAAGATGGTGCAATAACAAAATGAAAAAAAAAACCATGGTAATATATTTCCTAGTGTGTAGGTGGTCGTATCAGGTGCCTGTGTTGGGTGCAACTTAGATACTAAAATTTTTATAAGTGGGGATGGTAAATATATTTATGATAATATAGATAGATAATTATAATTTTATCCAACACTGGTCGGGTGTTATTTGTTTGCATGGGGAAAAAAATTTTTTTACAGGAGAAAAAAAATAAAACCTCTACTAAAGAGAAGGAAAAGAAAAAAAGAAAAAAATTCCCCTCTTCCCTCTTCTTCCCCTCTTTTCGGTTGACCATCTAAGATTAGTTAATGTATAAATACATACTATGATTACAATAATATAATAAATACAATAAATACTATATACCTATATAATAAGACCTAATATAATCGCGCGCAATGGAAATCGCAATTAAAAACTAACTTAGGACTAGCGCAATGGAAATCGAAATATTTACAATTCAATAGTACTTATAATATATTTAGTTATGTGGGTAATATTATATAATATGGTGCAATAATGCAATTAGAGTATGCTTGGCAGAAGTCTGCGTCGTTTGAGCTTAGCTTGAAGCTCAGTCATGTGGATATCTTCGGCTGTAAACCACCAATATTTATCGTAGTTGAGCCTAGACGGGTAGTTCAGGTTACATTTGGGGATGGCTGTACTAAATTTGAAAGCAGGGTTATTGGCTATCTGCTGAGTGGGGTCGAACCCTATGCGGTTATTAGCTCTGTTGCGACGCCAGTGGTATAGGATCGGTATATTGTATGCATTTTGTATATATCCTTTTTTATCACATAGCATAAATGCCTGTGAGGATGTGTAGCCATTAGTTAATTCAGCATGAATATGATTTATGTCGTATGTGGCTAGTGAACTGATGATCGGATTAGTATGAGAGTGTAATTTATGAAAATAGTCGCGTGTTAGTTTTATAGTGAATCAATCGATGCGGGTAGTGTTAGCAGTGGAATATATGATTTTGTTACTTATGAAGTGTTGATATTCGGAGGAGGGTGAGCGAGTTAGTTTAAGGCAAGTTCTGAAGCATCTACGCTCGAACATACGGAGTAGTTCCATTAGTGTGTGATTAGTGTTCCACCAAATCGGCGCCGCATAGGTGAGGATGGGCCAGATTAACAACAGGTAGAGTATAATTTTTGTTCTACGACTGAGGTTGTTATTGTAGAAAATGCGGCTGTTGAAAAAAAAAGCCGCTCGTGCTTTGGCCAGCTGTACCAGGATATGGACATTTCCTCTTAGGAGTGCGTCCACTTGAACGCCCAGATATCTAACAGAGTTAACGTGCGGTGTGGATGTGAGTGTGTTGGTGCCGGGTATGTGTGTGTGTGTACTGTAAAATTTTTATATGCGTTACGGTTATTTTTTTATAGGAAGGAGCGGGGTTTACGGAAGAGGATGGTTTCGCACTTTGCCGGGTTTAGTCTTAAGTTCCAGGTGGAAAAGTAAGTGTTGATTTTATTTACTGTATTGGAAAGTTCTGTGTGGATGTTGGAGATTAAGTTACCGTGGGTGTATATAATTATATCGTTTGCGAAGGCTATTGCTGAGGTGTTACTATTATTATTGTTAAGTTTGAATAGGGAGAGCAGATCACTGGTAAAAATGTTAAATAAAATTGGAGAATTAACGGTTCCCTGCTGGAGCCCTTCTTTGCAAAGAAACGTTTGGGACGATGTCATGCGTGTATTCCATGTGATAAATTGTTTATTGGTAATCATATCCCAGATCAGATGTATCAACCATCCGGGGAAGTTTTTGTGGTGTAATTTATAAAGGAGTCCGTCTAGCCAGATGGAGTCAAATGCTTTTTCCAGGTCTAGTAGTGCTGTCCCCACTAGGCGGCAGCTGCCTACTAGCCTGTTCACGTCCGATAGTATCTTGTGGATGGCGTGGGTAGTTGAATGAGTGTGTTTAAAACCGAATTGTGTGTTGGGAATAATGTTGTAGGTAGTGCAAAATGTGTTAATGGAAGTATTAATAATTGATTCATATAGTTTGGAGGCTGGGGGTAAGACTGATAGGTTTGTAGCTGGCGGGATCGGAAGTCTTTGTTTTTTTTTTGAGGATAGGGAGGATTTTCGCTAATTTCCAGGCTTTAGGGAAATATTTGAGGTTAATTGCGTTGTTAAAGATAATGGTTAGAGCTGTAATAATTGGAGGGGTTAGATGTTTTGGGATTAGTGGCGGGATATTGTCTACGCCACAGGAGGTTTTGTTAGGAAGTTTGGTAAGTAGAATGGTTAATTTGTGTATGTTGTAAAGTGAGAACGGATGAAGTGTGAGGTTATTAGTAGGGTTAGTGGATGGGTTGTCATTGTTGAATTGGGTGATGAGATTATTAGGTGAGCGTGTTGTGTTGATAGCTGTTTTGATTGGTGTAATGGTGCGTTGTACGAGTTCGGCCACTCTAGAGTCAGTGTTGAGGTGTCTAGGGGAATTCATGTGTTCGTAATGGGCTCCTATAATGTTGAGAATGTCGTTAGGTTCTGTGAATGTGTATTTTTTATTAGTAAGAGGTGTGTTGGTGAGTGAGCAGTTACTGCGTTGTAGTATAGTGTGATTGTGTTGGTGTAGTTGGATATTGTTGATGGTGTAAGGGTGTGTATTTCTAAGGAGTCTGTTGATTTTGGGGAAGAAGGATAGCGTCTCCCGGTGGTCGATACATCTGATCTGGTTGGTCCAGTATTTCTCCGTAGCTATTTGGAGTTTAGTCTTGATGTTGGTAGTAAGTAGTTTTAATAAGGCTTTAGTCTGTGTGACGAGGTTCGCCTCCTGAGGTAAGCCCAGAGTGTGCAGGTTGTGGAGTATGGTGACCAGTTTTATTTTTCGTTTTTGGAGATTTAGGATGCTATTGTTAATACAGTTTAAAATATGGTTGGTGTGTTTAAAGGTAGGGACCGCTACCGCAATAGAGTCTTGTATCGCTCTGGTAAGGATCGCCAAGTGGTCGTCAACTTCAGAGGTGCTAAGATTGCGATTTGTGTCGGGTGGTGTGGGGTATAATCTCTTTAATGCTTTCTGGAATTTCTTCCATTTAGTGCCTCTGAAGTTAAGACGACCATCAGTAGAGTGCACTCGCTGGGGCTGGAGGCCACCCTTATCCAGAGAGAGTATCAACTCAATTGCGGTATGGTCACTATTATACGGAAGAGTGTGAGAGGTGTGATTGGTACTGTTCTGGATAGATAATCTGGTGTCTGCTATGAATAAATCTAAGTAAGAGTTACTAGGCTTATAAGTGGGCGCATCCGGTGGGTAAATAGATAGTTTATACAGTATGTCGTTGTCACTGACCCATCGAGCCAGGTGAGAGCCCCGTTGATTATTAACTGAGTCTCCCCAGTCTATGCGGCGCGCGTTGATGTCGCCTGCTATTATGTACTAGATGTTGTTTTTATACAATTTAAGGGACCGAAAAAGGGTCTCTAGTTCCGTTAGAAAGAGAATTCTACTGTCATGACGAACGTAGATGCTTATTATGTAGAATATGTGATTGTTAGTTGTAGGTAGATTAATAATGGTGTATTGAATTATTTCATTGTTAATGGATGAAGGTGAACGGATGATTTCATAATGAAGGTATTTTTTAATTAAGATAGCAGTACGGCCTCCTTGCGTTGAATTGGGGCGGTCGGTACGAATTATATGGTGATTATTAAAGAGTGGATTATGACGTTGGGTTAATTTAGTTTCAGATAATAATATGATGTCGTGATTATGTTCGATGATGAAATCCATGAGGTCGAGACGACGATGATTAGTAATGATGGAATTGACGTTTATGGCCGCAATTTTTTATTTACTGATCCGTAGTGGTGGATTATCCATAAAGTGAGTTATATATAAAATCTATTCTATTAGAATTGTGTGTGATTTGTGCTGTAAGCGAGTTATATTGTGTTGTGATTATGTGTGTTAGGTCTTCTTTCAGCGCTGTAAGCTATTCGGGTGCCTGAAGGGGGTAATGGTCCTGCGATGGTGCATTCCGTGTCGGTGGAAATGTAGATATTGGCGTTGGAGCGTCGCTTTGATGGGTCGATGAGATATTTGTTGGGCAATTGGTGAGTTGTTGGTGTTAAGCGGTAGGTTTATTAAGTGCCTGCGCGTATGATGTGCCTGGCGTTATTAAGTTGGTGAGATTATTGATATTTTGGTTGATTGCAGTTAACTTTTTATGTTGGTTATCTTTTTTTAGATTAACGGCCATCTTGATGTATGGACAGCCCCTGTAGGAAGCCGGGTGGCCAGGATTGTTGCAATTTGCACATTTTAATTGAGCTTTATCTATTAGTTGTGTGATGGTGCAGTTTCCCGGTTCATGTGTTTAGGCACATTTTACACACCTGAATGGTAAATTGCAATTGATGCTGGAATGACCTATTCTCTGGCATTTACGACACTGATAAATATTTTTTTTTGAGCGGTTCCCATTTAACTTTTTGGTATGCAATGGATTTAATAGAGTATAATTCTTTGGTCGGGCTGTCAGCTGATATGTGTATAATAAGGTGGTAGCGGTTGGGGTTGGATTTATCATATAAGAATTTGTTTAGTTTAAGGATGTTTAACTCCGAGATGTTGTGATCTTTAATTTCAGTGAGTATTTCTTCATCCGTAAAGGTACCTTTGATCCCTTTAATTAAGTATATTTTAGGTTTTTGATTTTTCGGGGTGAAGGTATAAAATTGTAAATTGTCTAGCTTGGCTTGCTCGCAAAATTTCGTATATTCGGTGTTATTGATCAGATATATGATATGGTGGTTGGTGTCAGATTCAGTTATTGTTACGTTTTTCTTGGGGATATTGAGTTTATTAATAATTGCGATAAGTGACATGAAGTCGGAATTTGACGTAAAGATGGGTGGTGGACTGTGTATTTTTTGTTTAATTATCGGTAGAGATGAAGGTAGTGTAGATTCTTGTTCCGTATCACTTGCATCAGATATAGGCTCGAACTGGTTAGTGATGCTTGATTGGCGTTGGTTGGCGGTATTTCTACGCCTTAATTTGGTAGTTCGTTTGGGGAGTTCCCAGTCCGATGTGGTATTATTAGTGTCCTCCAGCGGACTAAGTGAGGTGGGTTCGTGAGCGCTGGGATTTATTTTACGTTTGCGGGCTGTCTCTCTCGCTTGACGTCGGTTTCGCTCACCGGCTATCTCACTCAACTGACTTCAGCGCCCAACGACGCTTTCATACTCGCAGCCATGTTGAAAATTTAGGCACTTTTTCGCTACGCATCCGCTGGACAGCACACGCATCTTAAGGACTCTCGGACTATTTTTCACGGACGCATACATTAGACTCGCTCAACTTCTCGCTCACCAGGACTCATTGCTCAAGGTAAGCGTTCACTGGTATAATTTTGTGCAAATTCACTATCAGTGAGGAGGAAATACGGTACATCAGCACTTTGTCTCACTTGTGGCGTGCGCTGCACCACATGCTGCACCACGTTCTCATCAGTTATTTTGCTGGCTTAATTAATACAATTAAGCAGGTGCTGTATATTCACGGTAGTTTTTCCCAAGTAAATCTGCTGGGAAAGTACAGTCAATATTTTCTGCTCAACTGTACAACCTCAGTCCATGTTTGTAATGTGTTACGCAGTGCTGACTGCGGCAATGTCTCATACTTTATTCTCAGCACTCAAGCACTGTTAATTGTAAGTGCTCTCATCGATTCATTGTAACCTCTCTTCAACGAACTGCTGAGAGCTTCCAGTGAATCGCTTACAAACTCTTACGCACTCATTATTCTCCAGCGTGTTGTGCTACGCAGTACTGACTGCAGCACGCACACCGCTCTCAGTCCCTACAGCACACAATTAATATAATTGTGTGTTGGTTCTCAGTCCAAATATTCTGCTCAATTCATTTTGTTCATATAGTTCAATTCTTTAATTTTTTGGTGCAATGATTTTATGTCAATTTTGTTGTTTTACAAATTTCAACTTATTTTAACATTTAAAATTCTTTTCAAAACTATAACCAAAATTATATTAAAGCTATATGCTGTACAACGGAAGGTAGAATAAACCACTTCCTCAATATAACATCTCTGTGTCTGGTTTACTTTCCCTCTTGTATCGAGTGAGGCTTTATTCCATTTCAATATCTTCACAGATCTGTCAAGTTACACCGGAAGGAAATCTCAACAGAGTAAGTGTCTAAACGGTTGTGGTCGTTAGATACTGGGCGGGTATTAAACACTATAATGAGGTGTTGAGATTGGTTTTTAATCGTTTATGGGTGGAGTAGATTACAAGATAACATGAACGGCCGCCGGTATGATGTTGAGGTGTATTAGTTTATGATAAGTTTTATATATTTGTTATGACACGGTTTTGAATTACACTGGTGGATTTATCATTGGACTTTATTGCTTTTTATAATACAATTATAAATTGTTGTAGTTTTCACTGAGTAGAACTTAAGATAGATTGGGATGTAGTGTTTGTAGTAGTGCGTCAATAAAACAAACAGAGGCATAAGCAGCTTGCAACGTCAAATTCATGAAATCATGGATAAAAATCCGGAAATCGATATAGTTGAGATCACAAGAAAAATGAGTGTAAATATGCTCAATACAGTTCAGTTAACAAGTCAAGAAGCTGCATGGTACTTACTTCGGGAGCCAATGTCAAAAAGTTCAGTTGTGGTAGTTTATATTTCTACAGTGTGCCCTGTTGAGAGGCATCGAATTAGAAAAACACAGAAACAATTAGAAGAAATGCACGCTGATGAAAATTCAACAGATATATGGAAAGAAAATTGGTTCGACAAATGTGACCAGAAGATATGGAATTGGTAACACTAGCACAATTGTTGCCAATTATTCTAAGAATTCACAAGGGGCATACACTCGAAGAAAAGAACAGCGCATCATTCGTTATAGAAACTACGATATGGCATCAGATTATAATGAATATGAAAGGGAAATGGTCACTTTACATATTCCCTTCCGAAATGAAGAAGCTGAAGTTTTAGCAGAAATGAAATTCATTGAAATTTACGACGAAAACGAAGATATTATATTGCAGTGTCGAAAGGAATTTGAGTCTGATTTGGACATTAACAAAACCATTGAAATTTGTCGGAGATTATGCCGTGAAGAGGGACTATAAGACGACATTGATGATGATGAAGCTTGTGATGCCGTTACCAGATTTCCGGAGGCAAATCCATTTCAAGCACTGTATAACAATCTGAATGCAGGTGTTAATAATGATTTACGCTTAGCGACGCTGAATTAACTCGGGGCAATCGCTAAGAACAAAGAGAACCTGATGCCCAATCGAGACTTCTTTGAACTTATGCGAATGGCAAATGAAAAACAAAAATATCTTCTCATGCATGTTATTTCATATCTTCAGTCGGAAAGACCCTCGCCATTGCAAATATTCTTCACGGGCTCTGCAGGATGTGGAAAAACATTTGTAATAAAACTGTTAATGGAAATTTACAATAGGTACACACAGAATGATGGGTATTGTAACGCTTACATAACTTGTGCTTCAACTGGTAAAGCTGCAGTAGCAATTGGTGAAACAACGGTCCACACAGCTTTAAAAATAAGTTTGTCCAAATTACTTCCTTTGTCAATGGAAGTCGCTCAACAATGTCGTTCACTATTTAAATACGTTCGTGTTCTAATCATAGATGAAATCAGTATGATCGGTGCTGAACTGCCTGAGCAAATCGACACAAGATTAAAACAGATCACTGGTAATTTCAACGACAATTTTGGAGGACTGGATTTAATTCTAATTGGAGATCTACGTCAACTACCGCCGGTTCGAGCCACCCCAATTTATAAACAGCTGAGAATACTAGCAGGTCCTACACTGTGGTGAGGCAATTCTACGAGCTCACAGAAGTGATGCGGCAAGCTAATCAAGTATGTTCAACAATATAGACAAAAATTGGCGATGTAAGGTTATTAGTGAAGATGAGCTGCAGTTGATAGAATCAAGATTCTTTACAAAAGAAGGGGCTGTCAGACTGTGTTCGGATGGTGTGCGGTTATTCTTCAATAATCGAACTGTTAGTGAGTATAATAATCACATTTTAAATTGTGCAGACGTCAAAGTCAATTCCATAGCAACATATGTTTATATTGGTTGCCAAAGAGCTCAGCAAGAAGCCGTTATGCATCAAAAACTTCACAAGATGTCGACTATTGATACCGGAGGATTACCATATGAAGTCACATTGGTAGTAAACAAATCATATATATTAACCTCCAATATCGACGTATCAGATGGGTTAGCGAATGGTGCTACAGGTAAATAGGTCCGCATAGAATCTAATGATGCTGGTGAAATAGGTCGTCTATGACTAGGATTTCCGGAGTCAACCAAAACTGATGAGAAGATACGTGAGAAAGCTGCTGCGTCAATACAAAGACACAACCTCAGTCGACTGGCTCTTCCGATAGATTGAAGAAATTCTACAATTCTACTTGTCGGGAATAAAACGATTGTCGTAAAACGCAATCATTTTCCGTTAGTGTCAGCATGTGCTATAACAATACACAAATCTCAGGGAGGTACATTTAGTGAAATTGTGTATGAGTATGAGAAAGCTCACCCTCAACAGCTCGTATACGTAGCGTTATCACGTGTTACCTGTATTGAAGGTTTATGTATCATTACTAATAATGGAGATCAACGATTTTTTCATGGGCGACGTAGAGCGGCATCTCTGATGGGCTTGCAAGCGGAATTCGATAGGCTTTCATTGAACAGACTGTAAACAATCGGAGGATTATAGACAGAATTCATTACAAATAGATCAGAAATGTAAATCTTCTCATTTAATTATCAAAGTCGACGTATTCATGTAACATATATAAATTCGGATAAAACTGCAACAAAATCAAATTTCTTGATACTTTCTGAGACATGGTTGGATAATGACGATCATATTAATATTCCGAATTTCGCTATTGTGGTGTCATTTAAACGCGATATTAGAGCAGGTGGAGTAGCGATATATCACAATCCGAATAATAGTGCTCGTATTGGTACTCCACAAATGGATATAAGTACGCATCAAACAGAATCATTGTCCGTGCATCTTTCTAATATATAGTAGGAGAAATGTGTGCTTGTCATAGCACCTTAGAAGACGGGCAAACGATTCTAATTGTTGCTATATACATTTCTCCAAATAAAGCAATAGAATTTATCATCGAATTCATTCACGAAAATTTAATTAAATATACGCCAGAGGTGTCCATGATACTTAAAAAAAATACTACGAATTACCAATGATTTTAAATGGAGATTTTAACATAAATTTTGCCGAACCAACTTCATTACCTTTAATAGAATTTTCAGATAATACCTTCGGTTTACAAATGTCAAATAACAGAAATGAGCCAACAAAAAGATCAGGAACTACGAGGGTCGATCAATAAATAGTCGGCCTTGCGCCATCTGTTGGTCGAGGAAAGAATTCAATAGCGACGTTTAGTAGTGCCATCCTTCACATGACTGTTGTCAAAGTTTCAGCTCGCTGCGATGTTTAGTTTGCGTTTGACAGCCATCGAAATACAAACAACTTTTGTGTTTTTACAAAAATGGAAAACATCGTGCAGTGATTCGATTTTTGTTTTTGAAAAAGAAAACGAACAATGAAATCAAAGCGGAGCTAGACGAAGTTTGCATGGACCTTGCACCTTCGTTATCAACCATTAAATATTGGACAGCTGAATTTAAACGCGGTCGTACGAGCATTGTTGACGATGAACGTCCAGGTCATCCAAATGAGGTCGTCATACCAGAAATAATTGAAAAAGTCCACGATATGGTGTTAAATGATCGGAGACTAAAAGTGCTTGAGATTGCTGAGGCCACAGGCATATCATATAGCTCAGTGATTTCAATCCTGAGTGATCAGTTGGGTATGAAAAAGTTATCCGAAGGTGGGTGCCGCGTTTGCTCACTGTCGACCATAAAAGAGAACGTGTAGCTGATTCAAAGGCGTGTTTGGCGATCTATAAGCGTGATCCTGTTGAGTTTTTGCGTCGTTACATAATCGTGGACGAAACATGGATCCATCACTATACACCAGAGACAAAGGAACAATCGAAACAATGGACTTCACCGACCGAACGTGCTCCGAAGAAGGCGAAGACGGTGCCATCGGCCGGTAAGGTCATGGCCACAGTTTTTTGGGAAGCACGGGGCATAATCTACATCTCTTACCTTCTGCCGAAAAAAAAACGATTAATGGCGAATACTATGCAGCCGTACTGAACCGATTCAACGACGAATTGAAGAAGAAACGTCCACATTTGGCGAGGAAAAAAGTGCTCTTCCATCAAGACAATGCACGCGTTGACACGTGCGCAGTTGTCATGGCTAAAATCCATGAATTTAAATACGAATTGCTTTCGCATCCACCGTATTCTCCAGATTTGGCCCCCTCCGACTACTTTCTGTTTCCAAACCTAAAAAAATGGCTTGGCGGAAAGAGATTTGGTTCCAGAGATGACCTCATCGCCGTAACAGAGACCTATTTTGAGGACCTTCCGAATTCGTATTATTCAGAGGGCATCAAAAAATTGGAAAATCGTTGGAATAAGTGTATCGAGCTAAAAGGAGATTATGTTGAGAAATAAAAAGATTTTTATTTATATCAAGCCGCCTATTTATTGATCGACCCTCGTACCATAGATGCAGTATTTCAAAGATTTTTGAATAAAATTCAATCCAAAACATTTGTGTCATATTTTAGTTACCATAAGCCATTAGTAACATGTTTGGAAATTGACAATGATGAAAGTAATGATAATATATGAGCTAATTTTACCGATGTAAAAAACTAATAATAAAAAGTAATTTTTATATTAAATATAGCGATTTCTATATTTCATAAAATATTACCGCCAGTCACATTGTTTATCTCTCTCACTCTCCCTCTCCCTCTTTGGGCAATAAATAAGAAATTAATCAATCTCTCCCTGTATCTTTGCTTACCTCTTCATAGTGTATACGAGTATGTCTCATTCTCTCGCAAATTACCCAGAATACAAAGTTTCACTACCACCGCGTGTGAACTGCACGTTTTCTTCTTTTTTTTTGTATAATACTCCCGAGCGAGCGACGTCCTGGTAGCCGTGTTTCCAGCATTAACAGGAAGGTCAGCCGCGGGAGCATGAAGGACACTAATTTATCGACAAGGAGAGATCTCGAGTCTCCGCAGTCTTCATGCTAGAAGGTCGTAACCACAACTGTGACGTCAGCGCTCTCGTAGAGAGAACTACGCTGAAACCATCGCCGCAGCATCTCATGGGGAAGATGCAACGATCTCGGGCGGCCTTTGAATTTTCGCTGCTCTACAGTCTCTTTTATTTCGTTCACTTCATGCTGCTGCTACGTACGAGGCATCCAAGCTCTCGCTAGAGCCGTTGTTGGCTCCAATATTACCCCAGTCGCAAGTACCGTTACCATGCTTCAAATTTTATTGGTCGGCTCAAACAGCGAGAGCCAACGTATGATCGAGGACTGTTGCGCCGTATTTTGTACAACGGGCTCACTGCGGTGTCTGGCCGACGAGAACCGACGCCTGCCCCCGCGAGATTATTTCTCGAGAGGCTCCCGATACTACAACCTTCCGGTAAGGCGGTTGTTCGTCTCTGGTTTCAGTGTAAGAGTTAGTTAATTTTTGTGAGAAAACCCGAGCAATATTGTCGTGACGGTGGATGTCGTGCCAGAAATCTAACGTTTTTTGCTATAGGGGTCAAACAGCTATCGTCCGGTATTCCCAATTTTGCAAGAATCCGCTTCTCGAAAATTAAAAAGGATCGCCGAAAAGGTGCCATTACTTTGTCGTCTTCTCTCGTATCTTATTATTGTAAATTGGAGTTCGTTGAGAATTCATGTATTTTGAATTCATGTATGCGGGATGAGTGTAAGGTGATCGAGAGCAATACATCGTGTGTAAGCGAGGCGTCCGTGACTTTGGGACAGTTCGTTAGAGACCAGTCGGGTATCGTTTAAATTGTGGTGTGTGCGTGGTTGCGAGAGTGCGTCCCCGAAGTAGGAATTTGTCCTGGGATTAGTCAGGTTATTTATTTTGTTTAATTTATGCTGACTTAGTTATTCTGTTTTATTTCTTCGGTTTTATTTATTTACTTTTATTCACTCTGACTTATTTATGCCGTTTTATTCCGTCTGATTTATTTATTCGGTTTCATTTATTTAGTTTTAGTTAATTATTTATGGTTTTTTTCCGGAAAAATTGGTCACAGCGCATAATTAACTAGTTTTCTTGAACAGCTCAGTTGACTAGTACTTAGCGCTCCACCCTCATTAAGCAATGCAATACAGTTGATTGTCTTTCAAGAACCATGTTTAGTATATATTTAGAACTTTTATCTATCTATTAAACTCAGTCAAATAAAGACTGGCACTGCTATTCGCTGTAACATAAACAATTCACACCTAGTTTATGAAATTAATCACACTCAAGTTGAAGGTAAAAAAATATACAGGGTGTGTACGACCACCCGTCCACCCCTTTTATTTTGAAAAATACGCATTTTCGAAAAAAGTTTTTCATACAAAAGTTGTAGGGTTTTAAATGACGCATCAGACAGTGGTATTAGTACTTTCTTCTAAGCAAGATCATACGAATACGAATCCGTAATAAAATAGTTGAGTTTCTACTTTAAAAATTTACTTGACTTATATTTTTGGGGCCGATTTCTTAAAATAGGCATCCCCATTTTTGAATACGGATTTGTATTCTACACGAAAAAAAAGAAAGTTTTATTAACGGTCATTTTTCACTAAACGCCCTTCACAAGCCTAAAACGTCTTTTAAAATTATTGAAAATAAGACATTTCAAGCCTTATAACTCGACTTAATACTTAATAGAAAAATACTTTATTATAGCGTTTTGAGAAGCTCTCGAGATAAGCTACAAGAATATGCAATAAAAAGTTGGGGGCTCCATTAAAAAAATTGCAGGTGACCTCCACGTGACCTTGACAACGCTATTCAAGGTCATACAAATACCACTGTCTGATGCGTCATTTAAAACCCTACAACTTTTGTATGAAAAACTTTTTTCGAAAATGCGTATTTTTTCAAAATTAACGGGGTGGACGGGTGGTCGTACGCACCCTGTATAATATTTGAATGATATGTAATACATTTTCATATTAACGGAACGCGACACATTATATTTAGCTCATCAAAAACACTGAAAAAAGCGCTATCAATTTTGACGTTTATGACTATATTTATTTTAATTATAAAAAAAGTATTATCTTCATAGCAGTCTAAAAAATTCCGTCAATGCAGAGGGTTATAATAGGCGGAGCGTTGGCTTCGAAAGATACGTTTTCATGTGATGGTCATTACATTTTTCATCACTATTGCTATGTGACAGTTGGATCCCATTCCAATTTAACACTCGCACGATGTATTAGTCACTCAGAAATTCCCAATGATATAAAACATAATCTAATATCCACACAAAAAAAGCAACATTTTGACACATTGATATCGAAGAGATTAAATCTGTACGGTTGAGTAGAACAAAATATAGATAGAACCAATGTTGCCAAATAGCAACCAAGGAATACTATCCGAATCATTGAAATAACTATTTTTTAATTTTTCAAACTATATACAACCATGCAATGAATGGTTTACATGTGGAATAATTTATTTATTCCAAATTATTATTTCTACGAGTGTCGAAAATAGGAATAAGTATAAGTATTAAGCATAAGCAGTGGTATCACTAGCCTGCAGCGACAAGATTATTTTAATGCATACCAAATATAAGTGCTATTCAGATGCTTTCAGAATATACATTGAACAACCAAATTCCTCTACCCCATCACCAATTTTTTGTTCTGCCGCCAAATTGGACAATCACCTAATTTTTTACTTTAGCACCTAATTAGCACAAAATAGAGAAGACAGAACGCACTTGAAGATCATTGAAATTAATGATAGATACACTCAAGAGTGTTTTAATGTATATGTAATATAAATTCCGATACGAATTTCGTATATATATTTCTTTTGAATTATTTTTTGAAATTTTATGAAAATACTGGTGTCCATTCATATACATGTTGTTTTTATCCTCTCCAAGAAATTATATAAATATTTGCCTCAAATACGTTCTCTATGAGGGAAGGCAAAGAACCAAGCTAGGTTTTTACTGTCTTGGAGCAAACAGAAAAAATGTGCAGCAGATGTTTTTAAAGACAGGCAAAGAGGTTCTGTTGATAAATTTAATCAATTTATATTGCACAAAACCGAATAAAAATAATATGTTTACACAAACAACAAATGTCTGTATACAAATATAGAAAGATATGTGACTCAATGAAGGATATTGATAACAGAATGAAGTGCATCTAGCTGAACCATGATGATGACAGACATAAGTGCGATAAAACAGAGAATGCAAATGTCATGGTATAAAATTGAACACTTGATTTTTTTAAATCCAAGTTCCAGCAACGCTGAAGAGAAAGGGGTGATCGAAGGAATTCGAAATGACAATTATCGCAGTACCCAAAAAGCATGTTGTCTGCCTGTCAAAGAAAATACTTTTTGCCAAAAAAAAGTCTGTTCAGAAAGGGATTATTATGTTGCAGAGCTTAGTTGATCATGCTGTTACTATGTCAGTCGTAGAAAATGGAGTGTTGATTGAAGAGACATTGATATTAGTATAGCGCAGCAATGTCCTACACTCCATCATCAAGAATGATACCAGTATTGAATTAATAGATAAACACTTCAGCAAAGACACCTGGTAACGAGTGGTTCAGGTTTATGAGGAAACAAAACAGGTATGTTATTGTGCACTTTACAAGTCTAATACGGATTAATAATTGTATATTATTCGTCAAGGTATGTTATTGTGAGCTTTGCAAGTTCTATCCAAACTAATGAAATAACACCAATAGCATAACTGAATTTCGACCGGAAAATAATTAGGACAAATTTGGTCAATTGCCAGGTGAACAACACCAATTTGTCTAGTTGCTGGATGAGCAGCCAGCCTTTTTCTCATGAAAACAAAGCATCCTGTTTGAGGAATCAAAACGTTATAAAAATATTTAAACTAATAAATGAAGTAATCCCATAGGGGAGTAATTGTGTTTTCGAATCCCAAACCGAAAAGGTGATTGTCGGAAAAGATAGGTTACGTTACCTCGGCTTTGGCGTCAGGACTGTACCAGACGAGTATGAGTGTCGTGGCGATGTTAACGATGAGGCCGAGTATCGTGATGAGATTCGGTGCTAGCCATAGTGGAACTTTGCTAACGAGCCAGTCCCACCAGGGCTGCAAAAGACTGTCTAAGAGACTTGCACTCGAACAGCTGTACTTGTGCTCCGTGAGTCGCTTTAATTGACCAGGCGACAATATCTTTTCCTTATAAAACAGCATTCTCGACACGATCTTTTCCACCAATTAAACTGTACTTTCAAACCGATTAGCGCACGATCTGACCGACAGCGAAGGGAAACACTGGGGCATGCGCGCGATTTATCCTAAATTATCGTTATCACTCATCGGAAGACGCCTCAAGAGTTTCTTCCGCTAAACGTAATAAGACTATACGCAACAAATTTTTTTAAATATAGGATACGTCGATTGTGCACTGCTGCCGCGCTTCTCTGTTTCGTAAACCACCACACACGCCAACTGAAGACTTTGCAACTGTTTTACGAGGAACTAGCGCGGCTTCTAAATGATTATTGCCGCTACGACGACATATACGATTCACAACGTGGAACGGAAGAGCTAATATCGTTACGTATGCAATCGCGTTTTCCATTAGTCATTACACTGACACCATCTCTAGTCTAGTATAGTTTTCTGGATAAGAGCAAGTGAGGTAAGCATACACCCTATGTATATTCTCTTCACGTACACTCTTATTAAAACACGCACCAGTTTTACCAAAGACGATTAGTAGAGAGTGGAAGCTGCCATAAGGTAGCAATGTCATTTTTCGTACACTAGTTTCCGCGCTCTCTGGTATCTCAGAGATGTATTATACTAATGTTGAATGTAGCGCTAAGATTGAAATATCAGATCGAAATGAATTTATAATCCAATGAAATAACAAATCAATATAAATAATTAAAGTTATTTTTATATTATTTACTTCTCATTTGATTGAACTGTATACAAACATTGCGCATATTTATAAAGATGTACATAACATATTTAGAGTGTAAGATGAAAATTGTTTGATTAAAATAGCACTTGATGAAATGATAGACTATTGTACAAACGTTATTGTATCATAAAAATATTATATATCAGGAGTACAAATTGAAAATGCGGGATTTTTTTCTATTTTTGAACGTTTATTCTGAAAAAATGGTAACAAATGAATTATTCAAAGTATTGTCCATCGCTAGCCACAACTTTTTCCCATCTTTCTGGCAATTTACGGATACCGTCGCGAAAAAATTCGGCCGGCTTGGCTGCTATCCAGTCATCGACCCATTTTTGGGCTTCTTCGTAAGAATGGAAGCGCTGGTCAGCTAGGCCATGTGTCATCGATCGGAAAAGGTGGTAATCGGAAGGAGCAATATCTGGGCTATACGGCGGGTGGGGTAAGACTTCCCATTTCAGCGTTTGTAGGTATGTTTTGACCGGCGCTGCAACATGTGGCCGAGCGTTGTCATGTTGCAAAATTACTTTGTCGTGTCTTTGCTCGTATTGTGGCCGTTTTTCTTTGAGTGCGCGGCTCAAACGCATCAATTGAGTTCGGTATAGTGCTCCTGTGATGGTTTCGTTCGATTTCAATAGCTCATAATACACCACACCCAGCTGGTCCCACCAAATACAGAGCATGAGCTTGGCGCCGTGAATATTTGGTTTGGCCGTCGATGATGATGCATGGCCGGGGTAACCATATGATTTTTTGCGCTTCGGGTTATCGTAATGGATCCACTTTTCATCACCAGTGACAATGCGATGCAAAAAACCCTTCCGTTTTTGCCGTTCGAGCAGCAGTTCGCATGCAAAAAAACGGCGCTCGACGTCTCTCGGCTTCAGCTCATACGGCACCCAATGTCCTTGCTTTTGGATCATTCCGAGGGCTTTTATACGATGGGAAATGGCTTGTTGTGTCACTCCCAATGAATCTGCGAGCTCTTGTTGAGTTTGACACGAGTCTTCATTGAGTATTGCCTCCAATTCAGCATTCTCAAACTTTTTCACTTGGCCCGGCCGCTCTTTGTCCTCAACGTCAAAATCACCACTTCTAAACCGCACAAACCATCTCTCGCACGTTGAAACCGATGGAACATGACTCGGATAAGCCTCGGAGACCAATCGATGTGCTTCAGCAGCACTTTTCTTCAAATTAAAGAAGTAAATTAAAACTTCCCGCAAATGCTGTTTTGTTGGCACGAAACTCGACATATTGAGAGCTCAAAAAAACTATGAATTTGACACTGCGACAAATTGACACATACTGAAAATTAAAGCTATAAGACGTAGCTTTGACATGAACATAGTCACAGTACTGCCTGATGCGTATAGCGTTAGTAACGCCATCTGTTATCAAACCCGCATTTTCAATTTGTACCCCTGATAATATAATATAAATTATTAAACACAGACTAAAACGTATATATTATGACGTACTGGTCGTATAACAACACGCCTATACTCGGCTATAAGACCGGCCTATACTCATCAACTCAAGACGCGCGGTGTACACAACGAAGCACCGCAACCACGCCTCACTCACACCATGTAAGCCGGCACGTCAGAGACCAAGTCCCGTTACTCGTTTCAAAAAGCACCAGTAGAGAATAAAAGACCAACGACGAATTAAAAAAAAAGGACCAAGGCTATCGATGGGCTACAGGAGATGGGCTACAGGACCGCCAAAAGCTATAATAATATCAGAAGCATGGGACGAACAGGGGGATACTGATATAAAAAGACCAGAAATTCGACATTCGGGGAACAGTTTTGTTCGCAGATCCCACCAACGCAGAAGTCTATCTACCAGGAAGGAAGCCCAAATGGGCCATCGCTAGCTGCAGCCGTACTGGTATACGCAGAGCCCAGCTGTAACGTCAAACCCACACTACAGAGCACACTGCAGAGCACGCCACGAGACGAGATGTGAGAGGATGGCTATGTGAACTTGGCATCCGACTTTGAAAAATCCAAATTAAAAAAAAAAAAATTTATAGAAATTATAAAAAAGTTATGGGATTTTGAAAAAAGCGCTACCCTCGACTTTGTCGGAATTCAAATTTTGCAGTTCATTCCTATAGAGAATCGTTTGTAGTTGCTTGTAGTTAAATAATTTCCGTTTGTAGTTGAAAGGAAAAAAAGTTATAAAAATTTTTTTGTTATTAATTTTTTTTTATAAACAAAAAAAAGGTACTACAACCGAAAACAATGATACTACAAACAACTCCAAACGAAAATCTATGAAAAAAATTTTTAAATTCGACTTTCCAAAGTCGGGTGCCAAGTTCACATAGCCCATGTCAGTCATAGAGATAGATCTTCCTTACGACGTTGTTAAATATGAATATTCAAATAAAGTGACTTTTTCTTTTTTCGATCCGATGTGTAATTTCTCGAGATATTCACAAAAATCTGAACCCTTGCGATTACAGCACCATCTATCACGCATCGAAAAAAATTGTTTCAGATAAAAGTTACTTATTTTTTATGGGGAATCCGATAAAAAGTAGGAGTTCCCATTTACGATTTCAAAGTTGCCCCTACCCCCACCCCAGAAGGTAGGGGTGAGGGGTTCACTTTGGTATCATTGAATGACCCCCTTCCAGGCGAACAAATTTTATTCAGAACTTTTTTCGATCCGATGCGTAGTTTTCGAAATATTTCACTGTCTTCAGATAAATCGACCACCCTGTATATTACCAAACCTATTCGAATTTTAGTACCAGAGAGATCGGTATAAATAAAATAGAAGAAAAAATATTATAAACATTTTTGATATTAATTTTTTTTTATAAACAAAAAAAGGCACTACAAACGAAAAAAAAAGTAGTACAAACGAAACTAAGCTACTACAAACGAAACTAAGCTACTACAAACGAAACTAAGATACTACAAACGAAAAAAACGGCATTACAAACAACTAGAAGGTAAACGAAGTTACTACAAACGAAAAAAAAATTACTACAAACGAATGTTGTGCCGCGGAATATTCCACTTCGTATTTCGTATATTCGGGAATATTCCATAGCAAAGAAACATTGGAATTCGTTCAAGACAGGAAACGAAGTCCAATGCTCGATCGTACGAACGACACCAAGAACGCCGACGCAGCATGAGGCGACTCGCTTGGCGTTCGACGATAGGCTAACGCTAAAATTGCAAATTAAGAGTCATCGAGCACACGTGACCAACTCAGAATCGAGGGTAGCGCCTCTCGCGGAAAAAATACACATTGTAGCTAGCGCCGCTTGTGGCAAGTGTGTCAACCAAGGCATCCAGCGAAAAGTAACAGTTATCGGTATTGCAGGATGTAAGGATTTCAGTAACGGGCCGTGGTACATGTGGGCCCTGGTCGCCCTGATTGATCCTCCAACCAGAGCTGCCAGAAAACGGCCGCAGCAGCACGACGCACACAAGCGCACGCCCGTGTACGTGTGACCGCCCGAGCTCGTGGAGCATCGGACAATAGAAGGAGACAGATATATGGCTGTCTGTCTCTTCCCTCTCGCTCGGCTCGGGCTGCTCGCGCTGCTACTGCTGCTAGTGCTCGGGCTGTCGCGCGATACATTTAACTCTGACTGAGACGAGCGCGTAACGTATGTTAAATTGCGGTCGATGATAATTCGAATCCACGCAGTGACAAATTTTTTTTTTGGTAATTATTGCATTTTACGATTAATTAATTATTGTTATTTTATATTTTACATAATTTTGCTATTTCTTGTTTTATTACGTATGTGATACGAGCCATGTTATACCTCATAAAAACCGTATCATTACTATTGCTGATAAGAATGGACTATAAAATGTAATGGTTGCTTAAAAAATTTGAGACAACGAGAACTCGAACTGTCATCGGCCGCGGATGAGAAATATAACGCGCACGCTTCACTGATTATCGTTGTTAAGCTGCATTAGCAAATTAAGATACCCAGATTTGATTGAAAGCTTCTGAAAACTACAAATATGACAGTTAATCCAACTAACCGCGTTAACGATTGTTGGAAGAACTACCAAAAGAACGCAATCCATTCTTGGCCAACGTGTACGTTATTTTCTTCTTTAGTATATATATATTTTTACAATATATGTGCAGAATGTAGATAGAAGCGAAGTTTGCCGAAGTAACGCAATTGACTTCGTTGTAATTCAGTCCAATACTTGACTGAATTATTATCTTAAACGACCCAACGATAATTGATCGTTCGTTTTAAGTTGTGCTGTTTGCATTTATTTGAAAAGGATAACGGTGAGTCTATATACATTTATCTCTTTTCTCTTGAAAAGTATATTAATAAGCCATTCATAAACATTGAGAATACTTTAAATTTCCTTTTGTTTACAATAAGTTAACAAAAAAGGTTTATCGAGTTTTATGGAATTTTTACTTGACATGTGTCGCTGCAAGATTGTCTTCCACATATCGTCGAAATTAAATTTAGAAATGATCTTTGCGGTAAAATTGACAGGTAACGCAAATTGCTGTTCTTATTCATTCTTCATCAAAGCCACCAGTACAGTTCTCGTTATGTATGATAGTAACAATATGGAAAAGGAGATCTATTTTCATATTTGACAGTTCAATCTATGGTATTAACTTTACTACAATCTTTCACGTTTATATTGATCAATTTTACAAGTTGCGAATATTTATTGTCTCAGGATTTGCGTATCAAATGAAACATTAAAATTATGTTTTGTTCCACAGATGTGTAAAGTTTTATCAATAAAAACAGAATTTTCTCCTTTCAGGATCATGAACGACATGTTTATTTTTAACCACATAAAATCCTGTTTTATTACTATTTCGCTGAAACAAACTGCAAAATAGTAAAACAATGATCTGAAATATATTGAAAATAAAAGATTAATTTATCCTTTAGGAGCTTCCCTGACAAAAAGAAAAGTAATTACGATAAACAAAAGTGTACGAAGTATATTTTTTCAAAAAATAGTTTTAGAGTCAAATTTCATAAGCCAAAAATCATAAGCTGTTAGGCGTTCTAAAGATAAAACTCAAGCATATTTCTATTTCAAAAACAAAGTATAATAGAAAAATGTTGCTATCATATCAGTCAAATTTTCCTTCAGGCACCCAGCCACTTTGTAAGCCATTTTTAGAAAAAATACACAGAACAAACATTAAACGTATACCCAAGGAATACCTAAGAAACACTTAACTGTCAAAATTATATTATTTGAAGTCAAAATGATGTCATTTTGACTGCGATGTATTCCTTGAGTATATGCACTGTTGACATAAAGTGTATGGAAATCTGTTTAAACAATTAATTCTCCTTGCAGAAGTTGAGTTTTCGTGATTAAGCTGTGCATACTAAAAGTAAGAAAATTCCATAAACATCAAGTTCTACAAAGAATATCGTTACTTGGAAGGAATATATATTAAAAGAGCTTATAGAATATACAATAGGTACTCTAATTTAGAAAATGCAAATGTTCTTCGGTGTACATTGCATTACAGTCTGTGGCATAAAAGCATGGGCAATATTGATGAGAAATGACAAACAGATTATTATAACATATTTGCACACCAGTATCTCAATTTAAATATAAATGTATAGAATAACTATTCCGGCTAGTACTTTTTTATGACATTTAGAGATTAGTATTTTTCAGGACTTTGTATATCCACACACAATAATACTGTTGAAATATATACTTAAAGAATTGTTTCACTTCTAAACCATGTTTTCATGGTTCACACAAGTATTATAAATTATAAAGGGTGGTTAAATTGTAAGGGCCGATGTTGAATGTGAACCACACCTAAACGTCAAGTTTTTTTCTGCATTTCATTTGACATTTCTCAATTTCAGACTAACTCAATTTGAACCATGGAAAGATACACAATCGAGCAACGCGTTAAAGTTATTCAGGCTTATTATGAAAATGGGCGTTCAAATCAAAATGCATATCGTGCACTTCGTGATTTTTTCGGTCAATTTAATCGTCCAAATGTGCGTACAATCGGAAAAATCGTGCAAAAATTTGAGCAAACCGGGTCTGTAGGAGATATTAAAACACCAGTGCATGCTCGTACAGCTCGTACTGCACAAAATATTGCTGCTGTTCGCGATAGTGTGGCTGAAGAGCCGTCCACCTCAAAATGAGGCCGGTCAGGCAGTTACTGTGAATGGTGTTCGCTATCGTGAGATGATAACGAACTTTTTATGGCCCGAATTGGAAGATATGGATGTGGGCGATATGTGGTTTCAACAGGACGGTGCCACTTGCCACACAGCTAACGAAACAATGGCTCTTTTGCGCGACAAATTCAATGGCCGTGTTATCTCACGTGGTGGCGATGTCAATTGGCCGCCAAGATCATGTGATTTGACACCGTTGGACTTCTTTCTTTGGGGTTATTTGAAAGAAAAGGTGTACGTCGATAAGCCAGCAACAATTCATGAGCTAAAGGATGAGATAATTCGGCACATTAACGGCATAGAACCTCAATTATGCCTAAGCGTCATCGAAAATTTGGACCATCGGATGGAGGTGTGCCTCCGAGGTCGCGGCGGCCATTTGGCCGATATTTTGTTCCATACATAATTGAACCATACCATACTATCATAATAAAAAGAATTGACAATAATTTCCTAAATAATTTGTGTTTTATTCAAAATCAACATCGGCCCTTAAAATTTAACCACCCTTTATAATACGTCTTATAAATATTTAAAATATTTCAAGAAAAATGCAAAAAACTGTTCCTAACAAGAAATATCATATTTTAAAATGCAATAATGTGATGAAAAAACTACATGGAACAATTTGTTATATAGCACTTTTTAATTGAATGTTTCTCAAGCGTTTTTTTTAAATAGCTTATTTTGAAATAAATATTTTCCCTCATAAAAGTGAACATTACATGAAATAAAATCAGCAATATTCTTAAAAAAATGATAATTTATAAATGTGATGTTTAATAAATCTTTTTCGACAACTGCTTTGTAAGTAAGAGGAAATTGGAAGAATTCTCTATGTTTATAAACAATTATTAAGATATTTTTAGCGAATAAAATGTATATCGCCATCGTTATTGTTATCCTTTTATAACGTTAATACGGACACTACGAATACAACAACATACAAATGAACGATAATTGTTGCATCGCCTAGGATATTAAATATTCTATCGATTATTGGACCGCATCACGGAATAAACTCTATTACTTCGACAAACTTCGCTTCAATGGAGAGATGCATGCGACATAATGCACATAAAAAGTATTATGTTTGTTGTTGATGCTGATATGTTGCCAATGCGCGTCCGTAACGTTCATGTAGTGGTGAGTAAGCATTTTATCAAGACGATACATCGAATATATAATATCATCTGCATGAACAATAGAAGTTGAAGAGTTGATTAAAAGAAGAGGATCTGTTCGCACTGTCGCTTAGCACAACTTACAAGAATCAACGTAGAAATGTGTCATTCATTACTTTTGTATAGATAATTCTTATTATCACCCAATCCGCAATTTGTGCCATTGGTGTTTCTTCAAGAAACAAGAGAGAGTAACAATGGAAATTATTTCAATTCAAGTGCCCAAGAAGACCAACAATTGTAGTCATCGCTCCGTGTGGATTTTTCATAAGAAGACGGATAACTACGCAAAAATGAGGACTGCAACAACCTGCACGCAGATTATATGAAATGTAGCTTGCACATACAGTTCATAATGTAAGACAGCGAGGCCAACATCAAGATACATTACAGGTGCATACATATTGTACGCGAGGATATACACTATTTTTGGTGCGATTTAATTTATTGTAGCACTTTTGTCAAGCAAAACAGCTGCATAATCTCATTGGATGTATTTGACAAGAAAAGAAATAGCATAAGAAAGAACCATGAAGAATTATGCATATATATCCTACGATAAACTTGCACAAAAATCGCATGCAACGTTATACAAACATCCAAGGAAACAACTTCGAGAAAACATGGAACAACCTTAGGACTACGTGATTGCTATGAAAAGAAGCACGACGTTTCATTCAAGAAATAACTCTCTCACTTAGGGCAGCCTCACCAAATGCTTCTACAAGCAATCGATACGCCTCAGCTGCAGATTTCTTCAAATTGAAGAAGTAAATCAAAAGTTCCCGCAAATGACGCTTATTCGGCTCAAAACTCGACATTTTCGCACACAAAAGAATATATTATACTGATAAAAAATCACCAATATTTTAAGGTTATGTTGTTGCCTGATGTCCAACGTTACGACGTTTATGACGTTTATATCTGACAATTTTAACAATAACTTACTGGTGGCGCCATCTTTTGTCAAACGGCGGAAACTTATTTGTACACCTAATACATTGACTTTTAAATAGACAACGGAAAGTTACCGTTGCCTATAATAAATACTTCCTTTTATATCAATTCGTGTTTTCATCGATAACTCGAGATTCATCTCCTTATCGGCAAACGATCCCAAACATAATAACTTTTTAATATTATACCGAATACCGAATAATCCAATAACGCAGTACCGGCATAACACGAAAAAAATGCCACTACAAACGAAAGAACGCTACTCCAAACGAAACTAAGCTACTACAAACGAAAAAAAATCGTATTACAAACAACTAGAACGAAAACGAAGTTACTGTAAATGAAAAAAAATTTACTACACCAAAACTAAGCTACTACAAACGAAAAAAATGCCACTACAAACAAAAGAACGCTACTACAAACGAAACTAAGCTACTACAAACGAAAAAAACGGCACTACAAACAACTCGAAGGTAAATGAAGTGACTACAAACAAAAATAATGGTACTACAAACGAAAGAACGCGACTACAAACAAAACGGAGTTATTACAAACGAAAAAAATTGTACTACAAACAACTACAAACGAAACTATGTTACTACAAACGAAAAAAACGAACTCTGACTAGCAATCCCTGACCAGAATCTCCTTCAGATGCTCGACAAGATATTCGGTGAAATAGACGAGGTGAGTAGTATGTGTACACCTTTACTCTATCCCACTCCTACCCCTACTTCTTCCCCCACCACGCGGCTACCACCACCGACCCCACTTTGCCGCCGCCGCGCTACCCACTCTGGTTAACACGTTGAGTGCCACGTCAGTAATCGGTGACTGACACTGAACTTTCCGTTCAGGCCGCGTCAGTCACCGGTGACTGACAGTGTAAAATATGATATAAAACTAAAAAATTTACATTTTTTTAAGTTGTTATCTAAAATTTATTTAAAGTCAACTTAATTTTTATTTAATACGGGATGTTATTATTAATGTACTTAAACATTTTTTCAGAAAATTTTAATGGATTTTATTAAAACATGGTAAACATAAAAATGGTTGTCCCTCGTAAGTTTCACAAAATGTTACAACTTGTTCGGTAAAATTTCTTGCTTTTTTTCTGTCCCACTGTGCCGCATTTTCTTCATAGCACGATTTACAATATTTCCGCACTGCTGAAACTCTGCCAGGTTTTGTCTGCAGTTTGTGTCGTTTTCTACAGGTTGCAATACTGCTGGATGGAACGTCGGTTTCCCGGCAATTTGTTAGGTATACGGCCAATTTCTTACGGAATTCCGTAATGCTAATATTCTTATTTGTGACACTTTTGTATAAAACAAAACTATTGAGGACTGCAGTATTTAACAAAAGTTCAACAGCCAGCTTCCTATACCACTTCTTTTTTAATATGCTTGTAGTGCGCTTCGCATTGCTGTACCACAATACCAGCGCGCGTGGCCTGACGGGGATTTCCTTATAAAATCGCGTGGCACTCAACGTGTTAACCAGTGTCGGTAACGTGGAGATAGTAAAGTGAGGTGGTGTGGCTACCCTGATGAACAAGGAAGAGCAGAGATAAGAGCAGGATAGAGCAAAGGTGTACACATACTTGGAATAAAATTTGTAACTCACCCTCATGTTGGCGGCATCTATGACGGGTCTCCAGGGTGATGGACACAATAGCTACTCCATGGCACACACACATATGCACACACACACGCTCTCGCTCTTTCACACACACGCACACACACGCACGCATGCACGCACGCACGCACGCACATTCTCTCTCTCACTTTCTCTCACTCTTTCGCTTCAGCATCCGCAGCTGAGCATCCGGGTAATACAATATGAGCTACCCGCACCCATGGAGCGTGGGCACCGTCAGGGGTACACATCCGTATCCCGATCAGTGTGTCGTTACCACACGTTTTTTCGATCAGATCTCGATCTCCGTGCTCGTCAATTCCATGATCGAGGCTGAATACTACACACTTCACGAGCAACACCGGTAACGTACTATTCGGAGGCTCCCTGTGAAATAGCTGGGCCAGTCGACGTATATCGATTCCTCAAAATCGACCAGCAGCACCTCGCAACACCTGTCATCATCTTAATCGATAATTTCCCCCCGCACAGTCCTTTGATTCCATACAACCACACAAGCCACCCCAACGCACAAGTCCTCATACACAAAACGCCTCCTCTCAATAAACTCCTTAATGTACAACCTGTCCAAATTATCCTCGAGATCGAGTAATGCCACGCACGGTTGATCCGTCCGCAGGCACACAGTATTGTAACTGTTTCCACATATCGCCCGACTTTCTCTTTATTGCACTTTTATTTTTACGGGAGATACGTTGTGTTTTACGTTCGTTCGATAAATGAGGAGTTCGCGAAATTTTGCGCTTTTTATAACATCTTTCACAGCTATATTTCTATCAAGGATATCACCGGCTACGTTTACACCAGCTCGCAATGCCTCTTTTCCAACTGCTTTAGCGCCCGTCTTTAAACGTGGTAACACTCGACGAAAGAGGCCTCCAAGAAAGCTGCTGATACCATGTCCTCGTTGATTAGGCGTTCCGATATAAACATGGTTAATACCGCCGTATCCGCGACGGCCCCATCCGTGCTGCACAATGTCAATATCATCCATAGCGGCGTAATTTTTTAACGATTTAATTTTTATCGAATCATACTGACAGTCGTCAGCATCAATGGGAACAACTCGTAACAGGGGTGTTTGTACATCGCCTATAATATAGCTCTCCCAGATATCGGTGTATAGAAACATGCTGCCTGGTGTAGCACCGGTGAGATATGCAGGCCTCGACCCTGTGTATTCGCAATGCGGTTCTATCATTACAGACCTACAGACCTCTTCCGAGAATCCTATTAGCCTTGCCATAACGGGCGATACGCGAAAGTCGTGGTATCGTAGAACGTCGCATACGCGCGACACTTCGACCTGCCCACTCGGAAGCGATTTAAAGAGCAGATTACCGGCCACGTGAGGTAACTTATTTATACTCTCTAAAAGAGTGTCTATAGAGCGATATACACCAGATGGAACTTGGTCTCTATCCGCGCGTCTCCGTGTTAAAAGATTTAAACCCGATAAATTATAATCACCATCCTCAAAAGTTACATTCCTACAGTAGGAACATGTAAAATAGTCATCGGATAAGCAATTTCCACAAGAGAAAAATACCATTCTCCGTGCAAACGTATCTGACGCGGTAGTTTTGTAATAAATTTCGTCGTCGTATTAGCCGGAAAATACTGCATACTACTGTTGCTCGATAGTACGACAAATAGTACGATAAAGAACTATCCTTGGAGCTCATAATTATCAGGGACGGTGATTCCGAGCGTTCTTCCGCTTTGTCCTCTTCTTCTCTTTCGTCTTCTCAAGTGACGGAGGCACCCGTACTCGCGATAATTCTGCCTCGTAAAAAATACCGTCGATAGTCTCATTATTCAGATCGTGTAGAATATACACGAATGGTTCTTGATTCACTGATATTCGTTGAATCTTGAATAAATCGTTACTCCAGTCACGCTCATACCCTTTCACGAATGCTTCTTTAGCTGTACTGATACGTACCAAATCACCGACCAAATTTTCTCGGGCTATAGAGGCATTTTCTAGGATCACCTCGCTCGGAGGAATACGCGTTTCGCTGTGTCTAGTATGATTATAGGCATATAAATTTTTTTGTAAAACATCGATGTAACGCTTATTTTGCATGTATGTAAAGTAACGCCACATTCGCTCCTTTATTGTGCGATTAAAGCGTTCGGCAATCGAAGCTTTTATATCGGGGTTACGAGCAGCGCGAAAATCGATATTCTTTTTCTTGAGAATTTGTTGAAATGGAGTGCCGATAAATTTTTTGCCTCGATCAGTTTGCAATTGTTGCGGGCGCCGATTGTTACTGCGTGCGAGTATGCGTGTGAGACCGCGGGCCACATTTGCGCTCATTTTGTCACGCAAAGCCTCGACCCACGCGTATTTGCTCAACACGTTGATAACAACAAGCAGATATGCGTACCCATCGTTGAACGTAGCTATCGAGCGAAGATCAGCTAAATCAGCCTCCCATACATCGTCTATATTACTCACGTTGTACATACGACGGGGAAATCGTCGTAGCACGAGAAGATGCATGTTATATGAGTCCTGTGTCTCGAGCTATGGTACAACATTTTTTCGCGCTACTCTGCGATCCACCTGGGCCAAAATTTTTGCTCGAGAATAGGAGTTGTGATGAACGGCGTCATAATCGATTTTTTGAACAATTTTCATAATTTTAACGATGACCACTTAAATGGATTCTTTTTCTTTTTCTTTTCTAAGTGTGTGGGGGATCGATATTCGCTAGGGTGTCGTTGGCTCTCTACTTGTACAATGTTTTGCAGTTATTTATCCTCTTCTTCCTACCTCTCCTACCCGTCAATGATGTCGTTGTCCGCCGTGAGCATTAAATCTCTATTTGAGTTTGCGTCTCCGCCTCGTTATTGCTGCTACTGTTGTTGCTGCTGCTGCTGCTGCTACTATCACTATCGCGTGGTAAAATGAGACGACGCTGCGGTGTCGAGGATGATGTAGGTGTAGGCTCGTGTAGTAACTCGGTATTGCTGATAAATTCGCGTGGCATCGGTATCGTTCGCAGGAGTTTGGCAAAGTGAGATCGACCGATGAGTTTCTCGCGTTTTCTAGCTCGCATAGCATCGTTAAGAAGCTCAACGATATTGGAATTTGAAATTCTTCTGCCGTATATGGAAACAACACCGTCGCGATCCCATGTCATTTTTTTACCGACGGCTCTCCGATGCAAATTGCGAAGCAACGATTTTGCTTTAAATTTTAATTTTTTTGGTACGCTACCGATAATAAGTGTCTCATTGAGTCGAGATTTAACTTTGTTCATTAAAACGTCGTCGAGTTTATTCTCGTGGCTATCGAGGATTGCTATTTTTCGTTTCGACGAAATATTCGGTACTGTATTATCGTATTCGACCAAGTGAAGATAATGCTGTAGAACCTGCTGGTACGCTATCCATTCCTCTATCTCGCTCTTGTACGATCGAGAGTTTAGAATTTCACTCAGCTCCGAGTCGAGGCGCGATAATGTCGTACCGGTAGTCTGTACGGAGGGCGACGTGTCTGTAGTAGTAGCAGTAGTAGTAGTAGTAGTAGTAGTAGTAGTAGTAGTAGTAGTAGTAGTAGTAGTAGTAGTAGTAGTAGTAGTAGTAGTAGTAGTTGTAGTAGTTGTAGTAGTAGTAGTTTTTTTTTTGTTTTTTTTTGTTGGTGGAAATGCGTTTACGCACAACGGTGAGTTTGACTTCACCGATAGTGTGGGACTCCTCCAATGAATTGGTCTTACCCACTAAAACCACCTACCTGACTCCAGCACCACGATCCCGGAACCGCTTTTGCATTACTTCAGGGTCATGGGCTATCACTGCCGCTTTCCGGCCTTCCATCGTTGTCCTCGGTGAGCCTCCTATGGTGATCTTTTCGATCGCCCTACTTACCTGTTTCCGCGAGTGGGCTTAGGGGTTCTGACGATCTTGATCTTGCTGTTCCTCCTTCTTCTTCTTCCGTAGTACGGTCTCCGCGTACGTCCCTACTGTTTCCCTGTTCTTTCGGGACTCCAGCATCGATGGTACGATGGTCTGAGAGGTTCTCGGTTGTCCAAGGGTTGTCTCTAGGACGTCTCTCTCAGCCACCCACCGATCACACGCAAAGAATGTATGTTCCGTATCGTCAATGCTATTCGGACAGTAGTCGCAGTAGAGACTACGCTTCCTCCCCATCTTGTGTAGATCGGAGTTGAAGTGCCCATGGCCGGTGAGGAGTCGGGTGAGATAAAAGTTTACCTCTCCATGCTTCCTGTCGATCCACGGGGTCACCGCTTGTATCATCCGCGCTGTCTATCGGCCGGTCGTAGTTTCGACCCATCTCCGTTCCCGGTCTAGGAGGTTTCGCTCCCGTTCTTCTCTCCGTGTGTATTCCGTCGCATCCTCGGCTCTCCGTTCGTATATGCGCTTTCGCTCTTTGGCAAGCAGGTCGATGGGGATGACACCGGCCCCCACCAACACTGCCGTCTCAGATACCGTCCGGTAGGCACTTGCGATACGAAGGGCCCCTCGTCTTCGGACTGAGCTCATCCTCCTCCTGTACTTCTCCACGTTCATGGCATCAGCCCAGACCTCCGCCCCGTAGAGAAGCATGGAGTGAACGACACTCATGAGGTCGCGTCGCTTATTGCTCATCGGCCCGTCTACGTTGGGCATGAGCCTCGAGAGCATGCCAACCATGGTGGTAGGCCTGTCAGCGGCAGCCTGGTGGTGGCTCCAGTACTCATAGAGACCCGCCTTTGGGGTCTCACGGGCTTTCTCGCCTCCACCAGTAGGGCCGCGTATGCTTTTTTCCATTCGCCGCGGCTTTTCGTTGCGGCTGTTAGTGTCGTTTTGGCATCTGCCGCTCCCTCTTTGATTTTCTTCGAGGTGGTTGAGATGTTTTTGCATATGTCATGCACCGCCACTATGTAGTCCTGCAGAATATTGATTTGGCGCTCTTTCTCTTCCATGTGCGCTTTCACCTTCTTTTCCAGGAGCGTTATCACCGTACGCTCAGCAGAGTATGCTGCTACCAGTGTCCCGGTATCCTCTCTCCCGGTACACTTTGTACCTCCCTCTTCGTTTTCGTTATTTTGTGTTTATATATAAGAGTTATTTATGTTTGTTCCGACGAGTAGCTAGGGAAGGCAAATGTCCGCCCCCGCAGAGTCCCGCTTGCGGGGGTCAGGCCTAGAATACTCCGGGAGGCGGTCTGTTATCCCGAAGACACCATTTCAGACACCACTCTCTGGGGCCACGCAACCATCAACACGGTAGTTAACACTTTAGCTTAAGGTGTTTGATCCGCGGGGGCTTTCGCCCTAACTGGACGATCGATCAGAATCAGCACAGCGCAGTGTGCGTCCTCCTCACGAACGCCGAGTGTCCTCTATCCGCCACCTGAAGACGCGCCATGTAAGGGTACACCTCCTCTTCTGTGGTGTTGTAGTAGTAGTAGTAGTAGTAGTAGTAGTAGTAGTAGTAGTAGTAGTAGTAGTAGTAGTAGTAGTAGTAGTAGTAGTAGTAGTAGTAGTAGTAGTAGTAGTAGTAGTAGTAGTAGTAGTAGTAGTAGTAGTAGTAGTAGTAGTAGTAGTAGTAGTAGTAGTAGTAGTAGTAGTAGTAGTAGTAGTAGTAGTAGTAGTAGTAGTAGTAGTAGTAGTAGTAGTAGTAGTAGTAGTAGTAGTAGTAGTAGTAGTAGTAGTAGTAGTAGTAGTAGTAGTAGTAGTAGTAGTAGTAGTAGTAGTAGTAGTAGTAGTAGTAGTAGTAGTAGTAGTAGTAGTAGTAGTAGTAGTAGTAGTAGTAGTAGTAGTAGTAGTAGTAGTAGTAGTAGTAGTAGTAGTAGTAGTAGTAGTAGTAGTAGTAGTAGTAGTAGTAGTAGTAGTAGTAGTAGTAGTAGTAGTAGTAGTAGTAGTAGTAGTAGTAGTAGTAGTAGTAGTAGTAGTAGTAGTAGTAGTAGTAGTAGTAGTAGTAGTAGTAGTAGTAGTAGTAGTAGTAGTAGTAGTAGTAGTAGTAGTAGTAGTAGTAGTAGTAGTAGTAGTAGTAGTAGTAGTAGTAGTAGTAGTAGTAGTAGTAGTAGTAGTAGTAGTAGTAGTAGTAGTAGTAGTAGTAGTAGTAGTAGTAGTAGTAGTAGTAGTAGTAGTAGTAGTAGTAGTAGTAGTAGTAGTAGTAGTAGTAGTAGTAGTAGTAGTAGTAGTAGTAGTAGTAGTAGTAGTAGTAGTAGTAGTAGTAGTAGTAGTAGTAGTAGTAGTAGTAGTAGTAGTAGTAGTAGTAGTAGTAGTAGTAGTAGTAGTAGTAGTAGTAGTAGTAGTAGTAGTAGTAGTAGTAGTAGTAGTAGTAGTAGTAGTAGTAGTAGTAGTAGTAGTAGTAGTAGTAGTAGTAGTAGTAGTAGTAGTAGTAGTAGTAGTAGTAGTAGTAGTAGTAGTAGTAGTAGTAGTAGTAGTAGTAGTAGTAGTAGTAGTAGTAGTAGTAGTAGTAGTAGTAGTAGTAGTAGTAGTAGTAGTAGTAGTAGTAGTAGTAGTAGTAGTAGTAGTAGTAGTAGTAGTAGTAGTAGTAGTAGTAGTAGTAGTAGTAGTAGTAGTAGTAGTAGTAGTAGTAGTAGTAGTAGTAGTAGTAGTAGTAGTAGTAGTAGTAGTAGTAGTAGTAGTAGTAGTAGTAGTAGTAGTAGTAGTAGTAGTAGTAGTAGTAGTAGTAGTAGTAGTAGTAGTAGTAGTAGTAGTAGTAGTAGTAGTAGTAGTAGTAGTAGTAGTAGTAGTAGTAGTAGTAGTAGTAGTAGTAGTAGTAGTAGTAGTAGTAGTAGTAGTAGTAGTAGTAGTAGTAGTAGTAGTAGTAGTAGTAGTAGTAGTAGTAGTAGTAGTAGTAGTAGTAGTAGTAGTAGTAGTAGTAGTAGTAGTAGTAGTAGTAGTAGTAGTAGTAGTAGTAGTAGTAGTAGTAGTAGTAGTAGTAGTAGTAGTAGTAGTAGTAGTAGTAGTAGTAGTAGTAGTAGTAGTAGTAGTAGTAGTAGTAGTAGTAGTAGTAGTAGTAGTAGTAGTAGTAGTAGTAGTAGTAGTAGTAGTAGTAGTAGTAGTAGTAGTAGTAGTAGTAGTAGTAGTAGTAGTAGTAGTAGTAGTAGTAGTAGTAGTAGTAGTAGTAGTAGTAGTAGTAGTAGTAGTAGTAGTAGTAGTAGTAGTAGTAGTAGTAGTAGTAGTAGTAGTAGTAGTAGTAGTAGTAGTAGTAGTAGTAGTAGTAGTAGTAGTAGTAGTAGTAGTAGTAGTAGTAGTAGTAGTAGTAGTAGTAGTAGTAGTAGTAGTAGTAGTAGTAGTAGTAGTAGTAGTAGTAGTAGTAGTAGTAGTAGTAGTAGTAGTAGTAGTAGTAGTAGTAGTAGTAGTAGTAGTAGTAGTAGTAGTAGTAGTAGTAGTAGTAGTAGTAGTAGTAGTAGTAGTAGTAGTAGTAGTAGTAGTAGTAGTAGTAGTAGTAGTAGTAGTTTTTTTTTTTTTTTTTTTTTTTTTTTTTTTTTTTTTTGAGGAGGTGGAAATGCCGGTTACGCACAGAGTGTGGGGCTCATCCGTTATCGGGATCCTATCCACTAAAACCACCTCCTCCAACTCCAGCACCATGACTCCGGAACCGCTTTCGCATTACTTCAGAGTCATGGGCTATCTCCGCCCCTTTTGGGCTTCCCCTCGTCAATCTTCTCGATCGCCCTTCTCGTGTCCTGTCTCCACGGCGGGCTCGTCACCTTTGATCACCCCGATCGCGCTGCTGTTCCTCTATCTTCTTCTTTCGTAGGACGGTTTCCACGTACGTACCTATTGCTCCCCACTTCTTTTGGGACTCCAGCATTAGCGGCACAATAGTCTGAGCGTTTCCCGTTTGTCCCAGGGTTGTCTGTAAGGCACCCCTTTCGGTCGCCCACCGATTACACGCGAAGAACGTGTGTTCTGCATCGTCCACAATGTCCGGACAGTAGTCGCAATAGGGGCTACGTTTCCTTCCCATCTTGTGTAGGTAGGAGTTGAAGTGTCCATGGCCGGTAAGGAGCTGGGTGAGGTAAAAGTTAATTTCTCCATGCTTTCTGTCGATCCACGGGGTCACTGCTCCTACCGTTCTCGCTGTCCATCGGCCGGTCGTACCTTCGACCCATCTCCGTTCCCATTCCAGTAGGGTTCGCTGCCGCTCCTCCCTTCGTATTTCGGCCATCCTTGCCTCGGCCTTCCGTTCGTACACCCGTTTTCGCTCTCTTGCGAGCAGGTCGATGGGTATGACGCCGGCCACCACCGTCGCCGCTGCCTCAGACACCGTTCGGTAGGCGCTCGCGATGCGGAGGGCCCCTCGTCTTTGGACCGTTCTCAGTTTTCTCCTGTATTTCTCCACGTCCATGGCATCGGCCCAGACCTCCGCCCCGTAGAGTAGTACGGAGTGCACTACACTCATGAGGACGCGTCGTTTGCTGCTCCTCGGCCCGCCCACGTTGGGCATTAGTCTTGAGAGCATGCCGACCGTGATAGTGGCTCTGTCCGCGGCTGCCTGGATGTGTGGCCAGAACGTTAGTCTTGCGTCCAATAGTTGCCCCAGGTACCGCACTACTTTCCTTGCTTCGATTTGAACTCCGTCGACCTCTGCCGTAAAGGTGCCCGAGAACTTTCTTTGTCTGGTCAGGACCACGATCTCGGTTTTCTGGACGGCAAGTTCGAGACCATGCTCCACGAGCCAACCCTTCACCAAGTGGGTCATGCAGGCAACTCTCCACCTTGCCTGCGTTTCTGTTTTGGCCGTGATCACTGCTGCAATGTCATCCGCGAATCCAACTAATTTAGTTCCTTCGGGCATCTCCAGTTTCAAGATACTGTCATAAACAGCGTTCCACAGGTCTGGGCCCAGAGCTGAGCCCTGAGCAACTCCAGAGCTGATCCTTCTCGTTCGCTCGCCGTCTGTTGTGCTGTAAGCAAGTTCCCTATCATCGAGGTAATCACTGACTATCCTGAGAATGTACTGTGGTACCTCGAATCTCTCTTCCAGTGCTCTGAGGATGTCAATCCATCTGACGGAGTTAAAAGCATTCTGCACATCTAGCGTGACGAGTACGCAAAATCTCCGTGATCTGCTGTTTCCCTGCCACGCCGTCTCTACCGGCTCCAGCACTTCCCGGATTGCTCCTATCGTCGATCTTTTTTCACGGAACCCGTGCTGGTTATCGGCGAGTCCTCCCGCCCTTTCGACCGCGGCTCGGAGCCGTGCGCGTATCATTTTCTCGAACACCTTTCCTGCAGTATCGAGCATACACAGCGGCCGGTACGATGACGCCGTTATTGGCGGGCCCTTCCCTTTGTCGAGTAGCACCAACCGCTGCTTTTTCCACCTCCGACTGAATACCCCAGCCCGAAGGCTGAGGTTATACATGTTCAGCAAGAGGTAAGGATGCTCTTCCGCTACTACCTTGATTACTTCCGCGGGAATTCCGTCCGGGCCAGGTGCTTTGCGGTTCGCGATAGATTGAACGGCATCACGTAGCTCCGACACGCTGAAGACAGGCACCTCCTCTTCTTGAGGGAAGTTCCTCTCCTGCCTCAGTGGGTGTTGCGGGAAAAGAGCGTCCACAATGCGCTCCATATCTTCCGGGTCCTTTGCTCCTTCAGGTGCCATCCTGCCTAGCTTACGCGTAACGATCTTGTAGCCCCGACCCCACATGTCCTGGTCGACTTCCTCGCACAGCTCCCTCCAGCACCGGGTCTTGCTGGTCTTCACAGCTATGACGAGCCTCTTCCTCGCCGTCTTGTAGGCTTCGATTGCCTCGTTTGCTCCGTCCCTCCTACGCTCTCTTTGCGCTCTACGCCTCCATCTGAAGCAGTCGCTCCGTAGATTGGCTATCTCCTGTGTCCACCAGTACGCAGGTTCCTTGTGGTTCCTTTTCGACTTCACGGGCATGGATTTCTTGCAGCCTTTCAAAATCAATGCCATGGTTTTCGCTATCAGTTTTTCGGCTGCCTCCCTGGAGGCCAACGTGTCTCCAGACTCCACCAAAAAGTCACCCCCTCCGGACAGCGCCCTAAGTAGCGCTCTTGCGACATTCCAGCGGATCGCATCTCGCCGTTCGTTGATTTTTATGTCTTCCCTCGTCATTTGGAATCCTATGTAAGAGTGGTCGCTAGCCGTGTAGCCCTCGAGCACCCGCCATCTCGTTATCCTCGCTGCGGCCCTTGGTGTGACAAGGGTCAGGTCGAGGATGGATTCTCTGCACCCTGGCCTCCTGAACGTGGGCGTGTTCCCGATGTTCAGGACTGTCAGGTCAAGTCTTGCAGCCATCTCCGCGACCTCATCCCCTCTGGTATCAGCTCGCGTCATCCCCCATTCCTGGGATTTGGCATTGAAATCTCCGGCAAGCACAACCTCGCCCCGGAAATTCTGGATGGCATCCTCCAGCGCTCCCAGTTTCTGCCTGAAGGCTCCGATCCCCTCGTTTGGCGATAGATAGCAGCTTATGTAGGTGACTTTGCTGCTTTCTATCCATGCAAAGCCGTCTCCTTTCCCGTGTTTTGCCACCGGTAATCTCGCGCTATTGACCAACCATAACGCTGCCGTCCCTGTCGTGTCTGAATACCACCGTACATCGGGAGGGTCAGTATACTGTTCCGATATGAACATTAGGTCCGCCTTTTTTTCAAATGCCCACTGCTGTACCAGGTCCTGTGCGAGCCGGCTGCGCTGCAAGTTTCCCTGAAGAATCACGGTCTCCTCTTGGCCGCGGTCTTCGTGGCCATCTGAAAAGCCCTGCACCTGTGTGTCCCTGGGACATGATCCGTTCTGGTTTCACCGTCTATATCCGCACAGAGGAGGCAGTGTGGATTTTTCGTGCAAGTCGCGGCCCTGTGTTCGCCACCACCGCATCTCCAGCATAGTTTTGACCGATCTTGGCCCTTACACTCGGCCGAGCGGTGCCCGTAGCCATGGCACCGAAAGCACCTTGTGATTTGCGCCTTCGCCCTGATGCGGCAGTTGACCCAGCCAACTTTGACATGCCCGGCGTCTATCAGTATTTTAGCCGCCTGTGCATTCATCTCCACAATAGCCTTTCTCTTTCCCCTTATGCCCGCTTTTGTGAGGAAAATCCTGGCATCCTCGCAGCCTTCCACTTGCAGGACTGTTTGCAGGGCACTCCTCACTTCATCTCCTTCAGTGACCTCATCGATGTCCAGGATTTCGACCGTAGTCCGCGGTGTTAGTTGCCTCACGCTGCCGTTGTTACCAATGGCTTCTTGCAGGGCCTTGCTGAATTTCCCTTTGTCCTCGGCAGCTGTAGCTCCTATCTCCACCAACAGGTCACCGGCCTCGGTCCGCCTTATATCTGTGATCTGTACCCCCATTTTTCCAGGGTCCACACCAACTCGTATGTCCCTCAGGACATCGGCATATCCCTTGCCTTTGATCGGCTTTATCACCACCGCCTCTCGTCGTGGTTTCTGTTTTCTTTTTGTCCGGAGGCTGCGCTTTTCCTTGGCTTCGTTGGTTTTCTCCTTCACACCCGGCATCGCCTGATTTTTGCCCTTCTTTGGTTTTCGCCTCACCTCCGTAAACCCCTCTTCGTCTTCGCGAGGTTTTTTTACAGCTGCCTTTGGCGTGGTTTCTCCTTTCGGACTCGGAGTAGCCGTACCTTGTCTTTTCCTCTTGTTCATATTCTGCAGAGCTGGGCCGGGGGTGACCTCCATTGCAACAACGGTTTCGGCACATACCGAGCCCCGTCTCTGCTGCTTCGTTGACCTCCTCACCTCCGTGAGTATTGCTAGATACGCCCTCTTCCACTCGGCACGGCTTTTCGCTGCGGCCGCTACTGCCGCTTGGGCGTCTTCCGCTCCCTCCTTTATTTTCCTTGGTGTAGTTGCGACGTTTTTACACACGTAGTTCACTGCTGCAATGTATTCCTGGAGGAATTTTATTTGGCGCTCCTCCTCTTCCATATGCGCCTTTACTTTCTTCTCCAAGAGCGTTAGCACCGTCCGCTCTGTCTTGCAAGTCACGCCAGTTGTCTCAGCATCCTCTCTCGCTGTATTCTCCGCTACTTCTTCGTTAAGTTCGCCGTTTTGTGTTAGTGTTAAGATTTCGTCCATTTTTTGTCCCACGAGTAGCTAGGGAAGTCCAAAGTCCGCCCCCGCAGAGCCCCGCTTGCGGGGTAGGGCCTTGAGTACTCCAGGAGGCGGCCATGTATCCTGGAGACACCGTTTGTGACACCACTCCCCTGGTGCCATGCAGCTATCGACACGGTGGATTTACATCTTAGCTTGGGTGGGATTGGTCCGCGAGGGCATATGCCCCAACCCGTGTTTCGATCCGGTTAGCGTTAGTCTGCCTGTGCGGCTGAAAAGGCCCACAAGGCAACCCCGCTCAACCTTCACGAAACACAGGCATCCTCTATCCGCCACCTGAAGACGCGCCACGTAGGGGAACCCAACCCCCTGTGGAGTAGTAGTAGTAGTAGTAGTAGTAGTAGTAGTAGTAGTAGTAGTAGTAGTAGTAGTAGTAGTAGTAGTAGTAGTAGTAGTAGTAGTAGTAGTAGTAGTAGTAGTAGTAGTAGTAGTAGTAGTAGTAGTAGTAGTAGTAGTAGTAGTAGTAGTAGTAGTAGTAGTAGTAGTAGTAGTAGTAGTAGTAGTAGTAGTAGTAGTAGTAGTAGTAGTAGTAGTAGTAGTAGTAGTAGTAGTAGTAGTAGTAGTAGTAGTAGTAGTAGTAGTAGTAGTAGTAGTAGTAGTAGTAGTAGTAGTAGTAGTAGTAGTAGTAGTAGTAGTAGTAGTAGTAGTAGTAGTAGTAGTAGTAGTAGTAGTAGTAGTAGTAGTAGTAGTAGTAGTAGTAGTAGTAGTAGTAGTAGTAGTAGTAGTAGTAGTAGTAGTAGTAGTAGTAGTAGTAGTAGTAGTAGTAGTAGTAGTAGTAGTAGTAGTAGTAGTAGTAGTAGTAGTAGTAGTAGTAGTAGTAGTAGTAGTAGTAGTAGTAGTAGTAGTAGTAGTAGTAGTAGTAGTAGTAGTAGTAGTAGTAGTAGTAGTAGTAGTAGTAGTAGTAGTAGTAGTAGTAGTAGTAGTAGTAGTAGTAGTAGTAGTAGTAGTAGTAGTAGTAGTAGTAGTAGTAGTAGTAGTAGTAGTAGTAGTAGTAGTAGTAGTAGTAGTAGTAGTAGTAGTAGTAGTAGTAGTAGTAGTAGTAGTAGTAGTAGTAGTAGTAGTAGTAGTAGTAGTAGTAGTAGTAGTAGTAGTAGTAGTAGTAGTAGTAGTAGTAGTAGTAGTAGTAGTAGTAGTAGTAGTAGTAGTAGTAGTAGTAGTAGTAGTAGTAGTAGTAGTAGTAGTAGTAGTAGTAGTAGTAGTAGTAGTAGTAGTAGTAGTAGTAGTAGTAGTAGTAGTAGTAGTAGTAGTAGTAGTAGTAGTAGTAGTAGTAGTAGTAGTAGTAGTAGTAGTAGTAGTAGTAGTAGTAGTAGTAGTAGTAGTAGTAGTAGTAGTAGTAGTAGTAGTAGTAGTAGTAGTAGTAGTAGTAGTAGTAGTAGTAGTAGTAGTAGTAGTAGTAGTAGTAGTAGTAGTAGTAGTAGTAGTAGTAGTAGTAGTAGTAGTAGTAGTAGTAGTAGTAGTAGTAGTAGTAGTAGTAGTAGTAGTAGTAGTAGTAGTAGTAGTAGTAGTAGTAGTAGTAGTAGTAGTAGTAGTAGTAGTAGTAGTAGTAGTAGTAGTAGTAGTAGTAGTAGTAGTAGTAGTAGTAGTAGTAGTAGTAGTAGTAGTAGTAGTAGTAGTAGTAGTAGTAGTAGTAGTAGTAGTAGTAGTAGTAGTAGTAGTAGTAGTAGTAGTAGTAGTAGTAGTAGTAGTAGTAGTAGTAGTAGTAGTAGTAGTAGTAGTAGTAGTAGTAGTAGTAGTAGTAGTAGTAGTAGTAGTAGTAGTAGTAGTAGTAGTAGTAGTAGTAGTAGTAGTAGTAGTAGTAGTAGTAGTAGTAGTAGTAGTAGTAGTAGTAGTAGTAGTAGTAGTAGTAGTAGTAGTAGTAGTAGTAGTAGTAGTAGTAGTAGTAGTAGTAGTAGTAGTAGTAGTAGTAGTAGTAGTAGTAGTAGTAGTAGTAGTAGTAGTAGTAGTAGTAGTAGTAGTAGTAGTAGTAGTAGTAGTAGTTGTTGTTGTTGTTGTTGTTGTTGTTGTTGTTGTTGTTGTTGTTGTTGTTGTTGTTGTTGTTGTTGTTGTTGTTGTTGTTGTTGTTGTTGTTGTTGTTGTTGTTGTTGTTGTTGTTGTTGTTGTTGTTGTTGTTGTTGTTGTTGTTGTTGTTGTTGTTGTTGTTGTTGTTGTTGTTGTTGTTGTTGTTGTTGTTGTTGTTGTTGTTGTTGTTGTTGTTGTTGTTGTTGTTGTTGTTGTAGTTGTAGTCATCCACAGGGGGATGTCCGTTACCCCTACGTGGCGCGTCCCCAGGTGGCGGATGGGGGAATGCTCTCTACATATAGAGGGTAGGAGGCAATTAAAATACCTCCCACGGACCAACAGACATGGGGAAGAAACCTCGGAAAAAAAATTCAAGATGGTTGTGAGCGATAGTAACAAACTACCCCAAGTGAGTACCTCTCAGACAAAAAGTAATCTCACCGCCAATTCCGATCGGGTGCAAGCCTCGGTGGTTGGCGCCGACCTCAAGGATTTTGGGGGAGGCCAATCGCGCAGTTCCCTAGAGCCACGCACGGCCAGCCACCAGCTCCAACAGCTGGAAAAAGAGGAGACGGAAGCTTTCTCCGAGCTCGGGAAACGCGGCGAAATTATCGAAGGAGTAGTTACAGATGCGAAGAACATCCACAAGACGATCCCAGACGCGATTACGGAGGCAGTCATCTTCTACCAGCAGATGCAGGACTACCGTCCAGCCCTACAAAACGTCCGGGAAGCACAAACCCAGCAGCTCGAGCGAGCCATCGCGGAGGCACGCCAAGAACGGGACGCGACAGTAGCACCGCAAACCCAACCCGGGTGCACGGGACAAGCCAAGGGTAGACTAGCAGAAAGAAAACCAGCCACGCAAATGCTGTCCAAGGGTGGAAACCGAAGGTACACGCCGCGAAATCCAACAGCTGTACCTAAAGGTGTGGAAATCGGAGTCGAGGGAAAGAAGCGTGAGGCATCTTCACCTCCACAGACGTTCACGCCAGGAAAAAAGAGCCGTCAAGGAAGAGACAATGACGCAGACATGGGAGAGACCAACACCCCACAGCACAGGAACTTGCCAGAGGATCAAGGTCCCCGGGGCACAGTATGGGAAAAGGTGGAGAGGAAAAAGAGACCAAAACCGAAGATGGAGAATACGAAAAAGCCCCTGGGAAAAGGGCTGCGTGGAAGGCTATCTGAAGCAGTGGCGGTGAAAGTAGCAGAGGAAGCCCTATATGCGGACGTCCTCCGACTTATCAAAAAGAAGGTGAATCCTCAAAACTATGGTGCGGACATCACTGGGGTAAGGCGCACCCGAGGTGGCGAAATCTTAATGGAGATAAAGAAAGGAAGCGGAGGCACGGAGGCTCTGAGAAATGCAGTAGCTACTGCAGTAGGAGAGCAGGCTACCGTGAGGACCATGGGACGAAGCGGCACTCTCCAAATCCGGGACCTGGATGAGGTCACGGAAGAGGAAGAGATAGTGGAAGCCATAGTATCCGCAGTAGATTGCACAGCCAAGGAAGCGATTACGGTGAGATCCCTGAGGGAAGCTTTTAGGGGGACCCAAACAGCGGTAGTTACTGTCCCAGCGAAAGCGGCAGAGAAGCTGCTCGAAACGGGAAAAATCAAAGTAGGCTGGGTTGTCTGCCGGGTTAGACAGAAGGTCGATACCCTGCGCTGTTTCAGATGCCTAGGCCCCGGACATATCGCGATGGACTGCAAGGGACCTGATAGATCCAAAGAGTGCCGACTCTGCGGGCAGGAAGATCACTTCGCAAAAGACTGCAATCAGGCACCTTTCTGCGTAATATGCGGCGAAGAGGGGCGGCAAGAAGATGCAAACCATATTCTTGGTAGTGCAAGGTGCCCCTCCTTCCAGAAGGCTAAAAGACCGAAGCCGAATGGCTAGGTTCCTACAGGTAAACCTGGGCAGAGGCCGTGAGGCACAAGATCTGTTGATGCAAGTGGCCGTGGAGAAGAAGGCAGACGTACTCATCATCAGCGAGCAATACAAGAAACCTGACACTGGACTGTGGTTCCAGGACACATCTGGAAAGGCAGCAATTGTGGTGTTAAACAGCGATATGAGGATCCGAGAGGTCAGTGAACATACAGCAGACTTCGTGTGGGCATACTTAGAAGGCGTGAGAGTCTACAGCTGTTATTTCTCGCCAAACCTGGACTACGAAACCTACCTGAGACAACTTGACCGTCTGAAAGAGAGTCTCAGAACAGCGACTGGCGAAGTTCTCGTGGCAGGAGACTTCAATAGTAAGTCGCCAGAGTGGGGCTCCAGACGACTGGATAACAGAGGGGAAGCGCTGTCGGAACTTATAGCTAGGCTAGACCTAGTCGTCCTAAACGAGGGAAACTCGTACACCTTCCGTCGTGGGCAAATGGGCTCAGTAGTCGACGTGACGCTATCATCGGATGGAGTAGCTGCCAGAACCGTGGGATGGAGAGTGCTGGAGGACGCCACACTTAGCGACCACCAGTACCTGGAATTCTGCATGGAAAAGGGACCAAGAGAACACAAGGAGAACCCGAACGGGGAACCAGTAAATGGAGGCGGTTGGGTGCTCCGCAGACTCGACAAACTGCGATTAAAAGAGGTGCTGGAGACGGTAAAGAGACGGGGAGACCTGCAAATCCTAGCCGAAAACGGAGACCCAGAGGCTATCGTGAGTTTCGCAGTAAACACGGTCACAGCGGCATGCGACGCGGCCATGCCACGACGGAAAAAACATCCACAGGCAAGGAAGCCAGTGTACTGGTGGAACCCGGAGATAAGTGAACTGCGGAGGAAATGCATGGTGGCGCGTAGGGCGGCTTATCGGCGCAGAAGGCGCGACGATGGTGGGCAAGTATACGAAGTCCTTCAATCTCACTTCAAAGCGGCGCGAAAACATTTGAAAATGGCTATTCGAAGCAGCAAAAGACAGAGCTGGGTTGAACTCTGCCGCTCGATCGACGAGGACCCCTGGGGACTGCCGTACAGGTTGGACACCAAGAAGCTTGTGGGACGGCAGCCGATACCTGGATTATCATGTCCGGAAAGGATGCGGGAAATAGTGAGGACCTTATTCCCGGTTCAAATACGACGGCCAGCAGAACCAAGACAAAATGAAGAATTGAGAATAGAACCCCTGACCATCGAGGAACTACAGAAGGCGAAAGCGCGGCTCAAATGCGGAAAGGCACCTGGACCGGATAACATCCCGAATGAAGTCGTAAGAGAGGTGATCGAAGCGTGGCCAGAGCTGCTACTAGAAGCATACAACGTATGTCTTCTGGAAGGAGTTTTCCACGAGCGATGGAAGAAGCAGAAGCTGGTCCTTCTACGGAAAGGAGACAAACCACTGGACGAGCCTTCGTCTTACCGCCCGATTTGTCTACTGGATACCATGGGGAAACTCTTCGAAAGATTGTTGCTCCAAAGACTAGAGAGATATATCGAAATGAACGGAGGCCTGTCCCAAAATCAGTACGGATTCCGAAAGGGACGCTCAACGGTCGACGTCATAGCTCAAGTAATTGAGGCTGCTAAAACGGTGAAACAAAGGACCTGGGAAACTAAGGGTTTTTGTGCTCTGGTGACGCTAGACGTGAAGAACGCGTTCAATACTGCTCGGTGGGACCGCATCATGGGTGCCCTAACAACAAGGCAAACCCCGGAATACCTGAGGAGGTTGATCGACAGCTATCTAAAAGACAGAATCCTCATCTACGAGACGGAAAACGGCCCTGTCGAGTACGAAGTGACAGCGGGAGTCCCACAGGGATCGGTTCTCGGGCCATTCTTGTGGAACTTGATGTATGACGGACTACTCAACCTCCAACTTCCCAGGGGAGCAAAAATAATTGGCTTCGCTGACGATGTAGCCGTGGTTGTCACAGCGCGGACGACAGGAACTCTGGAGTTAGCGACAAACGAGAGCCTTTGTCGTGCCAGCAAATGGCTCGAAGATAATGGATTAAAGCTGGCAATACATAAAACGGAAGCGGTCTTGGTCACCGACAAACGGCTGTTCACTCCGCCGAACATCGTTCTGCAAGGGGAGATAATCCCATGGATAAAGGACGTAAGGTATCTAGGAGTACAGGTAGACAGAGGACACCGATACGTGGAACACGTAATTAAAACGACGGAGAAATCAGCGGCAACAGCAGCCGCACTGGCACGATTGATGCCGAATATCCGCGGGCCCCGAGAAGAAAAAAGGCGACTGTTAAACAGCGTTATACACGCGAAAATTTTGTACGGTGCTGAAATATGGGCAGATGCCGTCGACAAGGTGGGAGCAAAGCGCAGGCTGGCGGCCCTACAAAGGCGGAGCGCTCTTAGAGTGATATCTGCCTACCGGACCGTTTCCGAAGAAGCAGCACTAGTACTGGCAAGTACGCCACCGATAGACCTGCTGATTCGGGAGAAACAGGAGGTGTACAGGGAACTACGCCAGTACAGAGCGGGACAGGAAAGGGAGCAGGAGAATGCGAACGTGAGGGACAGAGCACGGCAAAGACTGATGGAGAGATGGCAAAATAGATGGGACAATGAGACGAAAGGGAGATGGACACACGAACTTATCCCCAATGTAGTAGCGTGGTACAACCGGGGACATGGCCAAATGGGGTATTACCTCACTCAGGCGCTCACCGGCCATGGCTGCTTCAACGCCTATTTGAAGAGATTCAACAAGACGAACAGCTCACAGTGCTTTCGCTGTGGCGATAGTCTGGACGATGCGCGGCACACTGTATTTCTGTGTCCAGCATCGGAGGTGGAAAGGACCAATCTGCAAGCAGCGCTGGGAGGCACAAGACTGGAGGAAACAAACCTGATGCAAGTAATGCTAGGAAGCGAGCAGGCATGGGGCGCTGTTCAAACTTCCATGACCAAAATTATGAAGGAAAAGGAAGAAGCAGAAAGAGCAGCCAAAGAGCACATACAGGAAAGGGCCGACCAACCTGAGCCACCAGTGCCATAAAAGGACGGGAGAGTAAAGGAAGCAACAGGTCCTAAAGCGGAGTTCCGAATAGGGAGAAAACACACCACACCGAGCAATGCGAAAGCGGGTCCAGTGGGGTGTGCGGAGAGGGAGGAGGGGTTTTAGTCGGTAAGAATCCGACACTACCCGCAACACCTGGGTGTCTTCTAAGAAGATTCCCCCTCCTCCCGAAAAAAAAAAAAAAAAAAAAAAATTAGTAGTAGTAGTAGTAGTAGCAGTAGTGTCGCTTGCCTCCGAAGATGATTCTTTCGTACGTTGTTCAGACTCATGTTTTCCTGTCAAACGTTTACAGCACACTCGCATATACACCGTACGAGCAGTACATCTGCTTTTCGTAACATTGCACATCTGCTTTTCGTAACATTGCACATCTGCTTTTCGTAACATTGCACGTCGTTGCTCTTGCTTCAGATAACACAACGCTTGCAATATTATTATTTGCTTTTTATCGAGACGTCCGCGCAACGCCATTACGAGCGCATTACTGGTACATCGCACGTCGCTTCGCGAACCTTCAATGCTTTTTGAGGCACATTAACGTTATGGTATTGATCATCGGGAAATATACACGCGCGAAATCGACAATTATCAGGCGTCGATTGTTCCAAATCGAATAATAAATACATAGCCGTGCGGTTGAGCTGTTGCATCGAAATATACCTCCTACAAAAAACTCGGATTCTCGGGACATACCTGGCGTCGTAGATGTTGAAATTGCGCGCGATCTCGCGGATTTTTGAAGACAACGGTATAATTAGCGTTTAAAGAGATATCGCGCTGCCCGTGACCCTGATGCAAGTGATTATGCGTGATGACGACGACACTAAGATTTTTATGATGGCTACCTTTGGTGAAAAGATCGATCACGGTATTGTTCGATGCCTCGCGCATTAGATCGTCAATGACCATAAGTTTAGGCCTTGTATCATTCGAATAGTCTGCTGCTTGCGGTAAACCCTCGAAATTCGATTTTATCACCGTACACTGAATACCCGGATTGCTACTCTGAGTAATAAGAAAGTATACGATCGAACGGGACATCCGTCATTTCCCGTATGTATTTAAAGAATTTTTTGACAAAATCTGTTTTACCACAGCCCGTAGGACCGCGTATCACGATCTGTCCATGAATGTTTCCAACGTGTATCCAAATCGATGAGTGTTTATCAAAATCATTCAGATGACTCTTAAATAAGCTTATACCGTGACGGCGGCGACGTTTTTATTTATCATAAATAAAGCAATGATGTTATTTCATTACAGTTCTATGTGCAAATTTTACGTATCATGTAATTCTAAACAGCAATATTATATCCACGGAGGTAGTACGAGAAAGTCAGAACAAAAGGAAACACTTGATAAGAACGATGGGACAAAAGGAATCAAGGATAAGAAAGTCAGAACAAAAGGGAACGGTAAAGAGATAGCACCTACGGCTACGAATAGCAGAACAAAAAAAACGAGCAGGCAACAGTTTTATACATAATAAATCACTTTTTATTAACGTATTGTACACAGTAAAAACGATCCATGAAATTACACAAAAAGATTATTTTTGAATAACGCGAATTCAACCGTAAAACTATATACTTTTTTGCGTTATACTAATTAGCGTATTTCACAATAGCCATACGGTACAGTAGAGTACTTCCCGTGCCGCTTTCGCTTCGTGTTAACAGGTTCGCATAATTTCGTTTCCTTACGCGTTACTACCTGATGAAATTCCGCGCGTCGAATACCGTCGAATTTAAAAATAATAGGTACGCTCCTCTCTCCTGTCACGAAGGATCGTAATGCGTCATAATTTACGTGACGGCTATTCGCAAAGTTTAGCGTGATACCCTTTACTTTACATTTTTCAATAATCGTACCGTCGCACAGTGGGGCCAATTCCCGAAAAGCTGGTCAAAAGTCGAAAAATGAAGTTTCATTTTATAGGATTTAGAGTACATAGGTGGATAGAGTAATGTTTAAAGAATATAATGGAACATTTTATAAGGGCTAGTGAAGTATACCTGGCAAGTATAAGCCAGTACAAAAGAGACCTTCGCAGAAGTAATAGCTCGATCGTTCGAGCTCATATTCAAGCGTCATATTAAAAAATTCGTAGAAAATCGTAAAATTGGTGTTCCTTAATTCTGCAAAATGGAGGTTTCAGGTTGAAGAAAGTCGTTTATTATCATATGCGTCGAAAAATATAACAGATACATATAAATTAAGAGCTAAACAATGTCTAAAGTAGAAAAAAAGGAAAAATTATGTGCAATCATTTTAGAAAAACAGGGAAAAAGTTAAAAGTTCCGCAGTGTTCCGCAACGAAACAAGTTTTAAATAAAAGTTTGTACTGTTATGTAACAAAATTAGTAAAAATCAGCTGCAGCTAGCTGCAACTTTGTTTTTAGTGTACATTTGAATATAAAAAATTACAAATTCACATTAACCACTTGTTGCACGTTTTTTTCAAATAAATATAATTTTGTGAAACTTGTTACTCGCGGGTTTTTGGGGTCACTGAATACGAATCTGGTGTCAAAAAACAAAATTCAAAATGGCGGATCCAATATGGCGGACGCAATTTTCGTGTTTCTTATTACACTTTCTTATATATTTGGATTATACATTTTTCAATATTTTTATAAAAGATTAAAAATGTAATTACTTATCTGAAATATGTACAAAATATTTCTTTTAAACAAGAAAATCATTACTCTGTAATCCAAATACATTTATTTTAAAACTGTGAATCAAATTATTATACAGTGATCTTAAAAAATGTTTACTTAAACTAAAATAATTATAAATTAACTGTTTGAACATGTTAATTTTATGTCACAAAATCTATTTTGTTTCAGAAAATGATTTTAAAAAATATGTGCTTCAAAGAAAAAATTACTTGCATGTAACTGAAGTACATTCATTTCAATAAAAAAAGGAAATGTAACTTGTAAATAGTATAAAATAAGTCTTTCAAAGATGATTTTGATCAATACAATTATAGATGTAAAAGTAGATGTTCTATTACTTTTTATCAAATATATAATTTACTTACAGATTTATAAAAAGTTAATAAATTTTTATAATCGCTATTTTGTATCTGCCATTTTGAATTTTGTCTTTTTCACATCGGATTCATGTTTAGCGACCTCAAAAATTTCCGAGTAACAAGTTTTAAGCAAATCCGGTTGATTACGAAAATTGCGTCGAAAAGTTTGTTTTTTTCACACCGGATTCGTATTCAGCGACCTCGAAAACCCCCAAATAACAAGTTTCAAGCGAATCCGGCCGATTACGAAAATTGCGTCCGCCATATTGGATCCGCCATTTTGAATTTTGTTTTTTTCACACCGGATTCGTATTCAGCGACCTCGAAAACTTACAGAAACCAAGTTTCATACAAATTCGATAAACATTTCGTATTATAACTGAGTATTTTTGGTTAACTATCGCCATTTTGAACCCGCCATTTTGTTTTTTTACAATTTTGACTTCAGATTCGTAATCAGCGACCCCAAAAACCCTTTCATACTATATCTCAAGCAGAATGAACTACGTTTTCGACTTTTGACCAGCTTTTCGGGAATCGGCCCCACTGTGCGTCGGGTTTACGAACAAGGTATGCGTAAAATTTTGGTCCTCCCTAAACGAACGAACTTATATAACTACCAGGCCCGTATTCATTTAATTCATCCGTGAGATCTCCCAGAAATTGACCGTTCGGCGTCTCATACTCGTAGCCACCGGGGCGACTTACGTAAATACAGGAGTCCGTATCGCAGTACAATAATCGTCGCCTGAGCCCCTCAGGATAACTGTATAGTTTTAGGCGTACCTGCGCCGTCGTGTATGCTGCAATAACGGCGTGTGATGTCGGGGATGGTTGGATAGCATCGCGGTTGCTCACATAGTTCACATACATGATTTTGTGATTAACCCGTAGCATTCTCGTCACCTCAATCTCCGGACTCGTTAGTAAATTCATTAGCTCCGAGCACGTGAAAACGATAACGGTTTTCGTGAGATTCTCGCGTTGACCAAGCTTTCCCCAGAATGAATTATGAGCCAATTTTGCGAGCGAACGTAAATCCGGATTTCACTGCAAAGCACTTCGCTCGAGATATACACCCTCAGACTCCTTGCACAACGCTATAAAACGCGCTAGTGCTTCCTCATCATCGTTACATTCTGCCTGCGGTCCACTCGCCTCTTGTTTCATTTTTAGGAACGTATCGACGTACTCGGCAAAATGACCGTCTCGTCCTGTTGTCGAGTCATACTGCGTAATAACGTATTGCTAAATTTCATAGATACGCGTCACTTTATATCCGAGCGACACAGTTGTTCTCAGCTCGTCCACGACCCATGTGCTGTCAAACACTCGCTCAGTCGTGTCATCGTGTGTTCAGCCCGCGGATGTTTCCATGTCTATACAGCACGTTCTACACAGGGGAAACAGTAGTTTCCCAACCATGCGAACAGGCAGTACGGGGATATATAAATCGCGCGGTACTACTACAGTACACTTCACGAGACCCTCGATGACACTTAGATCGTTCTCGTCGAGCCTCGTACACTAAGTCCTACGAGTTCTCGGCACTCATCACCTACGTACAATTTCGGAGGTTCAACGGGATATTTTCCATTCTTACACACCCATGGATACAGCGAGCACACATCCACATAGCGTATCTGCTCCCCATTCGCGATGTCGTACAAGCATACAAAATTTTCCGTTCGGCCGCCAAAGAATGCATCGCGTGGTTCGAGAGGCGTCTGCTTGACCATGGCGTGATTTTTCACGTATAACGACATTTTCTCGTTATTCTCGAGCAATCTGTTAAAATCGCATTCCCATATTTCGGTTAGAGTGTACCCTTTTAGATTTGATTTGCCCGGAAATAAGAACAGTACGCTCGTATCGCTCATCTATAGTATGACCGAATTTAGTTCGAACATCTCTATTCACGCGATAACATCGCGGACATCCATGCCAAAAGCAGCCGTGAAATTGAAGAACGTGATGGATCCCCGCATCCACGTAGTATCCGTCGACAGCCGGTAGGCCGGTCGGAGGGCGATACTCTCTCGTGCGTTCAACGTGAGCGATAACGTAGTTGCGCCTACGCTCGAGCCGTACAAGCTATACGACGGCCTTGCGCGACTGCTTATCGCCTCAGCGGTACCTCCCTGGTGGTAACACCGCAATGCGATCTTTTTGTAGAAAATTCTTTCGAAATACTCTCATACATGCTGATGCTATCGTGCATGCTTCGGTAAAGGGGCACACGCTTCCGCAACGTATAAGTAACTCTCGAAAAGCTAGACACGCTCGTCTCAAAACCGTAACATTTGTACGACAATATTGCACAAATTGCGTCGCAAAATCAAATTTATAGTCGACGCGACTCGATTTTTTTTTACCATTTTAAAAATCGCTCGCGATCCGCTGAGAACATGGTATCGGGTGAGTAAATATGCAGAGCCGGCAGAGAACCTGTGTATTTCTTATAATCTGGTGTGTTGAATAAATGGGGAAATGTACCTTTTGCCACCTTATCAGCGAAACAGAAGGCCTTAGGTAAAGCGCTAAGAGCCATGGGTAAATGGTTTAGACTCTCGAGAAAAACGACATCGCCAATCTTCATCGAGACGATCTTCGTACTATTCATAATCAGAGAGGGCAACTCTGTGTTTTTTGCACTTCGATTAAATACCGTAGAATAAATTGCGCGTCGTAACCTTTTGCATTATGAGCAATACAGATGGTCTTTTGAAATTTTTGCGATAACGCCAATTTCACGAGCTCTCTAACAGGATCATCGATAAACACGATCTGGCGTTTACCACGGTCAGCACAATCGGTCTCTATATCTGTGATATGCAGACATGTCGTACATACGCATTGTGTAACACATAATTTTAGCTCGTGCATTCGTGTCGATTTATCATCGTACAATTATTCGTGTTGTTGCGTCTCAAAATCATAAAACAAAAATCTTCTTCTTTATTTTCAAACAAGAAATGCCATTTATTGGTTTATACCCGCAGAACGGCTGGGTAAATTTATCCAACGATTCCCTGTGGCGCTGTCACCATCGTTGTCCCTGCTATGATCATCTGAATCGGTTCGACGCTCCTCATCGAAATCATAGGTGTCGGATCCTATTTTTTCTTCTTCATACCGGCAACCTATACAAAAATCTTGTGATAGAAAGGAAATAAAATAAAAGTAATTGACGCAGTATTTTACTTACGTCTTTCACTGAGTATGGGCTGCAAAGCAGGCTCATTCAGTCAACCACATTGACGAATAACATGCTCCACCGAATCAATCATTATTTGATTATCAAACAATACAATATTATGCGCGTCAACTAAATCGCGCTGATGGCACTACCACAGCATACCGCGGATCTTACGAACAACCGCTTGTATCGGAAGTTCCCATATGGTGATCTCTAAATTTCTTCTCCCCCACCTCGAACTCAGCGACGGTCTACGCTTCAATATAAACTCTATCAATTTTCTTATTAAAAAGCCTTTAATCACTCTGACCATGATTGTGCTGTTAAATTAGGAGTAACCACAGTAAATCAGACAATTAACTAGAGATTTTATAAAGCGGCACGCTTTTATATATATTCCTTTAAGGGAGCAGGATCAGTCATCAGGTCGAAAAAAAGCATTTTTTTGATAATTTTTTTCTCAGTTCTGAATAAATGTATTTATTTGAAAGTCTTTACATATGAAAGAGTAATGTTTAAAATGTCTTCAAGAATTTTGTCAGTAAAAAATATTCATTATTCATCCACTGGTGGCAGTGGTTCGTCGGCGCTTCAAAAAAAAGACGGCGTGCGGTGCGTACTATGTGGTTTCACAGGATTATCTGAAATTAAAAAATGGAAAAGATTTAGTTAATATATTAGTTTCTTTCGCGGTTGAGCGAACTTATTTTGAAAAATATGCGATTTTCCATTTTTGACATGGTTTTGAACTTAAAAATACAATTGTCACTTAAAAAATCAGCCTACTATTGCTTGTAAAAAAGATTTTAAAAAAGAAATAAATAAAAACGATCGTTCAACCGCGAGTATTTATCATATAAAAGATGCATGCAAAATTTCATTAAGATCGGTGCATTACTTTTTGAGTTATGTTACGCACGGCCTTAGAAAATGTATTAGTTCTGAGAAAAACGCGACTAAAGTTTTAGGTGTAAATAAAAGTATAATAATAATTTGTTTTTCTAACTTACATTCTAAATCCAATTCCACGCGATTGACATTCTTGAAATTTAATTTTTCCATTGCAGCTTTGCTTAGAATACTTCACTAAAGTGGATAAAGTCGAAAAAACAGTTATAAAGTTTATAAAACGATATATGCAGTTTCAGAATTTTCCGGCACTATGATTTCACTACACTTGGAACACGATTACGAAATAACCGCTATCTCTGCGAGTTTTAGTCCGATCGACTTGAAATTTTCACAGGTTATTCCTGAGATGTTATACTTTCATATAAAACATTTTCAGAAAAATAATTTTTTTCGACCTGATGACTGATCCTGTCCCCTTAATACGCTCTTCCTCTCTTTCTCTGTCTGCATATACTGCAGCGATGTAATGAATACGACTAACGATGAAGATGGCCGCACACAATAATTTTACAAAACCTAGGTAAACATTTAGCGATGGTGATGTAAATGTAAGACCCGTCATGTTCTAAGTTATCGAGTTTCGCTGATGAATGTCATATTGTTTTTATCTAATTTCAAGGCACTCGGCCATGAGGAAAATCATCAAATTTCGTCGACGAATATTATTTAGTTTTCATGACACATCTTATCCGTATGTCGTGGTGTGCGTGTACACATAGGTGTGCGAGCGTATGCAAGAGTTTTGGGATATATTTGTTGCTGCTGTTACTAGGCTGTTGGCGAGATATCTGAAATATCAAAGGATATTGGTGAGCCATTTTCAGTTGTATGAATTGCAGTATCAAAAGAAGAGGCGATGCAATTAGATGGTGGGGGTAATCTGTATAAAACGGAGTATGAACACTACCGACGATTCATTCGAAAAGTTACAGTCTACAAGAAAGCAATAAAAATGCCAAATAACGGTGCTACGTCTCACGCGATATCGCCATATATATCGAACTCCGTTATGTGCGGTTTAAATAAATCATTTGATAAAATAATCGTCGCCGGGCTAGAGTCAACTCAAGGTGTCTGACACCAGTGGTAAAAATATTGTCGAATACTTTTACCGGAATTACACTCAGTGCGGACGAGTGGCGAGTGTTTAAAAGTGATTTTTCTCGCGTACAATGATATTTCGAAGCTCATGGGGCTGATGCCGAGAAAATGTGTGATACCCGCATAGAGCACACAGCGCATTACACACTTTTAACCTCGTGTTACCAGCACAGTGCTGCCTCATTTTGTAAAATAAGCAGCAGTGCCAATGAGGAATATGAGAATCAAGAGAAATTTGGAGAATCGAAACGGAAACGCTTCCGAAAATACTCTCCAAACATTGTTCTGCAGCGGCCGACATTTGATATGCTCGTCGAAATAAGTAGAAGAATTGATATTCATATGCAGGCTCTAGAAAGCAAAAGTGAAACGATTCAGCGGTGTATGAATGAGAAGGTATGATATGCCCGTGAAAAGATAGTTGTCAGTGAAACGCCTCGTGAAAAAATATAAAATAATATAAAAATCGTGATTTAAAATCATGTAATATTCATTTTTAACTATAAAAAATAATCTCTTGCAGAGCGAGCAGCCCCTTCATATCATATAATATAAACCGACACCGAGGGTTCGTTATTCGTGTTATGGAGAGCGAGAGGAGGATACATACACTGTACAGATAGATCTAGCTTCGGAAAAGAAAAGTGTTACCCGCCATCCCTCTCCGCAGTTGACGTCAGTGGTACCAGATCATCAACTCTGCCAACTTTGTATAATGAGACGAGGCATATCAGGTAACACAGTATCGATTATTCTGTACACGTTGTTTTTATTGACCAGTGCCTTCAATTCAATACTTGTTTCATTCTTTTTTCAGAAGTACACTCTGATGACAACACCCACAGCGAAACATAATTTAAAAGCAATACTACGAGTGATAATACAAATTAATTCCGTATAGAAATAAAAATAAAATTAAGGGTGGAGGAATCTCTGAGCGCAGATTACCGTGTTTGCAGGGTTATTGCATACGACGGTAAATGTGTAAAGTGCTTTCCATAAAATATTGATTAATTTTTTTAAAATACTTACTTTAGAGCAAGCGTTTGATGACGATCACAGCGCACGGCTATACATGCGCGAAAACCGCTTTCGTTGCATTCAAAGTGCTCGACACCTAGTTATGATTCATAGGAGATTGTTATATTTATTCCCGTGATACTCTCTAGCAGCATCTCGATACAGGCTAAATGTATTTGGCATCCTACACGCAAACAATAAAAAGCAATATGTAACCGCGATAGGGCAAGGAGATTTTAAGCGACGCGTTTTGGTGCCGAGTAAGTTTAGTCTAGAGTGTGATGAGCGTGTTCCTGCGTACACAGAAAATGTGCGATGCGTACGACGAGCTGGATGAGCTCCTACGTAGCGTGTATTTAGTGGAGCGTTAAGGAAGACCCATTGGACTTGGCGAACTCTACATCGGAATGTCCTGTATTTTGCCTCGTTTCAATAGAGTTATCCGTGGCGAAGTGATTTACCCGGACTTTGATGGGTACTGCAAGGTGTTGTTAGTCGACTTCTGCGAGACCATTTACATCGACTGGTCTCACCTATTTCATCCGGAGCTTCTAGCAAGTATGCTGCCGGCTTTTGTCATGGAATGTGCAATATACGGGCTCGAACGCGTGGATGTTGTAGGTTTGAAGCATCTCATCGAAGAAGCGTGCAGTACGAATGCCTTGATTGCTGTCATGATGCGGCATCTTGCCGGCGATAAAGCTCCACGGGTTCGCGGTTTTTACCCACTAAAACCACCTCCCTTCGTCCCTGCCTTGTGCAGCCCCCCGCGGTACCGCCGTCAGGCATTACTTCACGGGGCAAGGGATCGGCTACGGCCGCGTCAGGGTTTCAATCTGGCTCATGTCTTTGCCGTTCTTCTGCGCGCAACTTCTTCAAGACTGCCGTTGCAAAGCCCTCAATACTGCTCCATGAATCTGCTGCATCGAGCATGAGTTTCACGATGTTGTCCGGAGTAATCCGTTCGCTGAGATGCTCCTGAAGCTGATCTCGCTCGTTGTTAAAACGTGGGCACATAAAAAATACATGCTCTGCGTTTTCGGCCACGTTACAAGCTGGGCAGTCCTCACTGTCGTCCAGCTTAAATCGGTGAAGGTATTTCCGAAAGCAGCCATGGTTCGTTAGAAGCTGGGTAAGATAAAAACCTACCTCCCCATGGTTGCGGTTCACCCACGCCTCAAGCGACGGAATCAGCCGATGTGTCCATCTGCCCTTAGGCGACTCGTCCCAGCGCTGCTGCCATTGCAGTAGTGACGGTGCCTTTTCCTCCTTGGCAATAATCTCCTTGTCGAGTGGAGTCCGCCGACCTCGGGTATAGATCCTGCTCCGCTCGTCTGCAAGAATTTCCAGCGGTGGCATGCCAGCCACTACACATACTGCCTCGTACGATATGGTGCGGTACCCGGCAGCAACTCTCAGAAGAGTTCCGCGGTATACCGACACCATTTCTCTTCGGTATGAAGCCACCTTAAGTGCCTCGTGCCAAATCGGCGCAGCGTACAACAGTATCGATGTTATAACTGTTGCAAGCAGTGTTCTTCTCGCCTGCTTGGGCCCTCCGATATTCGGCATAAGTCGCGCTAGTGCCGCGCTGACTTTTGCACCTTTAGCAGCCACGTTCTCAATATGCTGCTTGAAGCTGAGCCTTGCATCCAGCATCACTCCGAGATACCTGATATAAGGTTGCGACGTGATTTCGCAATCACTAACTTCCAGAGTGATGGTTTCGACTTTCTTCCGACTCGTAAAGAGCACGGCTTCAGTTTTATGGTGTGCGAGCTCCAGACCGACTGAATGCATCCACTTTCTCACGGTGTGATATGCCTCTTCGAAGGTGCAGTTAACCTCTTCAAGGGTCTTGGCCGTAATGACTAGCCCTGCGTCGTCGGCAAACGCCACCAGCTCTGCTCCCTGTGGTAGCTGCGTCTTTAGCAACGCGTCATACATCAGGTACCACAGCAGCGGCCCCAGAACCGAGCCTTGGGGAACTCCTCCCGAGACTTCATAATACACGGGACCATTCTCTGTATCGTACATCAAGCGCCTCCCGCAGAAATAGCTCTTGATCATCACTCTCAGGTAAGCTGGCGTTTCCAGTTGATCTAATGCCTTGCATATACTATCCCATCTGGCTGAGTTGAATGCGTTTTTAACATCCAACGCAGCCAGCAAGCAGTATTTCTTGGCTCCTCGAGTCCAGCGCGCTCCGGAGATCGCATCCATCGCGGTGGCTACTACGCGGCCAATGGCTACGATGGTTGACATGCCCTTCCGGAAACCGTATTGGTTTTCCGCGAAGCCATGTCCGACAGCGGCATCGATTCGATTGGTAATAATCCTCTCGAGGATTTTCCCGGCTGTATCCAGCATGCACAAAGGTCGATGCGCCGAGGCTTCCTCCGGCGGTTTGTTGCCTTTAGGGAGCAGCACGAGTCGCTGTCGCTTCCACTGTATCGGAAATGTTCCTTCTAAGAGGCACGAGTTGTACATCTCCAGGAACAGTTCCGGCGCAGCTTCTATGGCTGATTTTAACGCCGTGTTGGGGATGTTATCCAAGCCCGGCGCCTTCGTATTTCCCACTTTCCTGGTGGCCCGGAGTAATTCCTCTTGAGTAATAGGAGGGACTACCTCACTCTCGTCCCGCGGCACTTGGTAGTCGTACTCTGGTTACTTGGGAAACAACACCGCGACGATTTTTCCTAGTTGCGTTGGGCAAGTGGGCTGCTGCCGGGACTGCGTCTTGATCGTTGACATAACAACCCTATATGGTCTCCCAAATGGGTCGTTGTTAACTTCCGCCACAAGCCTGATCCATCCCTCTCTCTTGCTATGCTTGATAGCTTTAGCGAGTTCGGACCGTGCCTCCTTGAAGGCCATTTCCAGTTACGGAAAGGTTGGCCTTTTTCGGGTTCTTTGGACGAGTCTCCTGGCGTGCTTACATTGGGCACGGAGCTCAGCAATCGTGTCGCTCCACCAGTATGCCGAAGCGCGCTGGTTTCCATTGCCGCGTTGCGGCATGGCAGCGTCACATGCCCTCACGACAGCATCCATGACCTGCTTGGTCTTTTCCTCTGCTGTCTCTGCGGTGATTTTGGCATCCTCCATGCAGGCACATAGGGAGCCGTTGTCGAGGGCGTTCGCCTTCCAGCGGATGGTTTTGGCCTGCTTCGATACGCGGTTTGCACACATCAATGGCGGCTGTATGAGCCATGTGATGGCACAGTGGTCGCTATGCGTGCATATCTCCGTTACCTGCCAGCAGTTGCTCTTTGAGAGCCCTGGGCTGACAAATGTCAGGTCGATGATGGACCTGCTCTCGCCCCTGGTGTACGTTGGGACTTTACCGTCGTTGAGAAGCGTGAGGTTGAGCACCGAGAAACCCTTAAGAAGAGCCAGCTCTCGGTCTGTCGTCCGTTTGCTGCCCTATTCCACGGCCCAGGCGTTGAAGTCCCCGGCGATGGCGACTGGGTGTCGGTTGCTAGCATCGTTGACCAATCGGTCCAAGGCCTCCTCATACACCTGCTGCGTCAGTCGAGGTGGCATATAACAGCTGTATATATGCACACCGTTAACTTTCACGCGCACAAAGTATTCTGCAGGCGTTTTCATGATCTCCTGGATAGGGCGGCTACCGCAAGCCCAGATAGCAGCTGAGCCTGTTGTATCCGCCCTCCAGGAAGGGCCTGACCTATTTCGGTATTGTTCCGAAATTATTGCCACATCAATGTCCTCCTCCCGCACCGTCTGCATGAGCAGGTCTTGTGCTACCTCGCAGTGGCTGAGATTTATTTGCAAAAATCTCATTTCCTCTTCCTTAGTTTGTGTTTCTCGAGGGCCAATAAATAGACCGGACACCGGCTGCTTCCAGTTCCGTGATCTACCTTCTCAGCACCTTTTTCCTTGCAGAGCATGCAGGTAGGCACCTTTTCGCACGTCTTAGCGAGGTGACCCTCATCTCCACAGCGCAAACACTGCTTTGAGCGGTCTGCACCTTTACAGCTCTGCCCTCGATGGCCGAAGTCGTGGCATCTGAAGCACCTTAGGGGCAGGTGGCTGTTGTCTCGCTCGCCGATGCGACACACTGTCCAGCCGATCTTCACTTTCCCCAGTTCCAGGGCTGTTCTCGCAATTGTTGCTGGGAGACTCACAACGGCAGTTTGCGTGCCACTGTATGCCTTCCGCAGCGATTTCACTGCCGAGACTGTGATGCTTTCGGCATTCAGCTGCAATGCCAGTGCTTTCGTGACTTCCTCTTTGTCTGCAACTTCGTTGAGATCTCTGATCTCGAGTTGCATTTCTTGGGTCTATGCACGGACCTCCGCACGGTCCCCAAGCCTTCATCGAGTCTTTAAGCTCGTGCGTCGGCTTTGCCGCGGTGCGGCTCAGGACCAAGAGCAAGTCGCCCCCTGCCGTTCGTCGAATTTTCTCGACGTCAGTGGCAATGCCCTTTACCGTATCATCCGTGCGCATTTGGCGCAGGATGTCGGCATACAACTTGCTTTCACCAGCCTTGATGACCAGGGCATCTGGTCGAGGGGGCCTCGGGCGTGGGGCCCTCTTCTTTTTTCCCACTCTCTGCCACGCTGGGTCTTCTTCTGACGACGGTGTCGGTCTACTGCTTTGCGGCGTGGGAGTGTTCAATACCGCCGCCTGGAGCCTTTGCTTATGCTTCTGCTTCTTACCGGCTGGCCTGATTTCTCGCGGGCTGGATGAACCCCTGCGACGCTTGCCGCTCTGCGCTATCAGGCCCGGTATAGTCTGCGTTGTCTGCATAGTTGCAGACGGCGGCACCACTGCCTGTTGATGCATACTTTCCGGCGCTCCCATTGTTCTGTAGCTGCTTCGGCATGCAACTATGACCCGTTTGATTTCTTTATGGACGTTCATCTTGCCCTCCGTATACTCAGCAAGCTCGTCCAGTCTGCTACCGAGGGGCTCATATGCCTCGAGCTTCTTCTTCCTTGTCGCGTCGATGCTGGCTGTGGCTAAGTTGACCACCACAGTCGCACTGCGGTCGTTGGATGATGACGCCAGGGAGCCCGCTTGCCCACTCCCTGCCGCCGATACTGGGGTTCCGAGCCCCTACACCGTAACCGGTACAACACTTGTTGTGTTCTCCATTTTTTGTTTATTATTCGGGGTTCCTTCCACTAGTCTGTTTGGTCCGCGGGAGGAAAATTCCTCCTACTTCCTATATCTAGCAGGCGTTCCCCTATCCGCCACCTGGGGACGCACCACGTAGGGGTTACAGACTCCCCCTCTGTGTGTGTGTGTGTTGTTGTGGTGAGTACATCATTTTATCCATTTTTTCAAATATGAGTACACCTTTTCTCCATTTTGCTCTTATCTCTACTCTTCCTTGTTCACCAGAGTACCCACACCACCTCACTTTACCATCTCCACGTTACAGACACTGGTTAAGCAGAGTGGGTAGCGCGGCGATAGAAAAGTGGATTGGTGGGGATAGCCGCGTGGTGGGGGAAAGAGTGGGAAAAGAGTGGGGGAAGGAGTGAGATGGAGCAAAGGTGTACACATACTACTGAGGTGGTTCTCAGTGACATTGTTGGCGTGATTTTTGGTGAAATTGTTTGTGAGATTCTCGGACAGATTCTCGGTAAGATATTGAGTGAAGTTGTCGGCGAGATTCTATGCAAGATAATGATTGAGGTTGTCGGTGAGATACCCTGCGAGGTTTATTACCGACTTTTCCTACAACTTTTCGTTATGATTCTCGATTACGAGTTATCGATCTCGAATTACATCTTGTCAAGGATTGTTTCAACGTCTCGACCGGCTTGTCTCGCGTCATTCGTTATATGTAGGTAAAGCTAGCAGCTGGTGCTGATAGCCAAACGGCTACCGGCCAGGGTCGAAGCAACGCTCGGTCACCCCCGTGTATACGTTTGATCAAAAGAGTCAGTAGGTAATAGTGGTTTGTTCTAAATTCACACTCTTTTCATTATTGACCATGTACTACCGATTGAGTAAGTAATCATCAGAAGACGCGCCTTTTCGTAATTGTTATTAATTTTTAGACTCATACAGATGATTTTTTTTCTCTTGGTCGATAGCAACGTACGATATTTTTTATATTCACACTTAATTTACTATTAACCGTATACTACCGATTGAGTTAGAAATGTGGCTGAAATTAGCAGGCATTACGCCGAGCCCCCAGTGATTGTCACGCGCAGCTCCATCTGCCGAGCCCACGACTGTTTTAATAGAGAACTTCGACCAAATATGATCCGTATAAGAGGTTCTGGGGGTGTACATTGGCTGGTCATTTTTTGCATATCTTTATACAACGTGACTGAAACTAGGAGGCAGTTCGGCAGCCAGTTCACCAGGCGCGCAGTGGCTCTTACGCACCATTGTACGTACAGAGCGCACGGCTGTTTCAATAGAGACCTTCGACCAAATCTGATCTGTATAATGGGTTCTAGGAGTGTTCTTTGGCTGGTTATTTTTTCTATACCTCTATACATCCATTATAAGATGTATGCAAAGTTACAAGCAATGTAAACCTCTAGAAGCTGAGATATAAATTGTTAAATGAACATAAAGCAGTTCGGTTGTGTCAAAGACATTTCGTTCAATATTATCCACAGGCATTTTTTCAGAGCATTGCAGTTTGGTACATATACCGTTGTTAGTATCCTGAATATACAGGATGTCCCTTCTAGTTTTGATTCCCATGCATTCAGGACACTAACAACAGTATATGTACCAAATTGCAATGCCCTGAAAAAATACCTATGGATAATATTAGATGAAGCGTCTTTCAGGCAGCCGAACCACCTTATTACAATTAGTTATAAATCGTTTAACGATCTCGTCCCGTTCTAATTTTTATTCCTATGCATTCAAGATACTTACTACTGTGTTCAAAAAGTAAGGTGAATTTTGTTTTAAAATAAATTTTTTTAATTTATTCTTCCAAATCGATTTCGTCCCCCTCAAAGTAATCCCCCCTAGCTACAATACACTTATGCCAACGTTTTTTCCAATATTTGAAGCATGCTAAAAAGTCGTCCTCAGGTATAGCCTTCAATGCGCGTAGCGATTCACGTTTGATCTCTTTAATCGACTCAAAACGATTTCCCCGGAGTGGTCTCTTGAGCTTTGGGAACAGCCAGAAGTCACACGGTGCTAAATCAAGCGAATACGGTGGTTGTGGAGCGACATGAGTGGAGTTTTTGGCGAAAAACTCACGAAGAACAAGTGCTGTGTGCGACGGTGCATTATCGTGGTGCAAAATCCAAGTGTTGTCTTTCCATAATTCTGGCCTTTTCTTGCGAATAGCTTCACGCAAACGACGCATAACATTTAAATAATATTCCTTGTTGACAGTTTGGCCAGTGGGAAGGAATTCGTAATGCACGACACCACGATAATCGAAGAAAACTGTCAACATGACTTTGATTTTTGAGCGACTTTGGCATGGATTTTTCGGTCTCGGTTCACCTTTGGCACGATATTCGCTCGATTGATCGGTTATTTCCGGATCATAGGCATAAATCCAAGTCTCATCGCTCGTAATAATTTGTTTGTAGACGTCCTGATAGTCAGAAATCATTGATTCACATGCTTGAACGCGACGCTCTTTTTCGAAAAAAATGAGAAATTTTGGCACCAAACGCGATTTGACTCTTCTGAGGCACAAATGATCCTTCAAAATTGCTTGCACTGATCCAATTGATATTGCAAGCATGTCGGCAAGGTCTCGAATTGTTAATCGACGATTTTCGAGCACCAATTCCTTGATTTTCTTGATGTGTTGCTCATCAATTGACGTCGATGGTCGTCCAGAGCGTTCCAAATCATCAACACGTTCTCTGCCTTCTTTGAAGTTTTTGTACCACTTGTAAACATTTTTCTGTCACATAGTCTCGTCACCGAAGGCCTTTTGTAACATTCGATACGTTTCAGCGGCGGAAATTTCATCCCGCAAGCAAAATTTAATAGCACTTCTTTGCTCAACAAAATTCGACATCGTAAAAATCGCCAAATTCACTTTTCTTTGTTCACAAAACCAAGCGTAAACTAAAAACTAATGATGATATTGACATGTAATTTGTCACAAATGTCACGAACAGTCCTACCAACTTGAAAAAAAAATTCATTTGTCCGATTCGGTTAACGCGGGAAGTTTAAATTAAAAATTCAGCTTACTTTTTGAACACAGTAGTATATCCATGTATGTGATACATTTTAATATTGTAAAAAAATGCGTCGACGTCCGCTTAATAGATGTATCAGTCGACACATTTCTGCATAAAAAACATAACATTCACCACCGTTTCCGCGAAAGTTTTTAGAAATCGATACTGTATCCTATGAATTGTATTACTACAAAATTTAGTTAATTTACACCACCGTTAAGTTCGATAAAGACCTAAGGAAGCCTCATAGAGCTATCCGAAGAAAGGTACCAAGTTACAAATACTTGGGACTTAATTGTTGACTTAACATTCACACCGCTTAATCGCATCCGGAAACGTGCACACAATATAGTTAAACAGTCTATATCTCAACTTCTAAAGTATACATTCCTTGTAACTTTGTATATATCTTGTATTAAATGTGTAGAGATATGCAAAGTAATGTCCAGCCAGTGTACACCTCGAGAATCATAAGTGCACGTCCAAAGGTGCGTCTGAAAGGTGTAAATGTTAATACAACAATTTATATCTAAGCTTCTGAGGGTGTACATTGCTTGTAACTTTGTATGTATCTCATAATGGATGTATAGTGATCTCCAAAAAATTACCAGTCAGTGTCAATTCCCAGAACCATTTATACAGATTAATCTTGGTCGATGGTCCCTATTGAAACAGCCGTGCGCTGTTCATCGATCTCAGACTTACCTAGTAGAGTTAACGATTGGTAAGAGATTTTTACGTTGTATTCAGAGGCGCAGAAACAATCGTGCCTGTAGCATCGAGATTGCAAAACACTTACAAGGAAAGATACTTTGGTGTCCCCCTCCGATTTTGATGAAACTCACGTATGTTGTAGCATCGAAAACTAAAAGACACGTATTTTTTTTTATCGGCAGATAAACATTTTTAAGGGGTGAAATCGCCCTTCAAAATTGGCATGTCGAGGGGTGATTTTGCAGTTTCACCCAGAAGGCGTCAACCGATTTTAATGAAACAAAAACCAAAATACTCCTCATTGAAGACAATCAAAATTCCACGCTAAGTTGAAGAAGAAAATTCATTTGCAGGGGTGAACAACCCTCTGATTTTTCAATTGTCCACCCTACACAAAAAACTAACCAACCAAATTGAACAGAACATACACCATTTGGAAGCGCAAGTTAAAATAAAGATGACGTATTCTTGCACATTCACAGGAAAATGAATTTACGGGGGTAAACTATCCCTTATCCATTAGTACGTATATTTATGCGTACATTCTTGTTTCTCGTTATTTAAATGTCCGAATTGATTGAAAACATTCTTGTTAGCCGAAGTCAACGGAGGGCACTTCAGATGATGCTTTGTTTATTATTAAGGGGGTGACCGGCTGTTACTTACAAGTAGAATGGTCCATTCACGAGTTTCGTGTTATTTACTGAAAAAAATAGCTTGTTCAAATACAGAATACTGGGGAATGTTGCTGGGGTTGAGTGGTTGTATGGCATATATGTATGGCTGTATTTCGAAACAGCGGCAATCAGCTGAGGACATAGGCGAGAAATAACAAATACCCGGTTTCGGCATGCGCATTTATTCCACTGTCGTCCTTTTCACGTCCCGTGTTATCGCTCTCCCCACTCTCCATTCTCTCACATTTATTCTTACCGCCTTTCGCATCTACATACACCACAGTATATATTATAATGTATCATTTCTTTTACAATTCATCAACGTGCAATGTGCACGTCATAATTTGCAGCAATCATGGTTCGTAAGTCGTGCAGAAATGATACTCTTCAAAAAAATGTTGCAAGCATAAAGACTTCTTGCACCATGAGCATCTGATGATGGCCACATTATTACAACCTAGTACTTCACAGTGTGCTTGAGACGATTGACCGAAACCAAAACTCATTGGATTGTCGAACTCGTTTGGCTTATCGGTTATATAATTACTTTTGAACCATGCATATTTGAAAAGATTTATATATCTGGGTGATGAAAGTTGATTGTGTGCGAGCGATTGCAGTTTGATTATGTTGTTTCTCAAGTGTAAATTAATATCAGAATTAAGTAATAATACACTGTCGGAAAAATGTCATACAAAATTTTTCCATATTCGGAAACCAAAAACGTCGAGTGGTTGGATTTTCCCTGTGGTGCCTTTAGGTATTATCTTTGTGATTGTTTTTTTGCCCCGAGGTGTTGCATTTTGAACAACTTCTGGGCAGTGTCCACTCCACGAGTCTATCAACAATACGCTGTCACGGCCGGTGTTAGGGAAGAATACTTTTTCCAACGTAACTTTAAAGTGCTCTATACATAGGATGATATTGGTTATCGATATAGTATAATTCATCATATGTTCAATATTTTCTGGCAATCATTTTTGTCCATACCTGAAGTCATTTTTCCGGATTTCGTTGCTGTTAAAAATACGTTTTCTGGCCTGAATAAATTTTTTTCCACGATTGGGCCGAACTCACCCTTTCCCTCTTTTAGAACGATAAAAAGGGGTGAGAGTAATTTTCCATCTGCATTTATGGTTGGCTGGATAGTGTAGCTGTGAGTTGTAGATGATACGGATTATACTACACATTGCACTTGTTTAGTTCCTTCAGCCGTCAGAGTCCTGCCAGAGTGGATTTCCAGTTGAAAACCGCTCTGATCTGAATTATATATGTTTTCCGGTCCATATTTTTGAATATATGGTTTAATTTCATTCACGAAGTTTTCTGCATTCATCCTTAAAACTCGTTCGTCTTCTATATTCTTTCGTGTTACGAATTTATTCATTTTCCTGGACACAATACGATGTGATTTCTTGAACTTCCGAAGCCAATTACGAGAAGCTTTAAAACGAATGTCTTCGTGACCTATCTCTTTTTGAGCTTGTAGAGCCCACTTTTGAACGTCGATATCATAAACAATGAAACCAGCATCTACTGCGGCTTGTATGTTTTTCAAAGTATATTCAGATATTTGAGCTAATTTCTCCTTGTAGGTCCCACCTTTGTTCATTTGATTTGCCCAGCGTTTTAATTGTCGTACAGATTTGACTTTTTTGAATTTCTGACTGACGGTATCGACACTGTAATTTTTCTTCTTACCGGATCTCCAGTATTCGATTGCTTTGCGTTTGTAATCGTAAGTTATGTCTTCTTCGTCTTTAGAACAAGTATCAGAATCCACTTGACCTTCATCATGTTGCCAAAGAGTGTCCTCGACAGGGTTAACATCTTATTGCTTGAATGGCTCTTGAAAATCTAGAGATTGTTCCTCGATAATTTCAACTCCGTTATCATCGTCCATGCAGTCGACCAGAACTTTTTCGAAATTCTGCTTTACCTCGATTTCTGCATTGTTAATCGAAGTTTCGGGAATATTCATTGCTTCAAATGTAGCCAAAAGAAGTTTAATGACGTTGATTGGATTCACTTTCATGGTCTATTGATTTTTTTTGTCAGAAATTATAACTGACGCACTAGCACTTCGTTCAAATGAGCAACTGAAGATCGCTGTATGTATCGCGGTTTTTATATTTAAAAGACTTGTTGTTGAACCACATGCGATATCAGCAGATAATACGCAGTCCCAGATAGCCGCCTATGTAGAAAATACCTCTTACTGCGTCGAAAGTATTTTTATCATATTGGCGTATGATTAGATTACTCAAAAAAATAAGATCATATTCATTTCGTTGGAATAATTGACATTGTTCTATAGATGGAACGACTGTTGCATCATCGACTTATTCCGAAATTTGCGCCGAATCGAAATACAATCTAATCGAAAGGTCGATAACATATGACGATAAATTATTGATAAGCACAAAATCAGCACAAAGAGTGAACGCAAGCAGCTCTTTAACATGTAAATAATGAGAAACAAGAATGTACGCACAAATATACGTACTAATGGATAAGGGGTAGTTTACCCCCGTAAATTCATTTTCCTGTGAATGTGCAAAAATATGTCATCTTTATTTTAACTTGCGCTTCCAAATGGTATATGTTCTGTTCAATTTGGTTGGTTAGTTTTTTGTGTAGGGTGGAAAATTGAAAAATCAGAAGGTTGTTCACCCCTGCAAATGAATTTTTTCTTCAACTTAGCGTGGAATTTTGATTGTCTTGAATGAGGAGTATTTCGGTTTTTGTTTCATTAAAATCGGTTGACGTCTTCTGGGTGAAACTGCAAAATCACCCCTCGACATGCTAATTTTGAAGGGCGATTTCACCCCTTAGAAATGTTTTTCCGCCGATAAAAAAAAATACGTGTCTTTTAGTTTTCGATGCTCTGCAACATACGTGAGTTTCATCAAAATCGGAGGGGGACACCAAACTGACCTTCTTGTAAGTACCAGCCGGTCACCCCCTTAATAATAAATAAAGCATTATGCGAAGTTCCCCCCGTTGACTTCGGCTAACAGGAATGTTTTGAATGAATTCGGACATTTAAATAACGAAAAACAGGAATGTATGCACAAATATACGTACTAATGGATAAGGGGTAGTTTACCCCCGTAAACTCATTTTCCTGTGAATGTGCAAAAATACGTCAACTTTATTTTAACTTGCCCTTCCAAATGGTACATGTTCTGTTTAATTTGGTTGGTTAATTTTTTGTGTAGGGTGGAAAATTGAAAAATCAGGGGGTTGTTCACCTTTGCAAATGAATTTTTTTCTTCGACTTAGCGTGGAATTTTGATTGTCTTCAATGAGGAGTATTTTGGTTTTTGTTTCATTAAAATCGATTGACGCCTTCTGGGTGAAACTGCAAAATCACCCCTCGACATGCTAATTTTGAAGGACGATTTCACCCCTTAGAAATGTTTTTCCGCCGATAAAAAAAAATACGTGTCTTTTAGTTTTCGATGCTCTACAACATACGTGAGTTTCATCGAAATCGGAGGGGGACACCAAAGTATCTTTCCTTGTTAGTAACGTTGCAAATCATACAGCAGTGGTTGTACGAAACCGTTTATATGTTTTACAATGTATTTCTTTTTCGTTCCTTGTATTAATTTGGTCATAAATACATAATAATCGGATAGAAGATCCCGTTGCGAATAATTCTCATTGGAAATTTTTTGTATATCTACAGAACTAGTATCCTTGTTCAGGTTGCCAACTTCTAATTATCGCAATTCACCATTTGTCATTAATTTCATTTCGACCGTGCATGGCGAGTCGACTTTTAAGATCTCCGCTATGGCCAAATGATTGTCTCCTTTCACATACCTTCGATGGATTTCCTCTGATTCGTGATCGACAATACCATTTATTGCAACTTTTACGCCTATGTCGCGTAAGAAAGGATCAATCCTCCCTGTCATGAAAAACTTACTAGTAGCACATTAAAAAATGTACACTTCGCTACTCAACCGATTGTATCTGGCGTCTGCCAGATCACCTCATGTTAAATTCATATATATATTATATATTGGGTCTGGGAAAAAGTTCGTGGCGTTTTTTTAGTAAAATTCAACTGGTTTTCTTATAGTGTGAAAATGAATTTATTTAAACCAAATATGCTCCATTATTATCGACAATTTTTCGCCATTTTTCGGGTAGAGCTGTTATGCCGGTACCGCGTAATTGGATAATTCGGTAATCGGTATAATATTAAAAAGTTATTATTTTGGGATCGTTTGCCGATTAGGAGATGGATCTCGAGTAATTCGTGTAAACGTGAATTTATGTAAAATGGAAGTATTTATTATAGGCAACGTTAACTTTCCGTTGTCTATTTAAAAATCAATAAAAGTACATTACAATAAATTGTGGTTTCGAGCCCGTACGAGGAACCAACCTCTCGCATTTGAATCTACTAATAGAATGATTTCGGCAAAGCAGTTATTTGCCCCTTTGACCGAAATCGAGTGTTGAAATGAATTCCACAATAATCTATGCTTGCGAATTCCAGCAAGCCGTAGCTCGAGCTCATAGCAGTCATTGCTCGCAGCTCGTTGCTTACATTTGCACATTTTTTCTACTTCGGTGAGTGGCCTCACGCGAAGAAGGAACAATGGTGAAATATTATACAAAGAATTAATTTGCGGCACATAAGAGTTATGATGCCATCGGTGAAGAACTTCTGTGGTTTCTGGTTGAAAAACTTAATCAAGTGGTTTTCATAGGCTTCTTATGAAAGCAGCTTAACTCCATTGAGAGAGTCCTGCAGAGATCGGAATAAGTGATACTCAGAGGGTGCTATGTCTGGACTATACGGTGGATGCATCAAAACTTCCCAACCAATCTCTCGTAATTTTTGACGGGTCATCAAAGAAGTGTGTGGTCGGGCGTTGTCATGATGGTATACAACACATTTCCTATTAGTCAATTTTGGCCGTTTTCTTTTAATTGCTTGGCGTAATCTCTCTAGTTGAACCTATTCCGCGCAGCAGATTTTGATAATGTACCTTCACCGTACACCGCACAAATTTTTTCACAAGCCTACGCAGTGTTCTTCCCTTTGTCATAATAATATTGCAAAATATAGCACAATTTTGTGTTTCCTGACTCATTTGCAATTGGTGCTATCTATAGGGAAAAACGTCACGAACTTTTTCCCAGACCCAACATAATTGTGAGTCATACCAGGTCTATAAATATGAAACCGGAATTTTTGTATAGAAAATACTCGTTTATCGTATAATATGAATATGATAAAAAATATTTTATTCGAAGTATTGCCCATCGCTAGCTATACATTTTTCCCACCTGGCTGACAATTTGTGGATGCCACGCCAAAAAAACTGTTGCTTTTTTGAGGCAAACCAGTCATCGAGCCATTTTCGTACATTTTCGTAAGAAGTAAAGCGCTGCTCAGCAAGTGCGTGTCCCATCGATGCAAATAAGTAGTAATCGGACGGAGCCAAATCTGGTGAGTAACCCGCATGCGAAAGTATCATTATATTTCCCAACTAAACGCCTCAATCGTTTCCTTGACCAGTTTTGCTGTGTGTGATGGTGCATTATCATGAAGCAAAATCACTTTGTGTTGCATTTTTTGATATTCTGGTCGTTTTTCACGCAAAGCTTGATTCAAATCGATCATTTGTTGTCGGTAGCGTTCAGTATTAACGGTTTCGCCAGGTTTTAGCAGCTCATAATAGATCACACCCTTCTGATCCCACCAAACACAGAGCATTGTCTTCCGTCCATAGCGATTTGGCCTTGCAGTCGATGTCGATGGTTCGCCTGGAGTTACCCATGATCTTTTACACTTAGGATTCTCGAAATATATCCACTTTTCATTGCCAGTTACAATTCGATGGAGAAACGACTTTCTTTTGTACCTGGCGAGCAGCATTTCGCAAGTGATTTTTCGGTTTTCCTGCTGTCTTTCATTCAGTTCATGTGGAACCCATTTTCCCATCTTCTGGATCTTTCCCATGGATTTCAAACGTATGGAGACGGCTTCTTGTGTCACATTTAATTGATCCGCGAGTTGTTGTTGCGTTTGAGCGTCATCCTCATCCAACAATGCTTGCAATTCGCTATCTTCAAACTTTTTCGGTGGTCTTCCACGTTCTTCGTTTCTCACATCAAAATCGCCACTTTTGAATTTTTTAAACCACTCAAAGCACTGTGATTTACCAAGAGCATGCTCACCGTAAGCTTCGACAAGCATTCGATGCGATTCTGCAGCAGTTTTCTTCAATTGGTAACAGAAAACCAATGCTGTCCTCAAATCGTAATATCCAGGCGCAAAATTTGACATTCAATTCAGCGCTATTACAAACTATGCTGTTGTTTGAAACTTGTATTGTTGTGAGTTAAAATCTTTGTCAGCGATGTCAACAAGGAAATGACGCCAATGCCGCGGTTTGACGGTAACTACATTGACCTTGTATATATATACATATGTACATACATATATATACATATATGACTCAAAATTAATAACAATTATAAAGAGTGCGTCTTCCAATCATTAGTTGACTCACAGAACGTCTGTGTAAATCAACAAATCTCTGTAGGCATGCATGTGCAAGTACTGTTTCGTTGCAAAGATTTGAATATTCATGCGTGCGATGCAACGTACTGCACTTACAAACAACTACGTACAACTTTTGCGCAAAGTACCTCAGCCATTCGTTATATTTCATAAATATTCTGTAGATTTAGATAAATAAACCATACTTTTATTTATTCCGTAGACTACAATTCATAATAATAAATCGACGTACTACTCTCTATGCCTTAGCCCGCCCGAGTAGGAAGCAGCCATGTCTACCGTGTGGTATAGCGCTAGTGCGAAGCGTACAGACCCTCTCAAGACCTATTGCCGATGCGTCGGGGGGTCGCGTCTGCCAAATCAGCGTCATGTAAAATTCACATACTCCAAGCTGTGACTCTAAAATCGTTCGTTGTTGTTAACGAAGCTTTTATTTCATTTTTAGTTGTCTGAAATAGCAATGGATTCGATTCAAGGGGTTTGTAGAGGATTTTTTTCCGTATGTCGTTCTTATTTGTAATGGCTTTTTTTACCTAGTTATTTAATACGTAGCGTTCATTCCGCTGTTAGCATACACGAAATCCGACGACGAGGACGTGGCAGAACACCGGTTCCATAGAACGTTTTTTGTTTTTTTTTGTTTTACTCTTTTTTGTTGTTGTTTTTTTTTGTTTTCTCGTTTTTTGTTGTTTTAATTGTTTTTATTATTACAAAAAAATTTGACTTTTCTTTTCATGTCTTTTTTTTGCTTTTCTTATAAACATTTTCTTATAAACAGTTTTTCTTATAAAGAAAAGAAGTTTTTTCTTTTTCTATATATTTTTTCTTTTTTTGTGCATTTAAAATTGTTTTTTCCTTTTTAGAACTCTTATCTGAATTCTAGAATAAACTATATTCGATCGAATATGTGCTGATTGCAGGCTCTTGGAAAGGACTTTTTTACGGCTGCATTGACTACAGTTAAGAATAATAGTATAACCAAGGTAGTGAAGCTTTTATCCTAAATACGGACGTAGAATAGCAACGGGATCCGATGTTGCTTTAGCACTTCTCGTTTCGTAATTGTAATGATTCGTTGCGATGAACAAAGATCATTGTGCTCTTCCCAGACACTCGTTTTATGCAAGCGTAGTAATGTCCGGCGATGAAAATGATCGCTGAAACCATTCTGTATTGACGATCGCAGTAGTCCAAATTTTCAAGGATTTCCGAAAGAGTGAATTGCTTCCTGCAATTCCCGTGGCTGAAATAGATATAAGTCGTACGTCATTGTCATTCGCTAATTCTACGAGAGTTGAGCTATTCGGGTCATCGACAACCATAACAGCAGTCCGCAGAACGAACTGTTTTGCCAATTTCAATAGTCGAGAACCGAACGTAGGGCAGTAATACGGATTCAATCGTCCGTTTGTAAGGTCACTTCTACTATCTGACTTCATTTTTTCCACCATAGCTTCGATTGAAGCATTCGAATCCAGTTCGGTCTCTTCGTCAACGTCGTTAAAGCGTTCCAACAAACTCTCCTCTTTCTCCTGATCATTGTCGAGTTTGTCAGCACCATTATCGGGAAGACTGTACGATTCCAAGCGCTCGGTAACTCGATTTTGTGCTGCAAAACAATAACTTTGTTTGTCGTCAATGTCTTCAAATGTCGGAAAAGTAATTGTCAGCATGTCGGTATACAACCGAATGAAATCATTTATTTCCGTACATGTGGTTAGCAGACCCACGCAACGCAGATAGAAATCTTTCTTTACAGCACTCTCGTGATTGAAGCAGCTCCAACATGCCACCATTTCCACGAAGTGCGAAATGTCGAGTCGAATTATACAACGTGGCGGGTTCACACGTACAGACGAACCGTTCGTGTGTGAGACAATACTCCTTTCGATTTATGTTTTCAGATCGGTGTTGTTAAACGCTAGAGAAGTCATGTTAAGGCGTGCCAATGAGTAGTCCGTAGCTACTTATTTCGGACACGATCCGCCAGAACGCAACCACTCTCGAATCCAATACGTTAAGGTATCTGTGTCGTGCTTCTCAGATATCATTTCAAATAATGCCAGAATCTTCTAACGATATCTACAAACAGCTTGGTAGAGGTAAACAATGCGCTTTGAGCCATTCGGATTTGATAGTTGCTTCACCAAGCTGCCCGTTGCGTCAATGCTGATGCTCACGACGTCATCTTCCTTTATGAACTTATCGAACATGTATAACTATGTGGGATTCTCATATAGTCCCACACAGTACATCAAATAGAATTTATCCAGACCAATCTCGTCAATGTATCCGTTAAACTCCAATCTGTATTTCATGTCACACACAGATGTGAGAGCTGAAAAAATAATATATCAGGGGTACAAATTGAAAATGCGGGTTTGATAACAGATGGCGTTACTAACGCTATACGCATCAGGCAGTACTGTGACTATGTTCATGTCAAAGCTACGTCTTATAGCTTTAATTTTCAGTATGTGTCAATTTGTCGCAGTGTCAAATTCATAGTTTTTTTGAGCTCTCAATATGTCGAGTTTCGTGCCAACAAAACAGCATTTGCGGGAAGTTTTAATTTACTTCTTTAATTTGAAGAAAAGTGCTGCTGAAGCACATCGATTGGTCTCCGAGGCTTATCCGAGTCATGTTCCATCGGTTTCAACGTGCGAGAGATGGTTTGTGCGGTTTAGAAGTGGTGATTTTGACGTTGAGGACAAAGAGCGGCCGGGCCAAGTGAAAAAGTTTGAGAATGCTGAATTGGAGGCAATACTCAATGAAGACTCGTGTCAAACTCAACAAGAGCTCGCAGATTCATTGGGAGTGACACAACAAGCCATTTCCCATCGTATAAAAGCCCTCGGAATGATCCAAAAGCAAGGACATTGGGTGCCGTATGAGCTGAAGCCGAGAGACGTCGAGCGCCGTTTTTTTTGCATGCGAACTGCTGCTCGAACGGCAAAAACGGAAGGGTTTTTTGCATCGCATTGTCACTGGTGATGAAAAGTGGATCCATTACGATAACCCGAAGCGCAAAAAATCATATGGTTACCCCGGCCATGCATCATCATCGACGGCCAAACCAAATATTCACGGCGCCAAGCTCATGCTCTGTATTTGGTGGGACCAGCTGGGTGTGGTGTATTATGAGCTATTGAAATCGAACGAAACCATCACAGGAGCACTATACCGAACTCAATTGATGCGTTTGAGCCGCGCACTCAAAGAAAAACGGCCACAATACGAGCAAAGACACGACAAAGTAATTTTGCAACATGACAACGCTCGGCCACATGTTGCAGCGCCGGTCAAAACATACCTACAAACGCTGAAATGGGAAGTCTTACCCCACCCGCCGTATAGCCCAGATATTGCTCCTTCCGATTACCACCTTTTCCGATCGATGACACATGGCCTAGCTGACCAGCGCTTCCATTCTTACGAAGAAGCCCAAAAATGGGTCGATGACTGGATAGCAGCCAAGCCGGCCGAATTTTTTCGCGACGGTATCCGTAAATTGCCAGAAAGATGGGAAAAAGTTGTGGCTAGCGATGGACAATACTTTGAATAATTCATTTGTTACCATTTTTTCAGAATAAACGTTCAAAAATAGAAAAAAATCCCGCATTTTCAATTTGTACTCCTGATATATATATTTAATTAAAAAATAATATATATATATTTAATTAAAAAATAATATATATATATTTAATTAAAAAATAATATATATATAATATATCTAATTTTAAAATAAGATCTATATATTATTTTTTTGTCTCTCCGCCAGTAGCAAACAACGATTTCTTTCAAATTCGTACTCAACTCACTATTTTCTATCTATAATCGGTTGAGTAGCGAAGTGTACATTTTTTAATGTGCTACTTTTAAGTTTTCCGTAACAGAGAGGATCGATGCTTTCTTACGCGTCGAAGGTATGTGAAGGGAGATAATCATTTGGCCATAGCGGAGATCCGACTAAAAGTCGACTCGCCATGCACGGTCGCAATGAAATTGATGACAAATATTGAATTGCGATAATTAGAAGTTGCCAACCAGAAAGAGGATACTAGTTCTGTAGTTATCCAAAAAATTTCCAGTGAGAATCATTCGGAACGGGATCTTCATTCCGATTATTATGTATTTATGACCAAATTAATACAAGGAACGAAAAAGAAATACATTGTAAAACACATGAACGGCTTCGTACAACCACTATTGTACGACTTTCGACGTTACACAGTATTTTGCAATCTCGATGCTACAGGCACGATTGTTTCTGCGCCTCCGTATGTGACGTAAGAATCTTTTACCAATTGTTAACTCTACTAGTATTCTCCGAATGTGACGTAAGAATCTTTTACCAATCGTTAACTCTACTAGATAAGTCTGAGATCGATGAACAGCACACGACTGTTTGAATAGGGACCATCAACCAAGATTAATCTGTCTAAATGGTACTGGGGATTTACATTGACTGGTAATTTTTTGGAGATCTCTACACATACATTATGAGATATATACAAAGTTACAAGCAATGCATACTTCCAGAAGTTGAGATATAAACTGTTAAATTATATTGTGTGGACGTTCCCGGATGCGATTGAGCGGTGTGAATGTTAAGTCAACAATTTATATCTCAGCTTCGGGAAGTGTTCATTGCTTGTAACTTTGCATATATCTTATATTAAATGTATAGAGAATACAACAAATCTTCAGCCAATGTACACCTCGAGAATCGTTAAGTGCACGTTGAAAGGTGCGACTGAGCGGTGTAAATGTCAAGTTGACAATTTATATCTCAGCTTCGGGGGTGTACAGTGTTTGTAACTTGGTACCTTTCTTCGGATAGCTCTATGAGGCTGAAACTATCCGCGGCGGCTAGTAGCCGCACCGCTGACGCCAGGGCCGCGGCTCTACCGTCCAACGTGGAGCGTCCGCCTAATAGCATTGGGTTCCTTATGTCTTTATCGAACTTAACGCCGATGTAAATTAACTAAATTTTGTACTAATACGATTCATAGTATACAGTATCGATTTCTAAGAATTTTCGCGGAAACTGTGGTGAATGTTATGTTTTTTATGCAGAAATGTGTCAACTGACGCATCTATTAAGTGGACACCGACGCGTTTTTTTACATTATTAAAATGTGGCACATACATGGATATAAGTATCCTGAATGCATAGGAATAAAAATTAGAAGGGGACAAGATCGTTAAACAATTTATAACTAATTGCTATAAGGCGGATCGGCTGCGTCAAAGACGTTTCATCCAATATTATCCATAGGCAATTTTTCAGGGCATTGCAATTTGGTGCATATACTGTTGTTACTCGTAGTATCCTGAATGCGCGTCTTTTGATGATTACTTACTTAATCGGTTGTACACGGTCAATAGTGAAAGGAGTGTGAATTTAGAACAAACCACTATTAGTTACTGACTATTTTAATCAAACGTATACACGGGGGTGACCGAGCGTTGTTTCGACCCTGGTCGGGAGCCGTTTGGCTATCAGCACCAGCTGCAAGCTTCACCTATATATAACGAATGACGCGAGACAAACCAGTCGAGATGTTAAAACAATCCTTGACAAGATGTAATTCGAGATCGATAACTCGTAATCGAGAATCATAACGAAGAGTTGTGGGAAAAGTCGGTAATAACCTCGCAGGGTATCTCGCCAACAACATCACTCGATATCTTGCAGAGAATCTCGCCGACAACCTCACTCAATATCTTACCGAGAATCTGTCCGAAAAGCTCACAAACAATTTCACTAAAAATCACGCCAACAATGTCACTGAGATCCACCTTGACTATTTCAACGAATATCTTGCCGAGAATCTGACTAACAATCCCTGACCAGAATCCCGTTCAGAGTTCGGTTTTTTAGTTTGTAGTAACTTAGTTTCGTTTGTAGTTGTTTGTAGTACCATTTTTTCGTTTGAAGTAACTCCGGTTTATTTGTAGTCGCGGTCTTTCGTTTGTAGTAGCATTTTTTCGATTTTAGTAACTTCGTTTACCTTCTAGTTGTTTGTAGTGCCGTTTTTTTCGTTTGCCGTTTTTTTCGTTTGTAGTAGCTTAGTTTTGTTTGGAGTAGCGTTCTTTTATTTGTAGTGGCATTTTTTTCGTTTGTAGTAGCTTAGTGTCGTTTGTAGTAAATTATTTTTCGTTCATAGTAATTTTGTTTACCTTCTAGTTGTTTGTAGTACCATTTTTTTTCATTTGTAGTAACTTAATTTCGTGTGTTGTCGATTGTAGTAATTTTTTTTCCTTTGTAGTAACTATGTTTATCTTCTACTTGTTTGTAGTGCCATTTTTTTGTTTGTAGTAGCTTAGTTTCGTTTGTAGTAGCGTTCTTTCGTTTGCAGTGGTTTTTTTTAGTTTGTATTAACTTACAAGGAAAGGTACTTTGGTGTCCCCCTCCGATTTTAATGCAACTCACGTATGTTGTAGAGCATCGAAAACTAAAAGACACGTATTTTTTTTTGTCGGCGGAAAAACATTTTTAAGGGGTGAAATCGCCCTTCAAAAATAGCATGTCGAGGGGTGATTTTGCAGTTTCACCCAGAAGGCGTCAACCGATTTTAATAAACTAAAAACCAAAATACTCCTCATTGAAGACAATCAAAATTCCACGCTTAGTTGAAGAAAAAAATTAATTTGCAGGGGTGAACAACCCCCTGATTTTTCAAATTTCCACCCTACACAAAAAACTAATCAACCAAATTAAACAGAACATGTACCATTTGGAAGGGCAAGTTAAAATAAAGTTGACGTATTTTTGCACATTCACAGGAAAATGAGTTTACGGGGGTAAACTACCCCTTATCCATTAGTACGTATATTTGTGCATACATTTTTGTTTCTCGTTATTTAAATGTCCGAATTGATTCAAAACATTCCTGTTAGCCGAAGTCAAGGGGGGGAACTTCGCATGATGCTTTATTTATTATTAAGGGGGTGACCGGCTGGTACTTACAAGAAGGTCAGTTTGGTGTCCCCCTCCGATTTTGATGAAACTCACGTATGTTGTAGAGCATCGAAAACTAAAAGACACGTATTTTTTTTTATTCTATGTAGCCAAAAGAAGTTTAATGACGTTGATTGGATTCACTTTCATGGTCTATTGATTTTTTTTTGTCAGAAATTATAACTGACGCACTGGCACTCCGTTCAAATGAGCAACTGAAGATCGCTGTATGTATCGCGGCTTTTATATTTGAAAGACTTGTTGAACCACATGCGATATCAGCAGATAATACGCAGTCCCAGATAGCCGCCTATGTAGAAAACACCTCTTACTGCGTCGAAAGTATTTTTATCATATTGGCGTATGATTAAATTACTCAAAAAAATAAGATCATATTCATTTCGTTGGAATAACTGACAAAGTTCTATAGATGGAACGACTGTTGCATCATCGACTTATTCCGAAATTTGCGCCGAATCGAAATACTATCTAATCGAAAGGTCGATGACATATGACGATAAATTATTGATAAGCACAAAATCAGCACAAAGAGTGAACGCAAGCAGCTCTTTAACATGTAAATAACGAGAAACAAGAATGTACGCACAAATATACGTACTAATGGATAAGGGGTAGTTCACCTCCGTAAACTCATTTTCCTGTGAATGTGCAAAAATACGTTAATTTTATTTTAACTTGCCCTTCCAAATGGTACATGTTCTGTTTAATTTGGTTGATTAGTTTTTTGTGTAGGGTGGAAATTTGAAAAATCAGGGGGTTGTTTACCCCTGCAAATTAATTTTTTTCTTCAACTTAGCGTGGAATTTTGATTGTCTTCAATAAGGAGTATTTTGGTTTTTGTTTTATTAAAATCGGTTGACGCCTTCTGGGTGAAACTGCAAAATCACCCCTCGACATGCTATTTTTGAAGGGCGATTTCACCCCTTAAAAATGTTTTTCCGCCGATAAAAAAAAATACGTGTCTTTTAGTTTTCGATGCTCTACAACATACGTGAGTTGCATTAAAATCGGAGGGGGACACCAAAGTACCTTTCCTTGTTAGTTTCATTTGTAGTCGTTTGTGGTAAAATTTTTTTACTTTGTAGTTCCTTTTTTTGTTTATAAAAACAAATTAATAACAAAAATGTTTATAACTTTTTTCTTCTCATTTATTTATACCGATCCCTCTAGTACTAACATTCGAATAGGTTTTGTAATATATAGTCACTTTATTTGAATATTCATGTTTAACAACGTCGTAAGGAAGATGCATCTCTATGGCTGACATATGGGCTATATGAACTTGGCACCTGACTTAGCAAAATCGAATTTTTCTTAAAATTCTCATAGAGTTTTGTTTGTAGATGTTTGTAGTACCTTTTTTTTGGTTGTAGTAATTTTTTTTTGTTTCTAAAAAAAATTAATAACAAAAAAAACGTTTATAACTTTTTTTCCTTTCAACTACAAACGAAAATTCATTCACTGCAATCAACTACAAACAAAACTCCATAAGAATTTTTTTTTTTAATTTGGACTTTCCAAATTGGGTGCCAAGTTCACATAGTCCGAGAAGATGCACAAATCAGATATAAATATCACCAATAAATTCTGAGTTAATCTAGTTGAGCGAAAGAATGATAATTAAGTTAAAGCACATGCAATTATACTAATTGCGTGCTGTAGTTTTGAGGTGAAACGTGGTGCAGCCCGCGCTACAGAGTACGCCACGCGATGAGACTTTATGAGGATGCACAAATGAGATTTATCCGCCTTACTAACGTTGAATTTAGATAAACTATGAAGGTGTACTCTTACCGTTTGTTTTGAGTCCAGTTGAGCACGAATATGTTGAGTAGATTGGGTGCGATGAAGAAAATGGTCCGAGGCGCGAGCAGAGGAATGTGCAGTCCATGCGGGTTTTTACAGAAGTGTATAAAATTCTCGAGATGGCAGTGCTCTACAAAAGCGTGGTTGTACGACTGAAGTCAAGCGAGAGAAACAGCCTCTCGCTTAAGCAGTATTCCTGCGCGGCCCTGCCTCGGCTACCTTCGTAATAGCCGAGCGCAGCAGACCACCCAGCCGCAACAGGTCGACGTACGGTGAATATCGATCGCCGTACGTCAGCAGATTTACCAACATTTCCGCCCGTCATCCGCAACGGGGTTGATGATTAATTTTCATGATGTTGTACGTTGGGTGAAATGGGCAAGACAGCTAATTTTGAGATTGGTTGGTTAGAGTAGTGGTAGCAGTCCGGAGTGTCATCACCCTGGTAAGCCCATATTTGCCTGAATGCAACGATGTGACCCGTGCGAGTGGCTCCTTGCACGGGGGAAAGCGTTGGTGCCAAAATTGTTCCACCTTCTGCTGTAACAATTGCCATCTTGAGAGCCGTGAGATTGCTAAATCCTCTAGAGTTGGCTCTGGGACAGTTGTGAGTGCTTCACCGATGAGAAAGTGAGAGCTGATGAGTCATCAGGATCATCGCTGAGTGGTTCCAGAGGCAGTGAGTTGAGTATAGCCTTGATTTGAGCCAGCAGTGTACTGAGCTCCTCAAATGTGAGTGCTGTATCGCCCACTGTTCGTCGCAGATGAAATTTGATAGATTTTACTGCGGCTTCCCATTTGCCACCCATGTGTGGAGAAGCAGGAGGACTAAACTTCCGAGCAATTTAGTGATTTGCAAGTAAAGATACGATGACGTGATGCTCTTGAGAGGCTTTCCTGAACAACGTATGGCTTTGTGAGCGCCAACGAATTTGGTGCCACAGTCAGAGTACAGGATATGAGGAATGCCGCGCCGATATGAGAAGCGTCTGAACGTTGAGAGAAAGCCATCCGTTGAGTAGTCACTGACTACCTCGAGATGAAGAGTTGAAGTGGCGAGGCACACAAAGACGCAGATCCAGCCTTTGTGTGTTTTTCCTCGCCCGTTCAAAGTTGTGAGTGAATGCAGTGTGAGTGAATGCACGCGTTGGTGTGACTTGTGACAGAGGTCGCTGACCCATCAATTGTTGAGCCCGAATTCCTCTCTGCTGAGCACACACAACGCAATGTAAAATATGAGTTTTCACAGGAGCTCTGCCGCCGACGATCCAATGAGTTAGCCGTATTTGAGCTAATGTGAGTTGAGTGCCTCTGTGAAGAGTCCGCCGATGAGCTTGGTCGATAATGAGAGTTGAGAGTCGAGAGTGACGAGGTAGAGTGGCAAGATGTCTTCCTTCATATGTGAGTGCTGACTGACCAAGACGACCTCCTACTCTGAGTACACCCTCCTGGTCGATGAAAGCTGTTAGCCGACTGAAGGGGTGAGAAGATGAGAGAAAAGAGCCTGACTACAGTACTTGTAATTAGTGTTTAAAAAACGCGGCTTGTGTTGCTTTCGTCCAGAAGACCTTGGCTGCAGACATCTCTTTTGCTGTGAGTGGAGCTGTTCCTGCCGATTCCAACCTCCTCCTCACTCTGGCCACTACCCTGACACAAAATGAGGTGAGACGATACAGTTTTGTGAGTGATGAGCACCGATGGATGAGATTCTAATGGTACTCAGGCGTCAGCGAGGAGAGCTACCCCCGGTTAGGTTTCCATAAATCTCAAGTCTTCATGATCAGTTGATGTTGTTGGACAAAATTTAACAGGTTTCACCATGCATGATGGACCTGACCACCACAGCTGATGAGAAGCCAATTGAGATGTTAAGATACCCCGTGAGGCACAATCAGCTGGATTGCTTGTGCCTGACACGTGACGCCATTGAGCATTGGGAGTAAGTTCCTAAATTTGAGCTACTCTGTTTCGGACAAAGTTTCTTTCCACCGAGCCAGATGAGCTTTGATCCAAATGAAAGTAACCGACGAGTCCGTCCACAGGTGAGTTGATGAGATTTCGACCTTGAGTGTGGCTTGAACATATGCAACCAATTTTGCAAGTAACAGTGCAGCTGTCAGTTCAAGTTGTAGTATGGTGAGCTTCTTGAGCGGTGCAACCCGGGTTTTTGAGCAGACACGTGAAGCCACCTTTCCTGTGGATCATGAGTTAAAAGTGATATAAATTCCACTGTTGAGTTACTCCATGCGTTGAACCATGAAGGAATTGAGATTCTGGACAGATTAGTGAGATCTTCTCTGATTGCAATCCATCGTAATGAGACCTGGGATGGCAGTGGATCATGCCCGTTGAGTTTGTGAAGCCAGAGCTCTTGCAAAAGTATTTTGGCTCTGATTACAACCGGTGAGACGAAACCAAGCAGATCAAAGAGTTGAGCCACCTTGGAAAGAACAAGGCATTTTGTGAAAATTTTCTGAGTTGAGATGAACCGAGATGAAAATGTGAACTTGTCCTCATGAGGAAGCCAAGTCAAACTAAGAATTTTTGTCTCGCAGTCGTCCATTGAGATAGCTGAGCTTGACGGTGATGATGAAATACTAGCAAGGACTTTGAGGTCCGACGAGTACCACTTGGCAAGTGGAAACCCACCCGCCATGTATAAGTCCTTGAGTTGTTGAGCAATTTCAATAAGTTGATAAGTAGAATCCGCCCCTCCAAAGATGTCATACACGTACCTGCGAAAGGTGATAGCTGGCACAGCAAGTGGACAACGATGACCTTCATCCTCGGTGAGCTGCTTGAGAGTTCTGTCTGCCAAGAAAGGAGCGGCCTTCCTACCATATGTCACAGTTGTTAAGTGATAGGGCACTGGATTGAGTTGAGAATCCTTCCATAAAATTCGTTGAAGATTCCAGTCTTCTTGATGTATCCGAATTTGTCGATACATTTTTGTAATGTCTGTGGCAAAGATGTGTCTGTATTAACGGATCCAAATGAGTACGTCCGAAATATTGAGCAACAGATTAGGGCCAGTGTGCATGATGTCATTGAGAGACTTTTGAGATGATGTGGAGCTGGAGCCATTAATTACCACACGTAATTTGGTGGTGACTCTTTCTGGCCTGAGAACACCGTGATGAGGCAGATAATATTGTATTTCTCTTGAAGATGATGTTGAAGCCTTCACCATGTGACCAAGTTGTTCATATTCGTCCATGATTTGTGAGTAGAGCTGACCGTTTTCAGCATCCTTTGAGGTTTTCCGTATAATGTGCTGCAGACACCGACGTGCTTTTCAGTATGAGTTTCCCCGATTTGCAGGCAAAGATGTGAGAAGAAGCCAAACAATGTACCGACCAGTAGTATCACGCTGATGCGTGTTGCGAAAATGATCCTCGCAAGCCTGCTCCTCTGATGTGAGTTGATCGATTTTGTCCTTTGGTGGCTCTTCTTGAACCCAAAATTTTGTGAGCACGTCCTGTAATTCCTGATCATCGTGCTGCACGGTAGCATGATGAACAGTGAGTGCTTCAGGTTGCCATAAGTTAATTGGTCCAATGATAAGCCATCCAAATATTGATAATTGTGCAATAGGCGACGATGGTGTGCTTTCGATGATGTTAGGCTTGATAACCTGCCCATAAATATCTGCTTCAATTATAATGTCAATCGACCGTGGTATGAGAAGGTCCGGATCCGCCAGCTTCAGTTTCACTATGTGAGACCATGTCTGAGCTCAAATGATGGCAAATGAGTTGTAATTGTGTTGAGAATTTGAGCCAGCACCGTGCCTTTTTCGTTGATGTAAGTGAAGCATATTGTGAGTTGAACCGAACCACGTGTCTGCGTTGAGTGTTTTCCGCCGATCCCCGTGATCGAAATTGATGAGTGCTTGCGTGGTGTGTTGAGTTTCCGCAAGAGCTCTTCCGTAATGAAAGTCAATTCCGATCCAGGATCGATGAGAAGACGTGCCTGTTGAGTCAATGCCGATGAGTGAATGTGTGCGCGTCCGCGTTAGTTGCACCGATGGGAGGACGACTGCGTCAACACCCTATTGTGTTGACGGCTGTGCCTAGATTGGTTGAGCGTCGGTAGGTGTTGCAGGTAGCGCTGCAGGATGCATCATTGTGTGGTGCCGCCCTGACCACTCCTTGCACGTTCTTGTAGATCGGCATGACGTAGCGTTATGCCGCCCCAGGCAGCTGTAACACAGCCAGGACTTCTCCGACATCTTGCGCCGTGCAGCCACTGTGAGCTGACGGAACTCTAGACACATCACGATGCACATCCGACAGCAGTCGCACTCTTGGGCATTACGCGGAGGTACGCGAACGCGTTGGTGCGTGATGGAAGAACACCGCGGTCTGTGTTACCTGCAGCGTGATGTGCAAATGCGAGCTTGTACCGAGTTTTGGAGTGGCCTTTGCCATCTCCAAAGCTCTTATATTAGTCTCAGCAAACTCCTCGATCCTAGCAAAGGTCGGGAAATCGGATGAGCGGCCCAACGTCGTCTCACAGGCTTCGCGTGTGGTTTGGTCTAGCTGCCCACTCAGCAGCCTTACCAGCACGTAGTCCCAAAGTTCTTCCTTCGTTGCCAGTGAAGAAAGAATCTTGTTAGCTTCGAAGATCGACGTCACAAGGAATGAGAGCGAACCCGCACCCCCTGAGATCGGTCTGGTGAGAAAGTGCGCGTTCAAACGCTCCTGCACCAACAGTCGCTTATTCTCGTATCTAGACGCGAGCGTGTCCCATGCCAAATTAAATGATTCGCGTGTGAGGGCGAACCCCGAGATAAACTTCAATGCCGGGTTCGAAACGCAGCCGCGCAGATATATAAGCCGCTCCACGTCGGCTAACCTGATGTTGGAAATGACCAGCGACGTGAACAAGTCACGAAACGCTGGCCATCCAGAGTAATCGCCTTTGAACGTCGACAGCTTTATTTGGGACCGCTACTGGTGTGGCTACTGGTGCAGGATGGTGCGGTTGAGGCAGCCTCTCCATGGCCTGCCGTGCGGCAATCTTGCCGTTAAGCGCCAGTTTGGCCTCGACATGTTGCGAATCATCCGCAAAATATTCGTGGCCCATGTATGTCAGAGGTCAAGAGGTTACCAACAGCATGTGTTCCTTATGGAAGTCGCTGTGGAGTTCGTTGATCTACTCGATCATGGTATCGAGCGAGGCCATCGAGAGGGATTGCGATCCCTCGTCAAGCGTCACGAAGATGTGGTTCAGCGCTGCTATCCGTCGTTGCTGCGATTGGACCTTCAACACCAGCTCGGTTGCCAGGCGAGCTGGTGATCGGGTCCTTTTCGCATTTGTGGGATTCCCAGGCACCAGCAATGTCTTTTTCTCCTCAGAATCACCGAGCGCCACCCCGGTGTCTGACGAGCTATGCTCGGACATTACTGGCCTGTGATCCACGTTAGAGTGAGAAAAAGAAGAAACAAAGATGCTTCGCAAAGCGCTACTTTACCAAACTGCCTGACGAGAGCCGATGAGCCGATGAGGATACTGCGATGTGGATGTCGACAAACCCTGGTCTTCCCTGCGCGAGAGTGGAAAATCCGGCTCGAACGACCAAATGTTGAGATTTCCTTGGTGTTGTTAGAATTTAATCTGAAAGACATTGAAAAAGAATGAGTTTTCACTCAAGGCAGGTGGGAAATAACCGGACTAAAAGATGTAGGTAGTGAAAGAGGTTTATTTTGCCGTCGACTTTCACACTACAAAAAAATATTTAAAAAATAGTACAAATAAATTGAAAGTGAATTTTGGGTGAGAAGCACCTACAATTATATTAATTGCGGGCTGTAGTTTTGAGGTTAAACGTGATGCAGCCTGCGCTGCAGAGCACGCCACGCGATGAGACTTGATATGAGGATGCACAAATGAGATTGATCCTCCTCACTAACATTGAATTTATATAGATTATGAAGGTGTACTCTTACGGTTTGTTTTGAGTCCAGTTGAGCACAAATATGATGAGTAGAACCGGTGTAATGGTGAAAACGGTCTGAGGTGCGAGCAAAGGAATGGGCAGTCCAAGCGGGTTTTCACAGAAGTGTCTAAAATTCTCAAGATGGGTGTGCTTTACAAAAGCGTCGTTGTGCAACGCTGAAGTCAAGCGAGAGAGACAATCATGGTGTGACGCCGAAGTCAAGCTAGAGAGACAGCCTCTAGCTTAAGCAGCATGCCTGCGAGGCACTGCCTCGGCTACCTTCGTGATAGCCGAGCGCAGCGCACCACCCAGCAGCAACAGGTCGACACACGGCGAATATCGATCGCCGTGCGTCAGCTGATTTTCCAACATCGTTGAACCTGAATATATTATATACACTAAATATTGAATTGTTCAATGCAACTAGCCAATTATAAATAATTTCATGATTTATATCTAGTCGTCAATATAAACAAAAATATATATATAAATAATATATTGTATATAAATATAAACAAAAAAATTGTAGATGTCACTAAATGCCGACAATACTACGTATATATTAATGAAAATATATTATTAAATATATTGATAAATTAACAGTATTAAATTCCCAGGAAAAATAATTTAAATCTACGTTAGATCTACTTTCTAGATTAAGAAGAGATTTTAGGTGGTCGAGGATTCATAGAGGAATATTATGCTCAGCAAGAAATCCAACTAATTTTATTTCCGCTCTCCTGACAGTTCATTTGATTGGAGACTATTTAATTTGTGATGATTACGTATCACACCGAGCTCCGCTGGCATTACCATATTATAGAGTTCGCATCTTGCTTTGTACCTATTTGTATACTCCTCTCACACAGTATATAGCGAAGAGTAACCGTGTCTCTTTACAGCTTAAATATCGCCCCCCCCCCGAGTCTTCCGATAGGAATATCGATGTTACTATATTATTTTTACCAGAAGTATGCTTAGTTACCGTATATAAATCGATAATTTCCTATGAAGCGATACCAAAGTATGCTTAGTTACCGTATATAAATCGATAATTTCCTATGAAGCGATACCAAAATCAATTATGTTAATTACAGATTAAGAAAGATACGTCTATAGCAACGCGTAGCCAGGCCCCTTGCGCCTCGTTTTCGACGTTTGCATTTCTGATGACCGAAATCTTCAAATTTTTCTGCCACCAATATATTGTAACGATCATTTTTATCGTCAACAATTATTTTTATTTTTCGTGGAGAATTCGGGCTCGAACACAGGACTAATTAATGTTAGACTTCGAGGTGAGTGAGAGTAGGGTTTATTAACAAAAGAAATAAGTTCATACAGGTGTCGATATTTGGTTTCTGGCCACTGATATCCCGTACAATGCATTTAACTTCGGTAATTTCGATGATTATTTTACAATTCTTATTTTATTTTACGTTTACACGGATTCCTGGTATCCCAGGCTTGAATATTTGTTGTGATTTTCTTTGTTGGTATTGACCCAGTGACTCTAACACTCACATACAGCTTAACGCGTCGAACTCGCTCCTCGAAACGATATCTCACTTATTCTTATAGCACTCTGTCTTTCACACCTATTAAACCTCCTCGCTGTCTCTTTTCCACTCGCACACCTGTACAATTCTTGTTTATATGCCAGTTTAAAAGCCACACGACCTAATTTTAATTTTCTTAAACACTACTTGCTTAATTCTTTTTGATCAATTTCCTACATATTATTCTATCCACTTATCCTATTCGTCTTAAACCTATCTACTCCTAAATCGATCTCACTTTAAACCTATCCACTAATTATTCTTCTTTAGTTTATTTAAATGACTCGCCTGTCCAATTCTCCTTCTCCAGTCCTTGTTAACACTGACTCAATTTCTTTTCCTAATTCCGGAACCACGGATTTTAATGAAATGTAATTTTACTTGATTTCCGAACTTTTCACTTTCAAGGATAATTACTTCGTTGTTAACTGCAGAGACTTGTAAAAAAAATGTATCAGTTCGGAGAAGACTTGTACTAACAAGGAAAGGTACTTTGGTGTCCTCCTCCGATTTTAATGCAACTCACGTATGTTGTAGAGCATCGAAAACTAAAAGAAACGTATTTTTTTTTATCGGCGGAAAAACATTTTTAAGGGGTGAAATCGCCCTTCAAAAATAGGCATTTTGAGGGGTGATTATGCAGTTTCACCCAGAAGGCGTCAACCGATTTTTATGAAACAAAAACCAAAATACTCCTCATTGAAGACAATAAAAATTCTACGTGAAGTTGAAGAAAAAATTCTTTTTCAGGGGTGAAACTGCATAATTACCCCTAACTTTGAAGGGCGATTTCACCCCTTAAAAATGTTTTTCCGCCGATAAAAAAAAATACGTGTCTTTTAGTTTTCGATGCTCTACAACATACGTGAGTTGCATTAAAATCGGAGGGGGACACCAAAGTACCTTTCCTTGTAAGACACTTGGGCTATCAGCGCATAGAGAGCTCCTCCTTCCGCGCAGGCTCTTTTATAGCTTTCCCCTCGCCCCGTTCTGCTTTACGTCATCATCCGTTTTTGTTTCAAAATCTAGCGCACTTCTTAATTTTGTAGCTTACCGCTACCGTGCTCACCGCCTTCCCCTCGCCACCCAGCGAGGCCAGCTGGTCGCTGACCTGCTGTTTACGGCAGCGAGGGAATTCCGGAGATGTGACGTAGCTAGTTTTTATCACATCTCCGGGTTCGGTGACCTAGTGTCCGCAAACCTCGGTACATTCGGAATAATACAGCAGGCTCTTATCGCCTCTTGAAATAATAAAAGGGGCTAGAGAGTGTAACTATGTTATATATATGATATATTGCTAAATCATCCTCACGTGACTTGTGTTTTGCTTATGGGAACGAAAATATTTAGTGACATTGACATTCATCAACTCTCTATCATTAGAGGTGAGTAAATAAGGTTAATGTTTCTAAATTTACATTATTATAAATAAGATTAAAGTGTCGCTGCTACTATTATAATCGTAGTAGAATTCCTCTTGGCTTTCTTTGAAATACTGTTCCCAGTCTATTTCATTGAGAACAGTACTCTGGCTAGCATCAGTCGAGCTCAAGCTGTAGTCAATCTTCAATGTACCAACCCTTTTGAGATCCGACTTGTTCGTCTCGTTGGACAAGTTCGTAAATGGATAAAACGAAAATTTCTTAGCGACATCATGGGTTTTTCAACTACGGCACGGTGCGACACAGTGTACATATTTTTGGTGTAAGCGGTCAATCCGGGCAAAGGAATACACCAGAAATATGTACACTGTGTCGCCCTGTGCCGTAGTTGAAATCCCACGAAATCGCTAAGATATTTTCTATTCGTGGCAGGTACGAGGTGGCTACAAAGTTTAGCGATCTCATAAATAGTTTTCTCACGAGCTTTGACTTTGAGTATGCAACAGCCCTGCAAACATGGTAATCCACGCTCGGAGATCCCTCCACCGTTAATTTTATTTCTATCGCTATACGGAATTAATTTGTATTATCACTCGTAATATTGCTTTTAAATTATTCAGTATTATTAGACAGTAATCGATACTGTCTTACCTGATATGCCACGACTCATTATACAAAGTTGGCAGCGTTGATGATCTTCTGCCACCGACGACAACTGTGGATGAGGATGGCGGGTGACACTCTTCTTTCCCGAAGTTAGATCGATCTGTACAGTGTATGTATCCTCCTCTCGCTCTTCATGACACGAATAACGAACCCTCGGTGTCAGTTCATATGCAGGAGCTACTCGCTGTGCAAGACATTATTTTTTATAATTAAAAATAAATATTACATGAATTTAAATCACGATTTTTTAATTATTTTATATTTTTTACTTACCAAGCTCTGCTGCTTTGCTGCTAACCGACATTGGCACGTATTCCATGATCTGCTGTGTTAATGAAACAAAGACGTGTGCTCCGTCTTCTTTCTATCGTAGACCTTTGCTCTCTCTCTCTCTCTCTCTCTCTCTCTCTCTCTCTCTCTCTCTCTCTCTCTCTCTCTCTCTCTCTCTCTCTCTCTCTCTCTCCCTCCCTCTCTCTCGGTCTTTAAATTGACCGATGAAGGACTAGTTGACACAATTAAAAAGCAGAATGGGATAGACGAAACCGAAGGAAGGGAGATGAAGATCGTGAAAAGATTAATGAAGGGAAGGGAACAGGAGAGAAACAGAAGAGAAATCAAACATGGATCAATAATACTAGAAGTAGATGAAGTAAGTCACGAGGAGCTACTGAGAACAGGTAAGCTCAGCGTGGGATGGAGTAAATGTCCGGTTTTCAATCACGTCAACGTAAAGCGATGCTTCAAGTGCTGGGGCTATTATCATATAGCGAAGAATTGTACAAGAGAAGAAACCTGCTACAAATGTACAGGAAAACACAACGCAAGAGAGTGTACAACAAATAAGGTAAGTGTGTAAACTGTAAGTTTAAAAACCAAATGTACAACTTGAAGATAAATGTAGAACATAGTGCGCTGGACCGGGAATGTCCAACATACAAAAGAGCGTTGCAAGAGGAAAAGAAGAGAACGGGCTGGATAGAGTAGCAATCACAGAACGAAGAGACGATATGGTACACGAATGCGCAAAGTCTTTTAGCACATAACAAAGAGATACGACACCAGGTGGTTGACAGAATGAAACCTGCAATCATAGCGTTATCGGAGACGAGGGTGACTGCTGAAATCGGGGACAGTGAAGTATATATGCCGCGTTATAGTGCAATTAGGTGCGATGCAGAAAATAGAAACACAGGAGGGGCCATAGTATACGTAAGAGATGGTATTAAATATGAATTAGTAAGCAAGAATAAAATTGAGTCAAACTGCTAGAGTGTAGCAATAGACGTCAATAATAAGATATATAAAGGAGTTATAATAGCGGTGTACCATTCACCGAGTGCGTCAGACGCGGAATTTATAAGATTCATAGAGGATATAACTGAAGAGTTGACAATAAAAGGAGATTGTTTAATAATAGGAGATTTTAACATAGATGTCAAGGGAAACTCGTTCTATAAAAAACAACTAATATTAGGAATGTTAAGCTTAGGGATGAAACAGTATGTAAACGAGCCAACGAGAATAACGCAGGATAGTCGAACAATTATTGATCTTGTATTTGCAAATACAAGCGTGCAAGTGCATGTGGAACACGAACCAAAAATAACAGACCATACGTCGGTAAAAGTAGTATTAGGAACGAGCAATACAGAAAGTAAACAGAGAGAATGTTTCAATATGGAATTAGAGGTAAAGTGTTAGATTGGTTTAGGTCATACTTAAATAATAGAACGCAAAGAGTACGGTTTAATAAGGAATTTTCGGAAATTATTACACCGAAATACGGGATACGACAAGGATCCGTATTAGGGCTTCTGCTGTTCATTATATATGTATATAAATGATATAGTCGAAATATGTCCAGAAGACTGTGAAATAAAAATGTCTGCTGATGATACGCTAGTATATGTTACTGGAGACATTAGTGCGGAGGTGGGAAGAAAGATGAATGGGGCATTAAACATAGTGGAAAGATGGATGAATAGGAACAAACTGAAAATGAATGCGGAAAAAACCAAATATATGATTGTGAAGAGTGTAAGAAAAGAATTGAGTGGGAATATTGTACTGAAATGCAGGGATGGAACCGAGTTAGAGCGAGTGGAGGTAATTAAATATTTAGGTGTAATCATAGATGATAAGCTACGATAAAGACCACTGTGAGTATATGTTGAAAAAAATAGGTAAAAAAACGAGTTATCTGAACAGGATAGGGCAATATATGAGCCGCTCAGTGCACACATCGATTAACTCCATAAAACGAAAAGTTGAGAAACGCGATGATGTAATGTATATTGTTTTTAAAAATTCCTCTGATAATATGAATTCAAATATATAATGTGGAATGCATAATTGCAGATATAGCTTTCATCTAACGGTATATAAAATTAATAAGAAAGAATAGCCAACAAACAATCGTCAGTAATGTTACAGTTTTTATGTGACTGATGGAGTTAATCGATTTGGCAACTGAAAAAAGTAATAAAGTTAAATTTAGTCTTTTCATTTTTAAGTTTTTATTACAGAAAAAGTTAGTTATTATACATTTTTATCACAGCTTTTCCATAAAAATGAATGTTGGCAGTTCGGTTATAAAATAATTTTCGTAATTAATTCATAGCAGCTTTATGTTAGCGGCATTATTCTTTGGGATGATTCAGCAATATTATAAATAATGTCTTCTTAATCAGCTGTATGCGAGGATTCGTCATTTCGATTTGTTGACAAGTTCTTATAGTAATCGTGTTTAACAGGAGGAATGAATTTTAGCAGGTCCATCATGTCTCTCCATTTTTCCTTTGTCACAGTTCTACCTTTAGGATATAATAAAAGCTGATCTATATTTTTCAAACTTTGCGGTCTACCCACTAAAGATTTTCTTATATTAATGGCTTGAAATTCTGTATCTTCATTATAGTCACATTTGAATTGTATGAGATAGGGTTTGGACCTTTCTAACTTTATCCAGCGTATTTTAAGCCAATTTACTGGAAGCCCTGTGACGGTTACTTTTCTGTTAATGATAGACTGTTCTAAAGGTTTTGTTGACAAAAAATCTTGGTGAGTCATTTGGATTAGATGAAACGGCGCTTTCTTTTTACATGTTTTGATTATATGGTACCAATCATCTGGTGAAAAAATGTTTTGATTTTTTTTCGCACATGACTCAATAATGGCAAAATCTGAGTCATTGGGCAAATAGCTGTGTCCACTTACCAAAAATTTTCTTACGAATATTATTGAGAGGGAGAGAGCATTTTCGGCTGTTTACAAACAAATAAGCGTCGATGCACGGCCAGAACAGATACGGCGTTACTGAAACGATTTACATTAGAGTATGGAGTTAATCGAAATGGCTTCTGAAATAAATTACTTATTATTCAGTGGCCAAAAAAATTTGCCACTTAACGGTGCTAATATTTATTATTCAGGAAAGTTATTATAAATATAAAAAGTTATGACTATACCAAGGGCTTTGACACTTAAATTTAAGATTTTTCAAAAAGTGGAGTTAATCGATGTGTGCATTGAGCGGCTCATATATCGGCATACACCAGATGTGTCGTATATAAGGCAATCATAGAACCGCACTTCAAGTATTGCGCAACACTGCTAGTGGGTATGGGTGAGACAGAGTTGAATAAACTGCAGATAGCGCAGAACAGATCGATGCGAGTCATATGGCAATGCAACCGGTATACGAAGGTAGACGATATGTAACAAGCGGTTCAGTTTATGAGTGTGAGACAGAGACTGTATTATAATGTGTGTATATTTATTTTCGAGGCTGTTAAGAAATTATTGCCGAAAGAACTGACGAGTAAATTCCAAGTTGTTAAATCTAGAACGAGTCGGGAAACGCGTCAAGCGGTAAATATTGTAATTCAATTTAGAAGAACGAGAAGAGCGCAAAAGAGTATGTTTTACGAAGGAGTGAAAATGTATAATGCGTTGCCAGCAGAAGTTAAAGCCTGTGTAAAACTAGTTCAATACAAGAGTATGTTAAAAGCATTTATTATAAGCGAAATTAAATAAGTCAATATAAACGTAAGATAAACATGTAAATTATGTACATCAAATAGTTGAGAAAGCTAATAAACATCAATCTCTCTCTCTCTCTCTCTCTCTCTTTCTCTCTCTCTCTCTCTCTCTCTCTCTCTCTCTCTCTCTCTCTCTCTCTCTCTCTCACGTTGACGTGAATAGACGTGTACCGAAGCGCTACGTACTTTAACCACTTTGTGCGAGGAGAGGGAAGTTTAATATTCTTTTGTGATAGCTCTTTAGTTGCTCAGTGAACTTATTTATTAATGACTTAAAATAGTCCAACGTGCACCAAGAATAAAACCAGTTAATTGTGTTTTAAAAAACGGATAATCGCTTCCTCACAACGGACATACTTCGAGGCTAGTTTGCCACCACGTCGATCTTCTGCGCACGGTTTAAATGTATGTATTCGAGACATATTACTCGAATTATAAAGTGGTGTAAGCTCTACGGTTGGCAGTGTGAACTCTCCTACCGCCTTTACATGTGTCAACTCATACTGCTTAAATACTCGGATCTGTGCAGTACTAGCAAGATGATATACAATCAAGGTCATTGATGTTATTGTCCTGAGTGTATGTGCTTCTACTGTGGACGGTACTATCTTTATATGTGTGTGTGCTTCTACTGTGGACGGTACTATCTTTATATGTGTGTGTGCTTCTACTGTGGACGGTACTATCTTTATATTAGCAGTACACCTACACGAGTGCATGACAACAGCTTTGGTTCTGCTTTAGTTTACTGATCTTTTCATATGTGCGAACCCTGTGCGTCATTGTGTACATACTGTCAGTTTATGATTTCGGATTTCAAATCAGATGCTGACCAGCACTTATCTTTAACCAACTAAATAAAATGTTATCACACTAATTACCGTAATTACCGTAGGAATGCAAGCATAGTTTATGCATCACTGACTTATATTATAAATTCAATCTTTCTCCCTCTTGTGTTGCGGTGGGTGGTGCTTGCGGCTGAGCAGATTCTCTCTCTCGTCCACACAACTACGACCAACGCTCACACACATAATGTCGCAGACTCGTTGCGGTGTTTGCAACAAAGTGACTTGAGTAGGAGAGAGGATTAAGTGTACAGGAGAATGCAATCTGTCATTTCACTCCACGTGTGCTAAAGATAAATTCGCTTTTGACTTTGACGAACCAAACACAATAAACCAGTTTCACTGCGACCCATGCTCAATGCATCGATCTAACATCTTACAACGCACGCCTCCGAAATCAAAAGATATCACTCTTGACGACGTTATGCGCCAACTGCAATCATCACTCGACGTTATGCGTCAAATACAAGTATCAAGCGCTTCTACAGATAACAAATTAGAGAAAATCCAGGAGTCACTCACTGGTGTTGAATGCAAAATTGCTGATCTTGCTATTAGCCAAGAGGCCTTAATTAGTCGTATTACCACCCTGGAGACTCAGTCGGAGAGTACCCGCGAGGAGATAGCTGTCATTAAGAAGGACAACCACTCGATGAAATCACGTCTGGAATTATTGTCGAATCATGTATCGAAGATAGATGATCAACCTCACAAGCGTTCGACATCTGTTGCATCTTCTTCGCTATTGCGTGCAGAAGTCACCATATCAGGAGTACCATCATTTATCGAAGACACACCTCAAGTTATTGTCGAGAAGGTTTTCCAAGCTCTTGGTGTCACTAATCTCCTAAGTGACGTCTTAGAAATTCGCAGCTTCGACAAAAATAAAAATCGTTCGATCGTAGGACAGAACAATTCAACACCGATGACATCTAATGCGAATCACAATATTCCTAACATTTATTTAGTGACCTTAAAATCGCAACAAGTTAGAGAATATATCATCGGCAAAAAGCAAGCCAAAAAAACCTACCGCTTAATGAAGTTTTTGATACAGACCAACGTGGTTCAATATATGTAAACGAGTACCTTCCTGCAGCGCTCTATAATCTATTACGCCTTACAAAAACACGAGCGGCTGAAAGAAAATACAAATTTGTGTGGATACGCTCGGGAGTAATTTATGTTAGAAAAAGCGAGGGGTCAACCATCGATCAGCATTGTTACGCCTGCAGATTTAGAAAAACTAATATGACTACCTACATGTCGATCGCTTGCTTCTCCTTTATTGTCGTCTCCATGTTTAAAGATCGCTCAATTCAATGCTAATTCACTGCGAGCACATATGGAACTCATTCAATCGACCATTGCCGAGCACGCTTTCCACATTATTTCTGTGTGTGAAACGTGGCTTCATTCGTATGTTTCAGATGACTTAGTACGAATAAATGATTACTTTCTTATACGCAACGATCGTGAAGGCAGAGAAGGAGGTGGTGTCGCATGCTATGTTCATTCGTCCCTAAAAGCTAAAGTTTTGACATCTTCGCCGATAGAGTTTTCGAATATTTAATTATTGAAATTACAGGGTCAAATTCAGAGAAACTGTTGTTCGCATCTGTGTATAGACGACCGAAAGGTCGAAAGCTTGGAGATTTCATGCTATCTTTATCTTGTTTTTCTCATGCTTATAACAATATTATTATTGCTGGCGATCTTAACTGTGATCTAACTAGTAATAATTATGAGTCGAAATATCTACGTCACTTAGCTTTCTCACAGTCGCTTCACATTGTTGATTCACTACCGACTCATCATACTCCAACCTCAGACTCGTGGATTGATGTGTTCATTATCGATAGCGAAGATAAGATACAATCGTTTGTCAAGTCAAAATTACCGTACATAGCAGGTCATGACCTGTTAGAACTGCGTTACAAGTTTGATACTAAACCCATAATCAATCGCACTATCACTCGCCGTGCTTATAAAAATCTAGATGTCACAGGTTTTTGTGACTCATTGTCAAATAGTTTTAATATTCCCATTCTTCGCGACTGCAACCCAAATTTAAATTCTATTGATAATTTAAGAAGACATTCACCAAACAGTATTAATATGATTGTTGATACGTTCTCAGAGATATTTTTAACATCTTTAGATAATTACGCACCGTTACAAACTCTTCGTGTATGTCGACCGCCTGCGCCTTGGCTCTCACAAAACTTGAGAGACCGCATAGCTTTAAAAAATAGATTATATACTAGAGCACGAAGATCAAACAACCTTCTAGATCTATCTATTTTCAAAGAACATAGAAACCAACTTAAGAATGATCTAAAACAAGCCAAAAATCAGTATTATATTCTGAAATTGACTGATATCACTGAACCGAATAAGGTATGGAAGACGCTAGCAACACTGGGTCTAGCTAAGTCTTCACGTCCATCTCCGCTCAACTTCTTTGAACCGGATGAACTTAATGCTTTTTATTCAACTGTGTCGAGTCAACTACCGCCATGTTCTTATAGTGAGTTTAGTACTCTGTGTTCAGTTGTTCAGTCACCACAAAATGTATTCCATTTTACTGAAATTACCACAGACCAAGTTTGCTCCGTTATCGCATCTTGCTCTAGTTCTAAGTCTTTTACGTTTGGTCCTGATAAAATTTCGCTATTCTCAGTAATTAAATCAATCCAGGCTTCATGTCAATTACTAACGAATATCTTTAATATGTCACTACAATTGTCCGAGTTTCCGAAGTGCTGGAAGAAAGCTTATCTTCGCCCATTATCTAAGATTAAAACACCCCTCTCTCCGTCTGATACGCGACCGATAGCGAATCTTAGTGAGCTGTCGAAAGTACTTGAGCGACTAGTGCACAGGCAGATTACGGATTGGATTGAGGAGAATAATATATTCGACCCACGTCAAACAGGGTATCGAAGCGGTCATAGTACACAATCTGCACTACTGCGCATATGTGAAGATGTCAGGCGAAATATAGATAAAAGGCATATTACCATCCTAATCCTATTTGATTTTAGTAAGGCGTTTGATACTGTCCCCCATCTGGCACTTCTCTTGAAACTCAAGAAAATAGGGTTTGCGGAACCAGTACTTGACTGGATTTTTTCTTATCTGACAGGGAGGACACAAGCGGTAGTTGATGAGCATGGTAGTTGCTCTTCCTGGCTATCTACTGACTCGGGAGTGCCTCAAGGTTCGGTCCTTGGTCCGCTACTTTTCTCGCTTTTCATCAACGACATAGGTTGTGTTCTTCATCATTCTCAACACATAATTTTCGCTGATGATACACAGATTAACCTGAGCTGCCTACCATCTCAACTAGCCGAAGGCCTGAAATTAATATCCGAGGATGTATACGCCATTGCTGACTTCGCAGCTAGTAACGGTTTGAAACTTAATATAGCCAAATCGAAAGTTATTGTACTAGGTAGCAATTCCTATTCTCGGCAACTCGACTTCAGCGCAGTATCACCCATCTCTTTAAATGACACGACTATCCCTTTTGTTAATGAAGTGCGAAACTTAGGAGTGATGCTACATAGTAACCTATCGTGGCGAACTCAAGTCAAAAATATCTCACAAAAAGTTAACTTTACCATCTACAGATTAAAATTCCATCGAACTGCGCTTTCGCAGGAAATAAGAACATTGCTGATTACTTCTCTTGTTTTCCCTCTTTTAGATTATTGTTGTCTAGTCTATCATGGCCTAACTGAAGAACTGAACACAACACTCGAACGGCTCATAAATACTTGCATTCGCTTTATTTTTTATCTCCGACTTGATACGCACATCACACCTTATAGGCGTAGACTTGGCTGGCTTACTGTTAAATCACGACGCATCTATTTTCTCGGTATTTCTATGTACAATGTTATTGGTAAAAAAGCACCAGCCTATATTCTAGAGTTGTTCCAAAGTCAGGGTATAATGTCTCAGCGCTCTGAGAGGAGACCAAGGTCCATATTTATTACACCTTCGTATCGCACAACGACTTAACAACAAGCGTATTCCATCTCAGGAATCTCTCTGTAGAATTCTTTACCGACAACTGTAACTTCATCATCTAGCTTAGATATCTTTAAGATACGTCTATATGCTCACCTGTTTGACCATGTAGACTTGATTTAATAGATATATATATTTTGTTTATATTATTTTATTTTTTATATATATTGTGAATTCTAGAATGTTGTACACTTAAATTTTATTATTAGTTTATTAGTTTATTATACTTAAATAGTACTTATTTTGATTTGACTCGCGATATTTTGTTATTTTATCATTTCTCCGTTAAATTAAGATTACTTTTGTTTCTTATATTTTGTTATTATATATTATATTTTATTCTATATTTTTTATTTTTATTCATTTTTATTTTATTTTATTTTATTTTTATTTCATTTTCATCTATAGTTATATATAATATATATAAATTATATTTAATTATAATTTCATTGTTATTATACACATGTTGCCAAAGGGTTACCAAGGCATAAATAAACTATCAATCAATCAATCAATCTCTCTCTCTCTCTCTCTCTCTCTCTATTATCCGTATCCTCCGGAGCTAGCGTGATGTGGTCGTGATGTGGTCGAGCGCTTCTTCAAAGAATTCCTTGGAACCGATGATCTCATACGCTGCTGCACGAGGCGTTTCACTGACAACTATCTTTTCACGGACATATTATACCACCTCGTTCATACACCGCTGAATCGTTTCACTTTTGCTCTCCAGAGTCAGCATATGAATATCAATTCTTCTACTTATTTCGATGAGCATATCAAATGTAGGCCGCTGAAGAACAATGTTTGGAGAGTATTTTCGGAAGCGTTTCCGTTTCGATTTTCCAGATTCCTCTTGATTCTCGTATTCCTCATTAGCGCTACCGCTTATTTTACCAAATGAGACAGCTCTGTGCTGGTAACACGAGGTTAAAAGTGTGTAATGCGTTGTGTGCTCTATGCGGGTATTACACATTTTCTCGGCATCAGCCCGATGAGCTTCGAAATATTGTTGTACGCGAGAAAAAATACTTTTAAACATTCGCCACTCGTCCGCACTGAGTGTAATTCCGGTAAAAGTATTCGACAATATTTTCACCACTGGTGTAAGAGTATACGCAAAGTTCAACCCGAGCCCAGCGACGATTATTTTACCAAATTATTTATTTAAACCGTACATAACGTGGTTCGATATACAGGGTGATTCAAAAAAAGTGACCGACCCGCAGTATGCCGATAGCTGAGGTCATTTTAAGCACAATTACTTAGCGGTTTTCCGAAAATCTCAAAAGTTTATTAATGAGATGCAATTAAAGTCAAATAATAAATGACCAATCAGGAGCACATACGCTTCCCGCGCCGGAAGTCGGCAAATGTTCGATGGAAACCGAGACCTCGGTCTGCGGCAACGTCGGACGGGATAGTATAGTAGAATGACGCATGTCATTTGTTCATTCGCATGGGTTTTTTTATGCGCGATCGAAGAAAATAATTGAAAGGTGATGTGCTCGTGATGTGTTCCGAAGTGAAAAAATGGGAATAAAATGTTGATAATACTTTAACCAGATGTAATTATTTATTATGTCTTAACCTTTAAACGTTCCAAATAGTGTTTGTAATTGTGTTTTGTTCTCTGTAAATAAATAATTGTACATTGAAATGTGTGGCACTCTATAACTGTTATCTCTATGATAATAATTAAAATGCAATGAATCTCCTAGGCCATGGTTCATTTAATACAGTATTTAATTATGATAAAAATTATGATGTGTTCATGACACAAATTATAGCGTATAAAAAGTCACAACTAGCGAATGCCTTTCGCCACTAGAAATGAGATATGTAGTAGGTATGCGTGACAAATGTCATATTTCGCACCTGACAATACAACTTGAAGCTTCAAATTATTGACGACAGCTTCATTAATATGAGGAGATGTTTTTACCTTTATAAGAAAAGTTAAGTAACACTTGATACATCGATGCATGGCAGAAGAGACTGCGATGCTACCAAAGGTGCCAAATCTGTCTGAAGCAGCTGCATTAGGACCAGAAGACGCTTCCATCAACATCTATAAGACTTTTCTATTAGACTTTTGTTATAGCTACGCATGACAAAATCAATCGCCCTGCCCTGCCGATGCTGCTTGAGTCTCCAAATTGTTGGTGGTTAGTAAGTATAAGGTGATAGCGAGATGATAGTGAGGTGCGAGGAAAGTGAAAGCAAGGTGAGCGGACGGTGAGAGTGAGGTGAGATGAAGGTGAGCGGACGGTGAGAGTGAGGTGAGATCAAGGTGAGAGGAGGTTGTGATCAAGGAGAGAGTAAGTTAAGACGAAGGGCAATTTTCGGTGTCCCTGTAAATGTAGTAAAAAAAAATCGGTCCAGTTACAAGATGTTATGCCGGTAACACGTAAATACTCGTAGCATATTACGGTTGACGGTATAATATTTTTAAGGGTTATTATTTGGAATCGTTCGCTTATAAGGAGTTGAATCTCGCGTGACTGAGATAAAAACGTCAATTCACGATAACAGAGTTAATGTAAGGTTTATTGTAAACAACGGCAACTTTGCGTTATTGATTACGAAATATAAATAGAAAATTAAGTACAAATTATGCGTTTGCTATGTTCTCGAGTTACCGACGAGGAACCAAACAATCTTGTTTGAATGTACCCTTAGATTTTATTATTTTGGGCCAGTCTGACCTATGGATGAACCGTTCAGGTTGATGTGAAACTTTAGACTCATGTCGGTTCATTATTAAATATCTACGTTTGGCGAAATTGAAAAATTGTTACCGGCATAACATCTTGTAACTGGACCGATTTTTTTTTTACTACATTTACAGGGACACCGAAAATTGCCCTTCGTCTTAACTTACTCTCTCCTTGATCACAACCTCCTCTCACCTTGATCTCACCTCACTCTCACCGTCCGCTCACCTTCATCTCACCTCACTCTCACCGTCCGCTCACCTTGCTTTCACTTTCCTCGCACCTCACTATCATCTCGCTATCACCTTATACTTACTAACCACCAACAATTTGGAGACTCAAGCAGCATCGGCAGGGCAGGGCGATTGATTTTGTCATGCGTAGCTATAACAAAAGTCTAATAGAAAAGTCTTATAGATGTTGATGGAAGCGTCTTCTGGTCCTAATGCAGCTGCTTCAGACAGATTTGGCACCTTTGGTAGCATCGCAGTCTCTTCTGCCATGCATCGATGTATCAAGTGTTACTTAACTTTTCTTATAAAGGTAAAAACATCTCCTCATATTAATGAAGCTGTCGTCAATAATTTGAAGCTTCAAGTTGTATTGTCAGGTGCGAAATATGACATTTGTCACGCATACCTACTACATATCTCATTTCTAGTGGCGAAAGGCATTCGCTAGTTGTGACTTTTTATACGCTATAATTTGTGTCATGAACACATCATAATTTTTATCATAATTAAATACTGTATTAAATGAACCATGGCCTAGGAGATTCATTGCATTTTAATTATTATCATAGAGATAACAGTTATAGAGTGCCACACATTTCAATGTACAATTATTTATTTACAGAGAACAAAACACAATTACAAACACTATTTGGAACGTTTAAAGGTTAAGACATAATAAATAATTACATCTGGTTAAAGTATTATCAACATTTTATTCCCATTTTTTCACTTCGGAACACATCACGAGCACATCACCTTTCAATTATTTTCTTCGATCGCGCATAAAAAAACCCATGCGAATGAACAAATGACATGCGTCATTCTACTATACTATCCCGTCCGACGTTGCCGCAGACCGAGGTCTCGGTTTCCATCGAACATTTGCCGACTTCCGGCGCGGGAAGCGTATGTGCTCCTGATTGGTCATTTATTATTTGACTTTAATTGCATCTCATTAATAAACTTTTGAGATTTTCGGAAAACCGCTAAGTAATTGTGCTTAAAATGACCTCAGCTATCGGCATACTGCGGGTCGGTCACTTTTTTTGAATCACCCTGTATATGGCGATATCGCGTGAGACGTAGCACCGTTATTTGCCATTTTTATGGCTTTCGTGTAGACTGTAACTTTTCGAATGAATCGTCGGTGGTGTTCATACTCCGTTTTATACAGATTTCCCCAACCATCTAGCTGCATTGCCTCTTCTTTTGATACTGCAAATCATACGACTGAAAATTGCTCACCAATATCCTTTGATATTTGTCGCATTCTCCTCAACAGTCTAGTAACAGCAGCAACAAATATATCCCAAATATCCCAAAATATTTACCTATGTGCACACGCACACCTCGACATACAGATAAGATGTGTCATGAAAACTAAATAATATTCGTCGACGAAATTTGATGATTTTCCTCATGGCTGAGTGCCTTGAAATTAGATGAAAACAATATGACATTCATCAGCGAAACTCGATAACTTAGTACATCACCATCGCTAAATATTTCCCTAGGTCTTGTTTTTGTAAAGCTAAATCGCTGCAGTATATGCAGAGAGAGAGAGAAAGAGAGAAAGAGCGTGTTAAAGGAATATATATAAAAGTTGGCAGCTTTGAAAAATCTCTAGTTAGTTGTCTGATTTACTGTGGTTACTACTACTACTACTCTAGCAGCACAATCATGGTCAGAGTGGTAAAGCGCTCATTGATAAGAAAATTAATAGAGTTTATATTGAAGCGTAGACCGTCGTTGCGTTCACGGTGGGGGAGAAGAAATTTACAGATCACCCTATGGGAACTTCTGACACAGGCGGTTGTTCGTAAAATTCGCGGTATGCTGTGCGAGTGTCATCAGTGTGATTTAGTTGACGCGCATAATACTGGATTGTTTGATAATCAAATAATTATTGATTCGGTGGTGCGTGTTATTCGTCGACGCGGTTGGCTGAATGAGCCTGCTCTGCAGCCCATACTCAATGAAAGACGTAAGTAATATACAGCGTTAATTACTTTGATTTTATTTCTTTTATTGCATAAGGTTTTTATATAGTTCGCCGCTATGAAGACGAAGAAATGGGATCCGACACCTATGATTTCGATGAGGAGGGTAGAACCGATTCAGATGATCATAGCAGGGACAACGATGGTGACAGCTCCGCAGGGAATCGTTAGATAAATTTTACCCAGCCATCCTGCGGTTATAAACCAACAAACGGTCTTTTCATGGCCGGCCCCGCGAGAGGACCAGATGGAACTGTCGCAGGTCCATCGCGACAATACAGTTCAAACGATGATATCAATAGCAATACAGACAACGAAGAAGAAGAAGAAGAAGAAGAAGAAGAAGAAGAAGAAGAAGAAGAAGAAAAAGAAGAAGAAAAAGAAGAAAGGGAGGAGGAGCAGGACGAGGACGATAACGAGGAGGAGTAGGAGGAGGAGGAGGACTCGGTAGATTCAGGTAAGCTTTTAATAATACAATTACGCTGACAAAAATAAAAAAATTACGGGGATAATAATAGTAAAATAAAAAACAGGGTACGAGTCGGACCCAAACGTTTTTCGCATTGCGCGATACACTGTGCCGAGACCGCCGACAATCGAGTCGGTTTACGAAATGCGTCAGCGGTTCCCGGGTGCAGTCGACGGATTTGAGGACTAGAAGAAAATATAACTTTGTAATTCTTACGTTAAACGACTTATATACGTAGTGTATAGGTAGCGACAAACAAAAAATTAAATTAAATTAAATAAAAAATCTAATAAATGGTTTAATTATGCTTGCAGGTGGACAGACTGGCGATGGAAGGACTGCTGCACGGGGAGGTGATATTTTGCATCCTGGTGAACGCTTCGGTATCGAGAATGAGCAGAGACGATATTTTCCACGCTTTAGGATGCAGGGTCGAGAGACAGATTTTTATTTTCGTGAACCATCGGACGGTATCGATCATCTGACATGGTTCGAGGGCGGTGTACGAGATGTTCTCACACGTCTTACAGAATCGTGCGAAGGACATGATTATGTGGGTATGACTCTGAGCGTACTGTCTTTCGCGCAAGGACCTGTATAGTTATCATTTCGACCAGCTCGTGAAATCGTTCCTGACGATATATGGCGACTAATTAATAGTGTACCGACAAATACGCACGGGCGAGCTACACATACGATGGTGTCAAATTCGGAACGGGCTTCGAGGTGCGCAATATACAGGAGCGATAGAGCTCACGCGTAATGCAGGGGTAACAACACCGTCCAGAGGGTGCGGTGCGCGCGAAATTCAGCTCTTTTAGGAGTACTTAGTTCACGAGGCTATAGCGATTGTTGTTTATGAATTTCTTACCTTCGGAAAATGCGTCCCGGCTCCGTACGATGGGCGAAAATCCGTACTCTCTGCAATAGGTAAAATTAATTATACACTCTTTATTCTCTATTACGAGCGTTCTCATCACTACCAGCCAATATTAAATCTCGCTGGTGCGCTAGGTAGACGGGGGTTCTGCACAAAATGTAATTCCAAGTATATTCGAGTTCTCGAGCATCGCTGTAGCTATCAATGTGTTCGATGTAAATCCACTTATTGCAACGTCAATAGAGACTCTCAGCCTGAGTATTGCACAGACTGTAATCGTTCATTTTTGGTGCTTTTGCCTCGCTCATCACAAGGGTGAGGGCTCCGCCGGTATCACGTCTCTTAAATATAGACGGTACAGCGTCCGTAAAGCATTGAAAATCTGTAGAGGCTGCTCGCGTATGATTAAAACCACAGATAAAAAGATGCATGCATGTGGTATATCGTTTTGTATTACATGCTAGCAAACCCGACCGACTACGCATGCGTGTTTTATAGCACCTCTTAAGAAACCAGAGGCGCAAAAGGAGACGAAAAAAGACAAGCCTTCCACGAGATTTTTATTCTATGATTTTGAGACGCAACAACACAAACAATTGCACGATGATAAATCGACACGAATTCACGAGCCGCATTTATGTGTTACACAATGCGTATGTATAACATGTCTGGATATCACAGATATAGAGACCGATTGTGCTGACTGTAGTAAACGTGAATTCGTGTTTATCGATGATCCTGTTGGGGAGCTCATGAAATTGGCATTATCGCAAAAATTTAAAAAGACCATCTGTATTGCTCATAATGCGAGAGGTTTCGACGCGCAATTTATTCTACGATATTTAATCGAAGTGCAAAAAACACAGTTGCCCTCTCTGATTATGAATGGTACGAAGATTGTCTCGATGAAAATTGGCGATGTCGTTTTTCTCGCTAGTCTAAACTATTTACCCATGGCTCTTAGCGCTTTACCTAAGGCCTTTGGTTTCGCTGATAAGGTGGCAAGAGGTACATTTCCCCATTTATGCAACACACCGGAATATCAGAATTACTCAGGTCCTCTGCCTGTAAAAGTATATAGTTTAACGGTTGAATTCTCGATATTTTTAAATAATCTTTTTGTCTGATTTCATGTATCATATTTACTGTGTACAATACATTTTTTAAAAATTGATAAATCATGTATAAAACCGTTGTCTGCTCGTTCTTTTTGTGCTGCTATTCGTAGCAGTAGCTGATATCTCTCTACCGTTCCCTTTTATTCTGACTTTCTGATCGTTGATTCCTTTCGTCCCGTCGTTCTCATCGAGCGATTCCTTTTATTCTGAGTTTCTCGTGCTACCTCCGTCGACATAATATTGCTGTTTAGAATTACATGATTCGTAAGATTTGCACATAGAAATGTATGCATAGTGAAATAAAAATATTGCTTCATTTGAGAGAAATATAAAAACTATCGTTATTTAATTTACATATGGTGTAAACACCAGCTTATACCGCGAGCTCGCGCCTTATCAGCTCATCAAGGCCGCAAAGATAGCTGATGCCGCGGGGTCGCCGCCGCCGCAGCCGTCCCGGTATAAGCTTATTTAAGAGTCAGCTGATTGATTTTGATAGACACTGATCGATATAGATACACGTTGGAAACATCCATGGACAGGCGTGATAAGCGGTCCTACGGGTTGTGGTAAAACATATTTTGTCGAAAAATTCTTTAAATACATGCGCGGAATGATGGATGTCCCGTTCGAGCGTATACTTTTTTATTACTCAGAGAGGCAGTCCGGGTATTCAGAGTACCGTGATAAAATCGAATTTCGCGAGGGCTTACCGCAAGCAGCAGACTACTCGAATGATACAAGACCTAAACTTGTGGTTATTGACGATCTAATGCGCGAGGCATCCAACAATACTGTGGTCGATCTTTTCACCAAGGGTAGCCAACATAAAAATCTTAGTGTCATTTTCATGACGCAAAATCTTTTCCGTCAGGGTCACGGGCAGCGCGATATCTACTTAAATGCTAATTATATTATTGTCTTCAAAAATCTGGGAGATCGCGCGCAAATTCAGCATCTAGCCCATCAGGTATGTCCCGAGAATCCGCGATTTTCGCAGGAGGTATTAAGTGTATAAATAAGTTTCCGCCGTTTGACGAAAGATGGCGCCACCAGTAAGTAATTGTTAAAATTGTCAGATGTAAACGTCATTGTCGTAAGGTTGGACATCAGGCAACAACATAACCTTAAAATATTAGTGATTTTTTATCCGTATAATATATTCTTTTGTGTGCGAAAATGTCGAGTTTTGAGCCGAATAAGCGTCATTTGCGGGAACTTTTCATTTACTTCTTCAATTTGAAGAACTCTGCAGCTGAGGCGTATCGATTGCTTGTAGATGCATTCGGTGAGGTTGCCTTAAGTGAGAGAAGTTGTCGTGAGTGGTTTCAAAAGTTTAAGAAGGGTGAATTTGACATCGAAGACAAATAACGTAGCGGAAGGCCGAAAGTGCACGAAGACGCGGAATTGGAAGCATTATTGGATCAAGATTCGTGCCAAACGCAAGAAGAACTTGCACTTACATTAGGAGTGACTCGACAAGCAATTTCACATCGGTTGAAATCATTGGGAATGATTCAAAAACAAGGAAACTGGGTTCCATATGAATTGACGTCGAACAACGTTGAACGCCGATTTTTCACATGTGAAATGCTATGTGCCAGGCATAAACGAAAGGGTTTTATGATAATCCAAAAAGGAAGAAATCATGGATATCACCTGGCCATGCTTCAACATCTACAGCTAAGCCAAATATTCATGGAAAAAAACACTTGTTGTGTCTTTGGTGGGATCTTGATGTCGTGTATTATGAGTTGCTCAAACCGAACGAAACCATTACTGGAGCTGTCTACCGAACACAATTGATGAGATTGAGTAGAGCACTCGGGGAAAAGCGAGCTCACTACTACTGCAGACACGACAAAGTTATTCTCCTGCATGATAATGCTCGTCCACATGTTGCGGCGCCGGTCAAAACCTATTTGGAAACACTCAATTGGGAAGTTTTACCCCACCCGCCGTATTCACCAGACATTGCTCCTTCTGATTTCCACTTGTTTCGGTCGATGGCACATGATCTATGTGAGCCACACTTCATATCATATGAAGATACCAAAAATTGGGTCGATTCGTGGATAACCTCAAAAGATGAAGCATTCTTCCGACGCGGTATCCGTATGCTACCAGAAAGATGGGAAAAAGTACTGGCAAGCGATGGACAATACTTCGCATAAAACATTAGGTACCGCCCTTTCACAATAAATTACCCATTTTTTATTAAAAACGGCGGAAACTTATTTGTACACCTAATATATTTCGATGCAACAGCTGCACCGCACGACTATCTATTATTCGACTTGAAACAATCGACACCTAATAATTGTCGATTTCGCGTCTGTATATTTCCCGATGACCAATACCATTACGTTTACGTGCCTCAAAAAGCAATAAAGGTTCGCGATGCGACGTGCGATGTACCAGTAATGCGCTTGTAATGGCGTTGCGCGGACCTCTCGATAAAAAGCAAATTAGTATATTGCAAGCGCTGTGTTATCTGAAGCAAGAGTAACGACGTGCAATGTTGCGCAAAGCAGATGTAGCGCTCGTACGGTGGATATGCGAGTGTGTTCTAAACGTTTTATAGGGAAACGTGACTCTGAACAACGTGCAAAAGAATCATCTTCGGAGGCACGCGACAATTCTTCGACGACTAGCCGCCAAAAGAGGAAATTGGAGCGGTAAGAGGAAGATCATCGTTGAGCACTGTGTCAGATTTCTCAAATTGCTTCTTGTGTCTGCCTTGGTCTACATGAGCCATGGAATATGCCAGAAGGATGGTACTTATTCCTCACGATGACATACATCGTCTCGCTGGACTCGCCACTACTGCTGCTACTACTACTACTACTACTACTACTACAGACCCATTGCCCTCCGTACAGACTACCGGTACGCCATTATCGCGCCTTGACTCTGAGCTGAGTGAAATTCTAAACTCTCACTCGTACAAGAGCGCGAGAGATAAATGGATAGCGTACCAGCAGGTTTTACAGCGTTATCTTCACATGGTCGAGTACGATAATGCAGTAGCCAATATTTCATCAAAACGAAAAATAGCAATACTCGATAGTCACGAGAATAAAATCGACGACTTTTTATTAAACAAAGTTAAATCTGGCCTCAACGACACACTTATTATCGATAGCGTACAAAAAAATGTTAATCTAAAGCAATATCGTTGCTCCGAATTTGGATCGCAGCGCCGTTGGTAAAAAAATGACATGGGATCGTAAAGGCGTTGTTTCCATAGACAGTAGGAGAATTTTTAATTCCAATATCGTTGATCTTGTTAACGATGCTATGCGAGCTAGAAAACGCGAGAAAACCATTGGACGATCTCACTTTGCCAAACTCCTGCGAGCGATACAGATGCCACGCGAATTTATCGGCAATCCCGAGTTACCACACGAGCCTACACCTACTAGTACATCATCCTCGACAATGCAGCGGCGTCTTATTTTACCACGCGATAGTGATAGTAGCAGCAGCAACAGCAGCAACAGTAGCAACAACAACAACGAGGCCGAGACCGCACACTCAAACAGAGATTTAATGCTCACGGCGGTACACGACTTCATCGAGGGGCAGGAGGTGGAAGAAGAAGAGGACGAACAATTGCAAAACATCGCACAAGTAAAGAGCCAGCGACACCCCCCAGTGAATATCGATCCCAAACACAGTTAGAAAAGAAAAAGAAAAACAATCCATTTAACTAGTGTTGTGCCGCGGAATATTCCACTCCGTATTTCGTATATTCGCGAATATTCCATAGCTAAGAAACATTGAATTTCGTTGAAGACAGGAAACGAAGTCCAATGCCCGATCGTACGATCGACATCAAGAACGCCGACGCAGCATGAGGCGACTCGTTTGGCGTTCGACGATAGGCTAACGCTAAAATTGCGAATTAAGGGATTTTCGTGAAGACAGTTAACAACTGCTTTACGAAAAGCAGTTATAAATTAGACTCAAGATAGAACGGGTTGGTTCCTCGTCAAATACTCGAAACAACATATTATTGTACATTCTTACATTGACTTTTAAATAGACAACGGAAAGTTACTGTTGCCTATAATAAATACTTCCTTTTATATAAATTCGCGTTTTCATCGATAACTCGAGATTCATCTCCTTGTCGGCAAACGATCCCAAAAATAATAACTTCTTAATATTATACCGAATACCAAATAATCCAATTACGCGGTACCGGCATAACATTTGGTGGCAGCGGTGGGATCTGCTGAAATTAAGGGATACGTGATTTATTTGGACAAAAGTGTTTTGGATAAAGTTAAGAGTGACTCTGAAATGACGACTACGACGCGTGTAAGGACACCAGTGTAGTTCGTGAAAACCCGACTAATTTAACGCGAAGACGCAAAGTGAACGTCGGTGCGGTGTGACATCGGTCAACCGTTTAAAAATCCCAAATGACGGTGTTACGTCAAGTCGTGGAAAAACGCAGAAAGTGTGCAACCGAGTACCCAAAGCGGTAACTTGAGACGAAGCCGTCGCGCAGTCATTGCCGATGCACAGAAGACGAGCCCAGGAACCACCAAGAGACGGGTCAACGGTACCAGGGAGGATAACTGGACCAGCCTTCGAGGGAATCTACGAGACAACAGGTCTACAGCACCGGAGCAACTGCACCCGAGAACAACGCCATGGAAAGGACCGTCTACCAGATCATCTTTCTGTAAGTGGCGGTTACATTACTATTACATATTCCCGTGATAAAAAAAAAAAAAAAAATTTGCCACAGCCAGAGTAGAACCGATATTTGGAAAAATATTCCACTAGATATATATTTCTCTTGAGATTTTGAAGAAATATTTTAAAGTAGAGTTCGCCGCGAAATTAGCAAACATGTCAGAGTCCAGAGGAGCCCGGTCAAGACATAGGGGCAACTCGCTAGAGACGACGTTGCCTGGCGCAGGGGTATACCCCACCGCCGGATTAGCCGCGGCCGTAGAGGACATCGTTTACGAAGCGCGTAGGGCGCTATTCGAGCTCTCGCCGTGCGTCGGGGCGAATCCCCTCGACCAGACAAGAGGCCCTTGCAGACCGACTAACGGACCAGTTTGGCATAAACCCACGTAGGGGTGCGTCGTTCGGGGATTTCAACAGCGACGTTAGCGACGACGTTTTTAATATGGCAACTGGCAACCGAACGCCCGAGCGCGTCACCGAAAACATGGTTGACCAGGAAATAGAGAATATGCGAACTATAGATAGAGTAGGTTTCTCTGCAGCTACCGGTACGACAGCTCGGTCGGTACCAGCACGGGTACGCGATCGGTTGGAGGCGGTCGACCGAAGCCATCGCGAATTGGAAAGAGTTCGACGACAGTATGAAAGGCTGCAGCGCGAGCACGATCGAGGCCAACGCGAACTCGATCGCGAACTTAGGGAGGCCAAAACACCATCGGCAAGACGGAACCTCGCGGACACGCTCAACGAGGTAGGTGCGGACGAGTTCAAACTCATCCGGTCCCTACGAGAGCAAAACGCCGAACTATCGCGAAGACTGGAAAATACAGGGTTGGAAGAACGCCCGATACCACGTCCGCGGTCAAGACAAACCCGATTTGAGGAATCAGATTATCCCCCTGCGGTTCCCGTGTTCCAAAGGGAACAACAGAGGGTGCCGGAAACATCGAGTAGGACACTCGATCTTAGTCTAGCGCTAAAAAACATCAAGCGTTTCGACGGAAGCAACGCTGATGAACTAGACGCCTTCTTACGATCGTGCGAGACTGTTTTCAAGCGAGTAGCGCCCCGGGATCAAGACATCCTGTTAGAACTGGTACTCAGCAGCAAGCTCGAGGGTAGGGCGTCCAGAGAAATAAAGCACAAAGTCATCCTCTCAGTAGCACAGCTGAAAACCGAGCTGGAGGCTCTGTACGGGAACCGAAAGTCGTTGCCTGCACTACAGGTAGAATTCAACTCCCTCCGGCAGGGCCAGGGAGAGGACATCGCGGTATACGCCGCAAGGACCGAGCGTATCACCGTCGATATAATAGAAAAGCTCTGCGAGAAAGCCACCACGATGTTGGAGATGCGCATCGTCGAAAAGATAACACGGAAGAGCGCACAGGCCAACTTCGACAATGGACTGCATGGGCACGTCAAGATCCTGGTGAGATCGCGCAATTACGTCACCCTCGACGAGTCCGTTACGGCAGTCATCGAGATCACAAATATGGTGCAGCCAAAGGGAGGGGTAGGTGGAGTATTAAGCAGCCCCAGAAGGTCCCAAGGCGCATCACCCCGGCAGGGAGAAAATTGTTTCACCTGCGGAAAAACTGGACACATGGCCCGAGACTGCACCCGGGATACGGGACGAGTAAGCCTACCAGTACCCAGTGAAAACAAGTCAATCCACAATGTGGAAATAACCTGCAATTACTGCCAGAAGAAAGGCTACATGTGAGAGGAATGCCGGAAGAGACTGTCGCAGAATAAAAGCGAGCCAACGCCGCCGCCCCGACAGCCAAGAAACGCAGGCTACAAAGATGCAAAAAATACGGTAACTGCGGGGCCAGATCCAGCCACTGCAGGCGTGAACACGCTGGGCGCACTGAGACTGAATACGCTAACTGTCCAGCAGAGACTTGCGTGCAAGCAGAAGAAAACCACGCTGCAGCTCCTATAAGTAACGCTGCAGCTCCTGCAAGTAACGCTGCCGGCGTCGAGTGCCACCGCCAGCGACCTCGATATCGATGCACCGTTGGCCACGACCGGGGTACTCACCCTCAAGGCGGACATCGGAGCGCAGTGCAGCATAATCAAGGAAGGCTGTCTCAAACCAGAGACAATGGTGAGCGACTACACCGTAGAGCTGCAAGGGGTAGCGGGCGAAAAATTCACCCCCCTCGGGATAGCTGAAATTGTGCTCGAAACACCGGCTTTAAATGTAGAGCATTGGTTCTACATCGTTCCGAACAATGAACCATTGACGGTCAACGGACTATTAGGCATGGACTTTATCAAGCAGCATAACGCGGATATCCTGCATGGCGAGATTGTCAAGTTGTATGGGCACTGCATGCCGCTACGGGACGGCACGAAGAGGATATATTTGTCACCACGCAGTAGAACTGCCGCCACATGCAAGTACATAGGCCTTGCAAGTACATAGCTTACAAAGATAAATCTTCCTTCCGGAAACGGGTCTAACATGGATGCTGCCAAGGAAAATTAATTTGTCGGACTACCTATAAGGAGCGGAATCAGCCGAGGCAAAGTAGCGAGATTCCGTGTCACACCGTCAAAAACCAATAGAGTGAGTTTAAATGTTTCTGAACACGATGGGGACGTGCAACAGCCGACGGCGACACTCGAGCCGTCGGAGATAGCGAAGGCCGCACGTAGCCGACAGGTCAAGACACTGCGCGTAAGCGCAGAGAGCACGGGGAAGAAGGCCAAACGCTTTGCGCACCAACAACGGAAGCCCGACTTGGTGCCCCCCAGCAGTGAAAAGCAAGCAGCTCACTCAGGAATAATGTGCGAATGCAAGCGTGTATTCCATCTACGAGGGAACGAGCGACAGCGCACGCACGAGGTGCAGCTTCGCGTACCCTTTAAGGTCGGATCGAAGGATCTAGGATCGCAACCCTTGTCTGGGAAGAACGTAAGATCGGGGCATGGGTCCGGTAAAATGCAGAAAGCCGGAAAAACAAATATAGATGCAGACGCTCTGAGTCGCATTTACGCGACCACACAAGCCCAAGTGGGACAGGAAAGAAAGTCCCAGAAGAAGGAGAAAGATAGCGCATTCGGGTATACGAACAGCCGCACAAAGCGGAGAGTCAAAGATACCCAAGGCAACCACTATAACTCGTCGAAGCGAGAGGCTAAACTCGCCCACGAGAAAGAGAAGTGCAGATGCCAACAGACAAAACGCTAGCGGAAGGAATAGCCCAGTTCCTGCAGGAGTCAACGTAACGCGCCGCTGATGGTCGTGGCTAAGAAACCCGATGCCGCCGGAGTGAAGAAAATGCGCGTAGAGGTGGACTTTCGGAAGTTGAATGAAGCCATCATCGGAGACTCGTACCCACTGCCCAATATCATCGAAATTTTGGACCAGTTGGGACGGGCCGGATATTATACGACTTTGGATCTCGCCTCTGGATTTCACCAAATCCCGATGGCGCAGGAAAACATAGAAAAACGGCATTTTCCACTCCGCGGGGTCATTTTGAGTCCATTCGGATTGAAAAACGCACCAGCGACATTCCAGCGGCTATTGAACTCCACGTTAGCAGGACTACAGGGCGTCAAATGCTATGTGTACCTCGACGACATAGTAACACACGGAGTAAGAGCTACTCGCGATAGTTTGGGCTCTCGCTCAATTTCGACCATATATTTATGGTACACGTTTCACGGTAGTGACGTACCACCAACCGCTCACCTGGCTGTTCGGAGTAAAGGACCCAGGTTCGAGACTAATGCGTTGGAAAATAAAATTGGCGGAACATGAGTTTAACGTCGAATATAAGTCAGGAAAGCGTAATACAAATGCAGATGCGCTTAGCCGTATATTCCTCACTACGAGGGCCCAAGCGAGAGCTAAGAACGAAGACCGTGAGTCGTAAGAGGACAGCACGACGGGGCAACTCGGCACAGCGAATGACCGCACAAAGCGGAGGGCCGAATATACCTTTTACAGCCGTGGTAGCTCGTCGGAGCGAGAGATCGAGCTTGCCCACGAGACAGAAAAGGACAGCATCCGTCCGGGTACGGACAGGCGCACTAAGCGGAGAGCCGAGAATACCCCGGGCCAGCCCAGCAACGAGGCAGAGCGAGAGACAGCGCCTGCCAATGATACAGACAAGGATAGAGAGATCCGCAGTGTGCATGCAGATCGCTCAACTGAACCCCACAGCCCCGCCGAGAAGCCGTGCTGTCGGGGAAGGGGCAGGCCACGCAAGCTACATACGCAAGCCACTGGTAAGACTGCGAACACCACTGACAAGGACGGAGTGGGTCCAGCACAGCATGGCGGACTCACGAAGCGCGGAAGGCCGCGAAAAGCAAACGTTGCAAGGCCGCTCGAGACAGAGAGCGACCCAACGGCGGAGCTACCGGTGGGCACACCGAGCGAAGAAACTGCGGACAGAGCACCGCAAAGGCCTGCTGAGGAAGCGAGGCACGGCGGGGCCCGTAGCCCACGAACTTCCAGCAGCGCGGACGAAGACAGCGTTATAAAAGAGTATAACGACTGCCGCAGTGGCGTAGCCACTCCTTCTGCCAATGACCGCCAGAAAATAATTAGAGAATACCACGACACCCCCATAAGAGGACATCAGGGTATACGGCGTACGTTACATCGGATCCGGACCAAATACGACTGGCCCGGCTTGAGAAGGGTATTGGAAAATTACATATCGTCCTGCGAATCCTGCCAGAAGAATAAAATCAGGAAAAGAGAACGAGTGCCGATGGTGGTAACCGACACCCCATCGAGGTCCTTCGACAAAGTAGCGGTCGACATCGTCGGACCGCTACCAGAAAGCGCATCTGAAAAAAGATATATACTTACTATCCAGGACGTGCTCACAAAATACAGTGCAGCGATATCACTGCCGAACCAAGAGGCTTCGACAGTCGCTAGACCACTCGTAGAAGAATTGATTTGCCAGCACGAAACGCCGGAAACAATATTATCAGATCAGGGTACAAACTTCCTCAGCTCGACCTTCAAGGAAATGTGTCGACTGCTGCGAATCAAGAAAATACAAACGACAGCCTACCATCCGGAATCAAATAGCGCATTAGAAAGATCGCATTGCACCCTCGCTGAGTACCTAAAAAATTTTATAGATGAGGATCAAGGAAATTGGGACGAGTGGCTGCCGTATGCGATGTTCACGTACAACACGACTCCACATACGGGGACCGGACTGTCGCCCCACGTGTTGATGTACGGACGCGAGGCCGAATTGCCGACCGCCGTGAAACAAGGACCACGCAGCACTTATGCCTACGATGACTACGTCCACGAGTTACGCGAGCGATTACGCGCCGCATGGACTGTAGCACGAGACAACCTGGAAGTCGCGAAAAAACGGTCGAAGACTACATACGACCATGGCGCACAGGTGCAGGAGTACCACGTCGGCGAACGCGCACTCCTCCGCGACGAGACGGTGCGAAGGGGGCGGTCAGCCAAGCTGGCCCCGAAGTGGACGGGTCCTCACGAAATAGTAGAGAAGAGGCCCCCCGTCAACTACGTGGTCCGGAAGGGACGTAAAATCCAGGCGATGCACGCAAACCGCCTGAAGCTCTTTATCGACCACTAATTGCTCAAGAATTGAGGAATTCAAATACTTATAGCTAGTTAAAACTAAATATTAGCTAGAAAATAAACGTGGGAAGGAGCTCTTCAGGCCGCAGGGTAGGGAGCTCCAATAAAGTAGAAAAGGTCTTAGGAGACCTAATTTTATCAACAGGAAAGAGAGCGTATACATATAAAAAAAAATATTGAACGAAACAATTGAAAAGAAATTGCACTTTCATTACGCAATCCGGAGGGGACGGAATACTGTGACCGTGCTAGAAAAGCACCACGAAAAATGGATAGCATATTAATACTGACACAGGATAGTGTTCAGCGTAGAGTGTAAAAAGAATATATGGAGTAAATTGAAGAAATGCTCTAGGAGCATACTTAATTTTGGAAAAAATAAGTCAACGTGCAAACTCTATTCGGTTGATATACACATGTTAATAAGCCTCAGAGTGAGGAAGAAGGCACGCGTAGACAATCTAGTCCCAACGCTGAATAGAGCACAGAAAGGCCTACAGCGAAAAAGGACGCAGATAACGGCGAGAAATGCGCGAAAAGGGTTATCCAACCAACCCATCCCCTCATCGTCCTAATGCAACAGCAAGGGTGATGGCTATACGTCGCGCTAACCCTAGAAAAATTGTGGAAAAAATCCCAATCGGCTCGAAATGTTAAATATTACGGAAATACTGGCTTTGGTAGGCGTATGTATAGTAACCACCCGAGATTTCAGCATCAAAACCATCGGGCGAACATCGCAGATCATCTGAAAAAACTACCTCCCGTCGTTCAATTTGAAATTAACGGAAATTGAAGTTCAGGCACCCCCTACGCAGACCGAGAGGACAATTCCATTGCAGAGCGTGCTGCGAGACCCAGAAGAGCTTCGAAAACTCGGAGCTCGAGCCGACCAAATCATGGACAATCTCAATACAGACGGAGACGGGATACAACACATCCATAATCTGAGTTTCTACTCACTGGGTGCAGTAGCACCAATAGCCTTGGTTGGCTATGTTCTGTTTAAATGTTATAGGTATCAGCGAAACCGAACACCACAACAAGGACAAGCGAGGCAACGACCCCGGCAGCAGCCGAAGTAAACATGAACCTTGAGCCACTCGGACGACAACAGCCAGAGGAGCAACTGCGATCCAAGCTAGCCAGAGTATGCACCCGTCCCCCCAACCGAGAACGACTCGGCACGAAAGACGATAAGAAGCAAAAGAAAAAAAAAACTTCATCGTTAACTAATGAAAAAACGAAAAATGTTATTGTATTGTTATATAACATTAAACTGTAAAATTGTATCAAATTTTAAGAGGAAATACGGGAAACCAATCGAAGAAAAAATTTTTTAGAGAAAAAAAAGTATCCTTTTAAGGGGGGGAGCGATGTTGTGCCACGGAATATTCCACTCCGTATTTCGTATAATCGGGAATATTCCATAGCAAAGTAACATTGGAATTCGTTCAAGACAGGAAACGAAGTCCAATGCCCGATCGTACGATCGACACCGAGAACGTCGACGCAGCATGAGGCGACTCGCTTGGCGTTCGACGATAGGCTAACGCTAAAATTGCGAATTAAGGGATTTTCGTGAAGACAGTTAAAAACTGCTTTACGAAAAGCAGTTATAAATTAGACTCAAGATAGAACGGGTTGGTTTCTCGTCAAATACTCGAAACAACATATTATTGTACATTCTTACATTGACTTTTAAATAGACAACGGAAAGTTACCGTTGCCTATAATAAATACTTCCTTTTATATAAATTCGCGTTTTCATCGATAACTCGAGATTCATCTCCTTGTCGGCAAACGATCCCAAAAATAATAACTTTTTAATATTATACCGAATACCAAATAATCCAATTACGCGGTACCGGCATAACACTAGTCATCGTTAAAATTATGAAAATTCTTCAAAAAATCTATTACGACACCGTTCATCCTGCCTCCTATTCTCGAGCAAAAAATTTGGCCCAGGTGGATCGAAGAGTAGCACGAAAAAATGTTGTACCATGGCTCGAGGCACAGGATTCATATAACATGCATCGTCTCGTACGACGATGATTTCCCCGTCGTACATACAACGTGAGTAATATAGACGATGTATGGGAGGCTGATTTAGCTGATCTTCGCTCGATAGCCACATACAACGATGGGTACGCATATCTGCTTGTTGTTATCGACGTGTTCAGCAAATACGCGTGGGTCGAGGCTTTGCGTGACAAAACGAGCGCAAACATAGCCCGCGGTCTCCCACGCATACTCGCACGCAGTAACAATCGTCGCCCGCAGCAATTGCAAACTGATCGAGACAAAGAATTTATCGGCACTCCATTTCAGCAAATTCTCAAGAAAAAGAATATCGATTTTCGCGCTGCTCGTAACCCTGATATAAAAGCCCCGATTGCCGAACGCTTTAATCGCACAATAAAAGAGCAAATGTGGCGTTACTTTACATACACGCGAACTAAGCGTTACATTAATGTTTTACAAAATTTTTAATATGCTTATAATCACACTAGACACAGCGGAACGCGTATTCCTCCGAGCGAGGTAACCCTCGAAAATGCCTCTATAGTCCGAGAAAATTTAGCACGGCGTTACGAGCGTAACGCGAAAAAAATTAAAAAGCCTAAATACAGCGTCGGTGACTTGGTACGTATCAGTACAGCTAAAGCAGCATTCGTGAAAAGATATAAGCGTGGTTCGAGTACGAATTATTCAAGATTCAACGAATATCAGTGAATCGAGAACCATTCGTGTATATTTTACACGATCTGAATAACGAGACTATCGACGGTATTTTCTACGAGGCAGAATTATCGCGAGTACGAATACCTCCGTCATCTGAGAAGACGAAAGAGAAGAAGAAGAGGACAAAGAGGAAGAAGGCTCGGAATCACCGTCCCTGATAAATATGAGCTCCAAGGATAGCTCTTTCTTTGTCGTACTACCGAGCAACAGTAGTATGCAGTATTTTCCGAATAATACGACGACGAAATTTATTACAAAACTACCGCGTCAGATACGCTTGCATGGAGAATGGTCTGCTTCTCTTGTGGAAATTGCTTATCCGATGACTCTTTTACATATTCCTACTGTAGGAAATGTCGAAACTTTTGAGGATGGTGATTATAATTTATCGGGTTTAAATCTTTTAACACGGAGACGCGCTGATAGGGACCAAGTCCCACCTGGTGTATATCGCTCTATAGACGCTCTTTAGGAGAGTATAAATAATTTACCTTACGTGGCCGGTCATTTGCGCTTTAAATCGCTTCCGAGCCGGCAGGTCAAAGTGGCGCGCGTTTGCGACGATCTACGATACCACGACTTTTGCGTATCGCCCGCTATCGCAAGGCTACTAGGATTCTCGGAAGAGGCCTGTAGGTCTGTAATGATAGAACCGCAATGCGAATATACAGGGTCGAGGCTTGCATTTTTCACCGGTGCTATACCAGGCAGCATGTTTCTACACAGATATCTGCGAAAGCTATATTACAAGCGATGTACAAACACCCCTCTTACGAGTTGTTCCCATTGACACTGATGACTGTCAGTAACAGGTGGGCTGAAAAGTTCGTAGGCTAACATAGAAAACATTTTTTTTTCATAAAATTTGATTTTATTATTCAATATAGTGGCCTTCGAGGGCGATACAACGATTATAGCGGTCATACAATTTTTTGATACCATTTTTATAGTACAATTTGTCTTTAGCCTCAAAATAGGCTTCAGTTTTTGCGATTACCTCTTCATCGGCGCTAAATTTCTTTCCAGCGAGCATTCTCTTGAGGTCTGAGAACAGGAAAAACTCGCTGGGGGCCAGATCTGGAGAAAACGGTGGATGCGGAAGCAATTCGAAGCCCAATTTATGCAATTTTGCCATCGTTTTCATTGATTTGTGACACGGTGCATTGTCGCTCGCGCGGCACCCACTTTGAACAGAGCTTTCGCATACCCAAAGATTCTTTCACGATATGTCCAACACGTTCCTTTGATATCTTTAGGGTCTCAGCTATCTTCTCTTAACGGTTATCCAAAATTATTTTGTGGACTTTTTTGATGTTTTCATCGGTAACAGCCTCTTTGGGGCGTCCACTGCGTGCATCGTCCTCGGTGCTCATTACGCAAACTACTATCGAAGGCTCCAATTGGGTGTATTATAAGCCAATTTCTTCGCTAACAGATGATTCACCTATTGAATTTGTTATTCCTGGACAGGGTGATGAGTATATCGATCTCGCGCATACTAAGCTTAGTCTGAGAGTGAAAATACCATCTCCTATTACGGAAATTGCCGCGGGTACAGCGTCGAAATTAAGTACCGGCCCTGTAAACAATCTCTTGCATTCTATGTTTAATCAGGTGGATGTATTCCTGAATCAAAAATTAGTTTCACCTCCAAATAATACCTATGCTTATCGAGCGTACATAGAAACACTTTTGAATTATGGTCCAGCAGCTAAAAATTCGCATCTCCCCAGCGTTCTCTGGTACGATGATACCCCTGAAAAAGATGGATGATATAACATCGGGAAATACGGGTCTTGTGAAGAGAAAACAATTTTTAAATGTCGGAACAACTGTAGACTTGCTCGATCATCTGCATTGCGATATATTCAATCAGGAGCGGGTCCTATTAAACGGTATCGAGATGCGACTACGGCTGGTGCGGTCTAGAGATTCATTTTTTCTTGTGGGTGATACAAAGAATAGTTAATGCGGCTTAAAGTTTCTCGAGGCATCGCTTCTCGTTCGTAGAACAAAAATAGCTCCTGGTGTGCTGCTCTCGCATGCTAGAATTCTGGCAAAACCTACGGCTAAATATTCTCTGACGAGAGACGAGGTAAAGGCTGTTTCAATACACTCCGGTGTCCATGGAGAGACAATCGATAATATCGTGCTACGTCAATTGCCAAAGCGTATAACTATCAGTTTCGTCGACAACAAAGCGTTTAACGGTGACTTCAGTATGAATCCATTGAATTTCCAAAATTACAAGATAAGTTATGTTTCGTTGTATTTATGTAGATGGTGCTCAAATACATTTGAAACCGTTACAACCTGATTACACGAAAAATCATCTGTATGTGGATTCTTTTCAAACGTTGTTTTCGGGAACTGGAATACATTTTTTGAACGACGGTAATTCGATCGATCGCGATAATTATCGCGATGGATACTGTCTGTTTGCTTTTGATTTGACACTCGATCTTTCGGCGAACAGCAATTTACATTGGAATTTAATAAAGTACGGTAGTTTTGAGAATAGAGGTACGATTTGAGGATGCGCTTGCTTCAACGATAAATTGTGTAGTCTACGTGGAATATGATAATGTCCTTGAAATCGATGTCTCTCGACAAGTAATGGTAGATTTTACCAGATAAGCGAAAAATGTGATGATGTCGGAATAAAATTATTTCGTGTTAAGAGACGTAGAAGCGTCTCTGTGAGTAACTAATCAGTCGAGCTCGCGCATCTGCACGGATTAGACGTGAAAATGGATATCGCCGTGGATATTCAGGGAATGCGTGGTAAAGACTCGGAATTTATTCCGAAAGAAATTGCCGTGGTAGCAGTGGATAGACCGTACTCTGCTCATTGGATCGTCGCACCGCCGTGTCACTTTACCGAATTACCACAGCATTCGAGAAGCCAGAATAATTTTCTTGTGAAATATTTTCACGGTCTTGAATGGTACGAGGGCGATGTGAGCTGTAAACAAGCATACGCTAACTTGCGTGAAATTTCGCGAAAATCAAGACGTATCTATACACGCGGTCACGAGAAGGCTTTCTCTTTGCGATGTCACGAGTCGTGAAATTTCCAACCTGGAGGATGACGAGGGCGCCCTATCGTACACATTTATGCCGAAATCTTTGCGAAAATGCTTCAGACACGCTATGATAAACGATACAGCGTCTTCTTATTGTGCAATGCACCAGGCTTTCCAAATAAAAAATTGGCTTCGCGAGCACCTATTTAAAGGAGAATCATACATGGATGTTTGGTCAGCAGACGAAGAGGATGAGAATAAGAAAGAGGAGAAATCTTCATCATGTAGTCGTGACACGATCGACGATGCTGTGAAATAAATTTTGCACATATACGTCTTTCAGAGCGTATCGGTCCTTATTTAATCATTGTCTATGTGTTCAGCATTAACACTAGACAAATCTACGAGAGTCTGCAGTATCTACCACTTTCAACCGTTAGCGTATACCCTGCTGACAGAATTCCTCGTGTATGGTCGTTACCGGGTGGACTCGTAGTTAACACGGATAACGACGACGGACCTGGAGAGCATTGGATCGCCATGTACGTTAACGATCATGAAAAAGAAATGTACTTTACTAGCTACGGGCTACCACCGGTTATACCGCAACATCTCGCACGACTACGAAGAAACTGCAAGTTCTGTCGGTACCGCCTCAAGCAGCTACAGAGTAATACGTCGGATGTGTGTGGACAATTTTGTATTGTATTCCTGCATCTTATGTCGTGCGGCTTCACCATGTCGCGATTTAAAAATCTCTTTAGCGATAATGTAATGAAAAACGACAGATTAGTACGTGAATATTACAATGCTTTTGCCTCTCGACGATCAGACAGTGATAAAAATAAATTTAACGGCGGAGAAGTCTCCGAGCAAGGATTACCGTGTTTGCAGGGATGTTGCAACGACGGTAAGAATGTGTAAAGTGATTTAAATAAAATATTGATTAAATAAAAACAAATACATCGTCTTACTGTGTCTCTTATTTTATAATTATATATAAATTATAATCGAGGTCTCTCGCGGTACGGTATCATATTCTGCGTCTTTTACTGCAGAGCAATCGCTTCACGAGGAGCACAGCGCAAAGCGGTACGCACGTGCAAAACCGCTGACGTTGCATTGAAAGCGCTGCACACCTAGTTATGATTCAGAGGGGCGTTTAAGTCTAAATCGCGAAAACAAAATGTATCCGAGGTATCTAGACGAGGAGCTATCGGTAGCTTTTGTGTATCGGGTAATATGTGGTAGCAGTGATACTACCGTGTGTCTGCGGACGGACAAAATGCGCGTAGCATTATCTGAACTGGAGGACGAATTGGAAAATTTTTATATTGATGGACTTGCCGACAGGAGTGTATTTAAATCTGAGGACTTGTGTGCGGGAGCCTCATGTGTCGTTGTGCGGTATCAAAAGGCTATGCGCGGGGAGAGTATCGACATGGATGATGACGGGTGCTGCTGGGTGCTGCTTGTCGATATCGATGAATCGATATACGTTGACTGGCCTCACCTATTTCACCCCGAGCCGCCGATTAGTGTGTTACCGGTGTTGCTCGTGAAGTGTACAGTATTCGGCCCCGAACATTTAATTGACGGGGACGGACATTTGCTTCGGATCGAGGAAACGTGCGGTAACAATATACTGATCGGGATACGCTCCATGGGTGCGGGTAGTCCATATTACACGAAAGAAAAAAGAAAGAGAGAGAGAGAGAGAGAGCGCGTGTGTGCATATGTTTGTGTGCCATGGAGTAAATATTGTGTCCGTTACCCTGGAGAGTCATCGTAGATGCCGCCAACACAAGGGTGAGTTATAAATTTTATTTCAAGTATGTGTACACCTTTGCTCCATCCTGCTCTTATCTCTACTCTTCCTTGTTCACCAGGGTACTCACCACCTCACTTTACCATCCCCACGTTACCGACACTGGTCAAGCAGAGTGGGTAGCGCGGCGATGGAAAATCAAGATGGTGGGGGTAGCAAACGTGGTGGGGGAAGGAGTGGGATGGAGCAAAGGTGTACATATACTACTTGCAGCTCATCCAGTTAATTCAGTGCTCAACCTTTTATTTATATTTTATTTGTAATATTTAAGTGAATATAGACCTTTTTTTTCCAACAACGTTTGTCTGGTTATTTTCCACCTGTCACGAGTGAGTATTCGTTCCACTTTCAATATATTTCAGCTGCTAACATCTCAGCTACAAGGATTACTCAATACCGAGAAAGCAATCAAAATGGCAAATAACGGTGCTTAGCGTTACACGACATCGCCCTATATGGCAAACCTCGTTATGTACGGTTTAAATAAATCATTCGGTAAAAAATCGTCGCCGGTCTCGAGTTGAAATCTGCGTATTTTACTCCAGTAGTGAAAATATTGTCGATTACTTTTACCGGAATTACACTCAGTGCGGACGAGTGGTGTTTGCGAATGCTTGAGCATTCTGGTACGCGTAGCTAGACTGCGCACTGCAGGCTAGCATGGGCAACTGCTTGCTGCTACCAGTCGGCGGCAGCACCACGTAGAAGCTGTAAATCTCGCACTAGATCTGCGTGCCGAGCAACAGGTCGCTGCGCTCAAGCGCTCTACGACTGCTTGGTTTGACAACGGCTGCTTCGTGTAACACAGCCATCTTGCGTTTTGCTCTCATACGGTTCTCTTTGCCTCCCTGGTCCTGCGTGTTCATAACAGTTCTGTGCATCCAAATTCATCTCAAAGTGCAGCTCTGCAGACCTGAAGTCTCAACAAACCCTTCGATCATATCAGCATTGGTATATAGACGTCAGCTCACGAGTACATCACCATTTGGCTCATCTTGTCGTGCACCCAGCGTCAGCTTCACAGCGAGGCCCGGTCGTGACAGATCTTCTCAGCAATTACACACGATTAATATAATTGTGTGTGGTAAAAGCTCACCACATTTCATTCTTACATTTTTCTATCTTTTTCTGTGCTCATTTCAATCTATAATATTATTTTCCACATTCTACTTGTTTTATGTGTATTCTCGTCCACAGCATTTGACATGTGGAGCAATAAATGCTATTGTAATTGACATCAGTGTACTGCTTATTAATTCACCTCGCAAACATTTACAGTCCACTTCTTTCCATCTACTGAATTCTCGAACAAGTGGCAAGCGTTTAAAAGTGATTTTTCTCGCGTACAACGATATTTCGAAGCTCGTGGAACTGATGCTGAGAAAATGTGTAATACCCGCATAGAACATCAATGGTGAATATATTGTCGATTACTTTCACCGGAATTACACTCATTGCGGACGAATGGCGAGTATTTAAAAGTAATTTTTCTCGGTAGTACTAATGAGGAATACGAGAATCAAGAGGAATCTGAAGAACCTAAACGGAAATGTTTGGAAAAATACTCTCCAAACATCGTTTTGCAGCGGCCGACATTTGATATGCTCATCGAAATAAGTAGACGAATTGATATTCATATGCAAGCGCTAGAGAGCAGAAGTGAATCGATTCAGCGCTGTATGAATGAGGTGGTATCCTATGTCCGTGAAAAGATAGGTGTCAGTGATACGCCTCATGCAACAGCGTATGAGATCATCGGTTCCAAGGAATTTATTCACGAAGCGCTCCAGCACATCACGACCTTGTTGGCGTCGAAGGATACCAATCTTATGAAAATTATTTTGTCCGAAATGATTGTGCTGTACCGTCGTCATATCGCTGATCATGCATCGGGTGTTGCGTTGTGAAGGCAATAATTCTCCGTGGGTGCAGCCATTTGTAATAAAGACACACTTGTAAATATTTGTATATTGTGTACATTTCCCTCGAGAAAGTATAAAGTATACGCTGAGGCGGTCATAGAGAGAAGAAGAAGAAATGTAAGTTGTCACAGTCCTAAAACCGAAGCATAAGCAAAGGTCCGCCACAAAAAGAAAAAGGAACTCTCATCTTTGTTTCATTAACACAGCAGATAATGGAATACGTAACGATGTTGATTAGCAGCGAAGCCGCGGAGTTTGGTAAGTAAACAAAAATCGTGATTTAAAAGCATGTAATGTTGATATTTAATTATATTATATTTAATTATAAGACAGTACCGATTGTTCTGTGCACGTTCATTTTATTGATCCGTGCGATAAATTAAATACTAGTTTCATTTTTTTTCTCAGTAATACTCTGTGATAACAACGACTCCACTAAAAAATAATTTTAAAGTAATGTTACGAGTGATAATACAAATTTATTATTATAGTGATCAAAATAACGTCAACTATGGAGGAATTCCCGAGCGAGGATTGTTGTAAATGCAAGGATTGCCGTAAATGCGAGGATTGAGGTAAATGTGTCAAGTGTTTTCCATAAAATATTGATTAACTTTATAAAATACCTGATCTTACTGGATCTCTTTTGTTTATAGCTTAATAATTAGAGAAGTCTCCTCCTCTTCTCTCTCTCTCTCTCTCTCTCTCTCTCTCTCTCTCTCTCTCTCTCTCTCTCTCTCTCTCTTTCTCTCGCTCACTCACTCTCTCTCGTATCGCCTCTCAAAACGTGTGTCGTAACTCTCCCTCAGTCTGTGAGTATAAGAGGATACTTTCTTTTTCGGTCTTCAAATTTTGGCTTGGTTCTGCTGCGTTCTGCCTCCGGGCATCTTGTTTCAGGACAGAAGCTTGCACAATTCAGCTTTTCATCCATTGAGCTATTAATCTTCACTGGAAAACGTTCATGCTTAGTGTAAATGAATGAAAAGTTTGACAAGATTACTACTGCACAACGGATAATTCTCTTCGCTGAGCTTGACCACTGGATCACATCAATTTTCGACGACGCATGCGCGATATTATGGCACATCGGTTCTCACCACAGTCAGTCTCTGAAACGATCACATCTTCATCGACCAAGTAGCAACGTCACCACTACTCTCGCAGCTATATCGCTAACACCTTCTCTGTCACCGCATTGAATCGCACTTACGGGCACCACGTTCCTGATTGATGGTCTCCGTCGTATAACTTCGCGCCTACTCACTCAGGTCAACGCATCCACCTTTACGTTGAAACATTGGTCTACGTAAGTGCATTGCAGTGCCCGATTGTTCTCACTATACAGAGGCGGAGCTATTTTCTGACATACGTATGCCTTTATACATACATATGTGGACAACGAGCCTACCGGACTCTTACTGCGCTCTATCTTTGTTTACATTATGAACGTTGATTGTGTGCGAGCACGTGTATACACTATCTTCTATATATACACGCGTCGTAGCTTTGTTGAGCCAACCTTGTAGGAAGCATTGTGCGTAGCAATATTTTATTATTTATAATCTGGTTATCTAGTATTCTGTATGTCTAATCTCAAGTGTGATAAGTGCAACAAACGCATTGCAAATAACAGTGCCTCGTGCTCAATTTGTTAGAAATCTTTTCACCCTGGTTGCGGAAAAGCGTATCTCTCGTCTAAATCAGCTAATGCTTGCTGTGTCTTGCATTTATCCAATATGCCTAACTTAAAGCGATCACCGCCGTCATCCCATAAACGTTGTGCATTTACTTCAATAATATCTTCGAATATACAGCAATCATCTCACGTAGATCATCGACGTACATTTGATACGTCTGAAGATTTAATCGATTCGCCTGTTAATGTTGCGAACGTTGCTCGGCAGTGTTCATCTACGAGTCAACAACATGCGCTCAACATGTCAGATAGAGAACTCCTCATGACCATGCATGCCAATCTCTGTGCTTTCATTGCTCAGCAGACAAATGTCAACAAAGATCACACGGATAAGCTAAATTGCATCCAAAACCATACAAAATTACTCGAAGCGCATGAGTTAAGAATTTCACGCCTCGAAACAAACAATGTTCAATTATCTCAGCAGAATGCTAACCTATCATCTGAACTCACGATGATTAGGACTAACTCCTCAATTTCGGCTATTACACCGTCGCTATCTGCTGAGATAACTCTTTCCGGGGTGCCTCTCTCTATCGACGATTCTAACGAGGTAATAGTTGGAAAAGTTTTTCGTGCCCTTGGAATCGCAAACCTCCTCGGTGATGTTTTAGACATTCGTTGTTTCAACAATAAGAGAAATTTTTCGACTATTGCGCAAACTAATAGTGATTCTTCCTCATCAGCGTTGAACCAGAGAACATCGAAGTCTTTGATACTGACTTCAAAATCTCACTAGATTAAAGATTATATAATCAACATAAAGCGAACAAAAAAGAATCTGTCCCTCAGAGAAGTTTTTGGTTTGGACAGTAAAGGAGTCGTATTTATCAATGAGTTTCTTCCTGCAGCACTCTATAAGCTTCTACACCTCACTAAAACTCGAGCTTCTGAATGCAATTATAAATATGTATGGGTTCGCTCTGGCAAGATTCATGTTTGTAAAGGAGATGGGCAAGCGCCAGTTATCATTACCGAGGAAACTGACTTACAAAAATTAGTTTGACTACTGTTACGTCCTTGATTTTAATATTGAATTTTTAAAAGGATCGCACACTTACAAAAGGGGTAGCCTCAGTTTAGCCGGGATTCACCAGCAGGGATGAGGCTGTTCTTTCTTTTATACAAATCTGTTGATCTTAGGTTATTTCGTTTTTGCGATTTTATTATTTGAAAAGGATTGGGTACTTACCGGCCGTTGACGTCGCGGGTGTACATCTGTGGTTGCTGGCTGTGTGAGCTGAAGAGCGTAGCGGGTTATAAATTCAGTCTATAGTGACCAGAGGTATTCCGGCCCAGAATTGGTCGAGGATGAGTAGGTCCTCGAAATCTGGAGTGTCTGTGTATTTGACGACTTCGTGCAGGCTGACGGAGGTCCAGTGGAACACGACGTTTCCTTCGATCATGGAACGCGTGAATGCACCACGGAAATGTTCGTCGGAAGTAACCCGCGGTAACGATCTTACGTTAGAGATTTTTAGGTTCTGGAAAGCATTTTCCTCGATTTCTCTCTCAATAGAGGAGATAGCACTCGATTTCAGCGGTATGCCAAGGGCACGTGAACAATTATCTATTTCGGTGTATTTTTCTGCGGAATGACTTTCGTTATTTAATATTCTTCTAAATATAGCGAAGAAACGGCGTATAGACTTTCTGCGCCTACCTCTATGTCGGCCCATGTGTGGGAATAGGATGAAAACAGATGGTTGAGGAAGGTTTATTTGAACGCTGTACCGCTAATGCAAGCAAAACGGCGAGTTGCTTAGTGGTCTAACTTATGAATGTAGTGGAAAGGGTAGCACGTACCAGTGGAGGCGCGCTGCTACGATAGATGAATGGATGGGAGCGAAACTAGTGGTCGCTCGAGAGGATTTGTGAATGAACGACGTAGAGGCGTATAGATTAAGAATATCGCGAGATTTTAATTAGAACAATTAAATGATGCGAAACGTTGGAATAGTTTCAGAGGGGTACTAATAACCTTTAAAGAGGATAGGTCGCGAAATAAATTTAACACTGATATAATTTTGGTATAATTATTGGAACTCACGCTTAAATGATTTACACTTAGTCACAATGTTTTTAGTTTAGGAATTAAAACCGTGTTGTACTCTTGTCAGTCCACTATGACCGCCTCGGATTATACTTCTACGAGGATACAACAATGCGATATATAGATTCGTAGTAACGTTAAAGACTGATTATTAACTAGCGAATTAACAGGCAAATTGTCTGACTACTGATTAACAAATTCTGATTAGTTCTGACTAAGATCTCTGACAAAAACTGGCGTATAATTCTGGCTTATTAATTGACGAATTCTGACTGATTTGCGCTCTTGACCACGCATCTATATATGTCATCGGATTCTGCATGCTAAGGTGGGGGTCGCGTAATTTTGGCGCGTGTCCTCCCTCCTATGCGTCCAGCATCTTCGGACAAAGGAGACCGCCATGTAAGGTAATGCTTACGGTGATCTAATTGTTTATGATAACGCGAACAAACACTTCTTAGAATTAAATGGTTCTGCGTCGTAGATTTGGCCAAGGTACTACGCCTAGACATATTTCAACGTCGCGATTCGATGTTGCTATAAACAATGCTTCGTGGAATTTATACAGTTTTGCGTCGCAGATTTAGCCAATCTACCACGCATATACCTTTTAGAGTTAGCATCATGATTTCTTATTTTAATTATACTAGTTATATTTATTTCCTGCTTGAACAAGAGGCCAAAGCGTACGCAATATGTTGTATAGGTTGGAGCGTTAAGCTGGCGTCTTCTTCAAGTGATTACAGGTGGTTCTTTACTATGTCGTTTTTAAACGACTCCACGAGTGCACGCCACTCGGCATCCACGCATTGTATTTTATATTTGAAATAAGTAAAATATGAGAGTATATATATTATTAAGTATAATTTCTAATTTATTAAATTGGAACTCCAATATATATATATATATTAATATTTTTATAATGGACAAGTTCAACAGAGTAAATCATTATTAATTGAACGAGGAATAATATAGTAAATTACATAATAGTGAATCGCGTATGACCAAGGAAATGACCTAACCTTATAGTTCCGTCTCTCTTCCTTACGCACGTATAGCTCGTACTACTCAGTCAGCTGTTCTGTATTCACTCGTTCTCGCACTCGTGAGGAGACACGGGACGTAACAACTACCACAGTCAAATCCGGTTCTATTGCTTCCCTCACCATTTTCGTCGCTTTTAAAGGTTGTCCAATTCAATGCAAATTCTGTTCGTGGTCACATTGAACTTATTCAATCGACCATAATTGAACATAGCTACCACATAGTTTCGATAAGCGAAACATGGCTTCATTCTTATGTTGCTGACGACCTAGTAAGCATCAACGAATATTTTCTAATTCGCAACGATCGACAAGGCAAAGAAGGGGGTGGGGTTGCTTGCTACATTCATAATTCCCTTAAAGCAAAAGTATTAGCGTCTTCTTCAAATCAGTTTTCCAATGCGCCAGAATATTTGATCGTTGAAATTACCAGCTCTAATGCGAAGAAGCTTCTTTTTGCTTCAGTATATAGGCGACCAAAAGGACTTATGTTTGACGACTTCATTCAAGTATTATCTAATTTTTTACATGTTTATGAGAATATAATTATTGCAGGAGATCTTAATTGCGAGTTAAGTAACATTAATTATCAATCGTCATACTTGCGCCAATTAGCTTTCTCTCTCTCATTTCATATTGTTGATTCTGCACCTACTCATCACCTAACGGACTCAGATTCATGGATTGATATTTTCATTATTGACAATGAGGAAAAAGAACATTCCTTTGTCAAATCAGAAGCCCCATTAATAGCGGGTCATGATCTTCTTGAACTCGTTTACCGTCTCAACGTTGAGCCTCCTGGAGACCGTATTATTTCACGGCGAGCGTACCGTAATTTTAATGAACCTAGCTTTTGCGAATCTTTATCTCATATATTTAATATTACTGAATTATTCGATTTTAGTACTAGATTTAGTTGTAACTCCGGTCTCACAGATAATATGCCATTGGATATTAACTCGATCGTTGAAACAGTATCCAAAGCGTATCTCACGTCATTAGATTATCATGCTTCATTCCGTTCATTTCGTATATGTCGGCCGCCAGTACCGTGGCTCACACTGGAATTGAAAAATCGTATGGCTTAACGTAATGCCTTATATACGATTGCTAAAAGATCTAGTAATGTACTCGACATGGCGATATTTACAGAATATAGAGACACGCTTAAGAAGGATCTCAGACAAGCAAAAAAATGATTTTCTCTTTCAGAGGCTATCTTACATCACAGATTGTTACGTCCTGGGTCTTCCGATACATGTATAATTTAAAAATTTTCTTCCATATATGATTTAAACATATTTGACTCATTTTTGCGTAGGTCGGCGTTCCCACGTTGACCGGCGAGACGCGTTGCGATGCCTTTTGCTAACGTCAGCGTTCGCACGCCGACCAACGGGACGCGGCGCATCGGCAAGACGCGCTGCGCCCCGCAAATCTTTTATTGTTGATGTCGCACTACTTTCAGCACTACATCCATTAGTTAGTTCTTCTCCGGGGGCTGACCATGACGGTCGGTCCTCGTCATATCATACCTATATCCTATCATTTATTTTTAATATCTTCGTATATGACTTTAATATTAGTGGTTTATAAAATGTTTATTCCAATGCGCGCTGTTTAATATCTATTGCTTTACCGGTCCGGTGACGAAATGTTCGTGCGCGCCATCTATTAATTATTTAATTGTTTTAATATACATAGTGCATCTATCGGTGCTACTGTTTTGCAACACTCAATTTTATGATCGTGTTGAACTATAAATATATACTTAAATAGTGATTGTCCGCGCAACCAATGATATTGTGCGCGTCCCAATAAACACTGTGTAGTATATATCAAGAGACTATTACAATTACATTTATTGGTAATTGTTTCAATACCGTTTTAAAGTCTAATAATGCTACGATTGTGTTAAATTATAAATATATATATACTGTTTTAATACGTGCTTCTGTGCTTCAATAAACATTATTTATTTAAATCACGCCCCTCACCAGCGTGCCCCAATCCCGAGGCAGCACATTCTGTCTCAAAATGGGGAAAATAAAATATTATTCCTTCGTTGCGTCCATTCGTTAAAACCCAGGACGTAACACAGATCCTAGTAGATTATGGAAGGAATTGACGAAACTCGGCCTTGTCAAGTCATCTTTTCCATCTCCCATTCAATTTTGCAAACCGCACGAATTCAATGCATTCTATTCGGAAATATCCAGTCAACTGCTACCGTGTTCGCATGATGAGTTTTGTAGGCTGAGTTCCAATATCCAACCAGTTCGTCCAACTTTTAGTTTTTCCAATATTACATGCTCTCAAGTGCATCTTGTTATCTCTGGCAACTCCAATTCAACATCGTATGCAGCTGGTCCCGATGGTATTTCCATGTTTTCTTTATTTAAATCGCTTACGGTATCTTGCTCTATCCTAACGGCTATGTTTAACCTCTCTCTTGTATCTTCAGAGTTTCCTCAGTACTGAAAGAGAGCCTTTCTTCAGCCTTTGTCTAAAATAAAAAAGCCTCTCTTACCATCAGACACGCGACCAATAGCTAATCTGTCTGAAGTGTCAAAAGTACTTGAGCGGCTTGTTCATACACAATTGACTGATTGGATTGATAGCAATAAGATATGTGATTCACGCCAATCAGGATACCGTAGCGGGTTTAGCACTCAGTCCGCCGTTCTGCGTATTTGCGAAGATGTTAGGCGTAATATAGATAGTAGACGCATGACCATCCTAATTTTGTTTGATTTTAGTAAAGCATTTGATACAATTCCGCACCTGCAACTTCTCTTGAAACTAAAGAAGATCGGACTTTCTCATTCGGTTCTTCACTGGATTTTCTCATATCTGACAGGAAGGACTCAAGCAGTTATCGATGATCACGTGACTGCTCTACCTGGCTATCTACGACGTCAGGAGTTCCGCAGGGTTCTGTCCTTGGACCTCTCTTATTCTCATTGTACATCAATGACATCGGTTCTGCACTACAAAATTCACAGCATATGATATTTGCCGATGGCACCCAAATTTATCTTGATTGTTGTCCGTCACAACTCAACTAAGGCATTAGGTTGATATCTGAAGATGTCCATGCTATAGCTAACTTCGCGGAACAAATGGTCTTAAGCTCAATATTTCTAAGTCTAAGGTTCTAATACTAGGTAGTAATTCTTACACCCGTCAGCTGGATTTCTCTAAAATATTACCGATCTCATTAAATGGTGTTATTCTTCCATTCGTTAATGAAGCCCGCAATCTGGGTGTCACTATGGAGTGTAATTTATCTTGGAAATATCATGTACACCATATGTCACAAAAAGTGCATTTTATTATTCACGAGTTGAAATTTCATCGCAGTGCTCTTTCCATGGAAGTAAGGAAGTTACGTATCACTTCTCTTATTTTCCCTCAACTAGATTATTGTTGCCTAGTCTACCACAACTTATCGGATGTGCTAAATACAAAATTGGAACGCCTTGTCAACTGTTGTATTCGTTTTATCTTTGACTTGCGACGGGACACTCATATCTCAACCTTTAGGCGTCAACTTGGCTGGATCACTGTGAAAGCTAGACGTCTTTACTTTGTCGGTATTGTTATGTTTAGGGTTGTCCATTAAAGTACACCAGCTTACATTCAAGAATTATTTATTCGAGTAACAACTCCAGTTGAACGACCTTCAAGGCAGCCTCGATCAAGCTTTGTCATCCCTACACACCGTACTGTGACTTACCATGAAGAGTTTTCGGTATCTGGCATTTATTTCTGGAACTCTTTACCATCTCATATTACTACTTCGCCGAGTTTCGATGTTTTTAAGAATCGTCTCTATGCTCATTTATTCAACCATGTAGATACATGTTAGCGTTAAAAAAATATTTCATAAGTTCAATGTATTTTATATTGCCACTAAAGAGCTAAGTTACTATTTTCCTGAACTTATTTTAGTTTTTACTTTTATTTTTTCTTTTTTGGTACATCCGTAGTTCAGATTGTTTTCATTGCGTATTCTTAGTTCATATTTTCATTTTATTTCGTATTCTAATTATAGTTATTTTATATTATATATTTAATCTTACTTTTTTCTTAATTTACTTTTGTATGTATCGTTTTGCCAAAGGCTTGCCAAGGCATAATAAACCAATCAATCAATCAATCACTCACTCTCTCTCGTGTCGCCTCTCAAAACGTGTGTCGCGTCGCTCCGTAAAAAACATAGCTTGTACGATGGTTAGAGAAGACTAGTGAGTACCAGATTTGTCACAGAAATACAATTTCTCTAAGCTCTAAGTTGAGACGTGATAACGGTGTACCGATGGTCTGTATGGTGGGCGGTTGCTCTGTAGTCATAGTAGTGGTAGCAAGACCCGCCAGACGATGTATGTTATCATTAGGAATAAGTATCATTTTTCTAGCATATTCCATAGCTCAAGGAAAATAATAATGAGTAAGTATAAGTATAAAAATAATGAGTCACCAATTGGCCAGGTGGTTCTCTAGTCACGTTCGGCGAAGTTCACCCCCCAACATGGACCCACAAAATTTACCTTGAACCCGAAATTCAAGGTAATTTTTTTTTACTGGCTTAAAAAATTCTACTAATTAATAGTAACACAAGTTAGAAAGGAACCATAGATCGAAAATGAGCCCATCATTCATAAAATATAATGAAATATACAAAATTCGGAAATATAAATTTCTCGTGTTCGAGGATAGGAGAAACTGAATAATAGCGAGTTGAACACCAAAATAAAGCCTTCCGTCTCTTAGCCGGTGAACTCTATTATTCGAAAAAAGGAGAACTCACGGTTGTCCGACTCTCACCACGAGGAGGTGGACGGTTATGCACATGGTAGAGTCGCGCACGCGGGTGTGTGTGTGTGTGCGCGCGTCCGAGTGTGCATGCATGCATGTGAGGCCAGGCAGAGATCAGGTCTCCGTGATTTGTCACTCGCATAGTATTACCGACTCCAAACCCTTTCTGCCCTCTCCTTAGTTATCGCCTGGAGGATTTTGGTGCAGGCTACGATGTTGGCGATGGCGTCGAATCGAGAGAACCAATCCGTTTATGCCGATTGCTCGTAGCATACGGGCTTGTTCTCTAGCTTCCTCATGTCGACCTCTATTACGCAGACACGCTCGTAGCCTTTCCTCCAAATTGTTCTGGACTCTGGCTAGGAGTTGTCGGTTTCGTATCAACTGGGCCATTCTATTATCTATCCGGCGTCATGAATCCACTGGCGTTCTGCGAAATTGATTGTCCGTAGGGTGCTGTGTTTGGACATATTGCACACGATAAGGCTGTAGACTCTCATCACGCTATTCGGTGTGAGCTCATGACGAGAAAAGCCCGTGCAGGAGCAATAACACGCTCCTCGATCCTCCAATGAACTCGAGGACGTCGTGCTCTTTGATGTATAGCGGTCTGGATGAAACCTTTCCTGGTCATTAAGATGCTAAAAGCGCTCATCAAGACATTGAAATTCGCGCCAATCTGGAATAGCACCAGACCCTCATGGGCATCCCTGTGGTCGGAGCAGCCACTCTTAATAAACTTCGCGGGCTCGAACATTATTTGCAGAAGCCTGATCAATAGCACAAAGCATAACGCGTTGGTTATATAGCATGAGACGTCGGTGATGACCCATGATCACACATGCTACAACTAATACACACTACCAGACGATCAAACGACAAGACAGTTAGACGCGATCCGACAGTGAGACACGTTTAAACCGTCAGACGTAATCAGAAAGTCAGATAAGACCAGATAGTAACATATGATAAGGCCGAGGAACACGACCAGATGGTCAAACGATCAGATACTTAGACCCGACCTGACAGAGAAAGACGACCAAACAGTTAGACACGGTCCGACAGTCAGACACGGCCAGCGGTAACACACGATAACGCTGAGAGATAAGACCAGACAGTCAAACGGCCAGACAGTTAGACATGACCAAACAGTCAGACATGACCAGACATACCAAACAAGCACGGACTGGGAAAGCGCGTTGTCTACTTTCGTAGATATGACAACAGTTGCCTCAAAAGCTGTTGTCATTTACCATGTGCCTATCCGCTTACCTCTTCGTGGTGAGAGTCGGACAACGTTGAGTTTCCGTTTTTTTTCGAATAATAGAATTCACCGGCTAAAAAATGGAGGGCTTTTTCTGAGGTTTAACTCGCTATTATTGAGTTTCTCCCATCCACGTACACGAAAAATTCATTTTTCCGAATTTTTAATATTTCACTACTTTTTTCTAGAGGATGAGCGCATTTGCGACCCATGGTCTATTTCTGACTTTTGTTCCTCTGAATAAATAGAATTTTTTGAGATAGTAAAAAAAATTGAGCTTGAATTTTAGGGTTAAGATCAATTTTACGAGTCCATCTTGTAGGGTGATCTTCACAGAACGTGACCCGGAGAATCACCTGGCAAAGAGGTGGACACATTATTTTTATACACCCTGTGCAGCTGTCATATGCGGCCTTTAACTTTTCTTTTGCGTATTGCAGCTTACTACGAGCGACAAACCATGCAGCATGCAACCGCTCGCATAGCTCATAGACGTAATAATCACGTAGAGGGACAGTCCAGTCCCCGTGTGCGGCATGGTGTTGTAAGCAAACATCACGTATGGTAACCATTTATCTCAATAACTTGGATCGTCATGACATTTTTCAGGTACTCACCGAGGTTCCGATGGGATCGCTCTAAAGCACCGTTCGATTCCGGGTAGTACGCCGTCGTTTGAATTTTTTTTATCCTTAATAATCGGCACATTTCCTTAAAAGTGGCGCTTAGAAAATTCGTGCTCTATTCCGACAAAAATGTCTCAGGCATTCTGTATCGGGAGATTATATCCTCCACCAATGCTCTGGTCACCGTGGAAGTTTCCTGGTTAGGTATAGGTATTGCCGCACTATACTTCGTAAGGGCATCATGAAACGTAGGTATACCACCTAGATCAAAAAGTTTTAGGACTTTATTCATAAAATCGAAAATACAAATTTATTCACCAAAATCGATATGGTCCCCTTCAAAGTACTCCCCATCGACTGCAACGCACTTACGCCAGCACTTGATCCAATCCTCGAAACACCGCTGGTACTCAATTTTCGGTTTGTATAGCAGAGCCGTCGTCGATTTTTTCACGACATCCTCTCGGGTGCTATAACGCGTTCGGCGAAATAGTTTTTTAAGTCGATTGAGCAGGAGAAAGTCGCAGGCAGCTGGGTCAGATGAATTCGAACGCTGATGAATAGTATTCGTATTGTTTTTGGTTAAACACTCACGGATAAAGATGGCATTGTGCGACGGTGCGTTATCGTGGTGCAAAATCCACGAGTTGTTTTCCCACAAATCCGGTCTTTTTTGGCGAATTGCTTCACGCAAACGTCTCATAACGCCCAAATAATACTCTCTGTTGACTGTCTATTTTTCTGGCAAGAATTCACGATGCACAGCACCGTTGTAATCCATGAAAACCGTGAGCATTGCCTTCTTTTTTGACTGAAAACGACGTGGTTTTTTCGGTCTCGGCTCATTGGTGCACGCTATTCACTCGCTTGATGTCTGATTTGCGTCATACTCATAAATTCACGTCTCGTCTCCAGTAATGATCCGTTTGATAAATGTTGGGTCGGATTCGGCCTTGGAAATCATGTCTTTCGCGATTTCAACGCGGTCCTTTTTTTGCATGAAATTGAGGTCTTTCGGAACCAGTTTTGCAGCGACACGTCTGAGACCCAAATCACTTAACAAAATGTTTTGAGCGAATCCATAAGCGATGTTCAAGTCCTCTGCCAATTCTCTGATGGTCAATTTGCGGTTTTCGGCCAACATTTCTCTGGTTTCATCGATGTGTTTATCGGTTTTCGACGTCGACGGCCTGCCACTGCGTTCGTCCTTGACCGACTCACGGCAACTTCTGAAGCGATCGTACCACCGAAAAACGTTGATCTCAAAAGAGTATCGTTGCCGAAATACTTCTCCAACATTTCCAAAGTCTGCGGACCGTTAAATCCGTTTTTCATACAAAATTTAATGCAAACTCGTTGATGCACAGTTGATGCCATTTTCAAACAGAATATCGAAAACACGCACAAAGGTAGATGTACTCAGTACAGCGTAACTGTTACAAATGTCAAGCTATGACGCTGAATTTGGAGGGAAATGTCAATGCCTGATATGATAACCTAACAAAAAAAATTCCCATCGTGTGACTGACAGCGCCACACGGTGGCCGGTCCTAAAACATTTTGATCAAGGTAGTATACTTCCACTCGCAGTTTCTGGTAGCGGTCCTACTATGTCAACACCTTGAAATAACCTGGATGATGTATTGTAGTACTGTACTGGTAGTATGCTTGGTGGTGCCTCTGATGGTGTTGTTCGCCTGACGTTTTGGTATGAATTACCAACCGTGAATTCATTCGGTTTGCGAGAATCCATGATGATTCGCATTTTCCTCACCCCTGCGGGAACTCGTGGATTTTGCACCACGATAACGCACCGTCGCACAATGCGATCCTTATCCGTGAGTTTTTGACCAAAAACAACACGAATACTATCCATCAGCCTTCGGATTCACCTGATCTGGCTCCCTGCGACTTTTTCGTGTTCAACCTACTTAAAAAACTGCTTCGCGGAACGCGTTACAGCACCCGAGAGGATGTCATGAAAAAATCGAAGACGGCTCTGATGGACATACCGAAGATTGAGTACCAGCGGTGTTTCGAGGATTGGATCAAGCGCTGGCGTAACTGCGTTGCAGTCGATGGGGAGTACTTTGAAGTGGACCATATCGATTTTTATGAATATTTTGTATTTTCGATTTTATGAATAAAGTTCTAAAACTTTTTAATGAAGGTGGTATATAAATTGTATCACAGTACCTGCAAAGTTACGAGTCCGCTAGATTTGAACGCCGCGCGAACTTATGGATTATTTCCTTTTTTATTATACTACTATTGAACAACAGTCCCATTGATTCACGCTTATTTGGTGAAACACGATCACCGCAAATATAAGCATTATGAATGCATGAGTGTGAGATAGGACGGTAGATTACTCCACCAGTCTCCCGCTCAGACATTGCTCTAACGTTACACCGTTAGTGCGAGAGAATGCGTGGCAGCCTGTTAGGCATGAGTATTAGAGAGACGACAGAAAAGGGGCATGCCATGAGATTCTTTCTATGTGTGTGTCACATCGATACATCGCCACGCTGTCTTCTGGCGAAAATCGTAACTACTTTTTCTCTACCAAATATTAACACTGCTTCTCTGCTTCCGTGTAAATCTCGGATCTCTGACCGTGCTCTAGCTAGCCTGTGCTTCCATGTTTTCTAATATAGTGTATATAATCATGGCCGCCTTGTTCGCATTGTCGCGGCTGTTCAGTGTTGCGAATAATTCATTAAAACGCTTTGCACCTACATTGGTGGCGAATCAACGACAATATATTTCAAAACACGGTTCGTTTATTATTTGTGAATAATTTGAACTGCGAATGTTCTTTAAATTGTATTTATCCGACGATTTTAATATCTCAGTTTCATTGCATAACCTATAAAGTTAGAGAATTCAGAGCGATTATTCATCAAACTTGTATATAATGTCAATATTGAACATTTATCCAGTAACTGTAATATTGAACAGCAGGTTCGATGATCAAACGTTTGCATGTAATGCCAACTGCTGATGTTCTACAAATTAGTTTTAGTAAATGCTTCCAGCCGAAGCTAACACAAACATTTTTAGACAGACTGACAGTTTATTTTGCAAAAGATTAAAAAACGTCGATGGTTATATTTAGATCGAAAGAAGGTGTCACGTTTTCCTGAGTATGTGATACATCATAAACTTCCATGGATACCACACACAATGACTCATCAGAGTGAAGTACCAGATACTACCGTTATTGATCAAAAATTGACCAATGGTGAGTTGTGAAGTAATTTGAAAATAACTATTTTTTACTAACGTAAACTGATTGTGGTTCATCAAACACTGATTGCTAAATTTATGTATCAACTAACAAGTTATTTTGGTAGTAATGGATTTTTCTCACAGAAATGGACTTGTGTTCCAATACTTTTTAAGAAGTGTACACTAATTTTATTAAATGATAAATCAAAGAATTACTTCATTCTTTCAGTCATTCGAATTGCAAAATTATTGATGGATGGACAAATTCTAATTTATGAATTATTCTTCTAAATAATTAATTAGTTATTCTGTATCCATGTTATGGATTCAGTTTTTATTTTTACGAATAATTTTAGGATAGTATTTATATAAGTTTTTTATTGAGTTTTTTATTGTTAAAAACCAAGACATTTAACTTTTATATAGGTAAGATGTTAAGGAAAAATTTCCTCCATGAATATTGTATGGATTTTTTTTAATTGCTTGAGAATCCTCAGTATCCTTTTTATTCCCACCTGGTACTCTAGGTTCTTTCATCAGGGCAATATTTGTTGTTTTCTTTCTTTCTTCATATATCTTCTACCTACTATATTGCAGATGTCATAAGCGCAATCAACGAGCAGGTAACCACTGACACTACTAGTCGACTCTTCGCTGTTGTTCACATATGTGGAAAACAGTTCAAAGTAACAGAAAACGATATCGTAGTGATACAAGGCTACTGGCCTCCGAATCCAGGTGATCAACTGAAGCTCCAAAAAGTGTTGCTCTGTGGTAGCAGGGATTTCACTTTGGTTGGCCGACCGACTCTGAACAGAGAATTGATCACTGTCAATGCAACTGTCATAGAGAAAACTTTTTCACATACGAAAACGAGATTCCGCATGAGACCAAGAAAACAATACAGGCGTATACATTGTAAGTATATAACAATGCTTAGGTTTTTTTTCCAAATATTCGTATAATAAAATATTCAATGTCCATTTTTTTCCAGTCTACAGAATACAGCATACTATGCTGAGAATTAATTCGATAAGTATCAATCGAAAGGTCGACATGAAAAACAAAGTTGAAGGTTTGGATGGGATATATTAAAAAATTATTGTGCAACACTGGGTAATAAACGATTTATGTTGAATTTACCTTTTCTTTGCTATAATAAAACTAAACATTTCCTATTACAACAATCTTTCAAGTCGTATAGAGCTAAGAGTTGAGGAAACAGAGCTCACCCAGAGAAAGTCTGAATACACAATTATGTCAAGAGAAGAAAATATAAGTTACGTAAAAGCTACCAAGTCAGAAATGATTCCCAAAAAAAAGCAAGCAGTGATTGTTGATGCAGTAGATGGTGTATTATTCGAATTTAAATCTCTATCAATCGAATCTGTATTTATTTCGCAAAGCACTGACTGACGCTTTCGTTGACGTACTTGAGACAATCATTCAGAACAAGAACCTCCATATCGAACCTTTGGTCGCTAGAAATGACTGCATCGTGCTCAAGCATATCCCCAATCGTACTGTACGAAACTAAAAAATGAACTAAAGTCCTGCTGCATTAATATTACATTCGCCATAACGTTCCTTTGCGCAGCTTCAACAAGCCTCGAATAGCACACGCGATAAGTTGCAGAATAAAAGAGCACATCCTTTTAGATGACATTACTAAGGTCCAGGAATCTATCCCAATCATTCTCAATGACACCAACTACATCGAAACAAACATCTCACCCATCTCTCTCTCCGTCAGTTAGACATAGCTCTCTGGACCTTAGTCAAGTGAACAGAAAGAAAACATAAAGACCCATATTTCAACCTCTGTCTCCCTCTTACACACTGTTACGTCTCAACGGTCTTTCGATTTTCAAGTGTGCGCAGCGACTTAGAGGTAGACACGAATACTTGGCCGTGGGACCTCAGAGTTTGGGAGGCAAGACGTGTACGCGAACGATTACAATCCAATTCGGAGTATAATAAACCGCAGTTTTATTCCGGGTACTCGACAAAACAATGTGTCGTAAGCAAATCTAATCTACCTATAATATATATATATATTTCAAATTGTTTTATCGAATACCCGGAATAAAACTGCGAATTGGATTGTAATCGTTACCGTACACGTCTTGCCTCCCAACCTCTGAGTTATATATATATATATATATATATATGAGTGGTCGTTAAAAATGAAATTTTTTTAGGCGCCCCCTAAAAAGTTTCAGTTTCATGTAAAAACGTGACGGAAATTTTTTTTTCGTGAAAAGATGAAAATAACAAGTGCCGCAACATGATCAAAGTTTATTTTTTTTACGAATCCGCAGTTTTTCGGAAATAACTTGCGAAATATGCAAATTTGGCGAAAAATCCACATGCATGAACCTATGGGGAATTTAATTTTCTATAAAAAATGTCTCACCCATTTTTTTCAAAAATGTGTATTTAAAAAGATATTCCAAATAATCTTTCGTGAACTTCACCTGGTGAATATTTTAAAGATTAGAAATGTCAAAAATATTATGGCTGGGATTAAAAAAATTGTTCATAGAAAATAAATATTAATGAATGATTAATAAATAAAAATTGATGGTTTCGTATATGCCATAATATTTTTGATATTTCTAATCCTTAAAATATTCACCAGGTGAAGTTCACGAAAGATTATTTGGAATATTTTTTTAAATACACATTTTTTTTAAAAATGGATGAGACATTTTTTATAGAAAATTAAATTTTCCATAAATTCATACACGTGGATTTTTCGCCAAATTTGCATATTTCGCGAGATATTTCCGAAAAGCTGCGGATTCGTAAAAAAAATCAACTTTGATCATCTTGCGGCACGCGTTATTTTCTTCTTTTCACGAAAAAAAGATTTCCGTCAAGTTTTTATATGAAACTGAAACTTTCTAGGGGGCGCCTGAAAAAATTTCATTTTTAACGACCACCCTAATATATATATATATATATGAAAGCTGGATGTTAATATTTAGTTTTCATTGAAATGAGAGAATGTTGATAAAGACTGCCGGTTTTTAGAGTCCGACTAGCATGTGGAGACGGAGAAAGTAAGTGATAGAAAGTTTAATGAAGAAGGTTGGTATTAATAATCTAAAAAATCGCATTTCTAGAGAACACATTCAATATTCATTTAACTGTACGCATTCCATAATGTATTCTTAAGAATTTATTATAACTTTCACATAATTTTAGCTCAAGGATCATTTTCCCATAAAATATGAAACAAAATAACGATATATGTAATACCACATTTAGTCGGTCATACATGACGTCTGAAAAAAGAATAATCGTTATCTTACCTATAACTGAAAAAAAGTGGCAGGTGCAAGGATTGAACCAGGAACTTCCTGTTTTCGAGCACTTACAAGAGAACGCTTTATACCGCTCCACCACAAATTCACTATTCGTATATACTGTAAAAGTAGATGATTGGTCGAACGCCACCCATATGTTTGCAGAGTATTACAATGTCATTCTTTTCACTATTATCGGTCAATATACTATCAAAAGATGCATATTCATTTACAATTCCGCTTGCTTTATAGGATAATTGCATGAATATGAGTAAAAAATACCGCCATCTCAAGTATTTGAGGGCGCATGAGTCTGAGCGAGAACGCAACATTACCCCACCATTGGAAGCGCATTGGTGTGATAGAATAACACCGTCACCGCAAGCGCACACTGTTCGTAGCATAGTCATAGGGTGGAGTTAACCATATGGCGGTGTATTTGTGCACACCGATACAGGCAGTGCTCGCGGTGGCTGGGGTGATCACTAACCGATCACCATAAAAAAGTCTGGCAAATGCTCCCATAAGGCCTATAGGATATTTATACCCTTATTATATTAAGTTAGACACTCGTGGATATTAAAAGTGATATATTTATTCAGTCACGCGTACATAGAATTGAAAAGCTTGTGTTAGGAACAGGGCGTGACACCGCGGCTTTGATTGTGGACAAAGGACTCTCGTTGGAAGCGAGAGGACGCAATGAATAGTGAAAGCTCAGTCATCCGAGCGAGGTATTAGGGTTTGCTTCCGTCGATGGGGTGGTGGTGCATTCGTGGTACATGCAGGCCGTGTAGTGAATGGTGACGGTACTTGCGTGTGTTGCGTAGGTACATTGACCAGGTCGGTAACTTGTGGTGTAGATTGACATTGCGGGGACGCCACAGGCCTGTGTTTCCATGTAAATCTCTGTTCGCTGGTAGTACGTACTTTTGCCACATTACAATTCAAAGTACAGCTATTAAGTCGACGAAGGCTGATCACAGTGTGACAAAGCACACTGATCGGCCGTTTTAAATAAGAATCCAGACAATGAAGAGAATTTAATTGCCATATATGTACGTCCGTTATCGAAGGTAGCTTCTTCGAATTTGAATCCATTGTTACTCAAGGACAGTAGTACTACAGCGTAAATACGTAAGCTGTAAGCTCTAAATACCGTGAACAATCATTTCTCGATGTTGACGGCTGGTCAATCTACTGCGCTATTTCGCAAAATGTTTCTTGACATCAAAATCGCACAGGATATGAAGCCAGTGTAACAAACTAATATATATCATCGTTTATAGATTGGGACCTCAGTTTCGAGAAAATATTGTAAGCAAAGTTGTAGAAAGCGAATTCTTTACAATATCATTCGATGAATTATTAAACGAAATTCTCCAAGAAGAAGAAATGGACTAGATCGTTCGTTATTGGTGCAATACAAAAAATACTGCAGTATGTCGGTATTTGGGATCAGCGTTTCTTGGCCGTACGAGAGTGGCGGACCGTCTTGCCGCTTTTAAACAGGAATTAGCTGTACTTGATTTAAAAAAATGATTAAAAAATGGGTTTTTACAATACGGTTGCTCATAATCTAAACAATATATTGGCTCAAAATTAGCGTTTTTCGAATCGCTTGTTGTTGAGATTGCACAAAATCTGGTGGTATACCAGAACGACCAGCCTATGGTCCCTTTCTTATATGCGGATATGACAAACCATTTGAGGATCATTGCAGTTCGTCAAACAAAAGATTCTTGACAAACAGATCATCACGATAATTGATATTTGTGATAAGTGTTAAAACTTTACTTTGATCTAGTCTATATTAACGGCCTGTGAGGAAAGAACTCAGGTATAGAGAATAAGACACAAAAATTATTGATAAAGTATAATACGTTTGATCTTTAATGATAATTAGATGATACAGTGATACTCTCTGCTAGCGTGACGGAAGACGACTAACTAACTTGGCCGCCGCCTTGAGCACTTCGCACGATCCCGAACGCAGTCGGAGATACCCGAAGCTAAACCGCGTCGTACGGTAGCTCTCTCTTTCTTGTTGTACGCGAGAAACCAGCTGCCTCAATAATAAGGCAAATTTAGTTGATGTAAAACAGATTAATCTTGGTTAATATACTCGAGATGCTGTAAATAAGTCAAAGAACCTGTCTCAAAAAGATATATTGCTGTTCACAAGAGACCGTTTGATAGTTTTTCAAAAGATGATATCCAAGATTTTGGAAACATCACCTGTCAAATACAAAATTGTAAAGGGTTTGACATTTTGTGATCCGCAAATTATTACACAGTTGGAGACAATTTCCTTCCAACGGCTGAAAATAGCTCTCGAAAATTTCGTTCAACTGAAGCAATTGGATGGCAGAACTGCAGACAAGATCGCAGATTAGATTCTTTTTGGTTGGAAATGATTTTGACGTTCAACGAGTCCAATGGCTTAACATTTTTTTTACAAAATATCTTTGTATTTTTTCACGGTAATGCGAACGTTGAATGAGGTTTCTCTGTCAACACGAATGTTCAATTGAAAACCAGAGTCAACGTTCATTGGCTGCCCTGAAACATGTATGGGACGAGCTCAATAGCATCAGAGATGACGAAAACATCTGCATCGATAAAAAAATGATTTACGCCACGAGAAATGCACGCTTACGTTACATGGAACATCTCGAGGAACAAAAAAAGAAAAAGAGTTAAAAATCGCAGGGATCAAGAAGAGATCGCTAGATTTAATCAAAGAATTAAATGAAAGAAAAGAGAACTGGCGACGGAATACCAAAAACGTCTCGAGAAAAAAGTCTTGATGAGCAGCTAAGTGCGGTTTATCAAAAGTAGAGAGACAGACTACAGGACTGCGGACTTCGAAGAATTCCGACTATTCCAAAATTTTTTGTTAAATATAGCTCGGTATATGCAACAGTTAAATTTATTAGGTCAAGTTACATTTTATAAAAGTAAAGATCTTATCTGTGAACATTTTACTGTCATAATTTTAAATGTGTTAAAATTTTTGTATAATCTTCGGATTTTTTTACCTTATATGGTATATATTGGGTCTGGAAAAAACTTCGTGGCGTTTTTCCCGATAGATGGCATCAATTGCAAATAAGTCAGGAAACACAGATCGCAGCGACACCACTAAACGCTCGCTGGAAAGGTGACACTTCGAGCGTTACTTTGAGTGTATAAACATCGCAAGTGGTACAGTGGTTGGAAAGTTGTTTGCCTTTGAAAATGCAGAAAAGTAATGAAACATTGCGCTATATTTTGCAATATTATTACGACAAAGAGAAGAACGCTGCGCAGGCTTGCGAAAAAATTTGTGCTGTGTACGGTGAAGGTACTTTATCAAAATCTGCTGCGCGGAAATGGTTCGCTCGCTTTCATTCTGGTAATTTTTATGTGAATGATGAGTCACGCTCTGGTCGTCCAATCACTGAAAAAGCTGATGAAATTCTTGAAAAAGTCCAGCAAGATAAGCATATCAGCAGTGTCGATATTGGTATGGAGCTAGGCATTGACCACAAAACTGTTTTGAACCATTTACACAAAGCTGGCTACAAAAAAAGCTCGATGTATGGGTTCCTCACGAGTTGAGTGCGAAAAACATGATAGACCGAATTAACATTTGCGATGCGCTGATGAAACGCAATGAAATCGAGCCATTTCTGAAACGTGTAATAACCGGTGATGAAAAATGGATCGCCTACGACAATCGGAAGCGTCAAAGATCGTGGACAAAGGATGGTGAGCCCTCACAAGCGTTCGCGAAGCCAGGATTGACGGCGAAAAAGGTGATGCTGTGTGTGTGGTGGGACTGTAAGGGAGTCGTCCACCATGAGCTACTTGCAGTTGGTCAGACGATTAATTCTCAACTCTACTGTGAACAACTAAAGAGATTATGCCAAGCAATTGAAAGAAAACTGCCCCAATTGATTAATAGGAAAGGTGTTGTCTTCCATCATGACAACGCCCGACCACACACTTCTTCGATGACCCGTCAAAAATTGCGAGAGTTTGGTTGGGAAGTTTTGATGCATCCACCGTATAGTCCAGACATAGCACCCTCTGACTATCGCTTATTCGGATCTCTGCAGAACTCTCTCAATGGAATTAAGCTGCTTTCAAAAGAAGCCTGTGAAAACCACTTGATTCAGTTTTTCAACCGGAAACTACAGAAGTTCTTCACCGATGGCATCATGGCTCTACCCGAAAAATGGCGAAATATTGTCGATAATAATGGAGTATATTCGGTTTAAATAAATTCATTTTCATACTATAAGAAAACCAGTTGAATTTTACTAAAAAACGCCACAAACTTTTTCCCAGACCCAATATATATATTGTTCAAGTTAGTTTTTCCCAACAAGACGTAACTTCTTCTCTTTAACTTAAAAAATATATATTTGATGACAGCAAAGTGTTCTTTATTTGACCCTAATCTCCCTGGAATATTTGCAAAACCTGTTTGGAAAACCTGGAAAAGTCGGGGAATTTCTGAGTCAGCAATGCGTAACAACCCTGTGTATCCACAGAGTGACGGCTAGACTCTATGATCTACACCCTACCTGTAATATAAGTATATAACTGACGCGTTGTGAGGGAGTAAGAAAGCGACCCGGTCTGTGAGACCGTGCTATATATTTTAGTTGGCTACTCGATAGTAGCCCCACGCGACAATAAACTGCTGCAAGACCTGTATGTAAGACCTGTGGCATTAGCAAGGTTGGGCGGTCAGCTGCGTCGGAGGCGGACTTTATTCCCGCCTCCTCTGTTATTAGCAAGGCGTTCTATTCGTAATACATTTCTGTTTTGTCAATGTGAACCGATTTGGTTGTATTTATTTTTACTCCTTATAATTTATTACTCCTTATGTATAACCTGACATTGTTATTTGGTAATATTTCCACGACGCGATACGATCCGATATATTCATCGTCAATTTTTCTGGACTTTACAGGCTTTTCCAACCACACATAATCTTAAACTTGAAAGGAGTGATTTTTGATTCTGCTGTCGTAGATTGTTGAGCGTAGTTTTTCTCGTAAAAAGTCATTTCTTGCCGCTTTGTTCGCCAATCGCAGTAAGACCATGCCGCTGAATAAATAGTCGTATAAATAATATTTTAGTTTGTAGTTGAATTGTAACGGAATTCCGTCGATTTTTGCGAATTCCAGTTCAAATGGCGAGAATTTAGTCCCGTCGTGAGCACTCGTGTTAAAAGAGAACATCGCCAAAGGCATCCAGCAGTCCCGATTCCGCCGACGATCTACGAATTGTTTTAAATATTCGGTTTGTGCATGATGGCTGCGCTCAAGTGATCCACTAGACTAAGGGTGGCAAACACTTGTTTAACTCATGAAATTTGATCCTCGGTGCGAAATGAAGACTTTCGGCGTCCTGTAAGTACATATGAATTTATTTGTGAACCGTGAGGCGCTGAGTTTTTAGTCAAATTATTCTGGATAGTCAGTATATTTTTTGGAGTCTGTTAATGTGTCCGTGATCACGATAGGTTGACGATGTTTAACGCGAATTAATTTCCGACCTTGACAATCTCCCCGATGCATGATAAAATATTAAATATTTTCCTTAATCTTTTTCCAATAGTATTGCGGATATTAGTAGATACGTCTTGCTCATTCCTTTGTGATCGCCAATAGTTGATACATGGCTTTTCTGCGCGATTTAATCCCAGAGATGTGGCAGGGGTACAATTTACGTTTTTGCACAGATTGAAATTGCGACGCCTGTGTCGCGAAAATTTGACGCAAAGAGCTTTTTAAGAGGTTATACGCAGTTGAAAATTTCAAAAACTTGGGTTTTTATTGCATTTTCAGAATATATATATATTTGAGTATATTCTCTGAAAATTTCAAATCGATTCACCAAATATTTTTGGAGATACATGCATATTTGTGAAAAATTTTTAACGATGGGTAAACGAATTTTGAAATATGAACGCGTTTTTCCCAAAAACGGCTCAACCGAACGGTCTGCAATTTTAACACAACCTTCTCAAATATATTCTTCAGGTATTAATCGAAGAAATAAGATTTCAGATAATTATTTCTATTTTTTTAAAACAATTCAACGAAAAAATTTTGGTCGAAAATTGGAATTTTTTCTTTTTGGAGCCGCTATTTTGTTAAAAATCACAATTTCGACTATTCCTTCGATCAATACCTAGATTTATCTATCCACCAATAGAATCTTTTTGGTTTTTTTATTTTAGATAATCCAAAACGGAGATATCGTGCTCACCACCAGACACTTTTTTTGTAGTACCTCCAGGAGATCGTCTACAGGAGCAGTGTAAATCAATATTTGTGAAAATGAAAAATGCTGATATAGAGTTAAAAGCTTCTACTACATTTATTAATACTTCTTGTATTAGTCAAGTAAAATTTCTTTTCAGAAAAACTTCGTGCAGAAACGACTTTTTTGGCCTTGCAACTGCGTATAACCCCTTAATCCTCTGCTATCCCTGTCGTAGAACGAGTCGTTATCCAAAAAAAGCCCCGAGAATATTTACGTCGTGTGCTTCCGCATTAATTCCCGCAGTGTCTCTGAACAGGGTGTCACCACATTAGGGTCAAGATTAGTCGACATATGTCTGCCATACACGAGCCCATCGGAGTAAAATTTCTCGTTCTTTTGCACTAACACCTCCCCTAGTGTAGCATCGGTGCTGCTTAATTCATCCCAATCGACAATCCCTTAGTCTATAAGTAGTCGGGCAATGTGAAAAACGATGGCTTTGTCCTTAGAGAACCAATATGCAACGCGAGAGGCTTCTTGTGTTAAGTATTGGTCGATTACGTTGACTGGGTTTGCTTCGGTTTCTGAGGTCAAATCACTAAACTCGTTATATCTTTCGACTTACGTCAGTGTTGGTTCATCCGGGAGCTCCGAGGCGAGTTCTCAATCGGCTACTGCTTCCTTTCGTGATGCTACGTAAACCGAACCTGAAGATTCTATTACGCGTTCTCGTTCCGGTCAGTTGATGAGATTGTTGATGTGCGCGGATCCACCGATCTTCAAAGATTACTTGTTGTAGGTATTTAAGGTTGTATCTTTTGAGGTATTACATACTACTTCATCACAAGGATCATCCCAGCTTGTAACCGCTTCGTCCTACCAAAAATTGGAGGTGAATTCGTATACCATTATTTGTTGGTGTTTCTTCGGCCTGGGACGTCGTCGTCGTTCCAACTCGTCGGACGACGAGCGAAGGCGTTTCGGACGACTCGCGGGACATTTGGATTTTTTTGCAGTTTTAGGTAATACGTCGGATTTCAAAATGAGTAATTCTTCATGAATATGCATTCGATGCCTCATTTGGCTTTGTCGGTGGTCCAGGGACCCGTACTTCCGTTTAGTATTTAAATGAGGTTTTTCGATGTCTTATTTATTGTCGGTGGGCGACTTACTTCACAGATCTAATTCTGAGCTCAAAGTCTCTTCCGCTTTATCGACGCGCCATTTCTGGGCGCGCGTTGAATAATGGCAAGCATCTCGTCTATCGAACGGGATGGCCCGTCGTCAAACTCATCAATATTTATAGTAGAGTAGTCTACTTTTGAATCTGTAACTGAACGGTTGGTCTCGTCGTGTCGGCTCGGGAACCGGGGTAATATGTAAAATACTATATTATTCCTACGATAATTAATTGGACTAGTGTCAATTAATTATAATATATCGGTTTAATCTGTGTTATCTAAACCTACTGTTTATTTACTACGTTTACACGAGTTTCTACTCCTTACTGGCATACGATCCCAAAAAATAGCTCTTTTAAATATTATACGATCAACCGTACAATTCCATTTACGTGTCGACCGGTATAAGATTTTGGTGGATGAGGTGAGATCTGCCTAAATGAACGTAGCATGTAAAGTTTAACGAACGATTGAAAAATTTTACGAAACGTGAAGTGTCAATGGTATTGAAGTAATCCCGTCGCAAGTAACTATATCTACTCGCACGGAAGCCACCTGTACAGTTGAAGAAAACCTGGTTGAACCTAATTCGTAGTCGTTAGGGTGGACGGACGGTACAATTAGACACACAGACGTTGAATTGTGAGAAGTTCGGATCGACTGGGTACGTCAAGACGCGAACCTAAGCTGCAAGTGAAGTGTGGTTGCAGCAAAGCTGTCGCGTAAGTGTTGGCGATGTAACTGAGGACGAGAACCAACCAATTCAGAGGGTCAACGGTGCCAGGAAAGATGTCTCCGACCGACAGTGGGATACCGACATCACCGCTAAAGGGAGCCAGCACGACTACACTAGAATGCATCCCTTGGGTCAACGCCATGGAAAGAATCATCATTCTTTAAGTGGCGGTTATCATTTTTTACACATACGGCCTAGTCAAAATCCCAAAGCCAGTCGTCACGCTTGTAAAAACAAAATTTTTTTTTTTAAATGTACAAATATAGTACATAAAAATTTTTCTTACCAGAATTTCGGTGCAAAAGTTTCCGAACGTGAAGTAACGCCGTCGCACAAGATCCCACATTACTCAAGGAGACCGTGTACTCTCGGTGCCGGAGCGAATCAGGGAACGCTACGAATCATTAGAGAGAAGGCAGCGTGAGCTCGACGGAGAGCTCCGGCTACGAGGGGCGGAAACTCCTCATGCCAGGAGGAACTTGGTAGACACCCTGCACGTAGTAGGGACAGAACGAGCTAATAGCCGTCCTGAGGGATCTAATTGAGAAACTGACGCGACGCCTGCTTGGGATAGAGACAATCCATGCGGGACAGAGCTAGCAAGCTGTCTTTGAATCACGGATGCTGGATCTGGGGTTGGCATTAAAAAATATAAAGAATTTCGACGGCAGCGACTCCAATAAGTTAGACGCTTTCGTACGGTCTTGCGAGACCGTATTCAGAATGATCGCAGAATCGGACCATGAAGTGCAACTGGAATTAGTGCTTAGTAGCAAACTCGATAAAAGAGTTGCTCATGAAATGAAACATAAAACTGTATTCACAGTAGCAACGCAGTTCAAAACCGAGTTGGAGTCCTCGTAGCAAGAGGCCTTCAAATAGGCAAATAGAGAGCATTGCAGCATACGCAGTCAGGGCAGAGAGAATAACTGTCAACATTATAGAAAAACTCAGCGTTGGCATTTCCGCCGAACGGGACGTCAGAATGATAGAACGGGTTACATGGAAAAGTGCTCAGGTACATTTCGAAAATGGGGTACATGGGTAAGTACAAATCCTACGCGAAAAACGTACGCCACGCGCCACCAAGAAAGAGCATACTACAGATGCTGCAGGTAACGTTACCAGTAGAGAGTGTTACTGCCGACGATTTTGACATCGCCGTGCCATTTGCTATTGAAGGGATCCTAACGCTGAAAGCAGATATCAGGGCGCCACGTAGCATATTTTAAAAGAGCTGTCTAAGCCCTAAAACCCCAATAGAGGACAGCCATGTGGAGTTGCAGGAGGTGGATGGCGTGCGATTCACACCCCTATGCTAAGCAGAGCTCTTGCTCGAGATGCCAGCGGTCACGATAAATCATAGGTTTTACGTCGTGTCGGATGACGTGGTATTAGCTGTGCACGGGCTACTGGGGATGGAGATCATCAAGAAGCATAGTGCAGACATAGTACAGCATAGTGGAGAGAGAATTTCAAATTATACGGACACTCAATGTCACTGATCGACGGGTGGACCAGAATAAAACTCCTCGGAGCGAGATGCTTACATACGTAGCGATGAAAAGCCGATTGGTCGGGCTGTTGACAAGGAATAATAATTACATTTGGCCAAGAAAAAAAATCCTTTTTCACCAGGATAACGCTCGGGTTCACATGCAAAATAAGCTCAGATGATAATTCAAAATAAGGCTTGAACAAAAACGCAAAATGATAACTTTAACAGCAACGCAAAATGAATTCTAATGACAACGCAAAATAAATTCTAATAGCAACGCAAAGTAAGGTCAGGTAGTAGTGTATAATAATAGAACGAAAATATAAACCAAAATACCAATTCAACAGGTGACACAAAATAATAGAACGTAGATGTAGTGAAAAACATAAACTGAAATAGTAACGCCAAGCAATTAAAAGAAAATACAACGCAAAATGCAAGTTTAAATACTAACGCAAAATGCAAGTTTAAATACTAACGCAAAATAATAGAAGGTAAAGATAAAGCAGGATATAGGTTCAAATAATAACGCAAACCACTGGGAAGAAAATACAGTGCAAAATACCGGTTCAACTACTACCGCAAAGTAATAGTATGAAAAGGTAATGTAAAATGTGAACAATGTAAAAGGATGATGCAGAAATAAAACTTACATAAGAACGCAAATTGAGACTTGAATAGTGATGCTAAATAAAGGAACCGAAAGGAAGCTCAAAGTTTTTTGCGCCAGCTACGTAATGGCATAGCTCTGTTAACACAATTCAATCCGTTAATCAAATATAGACGATGACGCGTAGGACTAGCTAGCGGGATTGCACGAGGGTGCATCTCAAAGTAGTGATTAAATCAAAGCTCTACGTTTAAATGTACCTTTAGTTCTCTACAGGTGGGGAGGGGTTTTACGTCAGATTAATCTATTCATATTTCTGATATACTTTTCGTACGGAATTAAAAATTATTTATAATATATATTGCACATGATATGTGCATATTATATAATATATAAGCCACCACTCACGTTATATCTTGTATCCGGGTACTACCAGGTGTCTATAATGGCGGTAACACGTGGTCGAATATGGGAAATTGCTTATTACGTATTTCTCTATTGGTGTGGGGTCTGCTCTAGTCCTAAATGATTCTTTATTCCGCAATATTCGGTAATTCCTTAATAAATTTACTCGTTTGGCTATCTGTTATAATTGTTCGACCGGTCTCGCTCGCTGGCTGCCTCGAAGTGACGAGAGATGCGGTGCCGGTGTCTGGTTCAAACGCGGAGCTCCCATCGTACGTTAGCTTTCGTACAATTGTGCAGTCCCCTATTCGTGCGAGTATGTGGTGAGGCAGGCGTCGATTCAGCTCGTTGAGCTGTAGTGTCAGTGAGCGTAGTGTTGTGCCGTGTAGACAAGATGGCGGCGCCCATGGAGAGTGACAATCGGGACGTGCGATGAGATAGCTTACACATCGTTGGTGCCGTGAAAAGCGATGTCAAGATGAGTTTGCACGTCGTTGGTGTAATGACAAGTGATATAGAGACCTGACGCCCAAGCAAGTTGGTTTTTTGGTGTGTCATTATTAGAGATCTTTCTTGCAAAAGATCGATAGCGTAGGTTTCCAGGCGGCGGTGATTCATACCCCGAGTTGCAACACGCCAAAACACCAACTTAGAAAAACAATTGGTTTTTCTGATGAAAAACCAATTCTGATGAATTGGTTAAACTGATGAAACGTTAATATAAATTTTCATATATACAGCCGTTCATTAAATGTTAATTTGTTATTTATTACTGTCATTAAAACAGAAATCATGCATTAATGATGGCAGAGCCACGGTAGCATAATTGGTAACGTACCAGGCTAGAATTCTGGAGGTCCCGGTTCTATCCCGGGCTGTGGCGATATTTTATCACGATTTATTTAGAAAGTAAAATTGGTGAGGTCTGGTTGCTTCATTGATTCTTAATGAATGAGTGAGACAATCAGAGCTGACAAAATATTAATGATTCGATTATTAGAGATCTTTCTTGCAAAAGATCGTAAGCGCAGGAATCGAAGCGGCGCTGACGCTCACCTGGAGTTGCGACACGCCAAAACACCAACTTAAAAAACAATTGGTCGCGACTGACGAAACGTTAATATACCTACTGTGTATTTACAACGGTCACGCGAGTTCCGACTCCTTATTGGCACACGATCCCAAAAAATAACTCTTTTAAATATTATACGATCTGCCGTACAATTCCATTTACGTGTCGGCCGACATAAAATAAAGTTCTCGATGCTGACGACGTAATGCTCGGACAACCGGCGAATGCGATGTTCCTTCTCTCTTTCTCTCTCATGGCCAGACATGTATAAAAAAAAATAATATCTAAAATAAAGAAATAATCAATCCTATTGTAATAAATAAAATAATAGGAGGACGTAGCATTTCTTCAGGCTGGTATTTTGCTACGTTACAATACATATCCGCACATGCACTTTTTCCGAGCATGAAACAAAACAATATTCTGCGGTTGTTACGTCCTACCAACAGATCTTGATTTGTTCTTTAAAACAAGATGTGGATGCACACATGGACGCCACAGGATTTTGGGCAGAAATTAGGTCTCGCTTGAACCGGGCTTCACCGGTAGGGAGGAGACCTTCACTAACCTTAGAAATTTTAACTAATGTGGGCTGAACAGAAATTCTCCCTCGAGTTCAAAACGAATATTATAAGAATGGTAATAGCTGGTTACTCACCGGTTACGGCCGTTCATTGTGTTAGGCTGCGTGGTTGAACGTAGGGCGTAGCGGGTATATCATAATCATTCGTGATGACTGGGATGTTGCTCAGCTTGATGGTTGTACGATGCCTTCGCTGGACCACCTTGGTGAATCGCCGATGGGTCGCTGATTGTCGTGGAATAGCTTCGGGGTTCTTCCTTGGCACCGGAACCGCTGGTTCAGGGACTGGGTGGTTCGGTACGGCAGGTACTCCTGTACTGGTTTCGCGTTACTGATTATGACCAGTTTTGAAGGAGGCTGTATCGCACGCGTTCGTTGAGCTACTTTTGCTATGGTACGGTTGTTGCCCCTTGGTAAACGACAATTATTAATGGGTTCACTGAGGGCGATCAAACCGGTTGCGATTTGCTCCGGTGTGAGCGTGTCTTTTAGGGAATTCACTAAGCTCAGTGTTTGAGCAACGAGCAAGGAAATGCCATTAATCCGTTCCAGCTCCCAAAACACCACCTCAGTTGTTTTTGTTAAGTGTTTTTGAATAAGAAAAATGTATTTACAAGAAGAAACATTTATTTATAAATAACAAATACATATTCTATAAAAACATAATAAAAGAAAAAGTGAAGTGCTTACGGAAGCGCTTAATTTTCGTCACTGGTCTTCGCTTTTTTCGTCACGCTTTGCTCATTTTCACCTGCAGATCGATTAAAAAAACTGTCCAAGGAGGTTTGTTTCTTCCTCCCTTTCAGGATATTGCGGAAATGAGTTAGGCAAGTTGAACAACTCCGATGCGCGACCAGTTGCAACTTTTTTGGGGTGATTTTTATCCACGAATTCTACAACTTTCTCCCACATTCCCAAGATCTCCTTTATATCTCTTGTAGAGATAACCTCCTTCATCTCTGGCTCCTCTTCAAAACTAATTTTTCGTTGAACCACCGTTAGCTGCCGAGAATGCAGATCGTGTAACTCCTCGGTTGTCAGCTCCTGAGACTGTTCCTCGACGAGTTCGTTCACATCTCTCTCATCAACCTCCAGACCCATGGATTTTCCCAGAGAAGCAATCTCCTCTACCACTGACACTTCGGGTTCCAATCCTTCAAAGGCCCTTTCAGCTACAGCCTCAGGCCACAGCTTCTTCCATGCAGAGGTTAAGGTCCTCGTTGTAACACCCAGCCAGGCCTGATCAACAATTCTTAGGCATATCACGATGTTAAAGTGGTCCTTTCAGAACTCTCGAAGGGTAAGGTTTGTGTTCTCCGTCACCTCAAAGCAGCACCGAAAAATGTGCTTGGTGTACAACTTCTTAAAATTAGAAATCACCTGCTGATGCATGGGCTGCAGGATAGGAGTGGTGTTGGGTGGTAGGTAGAGAACCTTCATAAACTTAAACTTTTCGAGTAAATCATCTTCGAGATCTGGTGGGTGAGCAGGGGCATTGTCGAGGACGAGAAGGGCTTGCATGGGTACTGTGTTCAAAAAGTAAGGTGAATTTTTAATTTAAACGTCCCGCGTTAACCGAATCGGACAAATGAATTTTTTTTCAAGTTAGTAGGACTGTTAGTGACATCTGCGACAAATTACATGTCAATATCATCATTAGTTTTTAGTTTACGCTTGGTTTTGTGAACAAAGAAAAGTGAATTTGGCGATTTTTACGATGTCAAATTTTGTTGAGCAAAGAAGTGCTATTAAATTTTGCTTGCGGAATGAAATTTCCGCCTCTGAAACGTATCGAATGTTACAAAAGGTCTTCGGTGACGAGACTATGTCACGGAAAAATGTTTACAAGTGGTACGAAGACTTCAAAGAAGGCAGAGAACGTGTTGATGATTTGGAACGCTCTGGACGACCATCGACGTCAATTGATGAGCAACACATCAAGAAAATCAAGGAATTGGTGCTCGAAAATCGTCGATTAACAATTCGAGACCTTGCCGACATGCTTGCAATATCAATTGGATCAGTGCAAGCAATTTTAAAGAATAATTTGTGCCTCAGAAGAGTCAAATCGCGTTTGGTGCAAAAATTTCTCAATTTTTTCGACTCCACTCCACTCATGTCGCTCCACAACCACCGTATTCGCCTGATTTAGCACCGTGTGACTTCTGGCTGTTCCCAAAGCTCAAGAGACCACTCCGGGGAAATCGTTTTGAGTCGATTGAAGAGATCAAACGTGAATCGCTACGCGCGATTGGAAAAAACGTTGGCATAAGTGTAATGTAGCTAGGGGGGGATTATTTTGAGGGGGACGAAATCGATTTGGAAGAATAAATTTAAAAAATTTATTTTAAAACAAAATTCACCTTACTTTTTGAACACAGTAGTAGGTTGTTTTCCTGTAGATATTTTTTAACAGAAGGGCCAGGTTTATCCACTCCACAAAGAATTTCCTGGTGACCCACGCCTTCGGATTTGCCCTCCACATAACTTGCAGTTTTTCTTTTAAAATCTTATGTGACTTAAAGGCTCTGGGATTTTCCGAATGGTATACTAGCAGAGGCTTGATTTTGCAGTCGCCACTTGCATTGGCGCAAAGTGCTAGAGTTAATCTATCCTTCATGGGTTTGTGACCTGGCATCGTCTTCTCCTCTGCCGTTATGTAAGTCCTATTCGGCATCCTTTTCCAGAAAAGCCCTGTCTCGTCACAGTTGAAGACTTGCTGGGGGATGTATCCTTTGGCTTCTATCAGTTCGGAAAACGTTTTGATGTAAACCTCAGCTGCCTTCACATCCGAACTTGCTGCCTCACCATGCCTGACGACGGAGTGAATGCCGGTCCTTTTCCTAAAGTTGTCAAACCAGCCCCGACTGGCTTTAAACAAGTCTTCCGATTCCTTGTTTGTGGAAGTGTGTGGGATCTGCTTCAGCAAATCACCGTAAATCGCTCGTGCCTTCTCACATATGATGCGTTGTGTTAAGGTTCCTCCTTGACGCTGCTTCTCTGTCACCCACAACATCAGTAGTTTCTCCATCTTTTCGTGGAGAGAGGTCCGGAGCTTAGAAATTATTGTAATGCCCTTAGCTGGCATTATACCCTTTATCAACTCCTTCTGTTTAAGCACAGTACATATCATTGATGTGCTACGCTCGTACATCCTCGCCAAGTCAGTTACTCGCACAGTTACTCGCACACCTTGCTCATGTTTTTCTATGATTTCACGCTTTAATTCAATAGACATCATCTTCTTCTTTATACCCATGGTTATAAAAATAAATGTGATAATGTTTTGTAAATGTACAAAAAGCAAAAAACGCGAACCCAACTTATCAAAAATGCTTCGAAAACGAGGGAAACAAGCACACAGACTGAGGTCTAGTCTGAGGTGGGAGAAACTGTTAGACACTGCACACGACCCAACATGCGGGGCGCATGTTGGGTCGTGTGCAGCGGTGTAGTGTGCGATTCCTCGTATCTCAAATCTTACTCTCATCTCAAAGCAAAATATCGCTCGCTCGGCGGCTCGTATCTCAAAACACTCGTATATTAGGGCACTCGTATATCGAGGTACCACTGTATTTACATGAGGACGCTTGACGTAACAGTCAAACTTAATATCTTACCTCGTCTTTGTATCAGTCAATTATACGTATACTCATTATTCACACATACGCAACTTTTCGGTTAGTCGTATGAATTGCAACTTATTCATGCACAAAGACAGAGATTCCTTTCAGAATATATATATATATGACCATGATTGAAAACGTTATTGTAGCAAGGTATCAGAAAATAAACTAAACATTTTCTTAGCTGCTTGCTTATACAGGGTGGCTGATTTTTCTAAAGACATTGAAATATTTCGAAAACTACGCATCGGATCAAAAAAAGTTCTGAATAAAGTTTGTTCGCCTGGAAGGGGGTCATCCAATGATATCAAAGTCGACCCCTCACCCCTACCCCCTGGGGTGGGGGTGGGGGCAACTTTGAAATCGTAAATGGGAACCCCCAATTTTTATTGCAGATTCGGATTCCCCATAAAAAAAAAGTAACTTTTATCCAAAACATTTTTTTTCGGTTCGTGGTAGATGGCGCTGTAATCGCAAGGGACCTGATTTTTGCGAATATCTCGAGAAATTACACATCGGAACGAAAAAAGAAAAAAGACATGTTTCATTTTTCAAAAAGCAATTCAACGATACGAAACTGGATCCACCTTCCCCCCATCCTTACCCCAGTGTGGTGAAAATGGAAGTTGCTTCAAAATCGTGATTGGGAAACCCTATTTTTTTCCTGGTTTTCCATGACAAAATTCATTGATTTGACTTTATTGTTGATATGAAAATTTCTCACACATGGCGCTGCAATCGAAAGCATGTATTCGTTTATCAATAAGTTAATAACTACTTTTAGCGTTAGAGGCCACCTCTGCCGATGCATCGGCCATTGAAATCACGGTTCAATACTTCCCGTGCTGTTATTAAGTAATGCGCTGGGCAACCGTCATGCTGAAACCACATAATTTGGCGAATGAGCAATGCAACGTCCTCAAGTAGAGGTTGTAGTTCATGTTCCAGGAAATTTCGATATTTGATTCCATTTAAAGTACCATCAATAAAATAAGGACCAATGAGTTTGCTACCTACAATTCCACACCAAACGTTAAGTGACCAGGGACGTTGATGTTCAAATTGTCGTAACCAGTGGGGATTTTGCACACTCCAGTAATGCATGTTATGCCGATTGACGGCACCATGGTTTGTGAATGTGGACTCATCTGAAAATAGTACATTAGCGAAGAAATTGGAATTCATTTGTATTTGCTGAACTGCCCATTCACAAAATTCTACTCGCAGACGAAAATCATCACCATGAAGGTCCTGATGCAGTGAAATGTGGTATGGGTAATACTTGTGACGATGCAATATTCTGAGAATACTATCTCTAGAAATTCCGGAATCCCGATGTAATTGCCGAGTGCTTACATGAGGGTTTTGTTGAACAGCTGCTAGCACATCAATTTCATTAGCTTCTCCTGTGACAGTGATTCTTCGTTTTCTTTTTTTTAGGTTGTACACTACCGTCAGACATAAAGGATTGAAAAACTTCGTAAAAAAAAGAACGTGAGCGAACATTATCTGGAAAACGCTTAGCATACAAGGCAACAGCATCGTCAACACTCCGCCTACATTCACCAAAAATCAGAATCATTTCAGATTTTTCTTCTATGGTTGCAGCATTCATTTCGAACTCGTACTTCAGTTTAAGGAATGAAGGGTAAAGATAGTCAAGTGAAGGGACAATGTTCGAGGTGTTTTCAGTTAAAATCGTTTATATTGACCTTGACGCGCCACTGTGACCGTATGGTGAACTACAGGCTTATAAAAGCCAGTGCAGCGTTGTCAAAGATGACCATTTACGATTTCAGGGTGGGGGTGAGGGCCTCTCCTGTGTACAATCATTCGAGGAAAGAATAAATAAGTGTCTAGAAGTTCAAGGTCACAATTTCGAACATTTAATCTAATGTATTGAACAGTGAGAGGCAAGGGGACTCACCTCAAATAAGCACCCCGATGGTGAGAGGCAAGGGGACTCACGTGAAACAAGCACCCCGATGGTGAGAGGCAAGGGGACTCACCTAAAACAAGCACCCCGATAGGAACAAAAACTACTACGTCCACGTCGTTGTTCCTGGGTAACGCTAAAAGTAGTTGTTGACTTATTGATAAACGAATACATGCTTTCGATTGCAGCGCCATGTGTGAGAAAATTTCATATCAACAATAAAGTCAAATCAATGGATTTTGTCATGGAAAACCAGGAAAAAAATAAGTTTTTCCAATCACGATTTTGAAGCAACTTCCATTTTCACCACAATGTAGTAGGGATGGAGGGGAGGGTGGATCGAGTTTCGTATCGCTGAATAGCTTTTTGAAAAATGAAACATGTCTTTTTTCTTTTTTCGATCCGGTGTATAATTTCTCGAGATATTCGCAAAAATCAGGTTTCTTGCGATTACAGCACCATCTATCACGAATCAAAAAAAAATGTTTCAGGTAAAAGTTACTTATTTTTATATGGGGAATCCGAATCTGCAATAAAAAATAGGGATTCCCATTTACGATTTCAAAGTTGCCCCCATCCCCACCCCAGGGCGTAGGGGTGAGGGGTCGACTTTAGTATCATTGGATGACCCGCTTCCAGGCGAACAAATTTTATTGAAAACTTTTTTTGATCCGATGCTTAGTTTTCGAAATATTTTAATGTCTTCAGATAAATCGGCCACCCTGTATATATATACTGTTCAAAAAGTAAGGTGAATTTTGTTTTGAAATTAAAATTTTTTATTTATTCTTCTAAATCGATTTCGTCCCCCTCAAAATAATCCCCCCTAGCTACAATACACTTATTCCAACGTTTTTTCCAATCTTTGAAGCATGCTAAAAAGTCGTCCTCAGGTATAGCCTTCAATGCGTGTAGCGATTCACGTTTGATCTCTTGAATCGACTCAAAACGATTTCCCCGGAGTGGTCTCTTGAGCTTTGGGAATAGCCAGAAGTCACACGGTGCTAAATCAGGCGAATACGATGGTTGTGGAGCGACATGAGTGGAGTTTTTGGCGAAAAACTCACGAAGAACCAAACGCGAATTTTGGCACCAAACGCGATTTGCCTCTTTTGAGGCACAAATGATCCTTCAAAATTGCTTGCACTGATCCAATTGACATTGCAAGCATGTCGGCAAGGTCTCGAATTGTTAATCGACGATTTTCGAGCACCAATTCCTTGATTTTCTTGATGTGTTGCTCATCAATTGACGTCGATGGTCGTCCAGAGCGTTCCAAATCATCAACACGTTCTCTGCCTTCTTTGAAGTCTTTGTACCACTTGCAAACATTTTTCTGTGACATAGTCTCGTCACCGAAGGCCTTTTGTAACATTCGATACGTTTCAGCGGCGGAAATTTCATTCTGCAAGCAAAATTTAATAGCACTTCTTTGCTCAACAAAATTCGACATCGTAAAAATCGCCAAATTCACTTTTCTTTGTTCACAAAACCAAGCGTAAACTAAAAACTAATGATGATATTGACATGTAATTTGTCGCAGATGTCACTAACAGTCCTACCAACTTGAAAAAAAGTTCATTTGTCCGATTCGGTTAACGCGGGAAGTTTAAATAAAAAATTCACCTTACTTTGTGAACACAGTATATATATATATATATATATGATATTATTGCTTGCTTATATATATATAAGCAAGCAGCTAAGAAAAATTCTCTGATACCCTGCTACAATAACGTTTTCATTCATGGTCAGGGTGGTTAATCGGTCATCGAAAAGAAAATTGATAGAATTCCTACTGAAGCGTATATACTTATTGAAGTGGCGGTGGTCAAAAAGAAATTTGCAAGTCACCTATTATGGGATCATCCAATCGGTGCTTCGTAAGCTTCGGGGTATACTGTGAGTGCCACCAATGTAATTTCGTTGATGTACTGTGACGGGTTATTTTTGGCGAACCGTCACAAAGTCGGGCAGAGCAGGGCTGACCGCGGTTCACCTGTTCGTTCGGCGAAAAGTCTCCCCGAGGCGATCCAACAGGGCAAAAATATAGTGTGCGAATCGACCAATATTCACTTCGTGTTTCTTTTGTTTTCTTTTTTTGGCATGATACTCCCGAGTGGGCGACGGCCCGAGCACAGGGTTATCAGCATAAACAAGAAGGTCAGCCGCGGGAGCTTGAAGGACACTGATGTATCAACGAGAGAAGGGATCTCGAGTCTGCGTAGCCGCTATGTTGGAAGGCTCACGGGGACCGGGAGATGCAATGATCTCGGGCGGCCTTTGAATTTTCGCTGCGCTGCGAAGTCTTTTTCTTTTCGTTCGCTTCAGGCTGCTACTACGTGCGAGGCATTGAAGCTATCGCTAGAGCCGTTGCTAGCTCGGATATTAAACCCAGTTGCGAGTACCGTTACCACGTTTCAAATTTTATTGGTGGCTACGATTTGGGGGGAGGGAGTTTATCGGCTCAGACAACGAGAGCCAACGTATTATCGGGGACTCTTGCGCCGTTTTTTGTATAACGAGGACGTGTATACCGGGTCTACTGCCGTGTCTGATCGACGAGAACCGACGCCTGCCCCCCGCGATTCTGGACCGCTGTGAGATTATTTCTCGAGAGGATCCCGATACTGCAACTATTCGGTAAGGCCGCCGTTCGTCTCTGGTTTGAGTGTGTGAGTTAGCTCCAGTAATTTTGGTGAAAAATCCCGAGCGATACTGCCGTGCCGAAAATCTAACGTCTTATTATAGCGGTCAAACAGCTACCGCCCGGTATTTCGAATTTGCAATAACTCGCTTCCCGAGAATTAAAGGATCGCCGAAGGGGTTCCATTTCGTTGTCATCGTTAAATATTTATTTATTGTAAATTTGAGCGCATTGATGGTTCCGGTGTGTCGTATGCGTGTGTTTGCGAGATCGAGAGCAATATTGGGTGTAAGAACGATGCGTTGATAACTTGGAGCGTACCGTTGAGAGAGTCGAGCTCTCGTTTGAATCCTGGAGAGTTTATCCGTGTTAGTTATTCTGTTTGATTTCTTCCGTCGTAATTATTTCGTTTAATTTCAATCGCATTATTCTTACTGTTTTATTTGATGTCTCTTATTTATTTTATTTATCGTAATCCGTTTAATCATTGTATTTATGACGTTAACTCATTTATCGTTTGTAATCTAATTAATTTCGGTTAAATGTTGTCACCAGTCCAAAAGCTTTTGTGAAATAGTGTAAGGAAAATTGAAACGACGGGAATCTAGCACGTTATCATTTTTCGCTTCCCGACCGTTCTTCCGATCATTTTGTTCAATCTACCGCAATAAATTTTTATTATATTTTCGATTTCCTAACGGCCGTATCGAGATTTTCTGTGCGAGACACCTCTGACTGACCTATCCCCTCTACCATCTACCAAGGCTGCAGCGAAGCCGAGCTGGCGCCGTTTATTCCGCGTGCGAATTAAATTTGTCTCGGGAAATAATTTATTCAACGATGCACTCGAGCATCGTTGTAATTATCATTGCACTCGGTATAAATCGTCATATTATAACCGTGATAGAGACTCAGAGTATTGCATTAATTATGTAATACATTGAAAATCTGACGCGGTTGTTCAGCGTGTTTCAATCAAAACAACGAATAAAAAAGTGCACATATTTGGGATATCGTTTTGCATAACATGCAGATAAATCCGACTGACGACGCATGCATGTTTTATAGTACCGCTTAAGAAATCAGTAGAGTCAAAGAAAAAAGAAAAACAAAGACAAACTATCGACGGGGTTTTTATTTTATGGTTTCGAGGCACAACAGCACAGCTAACACGATTATAAATCGACCTGAATTCACGAACCTAGGTTATGTATTTCGAAGCGTGTCTGTACGACATGTTTCGATATCATAGATATAAAGACAGATTGCGTCGATTGTGGCAAGCGGGAATTCGTATTTATCGATGACCGCCGGCGAACTCGTAAAATTAGCATTATCTCCAAAATTTGAAAAAAAAACTATTTGTATTACTTGTAGTAGTATACGGTGCGCTATGGCGACGCCCACTTCGATCCCCACTCTTTCGGCCTGCTGAGATAGCTCGGTCCGAGGTGAGTGAGGGTAAGAGTGGGGAGAGGGTAGCGAGTAGTCGTTACCGCGCACCGTGTGTTATTATTATTATCATAATAATGACAATTATTCAGATCATGATAATTGCATTTTTTTTAATTTTTATGTGATAATAAATACATTTTTACATTGAATACAGGTTAGAGTGTACAATATTTATATGACTTAGATAGCATTGCATTTTTTTTACTTCTTGTAGAGCGCAATGATATACTATGCGAGGTCGATGGTGGTTTCATTGTCGTCCGTGCCATGGGCACACTACGGTCAGAGACGATGGATCGGCGATTGACGGAAAATGCTGATTGATGTCCAGGTTTATGACCCGTCGCTTGGTGGCCTCTTCCAAGAATTCGACAGCTTGGCGGCCTCTCGAGTATAGGAGAGCGTAGCCGACCCCATTGGCTGTTTTGAATAATTCTTTACGCAGATCATCGATGCTGATGCTGCCCTCGGTCCAATGAATGCCATAGTCGTTCTCTGTTTTCCATTCATTTTCCAAATGTACGACAGGTTCGCTCATATGATAAGGCGAAGTGACCAGCTACCCTGCTAGGTATAGTGGTTTTTGTATTGCACTAACAACTATTTCTTTTGGCAGAAACTTGTCATTTTTATCTTTGATGTGTTGGATATCGAAAACGAGATCACACCCGCTTGCCTGGTACCGTCCACGAACATGAATCACCCTCAACTGCTATGATATTACGTTGCAGCGGGCTTGAATTCCAGATTATTGAATCGGTCACCCAGGTATTGCATGAGCAGCTTGTCAGCGTGTGTGGTAGCTACCATTTGTTGGAATAGGTCGTCGTCTTCTTCGAAGGTTTTGGCTAATCTCGCCGGTAGGGAACAGGTGACTTCATTGTCCACATCAACGGTAATTCTGTTCCCCCATATTGTTCGCGCAGTCCTCATGTTGATGATTTTATAGTCCTTGCCGACTACCAATTCGGTAAGTTTTTTTACGGGTAGGAATTTCGTCAATTTGCTCACTCTATTGAAACTTTAAAAATCCATCGCGGAGCTCAAGAGTTCTTAGTTAACGTGCTAAAAACTTCAAGGCAGATCGTGCAGGTATTAACACCTTAATGTCGTCGATGTCTTGCAAGAGTATTATTATTCGCTTTTTCAAGGCGTAGTGCTTTCTATGCATAGAAATAGCCCGAATTGTAGATTTGGATGAGTTCGGCATGACGAACGACGACTGACTGAATAGCTAGCTCAACAATGTCCGACTCACTTCTGGTTGCCCCCTCCCTCCCTCTTGATACCGTCTTTTTTGCAGTAGCAGCTGACGCTGCATCACATGATGGCGTCTCAAAACTGAGTAAAAATTACGCTTAAGACACGGATATACTGTCAGCAGTATTCCATGTGTGCGAAACCTAAATTACAGTCAGCAGTATTGCACGTCAGCAAAACTTGAGATCCGAAACGTGTCGTCACTCGTATGATTCCTGTCGAAAACAATCAAATAGGAGTCAGACAAAACATATACATTTTTTTAAATGTTTATTTTCATATAATTATGGAGAGCGAAAACCACAGTGCTGTATACAATGTAGATGCTTATTTCAATAACACCCACCGACACAACTATTTGTGTCGGAGACTACACCCTGAGTTTTAGATTTGCTGCACTTATCGATATACGCATTATAATACTCATCAACTATTATTTTATCGTTTCACTGCAAATCATTCGAAAATGCGCCTCTAAATTGGTAAATACCGAAACCACTAGCCATATCATGAAGAAACATAACACAATACTCTCCGCAGCATTGTGAATTAGGACCTTGAAGCTGAGTTGCGTTGCAGCGGAAGAGTCTGCAGTTTCTTCGGCCGTGTCCTTCTCGATCGACGTACATCGTTACCCAGTGGACCCCGGGTAGTTTGTGTCCATCGATGTTAACCACGAATGCCGTCGGTTTCATCCACACTCTCGGGATACGATCTGCTGGATACACTTCCACCGTATGATCCTTTATGTTCTGAAAAGATTGCAGAATCTAAAGACTGTTCATGACCCAAGGGCTTTTTTTCCTCTTCTGACTTGTCCTCTGACAAACCGATAAACCGCGATGCAATAAGTATATATTCCCATAAGGAGGCCACTCGCTCGCTATGGCAGAGCCATGCTTTGATCCTGGTAGCGTAGTTCAGAGCGCATTTGTATGGACGTTTTTTATTTAGCACACCGTGATACATAGGTACAACGTGTGTCACTTCGTGGTAGGCAGCGGTATGAAAGAGCCTCATCACCATCTTCCAGATTTATAATGAAACACCTGGTAAGCTGCGTTAGGTATGATGATTTCGCAGAGCCTCTTGCAGGATCCGTGTAGCTCGGATAGCAATTCTCTTCAGACTTGTTTCCAGCGGACATAATGACGCATCACCTCCAGACCATTTCATGACGTGAATATTGCCGCTTAGCCATATGTTAGCTTAGCCTCTATACAACGAGTGGGAATTTGTCATACACATAGGGTGGTTTTACAATCCAATGGTCAACGTCCTCAGTGTGTACCGAGACGACAGCTAATTCTTTAGGTATAAACTGATTATCTCTATCCCTCATACCCTGTATATCAAAAACGATATTCATGATGAAATCTTTTTTGACCGTCGCGCTCCAAATAATTAACGCAAAATGAAGGCATTTCTCTCTCATCAGCCGCGGAAATCTACGATCACCTGTCTGGATGAATCAATCTCCAACACATTATCGTATTCAGCATACACAATGCAATTCATTGTTGAAGTTAGGGCTTCCGCGAAACGTACTTCTATCCTCACGCTACCGTGTCTCACCAGGTTCCAATGAGTGCTACTATTGGCCGAAAGATCGGGTGTAAGATCCAAAGCGAAATGACAATTACCGCTAGGATAGCTTGAACGAGAATCGCAATTACCTTTATTGAGAAAGTGAAAACCTGTACCAGAGAATAATGTGTGGTATGCGTCCACGTAAATATTAACATTTACGAGTATGAAGTCTAGTTGTAGAGGCTTTGGACGGTATCTATAAACATCCGCATACAAAGAAAGGTAATTAATTTGGTAATTTTGAAAATTGCATTCATTCATTGTATGATCGCCGTTGAAAGCCTTATAATCGACAAAACCGACAATTATACGTTTAGGCAGCTGACCAAGTATGACATTATCAAGAGTAACCCCGTTTACCCCTGCATACATATATAGTGCTTTAACCTCGACGCGCGTCAATGGATATATTGCTGTAGATTTAGACAGAGCTCCTGCATGAACCAGAAGTATACCTGGAGCTATCTTAACGCGACGTACAAGTAGCGATGCCTCTCTAATAGGGCACGAGGCCTTCGCAGCAGGCCCGCAATTCAAGAGTGTTTCAATGTATGCTCTATATGCATAAGCATTGTTAGGAGGTGACACAAGTTTCTGATTCAAAAATACATCAATCTGATTGAACATTGAGTGCAGAAGATTATTGACTGGTCCTACTTTAATGACCTCACCGTTCCCCTTTGCACCTGGAGTTTCTATCTTCACACGCATACTCAGCATGGTATGTGCAAGATCAATGTACTCATCGCCTTGGCCCGGTATAACAAATTCTATTGATGAATCATCCGTCAACGATGAGCTTGGGTTATAATACAGGGTGATTCAAAAAAAGTGACCGACCCGCAGTATGCCGATAGCTGAGGTCATTTTAAGCACAATTACTTAGCGGTTTTCCGAAAATCTCAAAAGTTTATTAATGAGATGCAATTAAAGTCAAATAATAAATGACCAATCAGGAGCACATACGCTTCCCGCGCCGGAAGTCGGCAAATGTTCGATGGAAACCGAGACCTCGGTCTGCGGCAACGTCGGACGGGATAGTATAGTAGAATGACGCATGTCATTTGTTCATTCGCATGGGTTTTTTTATGCGCGATCGAAGAAAATAATTGAAAGGTGATGTGCTCGTGATGTGTTCCAAAGTGAAAAAATGGGAATAAAATGTTAATAATACTTTAACCAGATGTAATTATTTATTATGTCTTAACCTTTAAACGTTCCAAATAGTGTTTGTAATTGTGTTTTGTTCTCTTTAAATAAATAATTGTACATTGAAATGTGTGGCACTCTATAACTGTCATCTCTATGATAATAATTAAAATGCAATGAATCTCCTAGGCCATGGTTCATTTAATATAGTATTTAATTATGATAAAAATTATGATGTGTTCATGACACAAATTATAGCGTATAAAAAGTCACAACTAGCGAATGCCTTTCGCCACTAGAAATGAGATATGTAGTAGGTATGCGTGACAAATGTCATATTTCGCACCTGACAATACAACTTGAAGCTTCAAATTATTAACGACAGCTTCATTAATATGAGGAGATGTTTTTACCTTTATAAGAAAAGTTAAGTAACACTTGATACATCGATGCATGGCAGAAGAGACTGCGATGCTACCAAAGGTGCCAAATCTGTCTGAAGCAGCTGCATTACGACCAGAATGTTCCATCAACATCTATTATCGGTTTCTTCTTGTCACTATCTTCTTCTAGCCCCGCTTCTTTTTCACACCACCGGAACGTTTTCGTGACTTCACGGCTTTCTTTCTTTTTTTCACACCGGTACGTCGGGATGCGCTCTCAGCAAGAGAATGCATCAGTTTATTAATTTTACTAGCTTTATAGCCTGAATCCTTGATGATCGCACAAATTTTTTTTTCAGCCTTACGCTTCAGATTTTCCCTGACTCGCGCAGGCGTGTTTTGAATGCTTCTCCTGGGTGCATGCCAGAATCCATGATATCCGTAGTCATGTTAACACCCGAGCGAAGGGCCTCTTTACCGACAGTCCGCGCACCTTGTTTCAAGAGCGGTATTATACATCGAAACAGACCTCCTAGGAAGCTTCCAATGCCGTGACCTCGTTGATTCGGTGAGCCTATATACACATAGCAGATACCACCATAACCTGTTCGAGCACCACCACTTCCCGTCTGCATATCAAAGTATTCGTCATACGAGTAGTAATCCATGTTAGAGCTGTTAGTTAATCTGTACGTTTGAACTGTAACGTCACCGTCACCGTTCCGTATTCGAATGGTATCGGTTTGCCAATTTTATCCCTTATATCAATGGTGATTCTTTGAAAACTAGCGCGTAATAGAGGTGTGCACATCCCCAGTGATATAGGGCTCACAGATATCAGTAAAAACGTACATCATATCAGGAGTCCCGTTGGCGAGATTGGCAGGTCTCTGAGCAACGTATTCTCTCTGAACTACTACTACTTCCTTAGCTTGAGTGAATCCTAAAACCTTGTTCAACACGTCGGCGAAGTAGAAGAAGTATTTCAGGTTTTCACGTGATTCACAGATACGCGTCTCTGTCACATATCGATTGTGGGCGTACTTAAATTTCAGGTGACTTGCAACACATGGTATTACATTAATAGTCTCGAGTACAGACACGATCTTCTCTAAAGTCGATGTTCGTTACAAGACCAGGTGTTGCAATGTTCACTACCACATTAATAAAGTTCCGATTACCCTCGGAAGGTGGATGTAAAATTGTCATCGGTATGTGTATTTCCGGTAAAGAAACAGCCCAGCTACCGTGGAGAGACATACATTGTGGTATTGAGTGTGTTGCGGATTGCCTTGCCTGATGAATTTCTTATCTGTAATATATTAAGGAAGAATGAGTTTTCAAACACGACAGGTGCGAAATAACCAGTCGAAAGATGTAGACAGAGAAAGTAGTATTTATTTTCACGTTTTCTCGCTCAACTACAAAAAAAAAATAAAATAAATGAGAAATGAATTTAAAGCAAGTTCAATGAGCCGCACGTGCAATTATATTAAGGGATCATCTCAGTGTGACCGCCCGAAAAATCACTGATTTTCGCGATTTTTTTTTTCATGGTTAGGATATCCTAATCGGTCTGGGTTTTTTTTAATAAATTAAAGCAGCGATGAAGAATACAAAATGATTTTTGTTGCGGTGATTTTTTAGTTTTTCATTATTGTTATTAGTTATCAAAAATGTTGTAAAAAAAAAAGAGTCTTAATCGGTGTCTACTTTTTCGGGCTCAATTTTGATCTGAAACAAAAATTTCAAAAAGATTATTAATCTGTAGGAAAACCGCTAACGTCCTATGGAGGCTTTTTAAAAAAAAATTTTTTTTGACATAATGGCGGCGATTTGAACAAAAAGTAGTGAATTTGGCCTTTTTTTTCGACAGTTTTTCGAGAAAAAAAATAGGAAGTTTAAAAAAAAAAAAAGCTTCCATAGGACGATAGAGAATGACAAGAAGAATGTTCTGTGAAACTTTGAAATCGATAGCTTGAAAACTCTTCTCTCGGCAGCGGACACCGTTTTGAAAAACACCATTCCGAGAAAAACGCGCTTAAACTTTGAGATCAGGAATTTTCAGATAAATCGTTCACTTACGATCAATCGGCGATGCCAGGTCCATACAATATCCCTTCGGCTTCTTCGAACTCCTCATTTTCGGCGGACATTTCTTGTCGACGAGCTGTTCTTGCCTCTTTACTGTCCAAAGAGCTTCGCCGTTCTGCGGTTGCGATGCACTCTGCCTTGTACTTCGCAGCGAAGTCAGCCGCTATCGGTCCTATGGTGCAACCCATTGCCTCCATGATTTTAAGAATAGCATCGTATCCTTCATTAAAGGTGCAAGCTGCACAATATGTAGCAATTTCCACAGTTTGTTTTCCGCAGAAAATGTGTTTCGGAACGAGTTGCTACACGCAATGATTGAAACTTTCATTGTTATTCTGCGTGTTGGCGCCCGTACATCTTTCCAACAAATCGTCTGTAGTTAAATCTTCGTAAATCGGCTTCAGAACTTCTTGAACATCATCATCGAGCGCTGGTGGATGAGAATATTTTTCTTGAAATCCACTGGCCTCAGCTTTGCGCCATTCGCACCACGAATCTCCTCCCGAAGGGCAATGCTTATGCTGGGGATTTGCATCGGTTGAACTTTTGTGGTAAAAAGTCGCCCATATTGCTTTCCTCATATTTTCAACGGAATCGGAGTTTCGACGAACTGCTAAACCATAATACTCCGAAAGATTTGTCAACAATTTCAGTGTCAATTGCGCTTTTTTCGGTTCGTCAGCAGATTTTCGTGTTGGAGTTTTGGCTTTTGAAGCACGCGAACGAGTTCCTTTTTTTTTGGGCTCACTCTCAATTTGTTTGTCTTCAATTTGTTTTTTCGCTTTTTTCAATTGAACCAACCTTTTTCTCGCTTCGTTTCCCCTTTTATAAACGCGTTTTTTTACGTGTAAAACACATTCCTTTTTTTTTACGATAAAATCGTCACCATAAGGTTTAGCTTCTAACAACATTCAAAAAGTCTTTGTGTCGCCGTCCCCTATATAAAACCCGTATTTTGCACGATGTACTTCTTCAGATCGCTTGAAAATTTCGACGATACCGTCAACTTCCATTTTTCCCGCGCTGCCTTCGTGGTTGACGTTACAATCCGATCCGTGCGTCGCAAACCATGTCTCGTACTCGACAGTGTTCTCTTTTCCTTTCCAAAACAAACAAGCTTTGCAAAAGGTTGATTTCACTGCAACGTCTAGAATTTTATTCGTGTATTTTCCGATCACAGACACAATACCTATGCGCGAAGTAAAACCGCGCTTCGACCAAGATCCGTCACCAAAAACTGTTAGCACATTCGCGCGATTTTCGGCTTCCAAAGTTTTTTCCTTTTCTTCGTCGGCTGCTTTGCGGATGACGGCCTGGTATATTGTTTTCACAACAATGTGCAGCGTTTTCAGTATGCCATAATACGTGGTGCTATTGAAAGTGAAAGTCAGATCCATCAAAGCGACAAAATTTTTAATTCCATGTATGCCGATGCCGAGCATTCGCATAACGAAACAGAAACGGCGGTTTATTTCGTACGCGTTGTTTATTAGCGGACAAGAATTAATCTCGGCCGGATCCGAACACGAACACTCAAGACAAATCTTGAAGCCTAAACTGCGAATCGACTTTTTATAAAATTTGACGTCGCTGTTGCACTTTTTACACTTCAATAACTCTTGCAGAGCGCCGAACACCAAGAAAAATTCTACCAAAACATAACTGAATGTTTGGTCGATTTTTACATCGAACTCCGGACTCTTCCTCGATATTTTCGCCGCCGATGTGCTTGCAAACGTTGTATCACTCTCGATAACATGCCGATTCGTTCCTTTAAATCCCCCGAAATTTTTTCTTTTTCTTTCGTATCGCGGATGTGTGCTCCTTGAGCCTTTTCTATCTTGAGACGGAGGTTTTTTCGGTGTTTTTCTCGGAGGTCCATCCATAGTGAATGCCGAAAATAAACTGAAATGCTTGGCTTCCCAACGAACCAGTTCTATACCTTCAACGAATTTAAAGAACTGAATACCGATAGAAGGTCACGCGCAGGTAGGAGCACAACAAAAGGAATAACGGTTGAACGACCGGACGGACGCGGCAGATGTGACGCTATGTTCCCTTTCTCTAAGAAATGCTGTAGTGACGAAAATAATTCGAATTTCGATTAAAAAATTTAACAGCATGTTTGTAACCGTGTATACTATCCGATAATAAAAAAAAAAAAAAAAACGATTTTTTGAAAATTTCACACTGAGATGATCCCTTAATAGCGTGCCAATAAATTCGAGTGAGATACGTGAAGCAGCTCGCACTTCAAAGCATGCCATGAGGTGAGACTTTTGAGGATGCACAAATTGAGATTTCTCCACCTCACCAATATTAAATTTTTATAAATTATCGAAGTGCACGCTTACCGAGTATTTTGAGTCGTGTTCAGCACGTTTGAGTTGAGTAGGTCCGAAGGAAAGTGGTGAAACTTGTCCAAGTTGAGAAGATGCTGTTGTAGCTGTCTTGGCGGTTTTCACGAGAGTAGCCAAAAATCTCAAGATGGCTGAGCTCCATGAAAGCGTCATTGGGAGACGCCGCAGTCAAGCGGGAGACGGATGATAGTCACTCGCTTGAGTAGCGTGTCTGCGAAGTGCTGCCTTGGCTGTACGCAGGGCAGCCGAGTGCAGTACAACACCAGTAACAACGAGATGACGCACGGCGATCATCGTGGCCATGCGTCAGCTGATTTCTCAACAGAGTGGTATACCGTGTTGTTGCCAGCTCAGATCGCAGTTGCTCCTCTGGCCAAAGTATGCACCCATCCCCCCAACCGAGAACGATTCGCTCGGTACGAAAGACGATAAGAAGCAAAAGAAAAAACTTCATCGTTAACAAATGAAAAATTTTATTGTATTGTTATATAACATCAAACTGTAAAATTGTATCAAATTGTAAGAGGAAATACGAGAAACCAATCGAAGAAATAATTTTTTAGAGAAAAAATTTTTTCCTCTAAGGGGGGAGGGATGTTGTGCCGCGGAATATTCCACTCCGTATTTCATATATTCGGGAATATTCAATAGGAAAGAAACATTGGAATTCGTTGAAGACAGGAAACGAAGTCCAATGCCCGATCGTACGAACGACCCCAAGAACGCCGACGCAGCATGAGCGACTCGCTTGGCATTCGACGATAAGCTAACGCTAAAATTGCGAATTAAGGGATTTTCATGAAGACAGTTAACAACTGCTTCACGAAAAACAGTATTAAATTAGACTCAAGATAGAACGGGTTGGTTCATCGTCAAATACTCGTAACAACATATTATTGTACATTCTTACTTTGACTTTTAAAGGGTTATACGCAGTTATGATTTTCAAAAAATCGATTTTTTTATTGCATTTTTGTAATGTACATATATTTGAAAGTATACACACAAAATTTCAAGTCGATCCGAGCAATACTTTCGGAGTTATACCTATATATGTAGAGACGCCTCGGCGCCTTTGAAAGTAGGTGGGGCAGAGGCTCAAGCGGCAACTGTTTACCTGGACCGTTGCTCCTTTTATATACCTGTGTATTGTATTCTTATACATTGTGTGAGAGTGTAGTAGTGTTTTCCAATTTACGAAGACCTCAGCAGCGAGACATTATTGGAACGATGTGTAGGCGGCTTTACACAAAATAATAATGAGAGTTACAACCAAATCATCTGGAAAATTACGCCGAAAATCATTCCGAGTGGCTCAAAAATTGTTGAAATGGCCGCAAATATCGCCGCCGGTATGTTAATGAAGGTTCAATTTCACTTTTGTACCATATGAATGCAATGGGACTGTCTTTGGGGCCCAATGCGCATGCATATGTACAAAAGGAGGACAAAGAGCGCGTTATGCTATCCGAGCGCAGAGCGCACGAAGCGACACGAGAGGGAAGGATGGCTCGAAGACAGCACCAAATTAAATTGCTGGAGGCTACTGAAGGAATGGAGGGTTTATTATATGGCCCTGGAATAGACGACACCATGTAAGTTGAAAAAAAAAATTTTTTTCTATGTGTGAACCGGTTTTGAAACTTTAAACGCGTTTTTCTCAAAACAGCATTTTTCAAGTCGGTGTACACGATATCTCAAAAACAGCTTGTTCGATCGGTCTAAAATTTTAACACAATCTTCTTAGATACATTTTCTAGTAATTAATCGTTCCTTTTGTCAATCCGATACTTGTTTTCCATTTTATGAACAATTTAAAGCCAAATTTTACATAAAAAATCGAAACCATTTTTTTTAGAAGCCGCCATTTTGTGAAAATTCAATATTTTGATTAGCCGACCGATTAATTACTAGATAATCTAATATATTAACGAAATTTGTTTGGTTTTTTGATTTCAGATAATCCAATCTTGAGTTACGATGTACACCGTTGTTGAGAATCCGTCCGGATGAAGCTTGACTGATCTGTGGATATATTGAAAAAATGTGAAAACTCACTCGAGGCAAGAGGAAAATAAACCAGACCAAGTAGATGTTATCGTGAGGAAGCAGTTTATTCTACCTTCCAAAAACGTGGTACAAAGTACAATTTTAATACAAAATGCGTGGACACTACGATTGAAAATTAATGCCGAAATAATTTAATTTAGAAAATCGGTAAAAAATATCAATTTAGAAAAAAGGTACAAATTATAATAATAAATAAACAAATTAAATTTTGAATATTATTTGAACAGCACACAATTATTAATTGTGTGCTGAGTGCGATTGAGCTTGAGATTGAGAGCAATGCGTGCACCGCAGTCAGTACTGCGTAGCACGACACGCTGTGAATAACGAGTGCGACAGATTTTATGTTTGATTCACTGCAAGCCCTCAGCAAATTGTTGAAGAGAGATTGCAGTGGCTCAATGAGAGCACTTGCAATGAACATTGCTTGAGTGCTAAGCCTGTGTGTGAAACCAGCTACGCAGTCAGCACTGCGTAGCACAATATAACATAGAATGAGGATGCACGATTGAGCAGAAAGTATTCGCTGTACTTTCCCAGCAGATTTACTGGGGGAAAATACAGCGAATATAAAGCACATGCTTAATTATATTAATTAAGCTGGCAACATACAGTGAGGAGAACGTGGTGCAGCATGTGCTGCAGCGCACGCCACAGAGTGAGACAAAAATGTGGATGTACCGCTATTTTCTCCTCTCTGACAGTGAATTAATACATAATTATGCCAGAGCACTCTTACCTTGAGCAATGAGTCCTGATGAGATATGTTGAGCGATGCCGATGTAAAAAGGTTGATGTAAAGTCCCAAGAGTCCCGTGGATGCGCGTGCTGTCCAAAGGATGTGTGTCGCAAAAGTGCCAAAATCTCAAGATGGCTGCGAGTATGAACTTTACGTTGAGCGCTGGAGTCAGTTGAGCGAGATAGCCGGTGAGCGAAACCGAAGTTAAGCGAGAGAGACATCCTCTCGCTCGACGCGGCGTGCCAACGAGGCATATCCTCGGCGTCGCGAAGCCCATGCCTCGGCTATCTTCGACTCAACCGAACAACGCGTGTTAGAGCAGCGCAAAAGGTAGGCGCACGACGATTATCGATCGCCGTGCGCCAGCTGATTTTCCAACAACCGTAAATCGTCTTTTTTAGAAGAGGTTCCGGAAATCGCCTGCAACGCCTTCCATAATTAACATTTTAATAAATAAAAAATTTGTTTACGTTCTTGAAGGATGTTTTTATAACCACAAAAATTTTCAAATTAATAAATTCAAAAGTCTCTTCAGGATAAATCCTTGAAAAACCGCCTTTTTTTTGCCTCATAACTGCGTATAATCCCTTAAATAGACAATGGAAAGTTACCGTTGCCTATAATAAATACTTCCTTTTATATAAATTCGCGTTTTCATCGATAACTCGAGATTCATCTCCTTATCGGCAAACGATCCCAAAAATAATAACTTTTTAACATTATACCGAATACCGAATAATCCAATTACGCGGTATCGGCATAACAATAACGTGACAACACGGTATACCACTCTGTTGAGAAATCAGCTGACGCATGGCCACGATGATCGCCGTGCGTCATCTCGTTGCTACTGGTGTTGTACTGCACTCGGCTGCCCTGCGTACAGCCAAGGCAGCACTTCGCAGACACGCTACTCAAGCGAGTGACTATCATCCGTCTGCCGATTGACTGCGGCGTCTCCCAATGACGCTTTCATGGAGCTCAGCCATCTTGAGATTTTTGGCTACTCTCGTGAAAACCGCCAAGACAGCTACAACAGCATCTTCTCAACTTGGACAAGTTTCACCACTTTTCTTCGGACCTACTCAACTCAAACGTGCTGAACACGACTCAAAATACTCGGTAAGCGCGCACTTTGATAATTTATAAAAATTTACAATTGGTGAGGTGGAGAAATCTCAATTTGTGCATCCTCAAAAGTCTCACCTCATGGCATGCTTTGAAGTGCGAGCTGCTTCACGTATCTCACTCGAATTTATTGGCAGGCTATTAATATGATTGCACGTGCGGTTCATTGAACTTGCTTTAAATTCATTTTTCATTTATTTTATTTTTTTTTGTAGTTGAGCGAGAAAACGTGAAAATAAATACTACTTTCTCTGTCTACATCTTTCGACTGGTTATTTCGCACCTGTCGTGTTTGAAAACTCATTCTTCCTTAATATATTACAGATAAGAAATTCATCAGGCAAGGCAATCCGCAACACACTCAATACCACAATGTATGTCTCTCCACGGTAGCTGGGCTGTTTCTTTACCGGAAATACACATACCGATGACAATTTTACATCCACCTTTCGAGGGTAATCGGAACTTTATTAATGTGGTAGCGAACATTGCAACACCTGGTCTTGTAACGAACATCGACTTTAGAGAAGATCGTGTCTGTACTCGAGACTATTAATGTAATACCATGTGTTGCAAGTCACCTGAAATTTAAGTACGCCCACAATCGATATGTGACAGAGACGCGTATCTATGAATCACGTGAAAACCTGAAATACTTCTTCTACTTCGCCGACGTGTTGAACAAGGTTTTAGGATTCACTCAAGCTAAGGAAGTAGTAGTAGTTCAGAGAGAATACGTTGCTCAGAGACCTGCCAATCTCGCCAACGGGACTCCTGATATGATGTACGTTTTTACTGATATCTGTGAGCCCTATATCACTGGGGATGTGCACACACCTCTATTACGCGCTAGTTTTCAAAGAATCACCATTGATATAAGGGATAAAATTGGCAAACCGATACCATTCGAATACGGAACGGTGACGGTGACGTTACAGTTCAAACGTACAGATTAACTAACAGCTCTAACATGGATTACTACTCGTATGACGAATACTTTGATATGCAGACGGGAAGTGGTGGTGCTCGAACAGGTTATGGTGGTATCTGCCATGTGTATATAGGCTCACCGAATCAACGAGGTCACGGCATTGGAAGCTTCCTAGGAGGTCTGTTTCGATGTATAATACCGCTCTTGAAACAAGGTGCGCGGACTGTCGGTAAAGAGGCCCTTCGCTTGGGTGTTAACATGACTACGGATATCATGGATTCTGGCATGCACCCAGGAGAAGCATTCAAAACACGCCTGCGCGAGTCAGGGAAAATCTGAAACGTAAGGCTGAAAAAAAAATTTGTGCGATCATCAAGGATTCAGGCTATAAAGCTAGTAAAATTAATAAACTGATGCATTCTCTTGCTGAGAGCGCATCCCGACGTACCGGTGTGAAAAAAAAGAAAGAAAGCCGTGAAGTCACGAAAACGTTCCGGTGGTGTGAAAAAGAAGCGGGGCTAGAAGAAGATAGTGACAAGAAGAACGACAAAAACCGTCAAAAGACGTAACAAGAAATCAAGAACGGTGACGAATATTTTTACTTAGCCTGAACTCGGAAAAAAATGGCATTCTTACACACTACTCATGTGAGTGTCTTAAGACAGAACTTGAATTATTTACACTACCACTGACCCAGACAACGATTGAGGGAATACATTCAGTATATTATAACCCAAACTCATCGTTGACGGATGATTCATCAATAGAATTTGTTATACCGGGCCAAGGCGATGAGTACATTGATCTTGCACATACCATGCTGAGTATGCGTGTGAAGATAGAAACTCCAGGTGCAAAGGGGAACGGTGAGGTCATTAAAGTAGGACCAGTCAATAATCTTCTGCACTCAATGTTCAATCAGATTGATGTATTTTTGAATCAGAAACTTGTGTCACCTCCTAACAATGCTTATGCATATAGAGCATACATTAAAACACTCTTGAATTGCGGGCCTGCTGCGAAGGCCTCGTGCCCTATTAGAGAGGCATCGCTACTTGTACGTCGCGTTAAGATAGCTCCAGGTATACTTCTGGTTCATGCAGGAGCTCTGTCTAAATCTACAGCAATATATCCATTGACGCGCGTCGAGGTTAAAGCACTATCTATGTATGCAGGGGTAAACGGGGTTACTCTTGATAATGTCATACTTGGTCAGCTGCCTAAACGTATAATTGTCGGTTTTGTCGATTATAAGGCTTTCAACGGCGATCATACAATGAATGAATGCAATTTTCAAAATTACCAAATTAATTACCTTTCTTTGTATGCGGATGGTTTACAGATACCGTCAAAGCCTCTACAACTAGACTTCATACTCGTAAATGTTAATATTTACGTGGACGCATACCACACATTATTCTCTGGTACAGGTTTTCACTTTCTCAATAAAGGTAATTGCGATTCTCGTTCAAGCTATCCTAGCGGTAATTGTCACTTCGCTTTGGATCTTACACCCGATCTTTCGGCCAATAGTAGCACTCATTGGAACCTGGTGAGACACGGTAGCGTGAGGATAGAAGTACGTTTCGCGGAAGCCCTAACTTCAACAATGAATTGCATTGTGTATGCTGAATACGATAATGTGTTGGAGATTGACTCATCCAGACAGGTGATCGTAGATTTCCGCGGCTGATGAGAGAGAAATGCCTTTATTTTGCGTTAATTATTTGTAGCGCGACGGTCAAAAAAGATTTCATCATGAATATCGTTATTGATATACAGGGTATGAGGGATAGAGATAATCAGTTTATACCTAAAGAATTAGCTGTCGTCTCGGTACACACTGAGGACGTTGACCATTGGATTGTAAAACCACCCTATGTGTATGACAAATTCTTACTCATTGTATAGAGGCTAAGCTAACATGTGGCTAAGCGGCAATATTCACGTCATGAAATGGTCTGGAGGTGATGCGTCATTATGTCCGCTGGAAACAAGTCTGAATAGAATTGCTATCCGAGCTACACGGATCTTGCAAGAGGCTCTGCGAAATCATCATACCTAACGCAGCTTACCGGGTGTTTCATTATAAATCTGGAAGATGATGATCTGGCTCTTTCATTCCGCTGCCTACCACGAAGTGACACACGTTGTACCTATGTATCACGGTGTGCTAAATAAAAAACGTCCATACAAATGCGCTCTGAACTACGCTACCAGGATCAAAGCATGGCTCTGCCATAGCGAGCGAGTGGTCTCTCCTTATGGGAATATATACTTATTGCATTGCGGTTTATCGGTTTGTCAGAAAACAAGTCAGAAGAGGAAAAAAAGCCCTTGGGTCATGAACAGTCTCTAGATTCTGCAATATTTTCAGAACATAGAGGATCATACGGTGGAAGTGTATCCAGCAGATCGTATCCCGAGAGTGTGGATGAAACCGACGGCATTCGTGGTTAACATCGATGGACATAAACTACCCGGGGCCCACTGGGTTACGATGTACGTCGATCGAGAAGGACACGGCCGAAGAAACTGCAGACTCTTCCGCTGCAACGCAACTCAGCTTCAAGGTCCTAATTCACAATGCTGCGGAGAGTATTGTGTTATGTTTCTTCATGATATGGCTGGTGGTTTCGGTATTTACCAATTTAGAGGCGCGTTTTCGAATGATTTGCAGTGAAACGATAAAATAATAGTTGATGAGTATTATAATGCGTATATCGATAAGTGCAGCAAATCTAAAACTCAGGGTGTAGTCTCCGACACAAATAGTTGTGTCGGTGGGTGTTATTGAAATAAGCATCTACATTGTATACAGCACTGTGGTTTTCGCTCTCCATAATTATAGGAAAATAAACATTTAAAAAAATGTATATGTTTTGTCTGACTCCTATTTGATTGTTTTCGACAGGAATCATACGAGTGACGATACGTTTCGGATCTCAAGTTTTGCTGACGTGCAATTTCGCACACATGGAATACTGACAGTATATCCGTGTCTTAAGCGTAATTTTTACTCAGTTTTGAGACGCCATCATGTGATGCAGCGTCAGCTGCTACTGCAAGAAAAGACGGTTTCAAGAGGGGGGAGGGGGGCAACCAGAAGTGAGTCGGACATCGTTGAGCTAGCTATTCAGTCAGTCGTCGTTCGTCATGCCGAACTCATCCAAATCTACAATTCGGTCTATTTCTATGCATAAAAAGCACTACGCCTTGAAAAAATGAATAGAAATCCGGGGTCGTAGCCTCGCTTGTCCTTGTTGGTGTTCGGTTTCGTTGGTACCTATAACATTTAAACAGAACATAGCAAACCAAGGCTATTGGTGCTACTGCATCCGGTGAGTAGAACTCAGATTGTGGATGTGCTGCATCCCGTCTCCGTCAGTATTGAAGTTGTCCATGATTTGGTCGGCTCGAGGTCCGAGCTTTTGAAGCTCTTCTGGGTCTCGCAGCACGCTCTGTGATGGAATTGTCCTCTCGGTCTGCGTCGGGGGTGCCTGAACTTCAATTTCCGTTAATTTTAAATTGAACGACGGAAGGTAGTTTTTTCGGATGACCTGCGACGTTCGCCCGATGATTCTGATACTGAAATCTCGGGCGGTTACTATACATACGCCTACCAAGGCCAGTATTCCCGTATTATTTAACATTTCAAGCCGAGTGGGATTTTTCCCACGATTTTTCTAGGGTTGGCGCGACGTATAGCCGTCACCTTTGCTGTTGCATTAGGACGATGAGGGGATGGGTGAGTTAGATAACCCTTTTCGCGCATTTCTCGCCGTTATTTGTGTCCATTTTCGCTGTAGGCCTTTCTGTGCTCTATTCAGCTTTGGGACTGGATTGTCTACGCGTGCCTTCTTCCTCACTCTGAGGCTTATTAACATGTGTATTTTTCCAAAATTAAGTATGCTCCTAGAGGCTTCATTTCTTCAATTTACTCCATATATTCTTTTTACACTCTACGCTGAACACTATCCTGTGTCAGTATTAGTATGCTCTACATTTTTCGAGGTGCTTTTCTGGCACGGTCACAGTATTCCGTCCCCTCCGGATTGCGTAATGAAAGTGCAATTTCTTTTCAATTGTTTCGTTCAATATTTTTTTTTATATGTATACGCTCTCTTTCCTGTTGATAAAATTAGGTCTCCTAAGACCTTTTCTACTTTATTGGAGCTCCCTATCCTGTGTCCTGAGGGGCTCCTTCCCACATTTATTTTCTAGCTAATATTTAGTTTTAACTAGCTATAAGTATTCGAATTCTTCAATTCCTGAGCTATTAGTGCTCGATAAAGAGCTTCAGGCGGTTTGCGTGCACCGCCTGGATTTTACGTCCCTTCCGGACCACGTAGTTGACGGGGGGCCTTTTCTCTTCTACTTCGTGAGGACCGTCCACTTCGGGGTCAGCTTGGCTGACCGCCCCCTTCGCACCGTCTCGTCACGGAGGAGAACGCGTTCGCCGACGTGGTACTCCTGTACCTATGCGCCATGGTCGTACGTATTCTTTGACCTCCTTTTCGCGACTTCCAGGTTGTCGCGTGCTTCTGTCCATGCGGCGCGTAATCGCTCGCGTAACTCGTGAACGTTATCATCGTAGGCATAGGTGCTGCGGGGCTCTTGTTTCACGGCGGTCGGCAACTCAGCCTCGCGTCCGTATACCAACACGTGGGAAGACAGTCCGGTCCCCGTATGTTGAGTGGTATCGTACGTAAACATTGCGTACGGCAGCCACTCGTCTCAATTTCCCTGATCCTCGCTTATTAAATTTTTCAGATACTCTGCGAGGGTACGATGTGACCTTTCTAATGCACCGTTCGATTCGGGATGATAGGCCGTAGTTTGTATCTTTTTAATTCGCAGCAGTCGACACATTTCCTTGAAGGTCGAGGTGAGGAAGTTCGTACCTTGATCTGATAATATTATTTCCGGCGTTCCGTGCCGGCATATAAATTCTTCTACGAGTGCTCTAGCGACTGTCGAAGCCTCTTGGTTCGGCAGTGGTATAGCTGCACTGTATTTTGTGAGCGCGTCCTGGATAGTAAGTATATATCTTTTTCCAGGTGCGCTTTCTGGTAGCGGTCCTACGATGTCGAACGCTACTTTCTCAAAGGACCTCGACGGGGTGTCGATTACCACCATCGGCACTCGTTCCCTTTTCCTGATTTTATTCTTCTGGCAAGATTCGCAGGACGATATGTAATTTTCCAATTCCCTTTTCAGGCCGGGCCAGTCGTACTTAGTCCCGATCCGACGCAATGTACGCTGTATACCCTGGTGCCCTCCTATGGGGGTGTCGTGGTATTCTTTAATTATTTTCAGGCGGTCATCGGCAGAAGGGATGACTACGACACTGCGGCAGTCGCTATACTATTTTATAACGCTGTCTTCGTCCGTGCTGCTGGAAGTTCGTGGGCTACGGGCCCCGCCGTGCCTCGCTTCCTCAGCAGGCCTTTGCCGTGCTCTGTCCGCAGTTTCGTCGCTCGGTGTGCCCACCGTTAGCTCCGCCGTTTGCCCGCTCTCTGTCTCGAGCGGCCTTGCAACGTTTGCTTTCCGCGGCCTTCCGCGCTTTACGGGTCTGCCATGCTGTGCTGGGCCCGCTCTGTCCTTGTCAGCGGTGCTCGCTACTGGTCTTGCGTATGTAGCTTGCGTGGTCTGCCCCTTCCCCGACCGCACGGCTTTTCAGCGGGGCTGTGGAGTTCAGTAGAGCTATCTGCATGCACGCAGCGGATCTCTATATTTTCTCCTGGCGCATTGGCCAGCGTGGCCTCTTTCTCTGCCGCGTTGCTGGGCTGGCCAGGGGTATTCTCGGCTCTCCGCTTTGTGCGGCTGTCCGTACCCGGGCGCATGCTGTCCTTTTCTTTCTCGTGGGCGAGCTCGATCTCTCGCTCCGACGAGCTACCACGGCTGTAAGGGGTATCTTCGGCCCTCCGCTTTGTGCGGTCGTTCGTTGTGCCGAGTTGCCCCGTCGTGCTGTTCTCTTTCGATTCACGGACTTCGTTCTTTGCTCTCGTTTGGGCCCTCGTAGTAAGGAATATTCGACTTAGCGCATCTGCATTCGTGTTGCGCTTTCCTGCCTTGTACTCTACGTTAAACTCATGTTCCGCCAATTTGATTTTCCAACTCATCAATATCGAACCTGGGTCCTTTACACCGAACAGCCAGGTGAGCGGTTGATGGTTCGTCACTACTGTGAAACGGGTACCATAAGTATATGGCCGAATTTGAGCGAGAGCCCAAACTATGGCGAGTAGCTCTTACGTCGTGTGTTACTATGTCGTCGAGGTACATATCGCATTTGACGCCCTGTAGTCCTGCTAACGCGGAGTTCATTAGCCGCTGGAAAGTCGGTGGTGCGTCCTGCAATCTGAATGGACTCAAAATGACCCTGCAGAGTGGAAAATGCCGTTTTTTCTTTGTCTTGCTGCGCCATCGGGATTTGGTAAATTCCAGAGATAAGACCCAAAGTCGTATAATATCGGGCCCGTCCCGACTGGACCAATATTTCGGTGATATTGGGTAGTGGGTACGAGTTTCCGATGGTGGCTTCCCTCAACTTCCGTAAGTCCACCACCACGCGCATTTTCTTCACTCCGGCGGCATCGGGTTTCTTAGCCACGACCATCAGCGGCGCGTTCCATTGACTCCTGCTGGACTGGACTATTCCTTCCGGTAGCATTTTGTCTGTCGGTATCTCCACTTCTCTTTCTCGTGGGCGAGTTTAGCCTCTCGCTTCGACGAGTTATAGTGGTTGCCTTGGGTATGTTTGACTCTCCGCTTTGTGCGGCTGTTCGTATACCCGATTGCGCTATCTTTCTCTTTCTTATGAGACTTTCTTTCCTGTCCCACTAGGGCTCGTGTGGTCGCATATATGCGACTCAGAGCGTCTGCATCTATATTTCTTTTTCCGGCTTTCTGCATTTTACCGGACCCATGCCCCGTTTTTACGGTCTTCCCAGGCAAGGGTTGCGATCCTAGGTCCTTCGGTCCGACCTTAAAGGGTGCGCGATACTGCACCTCGTGCGTGCGCTGTCGCTTGTTCCCTCGTAGTTGGAATACACCGTTGTATTCGCACACTATTCCTGCGCGAGCTGCTTGCTTTTCACTGCTGGGGGGCACTAAGTCGGGCTTCCGTTGTTGCTGCGCAAAGCGTTTGGCTCTCTTCCCCGTGCTCTCTACGCTTTCGCGTAGTGTCTTGTCCTGTCGGCTTTCGTACGACCTTCGCTATCTCCGACGGCTCGAGTGTCGCCGTCGGCTGTTGCACCTCCCCGTCGTGTTTAGCAACATCTAAACTCACTCTATTGGGTTTTGACGGTGTGACACGGAATCTCGCTACTTTGCCTCGGCTGATTCCGCTCCTTATAGGTAGCCTGACAAATTTATTTTCTTTGGCGGCATCCATGTTGGACCCGTTTCCGGAAGGAAGATTTATCTTTGTAAGCAGGCCTATGTATTTGCATGTGCGGTAGTTCTACTGCGTGGTGACGAATATATCCCCTTCGTGCCGTCCCGTAGCGGCATACAGTGCCCATACAACTTGAGCATCTCGCCATGCAGGATATCCGCTTTATGCTGCTTGATAAAGTCCATGCCTAGTAGTCCGTTGACCTTCAACGGCACATTGTTCGGAACGATGTAGAACCAATGCTCTACATTTAAAGCCGGTGTCTCGAGCACAATTTTAGCTATCCTGAGGGGGGTGAATTTTTCGCCCGCCACCCCCCCGCAGCTCTACGGTGCAGTCGTTCACCATGGTCTCTGGTTTAAGACAGCCTTCCTTGATTATGCTGCACTGCGCTCCGGTGTCCGCCTTGAGGGTGAGTACCCCGGTCGTGGCCAACGGTGCATCGATATCGAAGTCGCTAGCCGTGGCACTCGACGCCGGCAACGTTACTTGTAGGAGCTGCAACGTTATTTTCTTCTGCTTGCACGCAGGTCTCTGCTGTACATTTAGCGTATTCAGTCTCAGTGCGCCCAACGTGTTCACGCCTGCAGTGGCTGGATCTGGCCCCGCGGTTACAGTATTTCTTGCGACTTCGTGGCTTGCATTTCTTTGCTGTCGGGGCGGCGGCGTCGGCTCGCTTTTATTCTGCGACAGTCTCTTCCGGCAGGCCTTCCACATGTGGCCTTTCTTCTGGCAGTAATTGCAGGTTATTTCCACGTTGTGGATTGACTTGTTTTCACTGGGTACTGGTAGGCTTACTCGTCCCGTATCCCGGGTGCAGTCTCGAGCCATGTGTCCAGTTTTTCGGCAGGTGAAACAATTTTCTCCCTGCCGCGGTGATGCGCCTAGCCACCTTCTGGGGTGGCTTAGTGCTCCACCTACCCCTCCCTTTGGCTGCACCATGATGGTTATTTCTATGGCCCCTGCCACAGAGTCATGCAGCGATTGGTAATTTCCCGCACGCACCAGCACTTGCACCTGGCCGTGCATGCTGTTTTCGCAGTTGGCCTGTGCGCTTCGTCATGTGACGCTCTCGACGGTGATCTTTTGATCCTCTGTTTGCAATGGTTGGCAGAGTATTTTGGCGATGTCTACCGTGAGCTTCTCCGTCCTTGTCGCGTAGGCGGCGATGTCTTCGTTCTGTCCCTTCCGGAGGGAGCTGAACTCCATTCGCAGCGCGGCCAGGGACTTCCGTTGTCCGTACAACGCTTACAACTCGCTCCTGAGTTGCGCCATGGTGCTGATGGTTTTGTGCTGCAGTTGTCTTGTTGCTGCACCCTCTAGCTTACTCATGACTATCAAGTCCAGGAGGGTGTCATGCTCCTCCTCTGCTTCCCTGCGGAATATCGTCTCGCAGAATTTTAAGAAGAGCGGTAACGCCTTCGAATCCTTTCCGTCGAACGTTGTTACTATTTTTATACCGAGACCGAGGCTGAGCATATTTGAGGGCCTCTGCGTCTCCTCAAACCGTGTGCGTCTCGGGAGCGGTGCGGAAAGCGGAATGTCCTCCATCCCTGCTCCTCCTAACCGTCGCTGGAGCTCGACAATTTGCTCTCTTAAGGAGTGGATGAGCTCGTACTCGTCCGCACCAACCTCGTTTAGCGTATCTGCCAAATTCCGTCTTGCCGACGGTGTTTCAGCCTCCCTGAATTCGCGATCGAGTTCGCGTTGGCCACGATCGTGCGCGCGCTGCAGCTTTTCATACTGGCGTCGCGCTCTTTCCATTTCGCGTTGGCTTCGGTCGACCGCCTCCAACCGATCGCGTACTCTTGCTGGTACCGACCGGGCTGTCGTACCGGTAGCTGCAGAGAAACCTACTCGATCTATAGTTCGCATATTCTCTATTTTCTGGTCAACTATGTTTTCGGTGACGCGCTCGGGCGTTCGTTCGCCAGCTGCCATATTAAAAACATCGTCGCTAACGTCGCTGTTGAAATCCCCGAACGACGCACCCCTACGTGGGTTTACGCCAAACTGGGCCGTTAGTCGGTCTGCAAGGGCCTCTTGTCTGGTCGAGAGGATTCGCCCCGATGCACAGTAGACGCAGAGCCCGAAATCGTGGCAGTAAATACAAATAACCTCCGATCGGAATGAAAATTGGTATGCAGGGGTTTTTAAGGTCGCTGATTACGAATCTGAAAGCTAAATTATTGTAAACAAAATGGCCGATCCAATATGGTGGACATGGATGTTAAAAAGGTGTCCGATCTTGACAAAAATTGGTATATGCGGGTTTTTAGGGTCGCTTATTACGAATCCGAAAGCCAAATTATTGTAAACAAAATGGCCGATCCAATATGGCGGACATGAATGTTAAAAAGGTGTCCGATCTTGACAAAAACTGCTATATGTGGGTTTTGAGGGTCGCTCATTACGAATCCGAAAGCCAAATTATTGTAAACAAAATGGCTGATCCAATATGGCGGACAAGTATGTTAAAAAAAATTAAAAATTTTCAAAAAAACTCCCTCCTGCCGTACCACTCAAAAAAGGATGAAATAATTTACTTATTTAGTATGACGTTTTCGTATACAATGATATATAACTTGCATTAGTTATTTGAATTTTAATTATTATAATTGAATTGAACAAAATTGATATACGCGGGTTGTGAAAGTGACTGATTGCGAATCAGAAAGCCAAACAATTTCGAACAAAATGGCCGATCCAATATGGCGGACATAAATGGTAAAAAGGTGTCAGATCTTGAAGAAAATTGATATACGCGGGTTGTGAAAGTGACTGATTACGAATCAGAAAGCCAAACAATTTTGAACAAAATGGCCGATCCAATATGGCGGACATAGATGGAAAAAGGTGTCAGATCTTGACAAAAATTGGTATACGCGGGTTTTTAGGGTCACTGATCACGAATCTGACAGACAAATTATGGTACACAAAACGTATCCTGTTAAATGGATGAGATATAATATAAAATATAATAATCATAATAAAATAAACGTGAGCCGTGCCTTCTACGGAATTAATATTTTTATTTTCAAAATACATTATTCTCGAAATCGTGTAATCGAATTTAATTTTTAGTCGAATGGAACATCGGATTCGGAGTCGCCGTCGCCGTCGTCGATGTCGGAACCATCTACCGAGCTTGTATCGTCCACAAGACCCGATTCGATGTTATTTGTGACGAAACCTTGATGTGCTGCAGCATTGATAGTTGGAGCGAGCAGCATCGCGACAGCTTCCGGCGACAAACTTTTTAGTGGTTTCTTCGGTAGTTGCCGGATGCTAGATATGTACGGGTCTGAAGAAATTAGCAGCCGGTGGAAAACATCTTGCATTGTTTTTATCCTGGAAGTTTTTCGCGAGAAGTTTTCTCGGTATCGTTTAATATCTTTATTTCGAGCTTCCTGAGCGTCTTCGGATAATTCGCCGATTGGTAAAAGCGCATGAGCTATTATCAGTGAACCGTGAATTAATAGCTTGTGTACCGAAGTAGGCATGTGGTACCAAGGGTATAATGCAACGATAGTTCTTGCCGTTTCAATAGTATACTGCTCAAATAGTTCACAATTTATCTTGTGGCCACACGAGATAACTTGTAGGATAACGTAGAAACGGTTAATTACTTTTTCGTTGACCCCGGTTATCAAAGCAGAAACCTTCCAATTCTCAAAAAATCGCCGAGCTGTGTTGCCATCATTGCTGCTGCCGTATCCAGGCTTCGGACGATCAATGCTTAGACCCAATTCGCTCTTGAATTCGCGTTGAATCCTCTTCTTGGTTTCTTCGGTAATTTTTTTTTCTTCGGAACTTCGTGCTTGCCATTTTTTAATGCCGAGTTTGTACGACAAATGTATGCAATACTCGAAGCACCGTATCCACACATGCAGTGTCGACAACCCGAACTTCAAATTCGTTTCAACGACCTCCTTTTGCAACATAACGTCGATGGCATTAAAATCTTTGCTGGTTGCTCCACACAAATAGCACCGTTGAGCAGATTTCGTCGATGACACAGCATTGCAAACTTTACCATCTATCATGGTGAACGCCAACTTGTACGTTATGGAGATATCTTTTCCACTTACTACAGTTTGGAGTGGACTAAGCGACTTTATTTGTGCTTCGACAATTCCAACTTCATTTAGTGTGGACTCTGTATCTTCGTGCAGAAACTGTAGTCTAAGCGGCCTACAAAATCGTGGAGACGAGGGCCTAGGGTTCTTCCAAACCATGATTTCTGCTTTTGTTTGTTGATCAATGCAGATGAGTTGTAATGGCACAACCGAAGTAAAAAACACATGCGCATCTGATTTGCTATCATCAGTAAAAGTCTGCTTATATTCACTTTGCCCAGAGCTTCCATCGCAACCCCATTTGCAAATTAAATCCATATTACGAGCATTACCGTTAGTCAAGGTTTCAACGACTTCTGTTTGGACGAGTAAAATACGTTTAACTGTATGATCTAATAATGCCTGCAATTCGACTTCTGCACTCGTCTCTGTAATGGTAATTGCGTCAGACCGAGGATAACAACGCTTTTTTGCTTCCACCACTTTTTCGTAAGACGGATATAGACGACAGTTATGTGCCAACGATATTTTTCTCATCGTTAGGTAAGCTCCCTTTGACAATTTACATTCGATTAAAGCGGAAAGTGCAGCCTCTTCCGATAAAGAGGTTTCACCCGTTACTGCATAAGCTTTTCGATACTTAGAAGCTCTTAAAGGACTCGTCATTGTTACGTCCTTAACAACTTTCGAAGCGTCTAATTGTCCCGAAGCGCGAAGGCTCATTTGAGTAGCGTATGCTAATTCTTCCGGGGTTGAGGATTTACGAATATCTTCGGTCTTCTTTCGTTTTGACCTTTCACTTGCCGATGTAAACTCAAGGGACGGGCGGCCTCTTTTACTACCTGGGTCTTTCTCAACAGTGTCTGTAGGTACGGCAAAATATACCTGCCCGCTAAGCCATTTACTGTTTTTCTTGAAGAAAATGTCCGATGTTCTATTAGCTTCTTGCCACCTGGTTCTTATTTTATTAAACAGCATTGAAAAGGCGGTTCTCGAGTCCTCAGGCACCACAACTTTACGTCCACTTTTCTCGGAAATTTTAGTTTCCACGAAATTCAATAACGTAGCGAAATTATCGTTTAAATTATCCTTTATAATAAGATATAATTCTTTCCTCGTCAAATGTACTCCTTCGTAATGGGACCCTGTAATAAAGACATAAAATTGTATAGAATTTGTGTTGAAGGATCAGATCAAAATTTTAATGAATTTTAATTATTGTAACAAATAAGTAGCCGCAATAATTATTCGTATTTTTTTTTGAAAAGTACATAAAAAACAACAGTTATGAAAAAAAAATTGAATTTAGACTATTATGAAAGAAGTTATGAGCAAAAAAACACAAACAAATATTTTTTTAACGGGTGACCAAAAACATCTCAAAATGTACCAGAAGCCGATTTTTGATGAGTACATGAAAATATGACAAAATCAAGGGAAAAAAAATTGAACTGTCCGATTTGGCGCGGAATGCCCCATATATACCTATATATATATAATAAAAATGTATCAAATATAAATAAAATGTGACGATTCAAATTAATTACTTTAGTATATACTTACATATATATGTATTGTTGTATGTCTACAAAAATAGATATATAAATGATTTACTTGAATTTGTATTTTGTATATATATATGTATATATATATATATTATATATGGTATATGTATGGATATAGTCCTATTGCTCAAGTAGCAGCTGTTCAATGGCCCCATGGCATGGCGTATGGCGCCGCGCGCGCGTGCACGGTCGGCAACCGCCTGTTTTACGTTGCCAAAAACCATAACAGACAAAGTTAGGCAGCTCTAGGCAGCTAATTCCTGTTAATTTCGCAAGCTTATATAATAAACTAAAGGCCTAGACATTGGCTGTCGCAGAATATGGCAGAAAGTATAACTTTTCGGATAGTTGAAAATATAAGTTTACAAAATTCTTTCACTTCATTTATGCAGTAGTTTATACTACACTTCAATAATTTACATATTTATTTTAAACTCAACCAATGTAAAAATATCTTCTACATACCTCCAGAAGTCGTATCCATGTCTCCGGATTGATTTAAAACACTTCACTTTAAAGTTATCGATTTTATAAGTCACGGTAGTTTTCGCTCGTTCAGCGCGCGATGCGAACACTCGTCTCGAAGGCTAACTTCCAACTGACGCAGCGACGAAGGTATACGGTGAAAAAGGTTCCCCTTTTACAATTTAACGCAGCCATTAGTGCTCTACCTGACTGCCTGCTCAAATATCCCGATTGTAAAAATTTTTTTCTGACTTTTCTGCCACGATTTCGGGCTCTGCGTCTACTGTGCGATGGCGAGAGCTCGAATAGCGCCTTGCGCGCTTCGTAAACGATGTCCCCTACGGCCGCGGCTAATCCGGCTGTGGGGTCTACCTTTGCGCTAGGCAACGTCGTCTCTAGCGAGTTGCCCCTATGTTTTGATCGGGCTTCTCTAGACTCTGACATGTTTGCTAATTTCGCGGCGAACTCTACTTAAAAATATTTCCACAAAATCTCAAGAGAAATATATATGTAGTGGAATATTTTTCCAAATATCGGTTTTACTCTGGCTTTGGCAATTTTTTTTTTTTTATTCACGGCAATATGTAATAGTAATGTAACCGCCACTTACAGAAAGATGTTCTGGTAGACGGTCCTTTCCATGGCGTTGTTCTCAGGTGCAGTTCCTCCGGTGCTGTAGACCTGTTGTCTCGTAGCTTCCCTCGAAGGCTGGTCCAGTTATCCTCCCTTGTACCGTTGACCCATATCTTGGTGGTTCCTGGGCTCGTCTATTGTGCGTCGGCAATGGCTGCACGACGACTTCGTAACAAGTTACCGCTTCGGATACTCGCTTGCACACTTTGTACGTTTTTCCACGACTTGACGTAACACCGTCAATCGGGATTTTAAACGGTTTACCGATGTCACACCGCACCGACGTTCACTTTGCGTCTTCGCGTTAAATTAGTCGGGTTTTCACGAACTACACTGGTGTCCTTGCACGCGTCGTAGTCGACACTTCAGAGTCACTCTTAACTTTGTCCAAAACACTTTTGTCCAAATAAATCACGTATCACTTAACTTCAGCAGATCCCATCGCTGCCACCAAATTTTATGTCGGTACCGCGTAATTAGATTAATCGGTATTCGGTATAATATTAAAAAGTTGTTATTTTTGGGATCGTTTGCCGATAAGGAGATGAATCTCGAGTTATCGATGAAAACGCGAATTTATATAAAGGGAAGTATTTATTATAGGCAACGGTAACTTTCCATTGTTTATTTAAAAGTCAAAGTAAGAATGTACAATAATATGTTTTTACGAGTATTTGACGATGAACCAACCCGTTCTATCTTGAGTCTAATTTAATACTGTTTTTCGTAAAGCAGTTGTTAACTGTCTTCACGAAAATCCTTTAATTCGCAATTTTAGCGTTAGCCTTTCGTCGAACGCCAAGCGAATCGCTCATGCTGCGTCGGCGTTCTTGGGGTCGTTCGTACGATCGGGCATTGGACTTCGTTTCCTGTCTTCAACGAATTCCAATGTTTCTTTCCTATTGAATATTCCCGAATATATGAAATATGGAGTGAAATATTCCGCGGCACAACATTATCAATAACAATATAAAACTTGTCTTTGATGTGACCGGCCGCTTCTTAATCTTCTTCATTTTCACTCTCAATAACTCAGTTTCATAAAATATACCATCAATAACCTCGTCACGGTAATTACGCAGGATGTATATCACATGGTAAATACTGAATGATACACGAGGAATCTTGAATAGCGCGCTGCTCCATCCGGCTTCGTAACCTTTTGCGAAGGCTGCCTTCGCGCTATTGATGCGTATGATTTCACCCACATTGTACAATATTTAGAATAGCAATGCTCTGTTTTCTTGTAGCACTGCATCAGGTTATTCCGAGCCCTAGCGGCTGTAGCTAGTGTCATAGACGCAGGAGTCATTTTTATACCACTATGCGTATAATGGTTGTATGCCGAAACGATTTCTTGCAGAACGTGAAGGTCACGTTTTTGTTTAGAATACGTGAAATAACGCCACATTCTTTCTTTCAGCTTTCTATTGAATCTCTCGATAATAGCCGCTTTTATATCAGGGTTTCTCGCAACACGAAACTGAATATTCATTTTCTTTAAGAGAGTCTGGAATGCGGCACTGATGAATTATTTACCCCTGTCCGTCTGTAGGCAAACGGGCTGAACCCATGCAAATTTACTCAAAACATTTATAACGACGAGGAGGTCAACATTAACCATCAATTGGCCCACGGTGCGTCACGTAAACGACAAAGTAACAGTTTCATTTTAATGCAAAATTTAGCCGGTATACTCTCAATTATGACAGAATCGTTCATGTTATTACAGGTTTCTTCTTCTTTATCACAACCAGGCTCTAAAGTATGTTTATTCCTTATAAGCGCACGGTAATGCTGAGCTCTTTCGTTATCGACGAAATGGAGGTAACGTTGTAGTACAGCTAAGTATGCACCCCACTTTTCCCTCTCATCCTTGTATGCATTATAATTCAAAATTTCATTAATTTCTATGTCCAATCTAGTCAGCGTAGCATTATTTCCCTGCGTTGCGAATGGTTGAAACGTATTCTTACTAAAAACTGGCTGCTTATGATTTTGCGCGCCGAGCTGCGATAGCTGCTCCTCCGGCACGAGTGGCATTTTTCTTGTGTGCTCCATTAGCCACGGCCACTAATCAAGTGCGATAGAACACTGCTCAGTATTAGTGCTAGTAAGAGAGGCAGAAACTCGCCACTCTGAACAACGAATCATTTCTTACTATCCCAGCAGTCTTTTTGAGGCTAAACGACGGAGAACGGGAGCGTACCGACGTAATTTTTTTCTTTGATCGGTCTTCAGAGGTACATTACCGCAAAGAACGTTCAAGGCGCACTTATAAATACAGCGGTTGATGCCTTAATCTGCTTTACGCAAAACACCCACGTGCTGCTCGTCATTGAAATGTTGAAGAGATCACAATATTGCAACCTGTTTTTGTAGAGCGACGAACCACCTAGCACCATTACGCGTGTTGAACTGTCAGTCGTCTTGATGCATCACTACTTTTAACTTCTTTCGTTCCACGGGCCTTTGGAGTAGCGCTACCCCTAAGAATGTACCACGCGCTCTGACAAATACAAATACCATGGTTAGCGTTTAAATTTGTTTTGCACGAGTCAGACTCACTTCGTATCGTATTGGCTTGTTGAAACGCTCTCAATATGGCGATGCATTTATCGTAACGCGAATATCCTTTGGACGCCATTATACGCACTGAAATGGAAACTCGCTAGCAGTGCCGCTGCTTTTAAACTTTTTCCGTGGTAAGTACACAAAATGATGAGGATCGTCGGGAAAAATACAGGTGCGAAATCTACGGTTGTCAGGTGTGGATTGTTTCAAACAGAGCAACAAATAACCATGCGGCTTAGACGTTGCATCGTGATAAGCCTCTTGTAAAAAGCGTGGGTTTTCCGGGTATACTTGGCGCGCGTGATGTTGAATTTGAGCACGATCACGAGGATTTTTTAAAACTACGATATAGTTGGCATTCAGCGAGATATCACACTGTCCACGTCCTTGGTGGAATAAGTCTTGGGTAATAATGAAAACGCTCAGGTATAGTGACTGCTTTTGATGAAAAGATCCACCACGCTGTTGTTCGATATCTCACGCGTTAACTCTTCGATTATTATGAGTTTTGCACGGGTCGTTCGCATAATCGGCACTCTGCGATAAGCTTTCATGAAACTCTATCGACGTACCATACCGCTCGGAATAATAGAAAATAATTCTCTCGAATGGCTCACTATTCATACACGAAATAAACTTTAAAACCTTTTTCACAAAGTACGTTTTACCGCAACCCATAGGGCTGCAGATAATCAAGGTCCAGGGATATTTCCACCGCGTGTCCATCTGTACGCATAAGTAAATTTTCTATACAACCGTGCAAGATAGAGGGTTTGAACAGTCGAAATATGTATAAAAACTTTTATTTTACAATAACAATATAAATAGTTTATTCTTTGTAGCTGTATGGGAGCGAACCGTATTTATCGTGGCCTCTTCGTTTGACGCTCGACGGCTTACATTTTTTTCTGCATGCGTGACAACATGATGAAACGGCGTATGACGTATAGCGTCGTATTTCAACTCGATAGGTTCCACGTTGTCGTCACATATATAGGAGTATATTGTGTTGTAATTAATCAATTGACTGTTTGCGAAATTGAGCGTTATACCGTTTACTTTGCAAACTTCGCTTTCGGTACCATCGGAAGCGCGTGTTATGAATGAACAAAATGTTAGCCCTTCACAAACGAAAGATTTGATATAACATCCTGGAGCCAACTCGTCTGTAAGATCTCCCAAAAGGTGACCTGATGGCGGTTAGTATTAAACAGGGTTATTCTTCGTCACGTAAATAACCAAATCGGTGTCGCAGTACAATGCACGCCTATCTAGACGCTCTAGATAACTATAAAGTTTCAATCGAGCCTGAGATGTTGTATACGCTGCGATTACAGAATTCACTATATCTAACGGGATTCCGCCGTCGCCATTTTTTATGTAACTGACATACAGTATCTCATTATTTACAGGTAAGATACCCGTGATGTCGTACTCGGCATTAGTCAATAATTTCAGGAGCTCTGCGCGCGTCGAAACTTTAACCGTTTTGGTAGATTTTCGCACTGCTCAAAATTCCTCCAAAAAAAGTTGAGACACAGTTTAGCTACTTGACGCAATCCCGGGTTCTTTGATATCACTTCACGATACATATTGACACCTTGAATATGCTTGCAATCAGCGATGTATTGTTCTTGTGCATCTTCGTTGTGTAAACACTCTGTAAGCCAACCGCTAGCTTATTTTTTTATTTTCGGAAATATATTTTTATATTTATAAAATGGCCGCCAGACCATGTATCACAATTGTATTGCGTTACCTCGTATTGCCAAATTACGATATAGAGCGAATAAAAAACGCTGATGCATACGCACCGGTAGCACAAGACGATAGAGATTTCGCGGTGGTAACACCGTACACTTAACAAAACCTTCGACTTTCGTGATATCATTGTTACCGGGTCCTGTTAATGATAGCATGAGTGTATAGACACTCATCACCTACGTATACCAGGTCTATAAATATGAAACCGGAATTTGCCCATAGATGGCCCCAGCTGTCAATGTAGTTACCGTCAAACCGCGTCATTGGCGCCATTTTCTTGTTGATATCTCTGACGAAGATTTTCAACTCACAACAATACAAGTTTCATACAACAGCATAGTTTGTAATAGCGTTGAACATGTCGAGTTTTGTGCCTGGAAACTACGATTTGCGGACAGCATTGATTTTCTGTTATCAATTGAAGAAAACTGCTGCAAAATCGCATCGAATGCTTGCCGAAGCTTACGGTGAGCATGCTCTTGGTAAATCACAGTGCTTTGAGTGGTTTAAAAAATTCAAAAGTGGCGATTTTGACGTGAGATACGAAGAACGTGGAAGACCACCGAAAAACTTTGAAGACAGCGAATTGCAAGCATTGTTGGATGAGGATGACGCTCAAACGCAACAACTCGCGGATCAATTAAATGTGACACAAGAAGCCGTCTCCATACGTTTGAAAGCCATGGAAAAGATCCAGAAGATGGGAAAATGGGTTCCACATGAACTGAATGAAAGACAGCAGGAAAACCGAAAAACCACTTGCGAAATGCTGCTCGCCAGGTACAAAAGAAAGTAATTTCTCCATCGAATTGTGACTGGCGATGAAAAGTGGATATATTTTGAGAATTCTAAGCGTAAGAGATCATGGGTAACTCCAGGCGAACCATCGACATCGATTGCAAAGCCAAATCGCTATGGACGGAAGAAATGCTCTGTGTTTCGTGGGATCAGAAGGGTGTGATCTATTATGAGCTGCTAAAACCTGGCGAAACCGTTAATACTGAATGCTACCGACAACAAATGATCGATTTGAATCAAGCTTTGCGTGAAAAACGACCAGAATATCAAAAAAGGCAACACAAAGTGATTTTGCTTCATGATAATGCAGCATCACACACAGCAAAACTGGTCAAGGAAACGATTGAGGCGTTTAGTTGGGAAATACTTTCGCATGCGGCTTACTTACCAGACTTGGCTCCATCCAATTACTACTTATTTGCATCGATAGGACACGCACTTGCTGAGCAGCGCTTTACTTCTTACGAAAATGTACAAAAATGGCTCGATGACTGGTTTGCCTCAAAAGAGCAACAGTTTTTTTGGCGTGGCATCCACAAATTGTCAGACAGGTGGGAAAAATATATAGCTAGCGATGAGCAATACTTCGAATAAAATATTTTTTATCATTTTCATACAAAAAACATGTATTTTCTATACAAAAATTCCGGTTTCATATTTATAGACCTGGTACTCTCGGGTGGCCCACGGGATATTTACCGTATTTACAAATATACGGATATAGAGAACATATATCAACGTATCGTATCTATTCAGCATCCTTACATCATAGAGCGTAACCATATTTTCTGTGCGATCTCCAAAGAAAGCATCACGCAGATTGATAGCTTCCGCTGTAACAAAAGCGTGATCCCGTACGAGAGTACGCATCTGCGCATTTGTTTCAAGCATACGATCATACTTGCACTCCGTAATCTCCGTTAGTGTGTATTCCGTATCTTATAAGTTATCGCTATCGTTTTCTCATGACGTTCGATCATAGATACACCGTCACCCTGTATCCAATTTCTTTAACAGAAAGCAGCGCGAATTGTAGGACATGTGACGCGTCAGGGGTTTCGTAGTAATCACCTACCGTTAAATTCTGAAGCAACTCGAGCTCACGCGATCAACCTGCATGAATAACGCGGTGTCCTAAAGAATATTTCATCCATACGAGCCATGAAACTTCTTTTCTTGATTGATTATCAGCCCACCGGTACCCCCCTTTCGGTATGATCCCAATCGCGTCATGTACGAAGAAATTTTTTTGAAAAATCCGGAAGAAGACTGACGCTATCGTCGTGCTCTCATCGAACGGACAAACACAACCTATGGCTATGAACATTCTGCGAAAAACCATAGACGGCTGCTTCATTATCGTAGTATCATTCTTGCAGTAAGCTATTATACAATTTCTTTTTGAAAATCGAACACATAATTTGCGTGTTTCAATTCGCGATACGACGGTTCGAATATATCGTTGCGTGCGGTCGCTGGCATACTATCAGGAGAATAATACTCCTTCGCTGATAATTCTCCTACATAATACTGATTTTCGGGCTTATTGAATACGTGAGGGAAAGTACCTTCGTTAGAATATCAGTTAACCCAAAGGATTTAAGTCATTTGCTCAGAAGCATATGAAAGTAGTGTAGACTGTCGAGAAAGACGAGTTTTCCCATACGCATTGTGATAATCTTTATTCCATTCGTTTTTAGCGACAGCAACCGGGTGTTTTTCGTCGATAAGATAGCGTGGAATGAACTGTGGATCGAAGCCTCCTGCATTGTGAGCAATTAAGATTGTACGCGAAAGTATTTTGATATCCTGTATAGCTAGTTCCACCAGCTGAGCTACTGGGTTGTGTTTAAATACAAACGCATGTACACCACAGAACTGACAAGGTTCTACTATATAGTCGTTGTTGCAACAGCTTGTACAGACCCGTAGAGCTACGCAGAGACTCGCTTCGTGTACGTGTGTATCCGTAATACCCTCCAAAGGATTACACTGCTGCTTTTCAAAATCATAGAAGACGAATAGCTTTTTTGTCAAATCTCTGTCCTTTCGAAGAAGCCTCATGAAACATAAATGATTGTATGGTCTGTCGGATTTACAAGTTTTGCAGTACCCTTCACCGCACACGTGCTTCTTTTTTTGTCTAACGGTCTTATCGTGCTAAAACAGCCACGGCAGCATTTAACAGTCGCGCAAACAGTCGGTTTGTGCGTCGCTTCGATGATACTATGATTCTTGAAGCATGTGTCCCCGAAAAAAACGCAGTTGCATACCACGCATCTGATCGTATCTCTCGAGTTCGGGACGCATGGGGGTATCGCGAAACAACGAGAACATGTTTCTCTTCTGCATTGATGATCTAATTTACGATATAGTGTATAGCACGATGTGCAAGAACGTGTACTGCCTATCGGTCCTGTCAGGTTAAGAATCGACTCGAAATAATTCGAGCGTTCGTAATATATAAGATATGATATACAACGTGTGCTGGACTGTTCCTACTGCATTCAAAACGCTTTGCGTACCATTGAAGATCGCTTTTTTTACGACGTGCTAAGTCCAAAAATTCGAAAACGACAATCGCAACACCGTCCCGCGCTAAGTAATCCTGGTAATGACCGATTTCATTTACAGGACATCTTTTTCGGTACCTTGACATTTGCACCTCGTGTAAGATCAAGTGCTACAATTTTTTGAGTCGATCCGTTAATCTGTCTTACTCGCTGCTATTTTGTATATAAGTCCCCCGTGCGTATTTCGCCCCGTTCCGTATGCACGAGGGCTGCTGCCAACGAATGAGGTAAACATAAATTATCACCATTACAAATCTTTAAAAAGATCTTTTTGCTGCTCCTTAATGTGTTAAGCCTTCACGGCGACCCCTACCTTCTACACCCTTAACAACATACGTTTTTATATTACACTCATCATCGATATTAAGAGATTCTGCGCTTTGAGCAACACTGCTTATAAAATGCCATATGTCTTGAAACACGTAATCACGGGCAGGTCGAAAAGAAAGTCATACCGGACCGTGTGTCAAAGTACTCGAGGTGAACGATATATCTACATAATCTCTGGCCTCACATGAGTTAGTTATATATGTGAGTAGATAGTTGAATGCCCCTTCGAGCCATACTCGTCACCTTAAAGTGACGTTTTCGAATCACATCGTTCACCTTAAAGATTTTATTTATATCAACGGATCTCGCTCATCAACCGATCTAACTATGGATCTGTGTGTAGTCAATAGGCTCTTCACGGAGTGGGACAACAACAAGATCTCGAGCAGGTTACATAAAAACTTGTTGTTCTATGATTCAAGTCTCCTTGAATTGAATTCTGTATAGACGCGATCGTTTTTGTGTCGAATTAAATGTTATCGAGCTCACCCGTCTTCTGTTAATATTCCTGGGCGGATTTCTTGGGTTTATTTAACAAGATAATGGTCGCTCACCTCAATGATTGGAATTGATGGACCGGGATATCGTAATTTCATACCCAGCGAATCTCCTTCTAGTCGAATCCTTCAGATAACGTCAAGCTCTTACTCTTCTCGAATTCCTGCTTGGCCGTTGGTTCTTCGAAATGGACGTTACTCATCCTTCAAATGAGCTGCCCCCTTAAGCGATGAGAAGTCCTTCAGTCGAGAATGATGATCCCATATTTCATGAGCCGTGATTGATTACTTGGTTAACAAACCGGTGAAACTCCGCGTGCTCGCCAATTGTGTCGCGATAGATATAACTTTCAATATAAACGACTAGAGTGTCGAGTATTAATGGTATAGCTCTTCTTGAAGACCGACCAGCAGCGTCTCTCTAACTCCTCTCCCAGTTCGCCTCGAGGTTCACATACCCCCTTCCACGATAGTCTAAAGTCCATCCTCGCACATGTATCGCGGCGGTGGCGACCCTTCACGCCGAAAGACGGCAGGGCGCGAAATATGAATAATAAGCGACCTTGTTACACTGCTTTAATTAATTTGTATTTATGGTTAGTGTTGCAAGTTAAGTTAATTGATTCTAAATACTCGTTTGTAAAATATGCTCCTTGGCCGGGTTTAGAGTACCCCTGGTATTGGGCCTGGAGTTTTCTCAACGCAGCTTTGCGCCCTCCACGCTTCTGTTTTCCCATGAGATGGTCAGATGCCACGGAAAGGAATACAAACGTTGAGTCCGCGGTGGTCCGCGTTACTCCCGCGGTTTAGAGATTGGAAATGGTGAGTCCGCAGTAGTCCGCGTTACTCATGCAGGTTAGGGATTGGAATGGTGAGGCCGTAGTGGCCCGCGTTACTCGCCGAGGTTAGAGATTGGAATGGTGAGTCCGTAGTGGTCTGCGTTACTCGCCGAGGCTAGAGATTGGAATGGTCAGTCCGCAGTGGTCCGCGTTACTTGCCGAGGTTAGAGATTGGAATGTCGAGTCCGCAGTGGTCCGCGTTACTCCCCGAAGTTAGGGATTTGAGGGTAATCACTAAGAATATACAAGGATTTCTCCTTACTGACTATTACTTTTACACTGGCTAGAAGACTTTTAATGGTCTTTGAAGATCGGAGAGAACTGACTAAAAGGGCCACATTACGGCCGTTTTATACTATGTCGATGCTCCTTCTTGTGCTATTCCCAGGGGTTGGAGAGGGCGAGTTCCTCTGGCCCAATAGGCTGGGAACTCCCGGTCTCCCACACTGCTGGTGCCTTACAAGCAGTCTGCCCTTACAATATTTCTTATCTAATGTGGTGATAGGGGTTGGAGAGGGCAATATTCTGGTGCTGGTTGGCTAGGTCTTGCCATCTCCCACGCACCCGATGTACTAGAGGGATATTTACCCCTTATCTCAAACGAGCGACGGACCCGTTTCCCCGCTTTCTCATCCCGGCCCCCACTGCAGCAGCTCTGGCTGAGCCACGCAGTGACGTCAAGAGTGTTGCATATTTCGGGACGTAACAGGTTGTTGCTCTGTTATCATTTCCATTGACTGTTCTCATAATCGGCTTTCCCATAATTGGTTTTCCCTGCCTGTGATTGACACATCTTCGATTGCAACACTCCCATTATCATCATCGTTATCGGTTTCCTGACTGTTGTCAGGAGCCTTCGCTGCTCCTGATTCAGCACCGTTGATGAGCGGACTGTTGCTTCCATTGCTTGATGTCCCTACCACAACACCATCTTCTTCGCCACGCTCGAGTCGAGATGCTGCTATTTGAATGAAAATTTTCATTATGCATAATATATTTTAAAGTTCATTCAAGATTTTTCGAGTACTTACGATTTGCTGTATGTTGCCTCTTTTCCGCCTCATCCACAGCACGAGCTGTTTCTATGACGGCAACTATTGCGAAGTCATCATCATCACTATTGAGGCTGAACTCCGATGAAGTCTCTGATCTTATATCTGTTGTAAAGGGGGTCCCAACAGGCGCGCCGGATTTAATTTTAAAGAAAAAACACATTTAATTTTTAATTAAGAAAACATTTTTATTTCAACATAAAGAAAAATAGTTCCGATTGACCGTGAAATACAACATCAGCCAAATGGCCACCACGAAACCTCTGGCGCAGGGTTATTCTTTTGTTGAAATTTTGAATAACGTTTTCGCATAAATGTGGCTGTATTTCACCAATAACGCGCCGTATTTCCTGTTTAAGATGTTCAACTGTTTCAGGCTTATTCGCATACACCTTTTCCTTCACATAGCCCCAAAGAAAAAAGTCCATCGGTGTTAGATCGCACGATCTTGGTAGCCAATCTTGATTGCCAAATCGAGAAATGACACGGCCTGGAAACTTAGTCTGCAGTCACACCATTGTTTTACGTGCTGTGGGGCAGGTCGCACCGTCTTGTTGGAAAAACATGTCCTCCACATCAATTACATCCAATTCGGGCCACAAAAACTCCGTTAACATTTCGCGATACCGCACTCCATTAACAGTTAGCGCATTTCTAGCCGCATTTTCAAAGAAATACGGCCCAATTACTCCACCAGCCCAAAATGCACACCAACCAGTTACTCGCGGTGGATGCATTGGTTATTTGAGTATCACACGAGGATTTTCAGCACCCCAAATCCGACAGTTTTGCTTATTTACGTATCCGTCGAGTTGAAAATGTGCCTCATCTGAAAAAATGATTTTCGTCGAAAAATCCGCATTAATTTGATGATGTTCCAACACCCAATCAGCAAATTCACAGCGCTGCGCATGGTCCCTTGGCTTGATTTCTTTAACCAATTGAACCTTGTACGCGTGCAAATGCAGATCTTTTACCAAAATTCGTTGCATAGTGCTACTGGAAATGTTTAATTGTTGACCACGATGCTGAATGGAAGTTCCTGGATTCTCGGCCACAGATTCCGTTACTGAGGCTATATTTTCGAGTGACCGACAAGGACGACGACGAACAATGATCTTCTGATCCATCAGCGTAAATTTGGTCTCAAATTTTGTAATTAAACGCCTCACTGTCGATTCATTTGGCGCATTATTGCGACCAAAAACTTGACGTAATTGGCGAACTGTTTTCGCAAAACTTTCACCATTTTTGTAATGTGTTTTTACAATAATTAAACGTTGTTGGTTTGAATACTTCTCCATATTCTTAAATCGCGTGATCTGTACTTGACAAAAGTAAAAAAAAATCACCGTGCAACTTGTATTAACAAAATGGCGGCAAATTAAAATCCGGCGCTCTTGCTGGGACACCCTTTACAATATACAACGCAGCAGTTTTTTTAATACTTACGGCTTTCGGGGTGTGTTCGACGCCACACGTCCTGTTCTTCCACAGCACGTGGAAGAACTCTTCTTCTATGAGAGCTGCTTCTTCATCACTTGAGGCCTCTAGCAGCTGTCTATATACTATACTGATGGATTTATTTTAATATACAGGGTGGCCGATTTATCTGAAGACATTGAAATATTTCGAAAACTACGCATCGAATCAAAAAAAGTTCTGAATAAAATTTGTTTGCCTGGAAAGGGGTCATCCAATGATACCAAAGTCGACCTCTCACCCCTACCCCTGGGGTGGGGGTGGGGGCAACTTTGAAATCGTAAATGGAAACCTTTATTTTTTATTGCAGATTCGGATTTCCCATAAAAAAATAAGTAACTTTTATCTGAAACATTTTTTTCGATTCGTGATAGATGGCGCTGTAATCGCAAGGGACCTGATTTTTGCGAATATCTCGAGAAATTACACATCGGATCGAAAAATGAAAGAAGAAATGTTTCATTTTTCAAAATGCTATTCAGCGATACGAAACTCGATCCACCCCGATGATGAGAGACAAGGGGTCACATAAAACAAGCACCCCGATGAACAAAAACAAACAAAAACTACTACGTCCACGTCGTTGTTCCTGGGTAACGCTAAAAGTAGTTGTCAACTTATTGATAAACGAATACATGCTTTCAATTGCAGCGCCATGTGTGAGAAAATTTCATATAAACAATAAAGTCGAATCACTGGATTTTGTCATGGAAAACCAGAAAAAAATAGGGTTTTCAAATCACGATCTTGAAGCAACTTCCATTTCCACCACAATGGGGTAGGGATGGGGGGAGGGTGGATCGAGTTTCGTATCGCTGAATAGCTTTTTGAAAAATGAAACATGTCTTTTTTCGATCCGATGTGTAATTTCTCGAGATATTCGCAAAAATCAGGTTTCTTGCGATTACAGCGCCATCTATCACGAATCAAAAAAAAATGTTTTAGATAAAAGTTACTGATTTTTTTATGGGGAATCCGAATCTGCAATAAAAAATAGGGGTTCTCATTTACGATTTCAAAATTGCCCCCACCCCCACCCTAGGGGGTAGGGGTAAGGGGTCGACTTTGGTATAATTGGATGACCCCCTTCCAGGCGAACAAATTTTATTGAAAACTTTTTTTGATCCGATGCGTAGTTTTCGAAATATTTCAATGTCTTCAGATAAATCGGCCACCCTGTATAATACTCAAATAATATGCGTATAGAATTTATTATGACAGATAATACTCACATCGGATTTCATTGCGAATCTCTCTGACGACTAGAGAATCTTGAAGTTTTCATCGTTGTAACTCCTCAAATACACCGGATAACACTTGCTGACCTCTGAGAATACCTCTATAGAAAGCTACCACAATGACACGCAAATGAGCCCACCATAAAATATATTTTCAACGCTTTGCGCGTCTATCAGTCCATAAATCTTTTAAGCTCCTACACCATGTAGAATGACAGCAGCGCCTAATATACACGCTGTGAGTGATCGCTAATTTTAAAAGAGCGAGCATACACGAGCGAAGGGCGCGGTGCGGCATTATGTCCAGGAGACTGATACACTTCGATCGTCACACGATTGTCACGTGACTGTTGGTCTTCTATATTTCCAGAGCATATACAATCCTGACATGTAAACGATATCCCCAGCGAGCTCTCGAGGATAGCTATGTTTTACTAAATTGCAGATTTGAGAGCGTCCGTGCTCTTAGCAACAGCGTTACCACCGACTTCACATATTAACCGTACAGCATACGCTCTTTCAAACGCTTATAATTTTACTGCTAATTCATGTACAAAGAGGTGAAAATGTTTAATAAATTTCAGAGATATTGAACTCTTGCAACATTATAGTTCGCTCGACCTCTCATTTTTTCGTAACACCATAAAAAACACGCACTTGCGCTTTCTATCTCGCTTACACGCTCGCTGCACTTCCGCGATCACTCCTTTCTCTTTTGCGATGCAGCAAAAGAAGCTGCGCTTCTTTTTTTCTTTGCGCTTTTATCCTTCTTATTAAGAAATAGTATCGTACCCGGCTTCGCCCAGGTTTATTTTTAGTATCGTTACCTTAAATAAAACCAAATGCTATGATTTTCAAATAGAATTTGTATTTATTGAACGTTTAAACATTATCATTGAAGTATAGTTTACCAAAGTCAATCTTTCAACACCTGTGTATAAACAATATTTTTTGTTGACTTATTTTCATCTTTCAGCACATATAAGTTTTTAAAACTTTAAGAATTAGAGCATAGATGACTTGACTGTTTACTGCTTCACTAAAATGTCAATTGCATTTGAAAATTCATGTCAAACAAAAACAGACATTTCCGTTCACCGTATCATAGTAACCTTTTCTTTTTTTAAAAAGCGCAAGCTATACCTACTACGAAGAATAACTTTGCTTTTTTTAAAATTAAAATTAAACGTCAAAATTCAATAATACTCTTAGAAAATTCAAATGTCCGTAACTCCTTAAGGACTCAACTTGAAGAGCTGGAAATAGTTGCGTTGACCTAGAAATCAGGAGACCTTTCCAAAATGTCCAAGATCACCTTCCTAACACGCTCCGTCTAGGAGGAGTTTAAGGGACGGAATCCACACATTAAGAATTATAGTATAGATGAGGGCGTAACTCGTTTGTTTATTCAGAGGAGATACGCCCTTTTGTTTCCAGCCCTCAATATATCGATATCTCGAGAACGGTGAGAAATACTCAAAAATAATATTACGAGCTGTACACGGTGAGATGAAGCTGATCCTTTCATCGAAAAATTTAGCACCAATAACACAACTCATGTGGTACCCATCTACCGGTCTTCTGAATCTTTCCCATCTCTCGTTGCCGATTGGAAACAGCTTGTTGAGTAACACCCAATTACTCGTCGAGTTGTTTCAGTGTTTGCGAATCATCTTCGTCCAACAATGCTTGCAATTCCACATCTTCGTATTTTTGGCGGCTTTCCACGTTCCTTCTCTGCAACATCGAAGTCACCACTTTTGAAACGCCGAAACCATCGTTCACGTGTATCTTGCGATAAAACATATTCACTATAAGCTTCTCGAAGTAATCGGTATGATTCAGCAGCAGTTTTCTTCAAATGAAAACAAAAAATTAATGCTGTCCGCGAATGCTCTTTGTTCAGCATCAATTTCGACATATTGAACACAATAACACAACACTATGCACACACTTTTCCAATTTATCACTCGTGCGCGTCTGACACTTGTTGATGACACAACAAAATGGCGCAGTGTCAAATCTTTATAGCACAAACTGCATTCGTGCGTCATCTGTTGTCTCAAATCCGCATTTCATACTTGTACACCTGGTATACTGTACGTAGTGTATTCATTCGCACGTTGGAAATGCACACGGTGTACAAGCAATTGCAGGCCGTCGTGCAAGACTTTTACCTAGTAGGGAACAGAGGTTCACGCGTGTCGAGTTGGGGTCACCATAGCGCACCGTACTACTACTGCTCATAATGCGAGAGATTTCAATGTTCAATTTATTCTACGATATTTAATCCAAGTGGCAAAAACGCAGCTGCCCTCTCTTATTATTAATAGTACGAAGATCGTCTCGATGAAGATAGGTACCGTCATTTCTCTCTATAGTCTAAACTATCTGCCGATGTTTTCACAGCTGCTTTTGGCACGGTGATCTGCATTGATATCGTGTTAATAGAGATGCGCAAATGACATTCTGTGATAAGATCGATGAGAAATACGAGCGTACTATTCTTACATCCACTTGAATCAGATTGACAGATTACTCGAGAGCAGACGACGCATTTTTTGGCGGTCGCACCGAAAATGTTGTGAGTGTACGACGTTAAGTACGGTGAATAGATATATTACGTAGACGTGTGCTTGCTCCATCCGTGGATGTGCAAGACAAGAAAATTTCACGTAGGACATCAGCGGTTATACATTGGTAACAAATGCAGAAAGCGTGCCGAAACTGAAAACGGCACTTAAGCCGTCGAGGGTCTCGTTAAATGTGTCGTACTAGTACCATGCGATTTGTATTTGAATGTATTGCCTGTTCGTATGCATGAGAAACTGCTTATTGCCCTATTCGGAACGTGTGTACGACACGTAAATGACATGGATATGTACCCCAATTGAATATATGATTAAATTTTACAATATACGGTTACACGATATGACTTTGCGCTGTGATGAGGCGGTCATTTTGCCGAGTACTTCGATACGTTTCTAAAAATTAAGCAATAGGTGAGTGGGCCGCTTGCGGAGTGCAGCGACAACGAGAAAGCAATACAGCGTTTCATCTCGCTATACGTCTGAAGGTCTGAAGCGAGATGCGCTGAAACTCCGGCTTGCGTTCGCTCGCTAAGCTGGCGCTTAATTCATTTTGGGAAAAATTCGGCCAACGCGAAAATATCGAGATAACCGTTATCGTTTTCTCGCGCCTGTAACTCATGAATTTACTAACGAGTCCGGGTCCTGATGTAACTGGTATGTAGCTGCTCAATTACAAAGTCATGTATGTGAACTATGTAATGCCCGCGACGTGGTTCATCCAGTCTCGACATCAGACGCCTTGATTGCTGCATACACGAAGGCACAGGCTCAATTCAAATTGTACAGCTATCTCGAGAGTATTGGTTTTAAAGACGTATTAATCGATTACGGGTCTGGTAGTTATGGTATATAAACTCGTTCGTTTCGGGCGGACAAAAAATTTACTCGTACATTGTCCGTAAACCCGATGGCACGACTTTCGAATTCGAATGCGATACGTTCCTTCGTGGCAGGAGCTAGGAATGTACGTATTATTTTAAATTATATTATTTTAAATTCAATGCTATTTGTCGTACGGCATTTCATTAGGTAGTAACGCGCGAAGCGACGAAATCGTGCGATTCCATTAACACGAAGTGCAAACGACAAGGAACATCCTGTACAGTGCCGAATAGCTACCAAGTATGCGGGAAAAAGTGATTAAGATAATTGATATAATATTGTACGTATCGTACTATGTTTTAGTATATACATTTTCACCCTTTTAAAATTAACTTATTCGTTAATTTCGTGTACCGTATTTGTTACATACGCCGCGTCTGAGGAATAGAGATATTATTTTATCAGTATAAATCCGTTCTCCATTCATCCTTTTTGTGTCGCTCATCGTAGCAGCGACCATATCTTCGTTGCTTCCTTTTGTTCTGACTTTCTCCATGGTGCTTCCCGTTATCCCGCCTTGCTTATAGGTTATTTTATTTAGCGGCGTTATTCTTATTTCATCATAGTCGAAAACATAATGCTATTAGTAATTCTGTGTATCGCGTTTTTATGTGAAATAAATAAAGATATTGATTTGTCCGTATGAAATGTAAGAAAAACTCGTTACTCAATTTCCATGATAATTAGCGTCAATATCAGATTACACCGCGGGCAAGTACACGCCTATTCAGCTGGTACAGGCGCGCCGCGGCTCATTAGCTCTCAAAGGCCGCGAAAAGAGCTACAACTGCGGGGCCGCCATCGCCGTCGAGGTATAGGCTTATTAAAGAGGCAGTTGATTGAGATCGAAAAACACTCATTGATATGGATACACGTTGGGAACACCTTTAGATAGCTGTGATAAGCGGCCCTACAAGCTGTAGCAAGACACATTTTGTCAAAAAATGTACTAAATACATGCGCAAAATAACAGATGTTCCGTTTGATCCTATACTATTTTATTACTCAGAGTGTCAGCCCGAGTACATAGAGTACGGTTACACAATCGAATTTCGCGTAGGATAATTGCAATTAACGGACTATTCGAGTGATATGCCCCCAAGACTCGTGATCATTGACAATCTAATGCACGAAGCTTCGAACAATACCGTGGGCGAACTTTTCATCAAGGGCAGCCACCATTATATCTCAGCATCAATTTCATTACGCAAAATATCTTCCATCAAGGCCACAGACAACGCGACAAATCTTTAAACAAGAATTATACCATGGTTTTAAAAAATCCGCGAAATCGTGCGCGCATTTAGCATTTAGCGCGACAGGTATGCGCCGAGAACCCGAGATTTTTGCAGTAGGTATATTTCGATGTCACAGCCGTACCTTATGGTTGTCTATGATTTGACTTCAACCTCTCGCTCATACAAGAGTGAGAGACATGAATGGACAGCGTACCAGCATGTACTACAACGTTAACTGCACGTAGTCGAGTACGATGATACAATGCCAAATATTCCGACAAAACGAAAAATGGAAATTATAGCATAGGATCGTATTGAGATTTCCTTCTGGTGTTGGGAAATTCAATCTGAAAGATATCGAAAAAGAATGAGTTTTCACTCAAAGCAGGTGGGAAATAACCAGACCAAAAGATGTAAGTAGAAAAAATGTTTTTATTCCACCGTCGACTATCACACTACAAAAAAAAATGTATAAAAAAATAGCACAAAAGAATTTAGATTGAAAATTTTTTGAGAAGCATACAATTCTATTAATTGTGTGCTTAGCTTTGTGAGGTGAACGTGGTGCAGCCCTCGCTGCAGAGCACGCCACGTGATGAGATTTGTGAGGTTGCACAAATGAGAAATAATCATCCCAATAAACTCTGAGTGAGTTTAATTGAGAGAGAGCGAGAATAATTGAGTGGAAAGCACATATAATTATATTAATTGCGTGCTGTAGTTTGGATGTAAAACGTAGTGTAGCCCGCGCTGCAGAGCACGCCACGCGCTTAGACGTTATAAGGATGCGCAAATGAGATTTATTCACCTCACCAACATTGAATTTATATAAATTATGAAGGCCTCTCTTACCGTTGATTTTGAGTCCAGTTAAGCACGAATATGGTGAGTAGATCCGGGATGATGGTAAAAAAGTCCGAGGTGCTAGTAGAGGAATGTGCTGTTCAAGCGGTTTTTTCGAGAAGTGTCTTAATTCCTCAATATGGCTGTGTTGTGCAAAAGCGTCGTTGTGCGACGCTGAAGTCAAGCGAGAGAGACAGCCTCTCGCTTAAGCAGCATGCCTGCGAGGCGCTGTCTCGGCTATCTTCGCTATAGCCGAGCGCAGCACATCACTTATCAACAACAGGTCGAAGCACGGCGAATATCGATCGCCGTGCGTCAGCTGATTTTCCAACAGATTGTAATGGTGTTGTATCTAGAGCGGGAAGAAGAATGTTCAATTGCAATATAATGGCTCTTATTAATGATGTTATACGCGCTAGAAATCGCGACAAACCCGTCGGTCGATATCACTTTATGAAACTCCTGGGAACGATACAGATGCCTTGTGAATTTTTGGTAATCCCGAGTTACGACACACACCTACACCCACATCATCGTCAACATTGTACATGCGTATCATTTTACCGCGCGGTAGCGACAGTCGCAGCAGCAGTAGCAGTAACAATAGTGAGGGCGAGGTCGCACACATAGCCACAAGTAGAGAAATAATACTCAGGCCCGACAACGATATCATCGAGAAAGAGTAAGAAGAAGAGAACGAGCGATTGAAATACAATGAGCAAGTCGACATCCTGGCGACAATCAGTCCCCCAAACAGGCAATAAAGAAAAAGAAGAAAAAGAATCCGTTTAACATATCATAGTTAAAAAAATTTAAATTGTTTAAAGAATGTATCACAATCCCTCTCACCCTGCATCCTATTCTTGAGCAGAAAATTTGACTAAGGTAGATCGGAGAGTGGCGAAAAAAGATGTTTCACCATGACTTGACACATAGGATCCACATAACATGCATCGTCTCATATGCTTATTGTCACACTAGGCACAGTGGCACGCGTATTTCTCCGAGCGAAGTGAGTCTAGACAGCGCCTCCGTAGCCCGAGAAAATATATTTCGACGTTACGAGTGAAACACGAAAGAAACTAAAAAGTCTAAATACAGTGTCGGTGATTTGGTACGCATCAGTACAGCTAAAGCAGTATTCGCGAAAGTATATGAGCGCGACTGGACTGACGGTATTTTCTACGAGGCAGCATTATCGCGAGTACGAGTGCCCACGACGCACAGTGGGGCCGATTCCCGACAAGCTGGTCAAAAGTCGAAAACGTAGTTCATTCTGTTTGAGATATAGTATATAAGGGTTTTTGGGGTCGCTGAATACGAATCTGAAGTCAAAATTGTAAAAAAACAAAAATCCTTATTTCCGGAAACAATTGCTTTGCTTACTTTACCAACTGTTTATGCGTCTACTGATGATTCTATCTCTTCTTTTTCGATGTCGTCAGATTCTTCAGATTTTTATACAGACAATTCGACTGATGATGAAGACTAATTTTTATGTTAATATTAGAACAATATTCTTGTTAATATAAATTTATTTTTTGAATTTGGCTTTGTATTGTATTTCTCAAATAAATATGTTAGTATTTAAAAAATCGTGTTCCTTATTACACTTTCTTATATATTTGAATTATACATTTTTCAATATTTTTATAAATGATTAAAAATGTAATTACTTATCTGAAATATGTACTAAATATTTCTTTTGAACAAGAAAATCATTACTCTGTAATCCAAATACATTTATTTTAAAACTGTAAATCAAATTACTATACAGTAATCTTAAAAAATGTTTACTTAAACTAAAATAATTATAAATTAACTGTTTGAACATGTTAATTTTAATTCACAAAATCTATTTTGTTTAAGAAAATGATTTTAAGAAATATGTGCTTCAAAGAAAAAATTACTTGCATGTAACTGAAGTACTTTCATTTCAATAAAAAAAGGAAATGTAACTTGTAAATAGTATAAAATAAGACTTTCAAAAGTGATTTTAATCAATACAATTATAGATGTAAAAGTAGATGTTTTATTACTTTTTATCAAATATATAATTTACTTACAGATTTATAAAAAGTTAATAAATTTTTATAATCGCAATTTTGGATCTGCCATTTTGAATTTTGTCTTTTTCACATCAGATTCATGTTCAGCGACCTCAAAAACCCCCGAGTAACAAGTTTCAAGCAAATCCGGTTGATTTCGAAAATTGCGTCCGCCATATTGGATCCACCATTTTGAATTTTGTTTGTTTCACATCGGATTTATGTTCAGCGACCTCAAAAACCCTCGAGTAACAAGTTTCAAGCGAATCCGACCGATTTCGAAAATTGCGTACGCCATTTTGGATCCGCCATTTCGAATTTTGTTTTTTTTAAGTCGGATTCGTATTCAGCGACCCCAAAAACTCGCGAGTTACAAGTTTCAAGCGAATCCGACCGATTTCAAAAATTGCACCCGCCATATTGGATCCGCCATTTTGAATTTTGGTTTTTTGACACCGGATTCGTATTCAGCGACCCCCAAAACCCCCTAGTAACAAGTTTCAAGCGAATCCAATCGATTTCGAAAATTGCGTCCGCCATATTGGATCCGCCATTTTGAGTTTAGTTTTTTTGACACCGGATTCGTATTCAGCGACCTCAAAAACCCCCGAGTAACAAGTTGCACAAAATTATATTCATTTGAAAAAAACGTGCAACAAGTGGTTAATGTGAATTTGTAATTTTTTATATTCAAATGTGCACTAAAAACAAAGTTGCAGCTAGCTGCAGCTGATTTTTACTAATTTTGTTACATAACAGTACAAACTTAAATTTAAAACTTGTTTCGTTGCGGAACACTGCGGAACTTTAAACTTTTTCCCTGTTTTTCTAAAATGATTGCACATAATTTTTCATTTTTTTCTACTTTAGACATTGTTTAGCTATTAATTTATATGTATCTGTTATAATTTTCGACGCATATGATAATAAACTACTTTCTTCAACCTGAAACCTCCATTTTGCAGAATTAAGAAACACCAATTTTACGATTTTCTACGAATTTTTTAATATGACGCTTGAATATGAGCTCGAACGATCGAGCTATTACTTGCGCGAAGGTCTCTTTTGTACTGGCTTATACTTGCCAGGTATACTTCACTAGCCCTTATAAAATGTTCCATTATATTCTTTAAGCATTACTCTATCCACCTATGTACTCTAAATCCTATAAAATGAAACTTCATTTTTCGACTTTTGACCAGCTTTTCGGGAATCGGCTCCACTGTGCGACGCCTGAGAAGAAAAAGAAGAAGAGCGGTCGAAATAACCGACAGTCATAGATACGAATCCCAAGATTAGCTCCTTCTTTTCGTACTTCCGAGCAATATCAACATGCTATATTTTCCAGAAAAAACGACAATAAAAACTATTCAAAAACTACCGCGGCAAATGTGTTTGAGTTCAGAACGGTCCGTTTCTCTTGTGAAAATTGCTTATCTGATGACTCTTTTACATGTTCCTGCTACAGGAAACTGCGTATCTTTTGAGAATGGCGACTATGATTTATCAGAGCAAAATCGCCGACACAACGGCGCGTAGATAGAGGCCAGGTACCATCAGGTATGTATCGCTCTATAGACGCTCTATTAAAAAATGAAAATCAGCTGCCTCACATGACCGTGCATTTGAGATTTAAATCGACTCACAGTGACCAGGTCGAGGTGACGCGTATCTGCGACAACGAGCGACATCACGACTTTTCCGTATTTCTTGCTATCGCAAAACTACTCGAGTTGGAAAAAGAAACTTGTGGGTCTGTAATGTTGTAAACCGCATGCGGCGTACAAACCCTCCTTTTACGAGGCGTGCCCATTGATACTGATAACTTTCAGTATGGTTCGATAAAAATTAAAACCTCTTCATCACCTCGACATATACCTCTCTTGCGTAATAATTTACAAACTGTTGAAATCGATATAAGGTACGAGTTTGGTCCCTAGTTTAAATAGTGCCATACCATTTGAACAAGGAACGTTGACGGTGACTCTCCATTTCAAGTGACTCCGCCATTGAATACGTCGCTATGGATGATGTTGATGACATACAGCAGGAGTGGGGTCGTCGCGCTTAAGGTGACATTAGCCCTGTTTATCGGTATCTTTCTTGGGGGTCTGTTTCGCCGAGTATTGTCGCTTCGGAAAAAGGGAGTAAAGCAGTTGGAAAAGAGGCATTGCGCACTAGTGTGAACGTAGCTGGTGATATCTTTAATAGAAATATAGTTCTGAAACATGCTATCCGCAAGAGAGTACGAAAATCTGATAATAATGTCAAGCGCAAGGCTGCTACAAAAATTGATACTGTCAAATAGAGGCCCGATTATAAAATGCGCAAAATTTTCTAAACTGCTCATTCACTGAGCAAACGTAATCCGAGACGTATCTCCGGGAAAAAGAAAAGTGTAATAAAGCGAAGAGTTGTAAAGAAGAAGAAGAAGAAGAATAAGAGCAAGAAGAAGAAGAAGACTTGCCAACGAACTGTTGCAGATATTTTTGGATAGGTACAACACGATTGTTGTTCTACACGCACACTCGTGCGAGTGTCTAAAATCGGAACTTGAATTATTTTTACTCCTTCCGATGTAAACAACTATCGGAGTTTCGAATTCGGTGTATTATAAACCAATTTCCTCGTGAACGGATGACTGACCGGTTGAATTTGTTATCGGTTGTTTGTTAGGAGTACAAATTGAAAATGCGGGATTTTTTTCTATTTTTGAACGTTTATTCTGAAAAAATGGTAACAAATGAATTATTCAAAGTATTGTCCATCGCTAGCCACAACTTTTTCCCATCTTTCTGGCAATTTACGGATACCGTCGCGAAAAAATTCGGCCGGCTTGGCTGCTATCCAGTCATCGACCCATTTTTGGGCTTCTTCGTAAGAATGGAAGCGCTGGTCAGCTAGGCCATGTGTCATCGATCGGAAAAGGTGGTAATCGGAAGGAGCAATATCTGGGCTATACGGCGGGTGGGGTAAGACTTCCCATTTCAGCGTTTGTAGGTATGTTTTGACCGGCGCTGCAACATGTGGCCGAGCGTTGTCATGTTGCAAAATTACTTTGTCGTGTCTTTGCTCGTATTGTGGCCGTTTTTCTTTGAGTACGCGGCTGAAACGCATCAATTGAGTTCGGTATAGTGCTCCTGTGATGGTTTCGTTCGATTTCAATAGCTCATAATACACCACACCCAGCTGGTCCCACCAAATACAGAGCATGAGCTTGGCGCCGTGAATATTTGGTTTGGCCGTCGATGATGATGCATGGCCGGGGTAACCATATGATTTTTTGCGCTTCGGGTTATCGTAATGGATCCACTTTTCATCACCAGTGACAATGCGATGCAAAAAACCCTTCCGTTTTTGCCGTTCGAGCAGCAGTTCGCATGCAAAAAAACGGCGCTCGACGTCTCTCGGCTTCAGCTCATACGGCACCCAATGTCCTTGCTTTTGGATCATTCCGAGGGCTTTTATACGATGGGAAATGGCTTGTTGTGTCACTCCCAATGAATCTGCGAGCTCTTGTTGAGTTTGACACGAGTCTTCATTGAGTATTGCCTCCAATTCAGCATTCTCAAACTTTTTCACTTGGCCCGGCCGCTCTTTGTCCTCAACGTCAAAATCACCACTTCTAAACCGCACAAACCATCTCTCGCACGTTGAAACCGATGGAACATGACTCGGATAAGCCTCGGAGACCAATCGATGTGCTTCAGCAGCACTTTTCTTCAAATTAAAGAAGTAAATTAAAACTTCCCGCAAATGCTGTTTTGTTGGCACGAAACTCGACATATTGAGAGCTCAAAAAAACTATGAATTTGACACTGCGACAAATTGACACATACTGAAAATTAAAGCTATAAGACGTAGCTTTGACATGAACATAGTCACAGTACTGCCTGATGCGTATAGCGTTAGTAACGCCATCTGTTATCAAACCCGCATTTTCAATTTGTACCCCTGATATTTTTGGGCAAGGTGAAGAGTATGTCGATCTCGTGCATACAATGCATAGCCTGAAAGTTAAAAAAAACATCTACTTTGGAAATTACTGCGTGCACAACACAAAAAGTAAGCGCTGGCCCAGTGAACAATCTAGTGTACTCTATGTTTAATCAGGTGAATGTAAACTTGAATCAAAAACTAGTTTCACCGCTAAGTAACGCTTACGCTTATTGAGAGTACATAGAAATGCTTTTGAATTACGGCCCAGCTGCCAAAAATTCTCATATCACGAGCGTTCTCTGGTAGACGACACTCCTGGATTACTGGATTATATGACATCTGGGAGTGCGGGACTTATAAAAGAAGAAAATGTTTGATTGTCGGAATAAACTGTAGATTTACTTGGTCACCGGCATTGCGATATATTCAATCAGGAGCGGGTCCGATGAAATGGTGTTGAGGTGCGTCCATGCCTAATGAGTGTAAGAGATTCATTTTGCCTTGTGGGAGACGCAAACAGCAAAATACCCTTTTACACGAGATCGACAATATTGTGCTCGGTCAATTACTGAAGCGTATAATTATCGTTTTTGTTAATAACAAAGCGTTTAACGGTGACTTCAGCATGAATCCTTTCAATTTCTAAAATTATAATCGAAATGATATCTTGTAAGTGGATGGTGCTGAAATATCTTCTAACCGTCTTCAACCGAATTTGATGAAAAATTATCTTTACGTCGATACTTTCCAAACACTGTTCTCGAGAACTGGAATACATTTCTTGATCGATGGTAATTCGATCGCTCGCGATAATTATCGTGACGTGTATAGTCTGTTTGCTCTTGATATGATACCTTATCTTTCGGCGGACACCAACTGACACTGGCATTGTTGCGCCCCGGTGATTAAATCATATTTTGCACGCTGTTCAGATTCACGTTTCTCTGTGAAACGTTTAACGCACACTCGCATACGCACCGCACGATCACTACATCTCTTGCTTTACCTTGAAATGCATGTCGTTGCTCTTGCTTCAGATAACACAGGGCCTGTCATATAATTATTTTCTTTTTATCGAGAGGTCCGTGAAAAGTCATTGCAAATACATTACTGATTTATCGTGCATCGTATGGCGAAACTTTTGTTGTGCCGCGAATTAATTAATTGTACATTATTTCGCCATTGTTCCTTCTTCGCATGAGGCCACTCACCGAAGTAGAAAAAATGAGCAAACGTAAGGAACGAGCTGCGAGCAATGACCGCTACGAGCTCGAGCTACGACTTCCTGGAATTTGCAAGCAATGTTTATTGTGAAATTCATTGCGACATTCGATATCGGTCAAAGGAGTGAATAACTGCTTTGCCGAAATCAGTCAAAAGTTTAACATCAACATGAACAGTTGATCACGGGTCGGACTCGCCCGAAATATCAGTATTTTAGTAGATTCAATCAAGAGAAGTTGGTTCCCCGTGACGGCCTCGAAACAACAGAATTCTTGTACATTCTTTTATTGACTTTGAATAAGCAACAGAAAGTTGCCGTAGTCTATGATAAATACCACCATTTTACATACATTCGCGTTTACACTGATTACTCGAGATCCAACTCCTAATCGGCAAACGATCCCAAAAATAATAACTTTTTAATATTATACCGATTACCAAGTAATCCAATTACGCAGTATCGGCATAACATTTGGTGGCATTGGTGGGATCTGCTGAAGTATAAGTGCTACGTGATTTATTTGGATAAAGTGAAAAAAGTGACTCTGAAGTGACGACTACGTCTCTGGTAAGGACACCAGTGTAGTTCGTGAAAACCCGACTAAGCTAACGCAAAGGCGCGAAGTGTACGTCGGTGCAGTGTGACATATCGGTCAACCGCTTAAAACCCCGATTGACGGTGTCACGTCAAGTCGCGGATAACCGCACAAAGTGTGCAAGCAAGTACTCGAGGCAGCTACTTGTGACGAAGCCGTCGCGCAACCATTGGCGACGCACTAAGGGCGAGCCCAGGAACCATCAAAGAAACGGTTCAACGGTGCCAGGAAAGACGTCTGGACCAACTGTAGAAGGGAGCTACATGAGAGCAGGTCAACAGCACCCAAGGAACAGCACTCGCGGTACCGCCATGGAGAGAATCATCTGCAAGATCATCCTTCTGTAAGTGGCGGTTACATTACCAATATACATATAGCCTTGTAGAATCAAAGCCAGTCAGATCCGTAGTTTGGGAATAATATTCCACTAGATATATATTTCTCTTGAGATTTTGTGGGAATATTTTAAAGTAAAGTCTATCGCGAAATTGGCCACATGCCGGAATCTAGAGGCGCCTGTCCAAAACGTAGGGACAACTCGCTAGATATAACGTTGCCCGACGAAGGCGTAGATTCTGTAAGATACATACAGAACGCGCAGGGCGCTAACAGAGCTCTCGCCGTCGGGACGTATCCGGGCTGACATGCAGGAGGCCCTTGCAGGCCAACTAACAGCCCAGTTCGGCGTGAATCCACTCCGGAGCGCGTCGTTTCGGGACCACGCCAGTGACGAAAGCGACGACGTTTTCAACATGGCTACCGGTGACAGAACTCCCGAACGCATCACCGAGGAAAAAGTTGAGCGGGAAATCGAAAACATGCGAACAATTGATCGCATAGGTTTCCCTGCAGCCACCGGTACAGCAGCCCGGTCAGTACACGTAAGAGTACGAGATTGGTTAGAGGTGGTCGACCGGAGCCACAGTGAAATGGAAAGAGCTCGACGTCAGAATGAAAGGCTGCAGCGCGAGCATGATTGAGTCCAATGTGAACTCGATCGCGAACTTCGGGAGGTAGAGACACCGTCGGCAAGATGAAACTTGGCCGACACGTTAAATGAGGTAGGTGCGGATGAGTACGAGCTCATCCACTCCTTAAGAGAGCAAATTGCTGAGCTTCAGCAACGGTTGGGAGGAGCAGGGATGGAAAACTATCAGCCCCCCTCGCAGCCCCCGAGACGTACGCGGTTCGAGGAGACACGGACGCCCTCAAACATGCTCAGCCTCAGCCTGCTAATAAAAATGGAAGAAACATTCGACGGCAAAGACGCAAAAACATTGCCGCTCTTTTTAAAGTCCTGCGAGACGATTTTTCGCACGGTAGCCAAGAAGGAGCATGACACCCTCCTGGAATTAATTGTCATGAGCAAATTAGAAGGTACGGTAGCAAGACAACTGCAGCACAAAATCATCAGTACCATGGCGCAACTCAGGAGCGAGTTCGAAGCGTTATACGGACAACGGAAGTCCCTAGCCACGTTGCAGATGGAGTTCAGCTGCCTCCGGCAGGGACAGAATGAGGACATCGCCGCGTACGCAGCAAAAATGGAGAGAATTACGGTAGACATCACCGGAATACGTTGTGAACCGTTGAGAACAGAGGATCAGATCACCGTCGAGAGTAGCACCCGACGAAGCGCACAGGCTAACTTCGGAAAGGGCCTGCACGGCCAGGTGCACTACTCTGTGGCAGGGACCATAGAGATCACCAACATGGTGCAGCCAAAGTGAGGGTTAGGTGGAGTACTATGCCAGCCCAGAAGGTCCCTAGGCGCACCACCCTGGCAGGAAGAAAATTGTTTCACCTGCGGAAAAGCTGGACACGTGGCTCGAGACTGTACCCGGGATACGGGACGAGTAAGCCTACCAGTACCCAGTGAAAACAAGTTAATCCACAACGTGGAAATAACCTGCAATTACTGTCAGAAGAAGGGCCACATGTGGAAGAACTGCCGGAAGAGACTGTCGCAAAATAAAAGCGAGCCAACGCAGCCGCCCCGACGGCGAAGAAATGCAGGCTACAAAGATGCAAGAAATACAGTAACCGCGAGGCCAGATGTAGCCACTGTAGGCGTTAACCTACTGGGCGCTCTGAGGCTGAATACGCTACCTGGCCAGCAGAACCCAGCCAGTAGAGGAAGGAACACCGCAAGAAAAACAACGCAGCAGCTGCTACAAGTAACGCTGCCGGCGTCGTGTGCCACCGCCAGCGACTTCGATATCGCTGCACCATTAGAGCATTGGTTTTACATCGTTCCGAACAATGTGCCATTGAAGGTCAACGGGCTACTTGGCATGGACTTTATCAAGCAGCAGGAAGTGGACATCCTGCATGGTGAGATACTCAAGTTGTATGGGCACTGCATGCCGCTACGGGACGGCGCGACAAGGATATATTCGTCACCACGCAGTAGAACTGCCGCCACATGCAAATACATAGGCCTGCTTACAAAGATAAAGCTTCCTTCCGGAAGCGGGTCTAACATGGATGCCGCCGAGGAGAATAAATTTGTCGGACTACCTATAAGGAGTGGAATCAGCCGAGGCAAAGTAGCGAGATCCCGTGTCACACCGTCAAAAACGAATAGAGTGAGTTTAGAAGTTTCTAAACACGATGGGGAAGTGCAACAGCTGACGGTGACACTCGAGCCCTCGGAGATAGCGAAGGCCGTACGTAGCTGACAGGTCAGGACACGGTAAGACACAGGTAAGGTCAGAGAGCACGGGGAGGATGGCCAAACGTTTTGAACAGCAGCAACGGCAGCCCGACTCAGTTCCCCCCAGCAGTGAAAAGCAAGCAGCTCACGCAGAAATGATGTGCGAATACAAGGGTGTATTCCATCTACGAGGGAACAAGCGACAGCGCACGCACGAGGTGCAGTATCGCGCACCCTTTAAGGTCGGACCGAATGACCTAGGATCGCAACCCTTGCCTGAGAAGAACGTAAAATCGGGGCATGGGTTCGGTAAAATGCATACTTGCAGACGCTCTGAGTCGAATATACGCGACCACACGAGCCCAAGTGGGACAGGAAAGAAAGTCCCATAAGAAAGAGAAAGATAGCGCAATCTGGTATACGAACAGCCGCACAAAGCGGAGAGTCGAAGATACCAAGGCAACCACGATAACTCGTCGAAGCGAGAGATTAAACTCGCCTACGAGAAAGAGAACTGGAGAGGCCGACAGACGAAATGCTAGCAGAAGGAACAGTCCGGAATGTAACCGAAATATTGGACCTGTTGGGACGAGCTCGATATTACAGGACGTTGAACCTTGCCTCTGGATTTCACCAAATCCCGATGGCGCAGGAAGACATGGGAAAAGGCATTTTCCATTCCGCAGAGTCATTGAGTATAACCGCATGCCATACAGACTCAAGAACGCGCCACCGACTTTCAAGCGGCTAATGAACTCCGCGTTAGCAGGACTACAGGGCGTCAAATGCTATGTGTACGTCGACGACATATGGCAGTAACATATGGAGGAAGAGCTACTCGCGATAATATGGGCTCTTGCTCAGTTCCGGCCATATATTTATGGTACTCGTTTCACGGTCGTGATGGACCACCAACCATTCACCTGGCTGTTCGGGGTAAAGGACCCAGGTTCGAGATTGATGCGTTGGAAAATAAAATTGGCGGAACATGAGTTTAATGTCGAATATAAGGAAGGTGAGCGCAACACGAATGCAAATGCGCTAAGCCGCATATTCATTACTACAAGGGCATAAGCGAGAGCCAGGAATAAAGTCTGTGGATTGGAAAAGGATAGCACGAAGGAGCAACTCGGCACAGCGGATGACCGCACAAAGCGGAGGGCCGAAGGTACCCCTTACAGCCGTGGTAGCGCGTCGGAGCGAGAGGTCGAACTCGCCCACGAGACAGAAAAGGACTTTACTTCCTGATGAAATTACGTGCGTCCAGTAGCGTCGAATGTTAAAACAATAGGTACGTTTCTATTTCCTGTAACGAAGAAGCGTGTCGCGTCTCAATTTACGTGACGACCATTCGCAAAGTTTACCGTGATACCCTTTACTTTACAGTTTTCGATAGTCGTGCCGTCGCGTTTACGAACAAGGTACAGGTAAAATGTTGGTCCTCCCGAAACGAACAAACTTATAGAACTACCTGTCCCGTATTCGCTTAATTCATCCGTAAGTTCTCTGATAAATTGACCCATTGGTGACTCATACTCATAGCTACCCGTGCAACTCACGTAAATCCAGGAGTCCTGATCGCAGTACAATATTCGCCTTACGATACCCTTAAGATGACTGTACAGCTTTAGGTGAGCCTGTGCCGTCGTGTATACTGCAATCACGGCATTCGATGTCGGTGATGGTTGAATAGCATCGCGGTTGCTTTCGTAATTCACATACATGATCGTATGATTAACCGGTAGCATACCCGTCACCTAAATCTTCGGACTCGTTAGTAAATTCATTAGCTCCGAACGCGTGATAACCATAATGGTTTTCGTGAAAATCTCGCGTTGTCCAAACTTTAATCAAAACGAATTAAGCATCAATTTTACGAGCGATCGTAAACCGGGAGTGACTGCAGAGCATTTCGCTTCAGATGTACATCCTCAGACTCCCCGTACAATGCAATGGAACGCTCTATTGTTTCCTCGTCATCGGTACAATCTGCTGGCCGGACCGCTCGCCTCCTGTATTATTTTCAGGGATTTGTCGATGTACTTGGCAAAATGACCGCCTCGCCGCGTTCCAGAGTCATACTGTGTAACATTGTGTTGCCAAATTTCATCAATATGTGCCTTCAAACTCTCGCTCGGTCGCGTCATCGTGTGTGCAATCCGCGGATGTGTCCATGTCTGTACAGTATATTCTACACATGGGAAATAGTCGTTTCTCATCCATACGAAGAACTACGAATAGCGCGGCGCTACTACGACACACTTTACGATACCCTCGCCGGCACTTAGATCGTTTTAAAGTCCTATGTGTTCTCGACACCCGTCACCCACGTTTAATTTAGTATGTTCAATGGGATATTTTCCATTCTTATACACTCATGGATGCAGCGAGCCCACAACATTTTTTCGTTACTCTCGAGTAATCTGTCAAAATCGCATTCCCATCTCTCGCTCATAGTGTACGCTTCCGATCTGATTCGTTAGGAAAAAAGAACTGCACGCTCCCTCATCGATTGTATCACCAAATTTCATTCGTGTATCTCCATTCACTCGATAATATCCCGGACAGCCATAGCAAAAGCAGCTGTGAAATTGAAGAACGTGATGTACCCTCGCTTCCACGTATCCATCGACCGCTGGTAAGCCTGTCGGAGGGCGATACTCTCTCGTGCGCGATACCGTGATACTCCAGCATGCGGGATAACGCAGTTGCGCTCGCGCTCGAGCCATGCTAGCCATGCAATGGTTTTGCGAGACTGCTTATCGCCCCTTAGGTACCTCCTTGGTGGTAATACCGTAATGCGATCCTTCTGTAGAAAATTCTTTCGAAATACATGCTGACACTATCGTAAAGCTTCTGTAAAGGGGCATACACTTCCGTAACGTATAAGTTACTTGCGAAAAGATAGACCTGTCTGTCTCAAAACCGCGCCATCTATACGACAAAATTGCATAAATTTCGTCGCAAAATCAAGTTTATAATCGACGCGACTCGATTCTTTCTCATACCATTTTTAAAATCGCTCAGTATCCGCTGAGAACATTGTGTCGGGTGAGTAAAAATGGAGAGCCGGTAGATGACTTGTGTAATTATGATATTCCAATGTGTTGAATAAATGCGAAAATGTACCTTTTGGGGGGGAAGGTCAGAGGCATGGAGACGGGTTTTTAGCCGGTATAAAATCGAGTCCGGCACACGGGGAAGCACGTGCGGAAGCACGTAGGGAACTACGGTGCATAAAGCATTTTCCCGTCTCCTCGGGAAAAAACACACATACACACACACACGCACGCACACACACACACACACACACACACACACACACACACACACACACACACACACACACACACACACAGAGTGTCTTTAATTTCTTGCTACGTTCTCGTCAAAGCCGTCGTCCACGGCATCGATATCGTAGCCGTGGGTCTTTATAATACCCGCTGCCACATCAGCGCATTCCCCGTTCGTTAATCGAACCCGCGGAGCATTATCGCCGGCAAGAGTTTGCATCATGACAGCGATCAAGGCATCGCTACCGCACGCTTCTTCGATGAGATGCTCAATATCTACAACATCCACGCGTTCGAGTACGTATATTGAACACTCCATGACAAGAGCCGGCAGCATACTTGCTAGGGGCTCCGGATGAAATCGGTGAAACAAGTCGATGTAAATGGTCTCGCCGAAATCGACTAACAACACCTCGCAGTACCCATCAAAATCCGGTTAAACCACTTCGTCGCGAACATCTCTATTGAAACGAGGCACAATACAGGACATTCCGATATAGAGTTCGGCAAGTCCAACGGCTCTTCCTCGACGTTTCACTAAATACACACTACGTAGGAGCTCTTCCAGCTCGTCGTACGTATCGCACATTTCCTGTGTACGCAGGAACACGCTCATCACACTCTCGACTAAAATTACTCGGCACCAAAACGCGTCACTTAAAATGTCCTTGCCTTATCGCGGCTACATATTGCTTTTTATTGTTTGCGTGTAGGATGCCAAAGATAGACTGAATGCTCGAAATGCTGCTAGAGAGTATCACGGGAATAAAGATGACAACCTCCTATGAGTCATAACTAGGTATCCAGCACTTTGAATGCAACGAAATCGGTTTTCGAGCATGAATAGCCGTGCGCTGTGCTTCTCGTCAAACGCTTGCTCTGCAGTTAAGGAAATAGAATATGATCCCTCACAGAGAAAGGGAGAGAGAGAGAGAGAGAGAGAGAGAGAGAGAGAGAGAGAGAGAGAGAGAGAGAGAGAGAGAGAGAGAGAGAGAGAGAGAGAGAGAGAGAGAGAGAGAGAGAGAGAGAGAGAGAGAGAGAGAGAGAGAGAGAGAGAGAGAGAGAGAGAGAGAGAGAGAGAGAGAGAGAGAGAGACTTCGAGGACAGCTTTAATTTTTTGTTTTCATTTGAAAAAACCGCTGCTGAATCATTCCGATTACTTCGAGAAAGTGAGGGTCAATATACTTTATCGCAAGATATCTATAAACGATGGTTTCGGCGTTTCAAAAGTGATTCTTCGATGTTGCAGATAAGGAACGTGAACAGCCGCCAAAAAATGCAAAGATGTGGAATCGCAAGCATTGTTGGACGAAGATGATTCGCAAATAGAAAAACAACTCGCCGAGAATTGGGCGCTAGTTAACAAGCTGTTTCCAATCGGCTACCAGAGATGGGAAAGATTCAGAAGACCGGTAGATGGGTACCACATGAGTTGAACGAAAGGCAAATGGAAAAGCGTAAAAACACATGTGACATTTTGCTCGCTCGGTACATGAGGAAGTCGTTTTTGCATCGTATAGTTACAGGGGATGAAAAGTGTATTTATTTTCAGAATCCCAAGCGTAAAAAGTCATGAGTAGACCCAGGCGCACCATCCACATCCACGTTTGGTGGGACCAGAGGGACGTGGTCTATTATAAGCTTTCAAAACCTGGGGATACGGTTAATACTGAACATTACCAAGAATAATTGACCAATTTGAACCATTCACTGCTTGACAAAAGGCCACAATACCGAAAGAGGCAACACAAAGTAATTTTTCTTTATGACAATGCTACATCACATACGGCAAAACCGATTCGCGATACGTCGGAAGCACTCAGCTGGGAAGTTCTACCCCATGCGGCTTACTCACCAGACTTGGCTCCTTCTGATTACCACTTGTTTGCATCGATGGGTCATGCACTTGCTGAGCAACGCTTTGGGTCATACGAAGATGTAAAAAAATGGCTTGATAAATGGTTCGCAGAAAAAGGGGAAGATTTTTACTGGCGTGGTATTCACAAATCGCCCGTAAGATGGAAAAAATGTATAACAAGCGATGGAGCATACTTTGTATAAAGCACTTTTTATCATTCTTCCGTATTTAACATTTGTCTTTGGAAAAAAAATCCGCATTTCATACTTGTACACCTGGTATATACCAGGTATATATGTACCTTCTCTTTGCTACGGTTATGCTGCTGAATTTTCAACAAAATTCCATTGATTAATTTCGCTATTATTCTTCCATTGCTCGGTCGCGAGGCCGCTCACGATTAGAAAAAATTTGCTGATACACGAAGCGAGTCGCGATCAACGACCCGCGCTTAGTGCAATTCATCAATCTCGGCAAACGTAAATAGTAACTGCTTTACCGAAATAAGTGTTATTTATTATATCAACCTGAGCGCTTAATGCCGGGTCAGACTCGCCCAAAATATTAGGGTCTCAAATTACGCTCGAAACTCACAGCTGAACACGCAGTGAGAATTTTAGTGCGAACAAGTGCTATTGGACAAGGTGAAGTTTTACTCATATTGACAAAAAAGTGGTAACTACTACTCGCGCTGAAGTCAGCAGTATAGTGTGAATACCCGGTTAAACCTGACACAGTCGTTAAGATGAACGGCCGGTGCAATTTGGCCAGCAGATGCCGAATTGCCGAAAGTTCGGTTCGACGTAGCACGGGCAATACAGGGGCTCTCGTAGACGGAAAGAATTCCCGTCCACAGACAGCCGGTAATCGCTAGCCGATTGGATGAGCAATTTGGTGTAAACCGAATGAAGGGTACGTCGTTCGGCGACTACGAAGGTAATTGGTCCAGGGACATGAGCACTGGAGAGCAGAACCCGATACACATCACCGAAGACATAGTGGACTGGGTACTAGAAGACCTAGGCACAATAGACTGCGTGAGTTATGCGGAGGCTACAGATACGATGACGCATTCTTTTGACAGATACGATGACGCCGGGGTAAGAGAACAGCATGAGGAGCCTAAAAGGAGTCAGCGTGAGTTTAACAATTGCCGGCTTTAGTTCAAGAAGAGTCGGTGTAGGCTTGAGTGTAGGCAGTGCGAGTTCGAGCGGGAGCTCGAGTCTCGGGAAATAGTAAACTCCAACGGCCAGGCGGAATCTTGCCGATATGCTGACCGAGATGGGAGCGGATGAGTACGAACTTATCCGGACGTAGTGGCGTAGTAAGCCTCGTAAACACCACAGAGACTGTGGTAGCGGTGCAAAGTGACCCCCAGTGACCCTTGAGTCGCTCGAGATAGCAGCAGTGATTCACAGCGACGAGGCTGTAGCAGCCGAGGTATGCATCGTGAGCACTGCGAGGGCAGTCGACCACCTCGCACGACTGCGAGAAGAGCTCGACACTGCGTACCTAAATAAGGAGGAGCGCGCAGCGCTGGAAGAATTCACGGATGAGTACGAGGACGTATTTCATCGGTCGGGGGATAAGCTGCCCTGCACACACATGGTGGAGCATATACCCATAGGGGAAAGGGGGCAGCCGAAGATGGTATACCTCTGCCGTCAGCCGAAAACCTACAAAAGAGAAGTGGAAAGGCAAACAGCGGAGATGCTTGCTGATGGAATAATCCAGCCTAGAAGCAACCTGATGCGACGATGATGAGGAAAATGCGTGTCGTAGTGAATTTCAGAGCGCTGAACAAGGTCATGATTGGTGACTCATACCCACTGCCCAATATCCTGGAGATATTGGATAAGCTGGGATAAGAGAGAGAGATAACCTCTCGCTTAACGCGGCATGCCTACGAGGCACAGCCTCGGCTCTGCGAGGCCCTGCCTCGGCTATCTCCGGCATAGCCGAGCGCAGCGTGCTACACAGCAGCAACAGGTCGACGCACGGCGAATATCGATCGCCGATATATATATCCTGCTACTTGCCCGGCTTCCGCATGGATATGAATATGGATGCGTGTTACATTTTACCCGTTTCGCGCAGGATCGTTACCTGTAGCGATGTTGGCATATATCAAGTTCTCGCAGGGACCCACCTTGCTCAGGGCCGTTGATGGGTGCGTGGGAGAGCAGATGTACACAGCGACATTTTTGCACTGTTCTAAGTCGCCGTTGGTTAATGCGGAAAATTCCGAATCCATAATTTTGATCTAATAGCACGCTCCGTTGCTGGTTTGTGTGGGTAGAGGATACACCTTGTAGGTGCCGTACTTCTGTTAACCGATTCAAGGTATCTCCAGCACGAGCACTACAACGAGGCCTAAGCTGTACGCTTTCATGTTGGCCAGATGCATTAATGTTGACGCTTGGCTAAGTTCTATAGCAACTGGGAAACTGCTGCCTGATGGTAAATGTGGTAGGACGTCGGTGAGGTATCGTGTGAGCGTTCTCGGCGATAATACTGCTACGCTTACTCCTCTATTCGCAATATCCTCGACGAACCACAATAACTCCTCACATCGCTGAGCAGGTTTTCCACTACTATGCTTATAGCATTCAGACTTTCGACTAAGTGTTAGCGCCTTTCCATGTAGCGTACCATACATTGTTGTTCAACGTCTCATTGACTCGGTATGCGAATGTTAACAGGGCCTCCTCGTTGGCGTGCACATGATGAGCACTCTCATTGAACATGTCTAGTGCCGACCTTACTACCTGGAGCTGGTTCTTTAATCCTGATGTCAGAGCCTGATGTGAGGCCTGCATGGCAAAGATTTCCTCGTGCAACTTGTTTGCGCTGCGGCGTCCATATTACCTGTAATTGCCTTCATTATTGATCCTAGGCCGTTGATCGGTCCTTTGCGTCCTTGCCGGGGACGAGTTCATAGGAGGTCGAATATTTTCAGCAACCCTGCCTCGACTCACCTTGACATCCTTGTCAAGTCGGCAACGATATCGCAGACGCTGTTGGTGGTGGTTTCCTTCTCGCATATTTCCACCAGGTGGAGTAGATTTAAGCTGACGGATCTCTCTCGCTGCAACAGGGCTGTGAGCTTCATTTAAGTAAATTCCTGGGTTGACTGCGAAGGTGATCACTTCGTAATCATTTTAATGTTGTGTTGCTCCGATTATGCCAAGCGTTGCCACGGTTATTCTTCGACGGTAAGGGGTACGTGTACAGATTTATACTGCCGTGAGAACTTACTTAGCTAATTCTCCTTCTTAATTAGTCTGCCCGTTGACTGTCTATGGAGCCACCGGGTGTAGTCTCTAACCAAGCTTTTTACCATACGCAGGCTTACGACAAGCTATATTTCCACCAATAGGTGCTACGTATTTGGACATTTCGTTCGCCCTTGCAGTACTCTTTTATCTGCGCGCCGTGGTCGTGTGCAATGATCAATATTTCCTTCACGCCCCTCAGGCTGTCACGTGCTATAGTCCATGCAGGACGCAATCGTCCTCGCAGCTCGTGATCGTAGTCGTCGTATGCATACGAATAGCACGGCCTCTGTTTCACGGCAGTCGGCAGCTTTGCCTCGCGACCGTACACCAACACATAGTGAGACAGCTTGGTGCCCGTGTGTAGCATGGTGTTATACGTGAACATCGCAGACGGTGCTACTCATCCCAATTACCCTGGTCCTCATTTATGTAATTCTTTAGGTATTCGGCAATAGTGCGATGTGATCGCTCTTGAGCGCCATTGGACTGAGGATGATATGCTGTCATTTCAATCTTTTTGATTCTCAACAATCGACACATTTCCATGAAAGCCCCACTTAGGAAATTCTTATGCTGATCCAACCGGATCATCTTAGGTGTTCCATGCTGGCTGATCAATTCTTTCACTAATGCCCTAATCACTGCGGAAGCTTCCTAATTTGGCAATGGTACCACCGTACTATACTTGTTAGTGAGGGCGTCCTAAAATGTAAGTATATATTTTTTTTCAGTCATAGTCTCAGGTAGCGGTCTTACTATGTCGACCGCCACTTTTTAAAAAGATTACGATGGGGTATTGGCAATGACCAACGCCTCCAGTTCCTTTTTCCTCAATTTATTCCTTTGGCAGCTTTCACAGGAAGAGATATGCTACTCGATGTTCTTCCTCATACCGGGCCAATTCTATTTGGTACGGATCCTTTGCAGGGTGCGTTTATAACCTTGATGACTCCTCATTGTTACATCTTGGTACTCCTGTATGATACTCCGTTGCTTATCTGCTGCAGGGCAGGCTGCGCCACTTACATGCGGCTCAATGTATCGGCGTTTGTATTACATTTTCCTCCTGTATATACTTCATCAACCTCATACTCTGATCATTTTATTTTCCAACGCATCAATCTCGAACCTGGGTCCTTTACTCCGAACAGCCAGGGGAGTCGTTGATGGTCAGTCACAACCTTGAACCGAGTTCCGTATTTAGAAATAAGGTCGGAACTGAGCGAGTGCCCATACAATAGCAAGGACAACTCTTTTTCCGTCGTAGTGTAATTCACTTCCGCATTTGACATCGTGCAACTCGCATAGTATATAGGAAAATCATCCCTGACCTTGCTTTACGAAAGCATACTGCCGATGGCTCTGTCAGAAGCGTCCGTTGTAACCACGAGCGGTTTCTCGAAGTCTGGATATTGCAGTACGGGTGCAGTGGTCAACGCTGTTTTTAGTTGATCGACCGCTGCATCTCTTTTTTATTAATTCGCTTAAAGGCTTGGCGATTTTCGATTCAGAAACGATTGAACTCTTTTTGAATTGCGAGACACTGGAAATTCCTTTACTGCAACGAGTTTTTAGGATCTGCTTGCATCCCTTCCTCGGAGATGATGTGTCCATAATATTGCGTTTCCTTACGCAAGTACTGACACTTGCCAAGCTGTACGGAGAGATTTGCTTCACGCAGTCGCGATAATGTTTCGCGCAATCTCTCGTTATGCTCGTTTAAGATTTTTCCGTATATCACTTGTCGTCCAAGTACACGTAGCATTTCACCCCTTGCAGCCCCGTTAAAACAGAAATCATCAGCCTCTGGAAGGTTGGTGGAGCGTTCTTTAATCCGAAAGGTATTCGATTATATTCGAAGTACCGTTGGGGGGGGGGGGAGTGGAAAAGACTGTATTTTCCATGTCCTCCTCTGCCATCGGGATTTGATAGAATCCCGAAGCGAGATCCAATGTGGAATAGAACGGAGCTTCTCCCAGCTTATCCAATATCTCCAGGATATTGGGCAGTGGGTATGAGTCACCAATCATGACCTTGTTCAGCGCTCTGAAATTCACTACGACACGCATTTTCCTCATCATCGTCGCATCAGGTTGCTTCTAGGCTGGATTATTCCATCAGCAAGCATCTCCGCTGTTTGCCTTTCCACTTCTCTTTTGTAGGTTTTCGGCTGACGGCAGAGGTATACCATCTTCGGCTGCCCCCTTTCCCCTATGGGTATATGCTCCACCATGTGTGTGCAGGGCAGCTTATCCCCCGACCGATGAAATACGTCCTCGTACTCATCCGTGAATTCTTCCAGCGCTGCGCGCTCCTCCTTATTTAGGTACGCAGTGTCGAGCTCTTCTCGCAGTCGTGCGAGGTGGTCGACTGCCCTCGCAGTGCTCACGATGCATACCTCGGCTGCTACAGCCTCGTCGCTGTGAATCACTGCTGCTATCTCGAGCGACTCAAGGGTCACTGGGGGTCACTTTGCACCGCTACCACAGTCTCTGTGGTGTTTACGAGGCTTACTACGCCACTACGTCCGGATAAGTTCGTACTCATCCGCTCCCATCTCGGTCAGCATATCGGCA